>NC_051165.1:222346961-222946961 GCF_013339725.1 Rhipicephalus microplus | reverse complement strand
ACAAACATGAAACGAGTTGTTTCGCTTGGAGCGTAGCGAGCTTGTTTAATCTCCGCGCCTTTCCTTCTTCACACCGCGCCTTGAAAAGGGGCACAAACGATGGACGTCATGCATCCGCGACCGACTCCGCAGTAGCCGTCGCGTCGTCGCCCGCGCACATGGGCCGGTGATCGCGTTTAGCGCAGGTAATTGTCCAGAGAAGCGCGAGTCGTCGCCCTGTCTCTTTCTTGCCGTGCGCGCGACATCCGGTGGCCGTGACACTGCGCGGATGTCCTCAAAAGAAAAAAAAAGAAAAAAACAACCTCTGCTTACACGCTTCACATGTGACGCAGCTCTCTAACAACAGTACAAGGCATTAATTTCCGGAAGCTTAATTGAGGCACCGCGAGATTCTTCAGACAAGCTGACTTCTTTCTTTCTTCCTTTCTTTCTTCCTTTATTTATTCATTTATTTATTTATTTCGTTCGTTTCTTTCTTTCTTTCTTTCTTTCTTTCTTTCTTTCTTTCTTTCTTTCTTTCTTCTTCCTTTCTTTCTTTCTTTTTTGCTTTCTTTCTTTATATTTTTCTTTCTGCCTTTAAGGGTGCTTCCTCGGAGTTGGAGATGACTGCACGAAGGAGTTGCGGAGGTGCAGAATGATGACGCATTTCTACCGAAGAAATTGAGACGGATTCCCTCGTTAGAAAGGACCGGAGACGTTCAGGTATAATGTTCCGATGGCCTTGGCGGTGGAAAATAATTCGCCCACGTTATCATTTCAGGACATAAAATTCGCGGGAGCACTCGCGGCGTCACTATGTAAGCATGTGAGTATGATATCCATGTGTGTACGTGCACATGTATTTGGTACCATAACAGGCTCATATATGAAGAGTGTTTGCTAAAGGCTAAGTAAATCCTGACTTGGTCGTGCCACCCTGGCAGCAAAGCAGAAACATACCGCAAGTACAGTACGCAGAAAATTACAACATCACGTGTTATCTTACACGGGTACCATAGTTGAACAGGAACTGCCAGAAGTGTGAATAGAAGAATAAAAATATAAAGAGTCCTTATTCGAGTGGTGGTAAATACAAACAAATGCATGTTAACAAGAGACATCTTGACTAGGAAATCGACTAGGAAATGTAATTGGTCATTATCAATGCTGGACGCACACAAATAAATCCTACATATAGGCTGGTGAAAAGATAAAGTGGAATTCCCAAGTTTAATAAATATGACATTTATTTTCTTATTTATTTATTATTTATTTATTTACTTATTTATTTATTTTATTTATTCATTTATTCATTTATTACATACCTGCATACCTTTATTGAGCATCACAGCAGGGAGTTGTGGTTAAAAAGAAACAAAGTAATCACACTCACAGTGTGCTGTAAAACACATGGTCGTAAAACGTGGCCTTGCTGGTAAAACAAAGAACAGCAGCGCATACAAATACACGAACCGGGTAAGAAAGAAGCCCGCAACCAAGACACGGCTTTAGTTGATTGCGTGTCCCGTCTGACCGATTTTGCTTAGCATGACGTCCGCGTTAGCAGCAGTATACTTTTCGGCTTAGTGTGTTTGATGTGAACGTAGACGTTCGAAAGAGAGAGAGAGAGTGGAGGCTGTAATAGAAACGACAGGATTGTCCGGTTTTCTATCGAGTGCCACTTGAAGCTTCATTCACAGACCTGGGGCCCTATTTTGTCCGCAAGCAGTATTAGTTTTGTGATATGCATGTCTTTTGCAGCCGTACTTCTATAGGGTCGAAGTCTGGGTGTGTCATAGATAGAAAAACGATCATCATCATGACCCGGCACGCCTTCTCTTCGTCCTCCTCTGCATCATCGTCCTCTTCTTTATTGCTTCCCGAACAAGCGTGCCGATTGGCCCGGAGTGGGAGGCAATAACTTTGATACGCGGCAAAACGAGTACAGTGAGGCAGAAATAAAGAGAAAGGGAGAAATTCTTGCTTAAACTTTTTTTTAGCGTGGCGAGATCCGAACCCGCCACATCCACGATCTGAAGGCGAACATCGTAGCCACTCGGCAGGCTGACAGAGCACAGCATAGCCTTGTGTAATAAATATAGCGTAGCAAAAGGGGTGGGAAAGAGAAGCAAGAGAGAGGAGGAGAATATACAGAGAGAGAGAAAGAGAGGAAGAGAGGGAAAGAGAAATAAAGGGAAGCGAGAGAGAAAAAAAAGAGAGAAAAGTGTAGAAAGTGAGAGAATGACTACACATATATAGTTTCCCAAATATACACCAGAGGGAACTCTGGTGCTAGTGTCTGAGGGGGCTGAAACACATGGCGCTTCAGCGAGCATGCGAATGATGGGTAGTACATGAATGCTTGGCTTGAAGCTGCTTTGTTACGAAACACCAATCGGCAAATGTTCGGCAGTTACGCTTCACCGCCTTCGTTTTTTTTTTGCTTATCATTTTAAAGTAATTCATGAAGTTCAAAACAGTTTGTTCTTTCATTCTAAACAAAGCCAAAACACAGCAATAAACGAAGCCACAAGTGCGATTCGTCGACCGCGAGCGCGAAGACTAGGCAAATGTGTGTACTTCCCATAATTCCCATGGTCGCTGAACGATCGCAGCGCCAGAGTCCCTTCTAGGTAGTTTTAGGAAACTCTATGCGACTGCACACACAAAGAAAGAGATAAACAGAATGAAAGAAAATAATAAGGGCACAAGGAGAGAGAAAGACACAAAGACAAAGAAATAGAGAATATAGATAGAAACACACACACACACACACACACACACACACACACACACACACACACACACACAAGACAGAAAGAGAGCAATCAAGCATAGCCATGTGTACTATAAGTATAGCCAGGGGGAGGGGAAGAGAGAGGTGAGAGGGTCAAAGCCTAACCAAGCCATTACCATATACAAGAGAAACTTTCGCTCGCAACACTGATTCATAAAACCACTGGTATGTTTTTTTTTTTTCTGCATTTTCAGTACTCTGTTTGTACCAAGTCTAGATGGGTTGAATAATCGTCTTTAGTGAAAAAAGACGTGTCTAGGGACACTTCTGAACTATATTCGCTCCAGGATGCATTTTCGAGCGTTTGTGTAGAGATTCAAAATTTTCCGGAAGACTTTGAGTCTCCGCGTAGTGCCATTGTTCTTTCTTTTGATTTTATATTTTCTATTTGAGCATCATCTTGAACTCTCTTTATGCTACTGTCCTTGCACGAAGTAGTCTCTCTCTCTCTTTATATATATATATATATATATATATATATATATATATATATATATATATATATAGGAGAATAAAAGGAGTTTGACTCACAAGTGAAAAGATTTTTTACTTGACGTTTCGACCGTGGGCCCGGCCTTCGTCAGAATGAAGGCCGGGCCCACGGTCGAAACGTCAAGTAAAAAATCTTTTCACTTGTGAGTCAAACTCCTTTTATTCTCCTATTATTCCCGGATCCGGCGACAAACGCTCCTCCAATATATATATATATATATATATATATATATATATATATATATATATATATATATATATATATATATATATATATGCGCGCAAAACCGTTTTCTTATTACATTTCTCTCTTTCTCTGTCGCTTCTGCTTTTAGATATGTTGGTCCATTTTTATTTCAATTGATAATCCGTCTAAAGGGTTAATGGGTTGAAGCCACCCACTTTGCACATCGGTATCAACACTTCCCTTAAATACACTACTTTCCTGGTCTCCGTTTATACGTATCCCTTCGCACCAGATCCAAGTTCATGCGCAGTATCGACGAAAGAAACTTAAATTTCCAACATACTTCCTCCATAGCAGCGATACCGTTATAAGCCGTCTCTCACCTACAACCTATGTGAACCACTTCCCCCAATTTCTCCCGTCTTGTTGAGGCGAAAGCCTTGTATGCCTCCTCAACGGTAAAATTGACCGTTGGCGTAAACACGATGCAAAAATTGCCATCGCGAGGTTACGTCATCATACCACGTG
The DNA here is from genome assembly GCF_013339725.1 of Rhipicephalus microplus. Lineage (NCBI taxonomy): Eukaryota > Metazoa > Arthropoda > Arachnida > Ixodida > Ixodidae > Rhipicephalus > Rhipicephalus microplus. The sequence goes on along the minus strand of NC_051165.1, from coordinate 222,942,978 downwards.
ATCATGTCGTCACATGATGACGTCAAAACATGACATCGTCAAAGGTTGACTGATCATGGAGGCAGTACAATAACGTCGGGTGCAGAAAGCTCCCGGAGTTTGGGGGGCACCTACGATTATTACATTGACTGAAGGAAAAAAAAAAGAGCGAGATGGTTTTTGTTTTCGAGTCGTCTCATGCGAATGAATAAGAGCTCCATGAGTTGTGGCGTTTCTTTTTTTCTATCATCAGATTACGGTGTCATCAAGCGTCGTGCTATTTTATATGCGAGGACGAAACGAGGAGACCGAATCTGCTCGCCCGGAGATATATTCAAAGTAACACGACCATACGGGGTCGACAAAGAGAAAGAAACGCAATGAGAGCACAAGCGGCCTATTCGTTTCGAGCACGCAGCGGCAGCGGTGGTCGCGGCGATCTCAGCGCTCCACGCGTCGTTTGCTCGCGTGGTGCCGCCGCGCCAAGTTCGTTCAACCTGCTGCCGCATGCTGTCGCTCGGAGCGAGTGGACAGGCACGGCTGAGTCGGCGCATCGCGATCAACGCCGCCGATGCAGCACGACGGTCACGCCGAGCGCCGTAATTGTTTCTCCGGGGCCTCTCCTCACGCATGCGGCACCCGGAGACGACGACGACGACGCGCTCACGCGGGGACCCACCGGCATCACCTGCGTGCACCACGCCATCTGGGGGGGACCGGCGTCGTACTTGGAAAATTACGGACGCTGTATGACGCGCAAGGCCGAGTCCATACACTGCAGCATATCGGCCACACTGCTGGAGGAAAGATGAGCGGAAAGTAAAGCTGAGATTATGAGTAAAAAAAATACACAGGCGCGAAACCACTCTAAAACAGACGCCAGTTTTTCGTTTAATAGTACCCTCAAGCCCCTAGGACATCAGAGAGGCCAATTTATTGCGCAGGGGCAAATTTCGGTCAATCAATACAAAGGGGAGTAGTGTACATGTGAGAATACCTGTAAAGAAGCGAGAATTGCACAGCAGTAATAAGCAGGGGAACTTATCAAGGACTTGTTTCCTTTGTGAGACACTCCCTTAATGAAACCCAGCACACGGTGAAGCCAAGGGAGGTATAGGAAGCGTTAATTTCAGTCTTGAACTGTAATGTAATAGTAATTATATCAATGTAATGAAATTAAAGAAGACAAAAAGGCAAATTACCACTGGTAAGGGTCGAACCTACAACCTTCGGATAAAGCGTTCGATGTAAAAATATCACGTGCCATGGACGTGATGCCAGTTGACAAAAAAAAGTGCTCCATATTCATCGTCGTGGCTGAGAGCAACACTAGCCTAACACTCTCACATTTAGACGCGCAGAAATAACCGAGGAAGGGGACCGCAAGACGACCGCCTGTAGAGCATCGTAAAACATCGGTAGAGCATCGGACACTTTATCTGAAGGTTGTAGGCCTGGTCCTAGCCAGTTGCAAGTCTTCTTTTTGTCCATTTTATTTATTTACATGTTTATCATAGTCACTGCACTACACTTGACGTAATAACGTCTCCCATACCGTCGTTCGTATCAGTGTCTGTTGGTTTTTATACAAGAGTAAAAAGACATAACAAATTTGTAACCTTATTATACAGTGATCGCTATAGTATTGTGTAATAGCAATGTAGCAATATGCCAAATTTAGTCATGAGTGTCAATTTTCGTCATTATATGTGTTTATGCTCGTCTCATTTCTCTACGAAACTCTGTAAAATTGCTGAAAGCATCTTCTGTTTGTGTACACCATCGTGGTCATTTACGTTTCATTGGCGCGCATGCGAAGTCTCCTAAGCTGTCGCAAACGCCTTAAATGATTCAAAAACTTCCAGTGGTTTAGTAGACATCAGCGCGCGACGCATCCCTACACACACACATATGTGGACGAAGACATATAATCTATGTAAGTGTCAGTTACTCAGGACGTTACTGTGAAAAAGAAAAGCACGAAGACGCTGGCGAAAAAAACGGCTGTCTAATAAAAACCAAGCTTGCACGGGCAATCGTCATTGATTATGTGGTGCTAATTACATGCTTTTCTCCTTCTTTTTTTTTCTAAGATCATTTGCTTACAACTACAAGTATTCAACCAGAATGCCTTCACTGTTAACGTCAATGACTTCACACACACACACACACTCTTTCACCAAGTTTAAATGACGACACCTTCCTTGTCGCTCGCTTAACGTATACACATTACACGCCACACACATTTGATACGTGTAAGCCTGTCCTGCGAGCCTTCACTTGTATAATTTTTCGATGGAAATACAAAAATATAGTTTGATTTACACGACTACTCGATCTATTGCAGTTCGTGTTCACACAGCAATAGTTTAACGAAGTCGAGGAATACTTGAAAGGAACCACGCTGTGTTTGCACTTCATACATATACAGGCGCGCGGACCTCATCTGGTCAGTTGAGCATGTTGATTCGCTGCAAGAGCCTTGGATCGTCCCTACCCTTCCGTCACCATCTTGCGTGGCTCTTTCCGACCCGGTTCCGTCATCACACCTATTCAGGAAGTAATGTGGCTCTATGCTTGCTAGTTTCAATCCATTTCCTCTCCGCGCTTCTCACCACTTCTCGGTCACCGACGAGGAAGCACTTTGCGCACCGAAGCCGCCAGCGCGCAGACAAACAGCTGGCCGTGCTCATGGCCGAGCGACATTAAAGAGCGAGAGAGAGACTGTGCAGCGTAACGGCGCAGCGGCGACTTAATGCGCGGCGTCTCTCAAAGTGTGTGAGCGAAGGAACTTTGTGACGCGGACCTGATTTGCGCAGTTTCTCGAGATTTTTAAGCGCGGTAGCCCGTGCGCTCCGTTTTCCTCGTGTCGTTGCGTGCCACTCGCAGATGTGCGAGGTCCGACACCGTGCGGAGGGGTGTGTGCCGTCTTCAGCCTCCGCTACGAGGGGCGTAGGGGAGGGTTGTGACCGCGGCGCCGGTGGCTCGGCCGATGGGACGGCGGCACGCGATGCTCGGGCCCCCATCAGGCGGAACACCTCCGCTTGAGCGCGGCGCGAAATGAGACTCCCCGCACGTCTCCTGCGAGGCAGGCCACCCGACGTGCTCCGCTGCACCGCCGTGCAGCATCGCTGGGACACGCGCGCAGGTCCGAGCACGTCGTCGCCAGTCCTTCGCCCGGCGGCTCCGGAGTGAGCGCAGCGAGAGGGGAATTCATTAGGCATGCGCGTCCAATACGTCTCGGAGCATCACGATATCGGGGTCACTTCCCTCTAGCGGAGTCCCGATGTCCGCCTATATTTGGACATGGGGACTCCGTTCAGGGTACGGCGAGCATGGTATGAAAACTGCTGGAAATATAAGGAAATGGCAGGAAAGAGAATGTGGACTGAGCTTGCCACGAAACAATCCGTAAACAGGGGTGTGTGTGCTCGAGACAATGTTTTGAAGTGGGCTTGTCGAAACGTCGGCTAGAGCACACACAACTCCCGTTTACGGATTTCTTCAGAGTAAATATGATAATTGTGTACATAGACGGTATCTGAGGTGTGTCCCGAATGAAGGCTGCGTTTCATATCCTAGTGTATGATATAAACATTCGTCATTATGTAAATGTTAACATAGCACCGGCCAAAGAAGGTGAAGGAACAATTTATTTGCAGCTAGCAGAGGGTGGGGGTGGACGGCACTAGTTCTCTAGAAAAGGTGGCCATTGATAGTTAGAGGCACGAAATGCTACTTGATCTAGTCAAAACAAGGACAAGAGCACACTCGCAACCGGGTTCCACTTTCCCGATGCTTCGCGAAATACAACCTCCTTGCATGCATGCAATGATAAAAGTTACTTACCGAATTACCACCAAGCTTATTACATCCGGTCACCAAAATAAACAATTCCCTTGAAATCTGTGTGTGTGTGTGTGTGTGTGTGTGTGTGTGTGTGTGTGTGTGTGTGTGTGTGTGTGTGTGTGTGTGTGTGTGTGTGTGTGTGTGTGTGTGTGTGTGTGTGTGTGTGTGTGCGTGGGTGCGTGCACGTGTGCGCCAGATTTACTACGAACTGATGCAATAAAAATGTGTTGCCAAATTTCTTTGTGGGCGTAGCGCCGCAACTTCCCGTGACTATCTATAATTTTCAGTAGTAATGCTGTCTCGATGTTTGCAGGTTCGGTCTCTGCCGAAGGTTAGTTATGGTTTAGTCCACATTACGTTCTTGACAATTACATCCTAATTACCCACAAGTAACATCTTCTATACGTTCCTTGGCCTCATTGTCTGTTAGTTCCCATTTACATCCTGTTATCACGTTTCACGAGACACATAACGACGCTTCTTATGCTTACACGAGCCGAAACAAAGTCGTTACGAAATCGCTGCGCCTTGCATTCGCTTAGAGCGCGTCTTCACTACAGGGTTCACCGACAACCCCATATTTATTCTCGTGTTAGCGTGTCCCATCAGGGAGTTGCTGATTAGTGTAGTCGCTGTCACCCACTTCAATATTATGAATCACTCGTAGTACTGCTTGGTTTTTCAGTATTTCTTCTTTGTAGGTACCTCTGAACACACTACTTTGCAAATGCTGGCACAAGCGGCCTCGGTTGTGAGTCCGTAAATTCCCGCACGTGCGCGTAAAAAGACCGGCTTTTGATTCTCAGCCGACATTGACCTAAATGTAACTCTAACTAGCTCAAATCCCCATATAGGCGCAATCTGTAAAGAAATAGCACAGGCCGCAAGGAAATAAGAAAAAAGAAAAACTGGGAGGAAGGAGCACGATGGGTGAATAACGCTGAGCTGGACACGCCCAGTTCACCACCCTCAAAAGAGCATACCGGCACGCAAGTGAGCGCACGAACACAATAGTTTACCCGGGTCGTTATAACGCACTATGAAAACTACAGTGAAAGAAGGAGGATATGGGGTGGTGCAGGTGTGGAGCGATCCCCTCACTTGCTCGTATGCATGCACCAAACCATGGCGAAAGGCCAAGATGTTTGAATGAGATGCATGACATCTCATTTCGTACATGCATACCCTTCACGTTTGTTGCGCACGTTGTGTTGGTCAATGTCAAACCGTAGCCTTGCTAGAAAGGAAATGTTAGTGTTATGTAGCGAAGGTGTATGCAGCAGTGGCGTAGCCAGGAGGTGACACACGCCAGGCCCCTGCTCACCATTCCAACCCCCCCCCCCACACCCCCTATATTTTTTCTTTTTTATGGCATACAGAGCGAAAAATGACCATTTCGAGGTGGTGCCCCTACCCCGCCTCGAACAAAATTTCTGCCTACCCTTGTGGTGTACGGCCTGCGTCTCTGTCGACCTGTTGAGGTGGCGCGACAGATCTTAAAACTCACCGATGAGTGTGATATCAGCACCACGTATGTATACAAAAATTTGATAAAAGTAATTAGCCGCGATGGTGCAATCAGTGAATTAAAGATCAGCACCGTTGGATAGAAGCTTGAGAACGTAGCAATAAAAAATTGCGAATAAGCGCAGCTCCATCATTAATACATTTTGTTTTAGAATTAAGATTATCCACTTCTTCCACATTTTTTTTTTTTGATGTGATGTATTGGAAGAGAGGCACTTTTTTGTCCGCATCTTTTACTCCTTGTCGTTACAAGTTTACAACTTACAAGTTCAAGATTGTAGACAAAAAACCAGCAAGAGAAAACGAACAGAGAAAAGAAGAAGTTGACAGCACGAAGCTTGTTTTTCTGCGTCCCTGTTTTTCCGCTGGTTAATGGTTCATAAAAATCACGCACCAACTCACCCAACTACCAACATCGTATAGCATAACATACAAAATAATAATAAGTATATCAACATCGTAGCATAACATACTTAAAATAATAAATATGGAAACAAAATGGGACCGCTGTACTGTATGATCCGTGCTAGTATATAGTACTGGTACCAAATACGTCAGTTATCAACGGGCCACTCCAGTTTTTATGTGGCTGCGCTGCATGTTCTACGCGGCCCTGTTTTTTTTATTTTTTTGCTGAGTTGTCATATTTTTTCAATGAATTGAATTATCATCATCATGAATACCCTCTTAACTTTTTAGCGGGTGCAACGCAGTAGCTCGGCCAGCGCGCCCTCTCTCTGCCCTCTTCATTCATCTTCTGCTCACTCCCCGAGCATGTGCCCTCCCCAGGGCGCACTCTCCAGCTGCGCCTATTTGTCCGACGTGGTATGCAATAACTCGGACGGGAGAGAGAATGAGTACAGAGAAAGAAAGAAATAGTAAATTCCGAGTTCGTGAAAAAGAAAATCCTTGACGAGACGTGGTTCGAATCCGCGTGACCATGATTTATAGGAGAGCATTGTAACCACTCACCTATCCATGCACGCCAGCAGGGCAAAGCATCATCTGGCATAGTGTAGTACATATAGCAATGGGATGACAAAGGTAATTTGTAAAAGACAGACAGAGGTAAATGTAAAAGAGTAAAAGACAAACAGACAGACAGACAGACAGACAGACAGACAGACAGACAGACAGACAGACAGACAGACAGACAGACAGGCGGACGGACGGACGGACGGACGGACGGACGGATGGATGATTGGACGGACGGACGGATAGATGGATGGATGAAAGCACGGACGGAAGCACGGATGAACGGACGGGAGCACGGACAGACAGAAACACGGACGAACGGACGGCCAGACGGACGAACGGACAGGCGCACGGACGGACAGATGAACGGGCAAACGGACGGACGAACGGACGAACGGACGGACGGTTGGACACACGGGTGGACGGCCGGATGGACGCTTCTCCCCCCTAATCACCATTCACTCCGTGGATATGCTGTGATTTTTTTCGCCATAAAATCATATATCACCATGCACTGTTACGGCGTATAACTGACGGAAGAGGCAAACGTGGACAGCGTCTTCCAAATGAGAGATTCTTTTCCCGGGTGAATTGATCCTAATTAAACAGCCATGCCGGAGAGATGACCGTTATGATTGCGTCCCTTTTATTGCCTCAAATTTTGTCCAAAAGCGGTTCGCGTTCTATGCTAAGAAGATACCAAGAAGCGCGCGTAAAAGAGCATCGTCCTTTTCTCCGCGACGAGGAAGCGCTACATTCGCCTCGCGGCTCTCCCGTAATCGTGCACGCCGTCGTCCGACGCGTGCGACGGCGAGCGCGGAAGGACGCCGCTTGACGGCGTGCGTGTCCAAGCGCACCGACGTTCCCACTTCGTCGAGCACAATGGAGCGCCATAACTGTAACTTGTTTAGCAGCGCGGCGCTGACGGACTCGCCAGCGCCACCGTGTGTGTTACAGAAAGACCGTCACAAACAAAAGAGAACGAGCATGCTCTATAGCGAGAAAAAAAAAAAAAAAAGAAGAAGAGCTCGAGGAGAACTGTAACACGAGCAAAAAAAAAACTCGTTGGTGGGCACAAATTGAGAAAATTTCGGGCCCAAGTGGAAGAGGGGGTGCACAGCAGGCGAGCCGAATCGTCCTGCCTATAGTGGCGCCTCGGCAGCAGCACTGGAGTCAGCGCGGCGCGGAAAATGGAGTAACGCCTTGCTTCGCGCGCTCGTCTCGTTCGTCGCGCCACGAAACGCACTGGAGCAGCGCGCCGCGAGCAAACACCTCGACGGACGGACGCCGAAGGACGCTGCTGTTTGGTCGGAGTGCGTCACAGCTGTCAGAGAACCCCCCCGACGACGACTATGGGTCCTCAATGTCGCTTTCTCCTGGCTGTCCGTGCAACGCTTCGAAACGTCTCCAGAGAACTTTAGCTATAGCGTATGCATGTCCCCGTAGTCGAAGCTAAAGCTAGCCGAGTTTAAGGAAACTTAAGACCTGCCGGAGTACACTTATGACATCTGTACACTCTGTTCCATCCTCTTTATTCACAGGGTCACTTGAGCATTCTTCTAATATGGCTAGAAAGTGGAATGCATTTTCTCTATTTACTTTTTTTCCCCTTCTCAGTTATATTGATCCTCACCCGCCCACATGAGAAAGCTTTCTGCACCTAGCGTGGCTTTGCATTGCTTCCGGGATTAGAGCATTGCGAGTTCGTGCCCCTCACTTCGTATTACACTGCCTCCGTGATCGGGCGAACTTTGACCAAGCCACCATGTCATGTGATGACGTCATCGTGCAACGCCACGTTATGTGGCGTCATGATGACGTCGAAATGTTTTGCTATTCGTCACGCCACGCAGATCTTTTTTTCGTCGCTCGCGATTGTATTGACGCTGCCGACTCCCCCCACCGATGGCCGTACTATAAACGCGTGGTCGCCAAATGAGCAGCTACCAACTGCCACTAACAATAAACAGTCTCCCAGAATGAATGAAGCCTTTATATTGTCCCTTACCATGAACATCTTCCTGTGTGTTTTGAAATGCAAATCGACATGATTCTGCAAGGCCAGTATAAAGTATGAGTCATCTATAAGTCATTTTATAATGACTAATGATTTCCTACTGTTAATGCTGTGTTACCGTATGGCACGAAAGTCTTTGTCAAGCCTTAATGGTTTTTTGGTCTCGCCGCACAGAATCACTGTTTGTGACCTGTCTCTCCTGTGATGGCGAAATAAACTATATTTATTTATTTATTTATTGTAAAATTTTGCACTTGGTAAGGCAGCTAAAAGGCATTCGCTTCTAATGATGAACGAAGAAAAATTTGGGATTTGAGGCAAATAGTCTAGTTAACAGAAGCTGGGACAGTGAGATCTTCTGTGTAGCACGAGTTGAAGTTTCTTTCTTGTATGTTCAATTAGTCACTCTGTCTTCCACGAAACCCTCACTACCTTTGGCGCTTATCTAATCATTAAGCGACGGTCTGTCTATCTATCTATCTATCTATCTATCTATCTATCTATCTATCTATCTATCTATCTATCTATCTATCTATCTATCTATCTATCTATCTATCTATCTATCCATCTATCTATCTATCTATCTATCTATCTATCTATCTATCTATCTATCTATCTATCTATCTATCTAAATATTTATGTTATTAGCACCTACTGGGTGGCACCGGCTACTCTATCTTGCTTAGGCAAACGAGAATTAAGTACGAGAAGAGAGAGATTAGATAAATGTCGAAAATTATGGCACACGTGCTGTACGACAACTGATACGTATCACAACACAATCCAGCAGAACATGGATAGATAAGTTTCGTACGTGAGCTCAAGCAAGATGAAGAAGTAGATTTGAGTATGAGGTCAAATAATTTGGATGTACTAGTATAATGCATATAAGAAACACACGTAAAATCATAACATCATAACATACATCTCTTACTTTTCAGTCGTATACCTTTCGCCTGGATCTACGGTCTGAGCTCTCGGGGCACGAGCGCCGTATTAAAGGCACCTGCTTGTGCTACGTGGATGAAACATTAGTGCAGCTCCCACTAAGCCGTGCTAGGCTGGTCGCAGCAGAGTTGGAGATGGGTATGCGCACGTCCACAAATGTTCACTTGGGAGGTGCATGGTTGTATCACGTGCCTGCTATCTTTATTGCGTAAAATTCATTTCGTCATCTCAATAGCTGACACAGTAGGACTTATATGTTAGCTAGTCTTGTCTGTTTTCATCATAACCAGGACGCAGTACATCGACACGAAAACACAATGGACTCGCCATGCGATTTTTAGACTTATCTTAATGTCACTATAATGGCAAACTAATCTGGCTAAAAGGAGGCCCGAAATTCCTGAACTCTTAAAATGTTTTCGTTTTTGTGCAACAGTAAAATAGGAAGATCACATTATATAGCATTCGTCCACTCATGTGACTTTCCTTAGCCACTAACTGTTCTATTTTTCTCAGTATGCAATCGCTTCAAGAATTCTGAGTCGTTCGTATACGAAACAATCGGTGGAAAAGAGTATGAAGGAAAATTGAGCAAATCTAAAGAGCGACGCTGTGCTATTTATAGCACACTGCATAAATAACAGGATGCCATGTTCTAGACACTTAAAGTGTCTTCAAACTATTTGAAAGTCCTGGCTCAAGCGAGAAATGAAGAGTAATCTCGGGATGTTAACCATCAGATATAGCGTCCGGTTTGCTACCTAACACTGGGACGGTAAATTAGGGGCAAGAGCGATGGTTTAGAGGTATAAACAAGCTCAGCTGGCCATACAGACGTGGAAGAAGTTTTGAAACGCTACGTCGCTTTGAACAAGCTTATCCAACGAAAGTGACGTTAACGTATACGCACGTTCTCTACGGACAGACAGCCTCCATGCACTTCGCTACGAGCCACCGTGCTTCACCGTTTCCTTCCTACGCGTGTACATGTAACATTTCCACCTCTTGTCACTCGCCCACATCCGTCAGTGCAAACCGTATAGCAAGTGGTGCATGAACTCGACGTTGAACCCCATCCTTTCTGTCATTAAAGTTCTCGCTCTTTCCGGGTTCCAAAGCGAAGTTTCGAGCCCCGCACGACCCCCTGGCGTCGGATTAGTCGACAGCGCACCTGCGGCCCTAATTCAAAGACACCGCGCATCCTGCACGAACGGCGACTTGCGGAGACGCCTACCGCGTCGTTAAGTGCGGTTTTGAAACTTTGCTGAAACTGGAGTCTCTCCAGCTACTGAAGTATGCAGATTCACTCTAATTGAAAAGAACTCACTTTTACTGTAAGAAGCTTGCTGTGCCGTATGGGTACGTGCAAGTACTCTTCGTGGTATACAATACAATATTGCGAGGCACAGTATATGCAAGCTGATATACAGTGCAATAACGATAACACCGTATGTATTGTATCACTGAATCATTAGACCATATATCATGACGCTTTCTGACTAACTCCGGACCAAAATACATTAAGAAAGCTACACGAAGGTTAACTAGACAAGAGTGCTCTTTTCCACCCAATCGTGACTTGCAATGTCATAATTATGCACTTCAATCGCGATCTTGATTCACTCCATCATTTACCAAATATGTACCCCTCACTCGATTTTACATCTTGTGCTCACTTTGATTCGTGCAAAGTTCGACGAGTTATATAGAGTAATAATATCTAGGATTTTCTGTTCCAAAACCGCTATGATTATGAGAGACGCTGTATAAGAGAGCTCCGGAAATTTCGACCATCTGGAGTTACTTAACGTGCCCTGATACCACATACTACACGGGCCTCTATCATATCAGCTCCATCAAAATGCGACCGCCACAGCCCGTATCCAACCCCGTGATCTTCGGGCCATCAGCGACCAGTTACAGCGTCTGTACCTTTCATGATGCACTGTTCGTTCACGCTCTTTTCCCTCAAGTCACAAACTAACCCAAAGGCATATATACTCCCGCGCAGTTACAGTGATGTACTTAGCACATTGCAGCTGATTTTCATGCTATTTTTACAACGTCATCTCGTCATCGCTCGTCTGGCAACGTTTTATTGGCTGCTCTAGAACATTGCGTGGACATTTTTTTTTTTTGTTCAGGCCAAGCTGCACATTGTAGTTGACAGAGCATAACAACATGGTATCGCGTGAGCTGTTGTCTTATTCGCCGCTTTGGACGAAAAGTTTGGCAAGTTTCTCTTCCATACGTGCCCTTCAAACGTCACCTTGTACCATTATTCATGATATACAACTGGCAAAATAAGTTAAATTAGAGGTGGTTTTCAAAAGACACAGTTTGTCTGCCAACGCTTCTTCCTTCATCACATAGGAAGCGCCATCCCGGACACAGTAACGTAACAAGTTCGCAAGAGCATGCAGAAAAGACAGAAGACTGCGCAATCATCCTAGATGTACAGTCCAGTCCACTGCTGGAAAGCACACCTTTGATATTGTTCGCCCCCTAATGGCAATTGGATGTGCTAAAACATAGTTTGTGTACAGTACTGCAGCCTATCAAAAGCAGTAAGAACTTTCAACCACGAGTAGTCCTATCCTATTGTTACACATGGCAAGGTAACTTGCCATTGCTCCTTGCTCCTTTGCAAGACAGCGGAATCCGGACATGCCCTACACGCAGGCGTTCGCTTTAAAAGTCTACACATCCGCTAAGTTAACAGTAGCGCAATCAAAACGCGTTAACAATACTGTACGATGGTATAGCTCAAAATCGAGTTTTTTTTTTTTAAACCAGTTACAAAAAAAAAAGTGACAATGACACTGCCATGTTGGAATTACGTCATTCTTCGCAGCTTCCTACTGAAAACATCGATCCAAAACCGGAAGACAGAATGCGGGGCTCTCGGTGCTAAGGCCGCCTGCGCGGGAAACAATTTGCACCGCGCTGCGCTCGAGAGGGTGGCGCCACCGTCGCAACAACGACCACAGTGGTATATAAGCTGCGACAATGAAACCACGCGGGCACACGCGAGTCGGCTCTTTTTTTTTGAGTCAGCATCTTCCGCTCGACTGAGTGTGATCTCGCCGCAGCTCCTCAGGTTTCTCGTGTCGGGGCCAGCGGTAAGAGACACGCCCCTCGGTCCTTGGCGCCGCTACGCTTTGAAGTCGGCCGCCCGGGGCGACGGCCGCCGAGGGACGGTGTGTGGCCGCAGCCGCTACGTAAGCAGACCGACGGTCCATGCTAATTATGGGCGGACTCGATTTCCCGTTGATTGGACGCAGTTGGCAAAAGAGGCGATGAATCGACTACTAATACCCCGCGCCGCTCTCTTTTACGAACCACCACCACCTCGGAGTGCGGCTCGGGTTTCACGAGGCCACACTTTCGGCCTGCGCGTGTCACTTTGCTTTGCTTCGCATCGGGTGCGGGTTAGGCTGTGCCGGCTGGCCGCTGCTTGTTGCGGGCGCGCCCCTGCGGTGGGATTGCACAGTACGACAACGCACGCATAGCTGGTACCGGACCAATAAGGAAACACGTCAACATACATGACGGACCATTTTTTCAGGGTTGGATGACGTCATCGCCGGTACCCTCTGTCTCGACCATTAGCGTTCTCTCTCACTTTCGAATTTCCGCTTTATTGCGGAAACAGGAAATTCGAGCGAGGGATAAAAAAAAAAAGTGCTCTCAAAGCGTATAGCACAGGAGACCTCATTTGCGCCTGCTCGGAAATATTGTATTTTCTATGAATTTCAGAATTCAAGAGCAGTAAGCGAGGCCAACGACAGATGTCATCTTCTAAACTCAGAAAAAGCAAGTAATGAGTAAAAAGTAAGGATAGGAACTAAATGTTGTGTGACTCGCTAAGATCCCTCTATTTTCTCCCTATCTCTTCCGAACACTTGAGAATTTTAAATTTTGCCTCATGCTAACCACCTGTCGTGCTTCATCGCAATGCACCGACGTAAAGAAGAGCTGCGTTCTCAGAAAAAACCAAACAAAACATAGGTGTCAGAATATTACCATAGTTGGGGCATTTGCTGTTGGCAGGTTGCTTTCTAACGACATGAGTATTTCCTGCACTCGGCCATTTTTATGTGCTGCTTCAAAGCAGTGTAGTGATTTTCGCAGAGGCATTGTTCTAGCGACTGCATTTCCTTGGTCGTACAACTGTATCTTAGTGTGCATAGGATTTCGACGTCGTAGAAGGGGTTTCGGGTAAGTTGCGACAGTCATTAAAAAAACCAGCAACAATCGAATTGGCTCAGTATTAGTTCTGAGCTATACTCAGCATGTCAGAACTTTTTCTCCTATCCGCCAAACAGATTGGCAGGGGACTGCCAATCTGTTTGGCGGATAGCTGTTTGGCGTAGCCAGGAGGTGGCATAGAGAACGAAAAATCGCCATTTTACGTGGGTGCCCATCTTGAAATCAAGGTGGTGCCCCTCCTGAAAAAAAATGGCGAGGTACCTACAGCATGGTTAATTAAGATTGACTCTTTATTCCTAATTAGTTACTATAACAATAATTATTCAATCAAAACTTTTCACTGCTTCTTCTGATACCTTGGACTACTTTATTCATGCTAAGACAACTGATCGTCTGATGATATGAGTAAGTAATAAATATTGAATAATTTATTTATTTATTTTTTTATTTATTTTGTTACCCTCAATCGCCGAAGCTTTACAGAGGGGAGTGGGTTACAACATGAAAAATATACGTGCTATTTTATACATGAACAAAACTAAAAAAAAAAAAAAAAAAAAAAAACCTCTACTCAATGAGGCGCAACAAAAGTGAAACGTAAAATAAGGAAATCACAATGAGCAAATAGTGAATGTAGTAAAATTATACAGTACTAGCAAAAAAGTGTAAAAGTAAGGGAAATGACACGCACACACAAAAAATCAAGAATCCACTGGAAAACGCTGGCATCTTGACACGTGGAGACAGAACTTCGTAAGGAGGGGGAATAGATCGGATGACTAAGGAGAGCTATCGCGAAATAGGTGAGCTGATAAAGAATGACGAAAGAGGGAGTGATCAGAGATGGAAACGATGTCACCTGGTAGCCGATTCCAATCGTTTGATGTGACCGGTATGAAGGAGCAAGAAAATGTGTTTGTGTAGCAGAAAGTACCTTTAACCTTGTGTTCATGGTCGATCCGAGAGGAGTGATATGTGGGAGGCGTAATGAGCTCATTACGCAGTGATGGATGATGGTAGGTCTTATGGAAAAGGCAAAGGCGGAAGTACTTGCGACGCAGTGATAGAGGTGGCAGTGACAAGTGGTGCTTCATTGCTGTTACGCTTGATGTACGGTGATAATCCGATAGAATAAAACGTGCAGCGTTATTTTGAATTAGCTCAAGGTGCCTAATCAAGTTTTCGTGGTGAGGGTTCCAGATTGCAGCAGCGTACTCCAATTTCGAGCGCACGAGGGTTTTATAAAGAAGCATCTTCAGGAAAGTGGGGCGTTGCTGAAATTTCGACGTATGTATCCCAATGTACGGTTAGCATTGTTCGTGATGACGTTAATATGGCATTCCATGTTAGATTGAAAGAAATGGTGACGCCTAAGTACCGGTATGACGACACTTGGTCAAGATAAACATCACCCAGTTTGTATGTTGAGGAGTTATTAGGCTGGCGGGAGACTGTCATTAGCTTGCATTTTTGGGATTTAATTTCATAAGCCATTTATCGCACCAATTCCTAATGTTATTTAAGTCTGTCTGCAAGATGTTCCTATCATCATCGGTACGTATTTCCCTGTAAAGCACACAGTCATCGGCATATAAATGAACGGATGAAGAAACGCAGTCAGGGAGATCATTAATATATATTAAAAACAGCAGAGGTCCCAGAACTGAGCCTTGCGGGACACCCGATGTTACACTTATTTCCGGCGAGTCATGACCGTTAACAGTGACGTACTGAAGACGGTTTGTTAGAAAGTAGTTGAGCCATGCCAGTACATTCGAGTCAAGGTTGAGAGAGGAGAGCTTATGCATTAGTAAAGCGTGATTGACTTTTTCAATGCTTTTGCAAAATCCAGGAAAATGCAGTCAATTAGAGATTGTTTATCAAGAATGGTATGCAGGTGATGAGTGAAAAGAAGCAACTGGGTTTCACAGGAAAACGTACGCCTAAAACCGTGTTGGGCCGATGTAAAAAATGAATTCGATTCTAAAAGTTTCGCAATATGTGAATGCAGTACATGTTCCATTAGTTTACACGGAATGCTTGTTAGTGAAATGGGCCGATAGTTAAGAGCGGAGTGTTTATCACCAGACTTGTGTATCGGCACAACCTTACCGACCTTCCAGTCCAGCGGCAAAGTTGCTTGGTCAAGTGACTGCTGGAAAATCTTACACAAGAAGAGAGACGAATATGCGCTTGTTTGTTTGAGAAATTTGAGTTGATACCGTCAGTCCCACATGATGAGGATGTTTTTAAGGTGTCAATTAACTTCAAAATTCCTGCAGAATCAAAAATGATAGGAAACATTGAGCGGTAGTCACGGCACACAACTGCGTCAACAGGCGCAGCAGTATTTCCCGAGAAATTGGCTGAAAAAATATTGTTAAATAACGCGGCACATTCAGATGTGGTAGCGGCTCACCAGAGTCATCGTTAATTGATAAATCCGCATTTTGGCTAGAATTGATAACGTTCCAAAATTGCCGGGGGTTCCTTGATAACAATTCAGGCAACGTATGCGTTTGGAAACGATTCTTAGCAGCACGCACAGCTTCCACGTATTCTGCCTCAGCATTTTGATACGCTACCCAGCAGTCACTAGTATTTTGCAACTTGGCTGTGCGGAAATAGCGCTTTTTTCTATTAGACAAACGTTTTAGATGCGTGTTATACCACGGTCTTTTTGTGTTGTTCCGTATGCGTCGAAGGGGAAGGTGCGCATTGGTGACATTAGTAACTAAGTTTTTGAAAAGGTCCCAGTTCTCTTGTACACTTCTCTCTTCAAAATTGCAACAAAATGTGTCTAAGTACGCGCACATATCTTGGTTAATGGCGTCAAAATCTGCATGCGGTAGTCCCGGAATGTACTTGTCTTTTCAGTTCCACGTGAAAAAGACATGGTGATGTCGAAATGTAACACCAAATGGTCGCTTAGACCAGGAAGATAGATAATTGGGGATATGAAGTCTGGATGAGTTGACAAAACTAGGTCTAATGTATTAGACGATTCATTAGTTACCCTTGTTGGTTTCGTTACAACCTGGGTAAAGTTGAAACAATTACAAAAATCTAGGAACTGTTGGGATTGTGTTGAAAAGGGGTCGAGTAGAGGAACACCAGCGTGCCAGGTAATGTTAGGAAAATTCATGTCAGTATTGACATTTAAAATAGTGACTCTAATAAAAATTTATTCTGTAGAAAAGTTGGAATGTTTCTTCAGCGTTGGATTATTTATGGCGACGTGCTGCCAACCTAACCCAACTCTACACAGCCCAATTAAACACAACCACACGCAGTATACGCTAATCTTATAAGGTTAGCTGAGGTTGCGTTTGGTTAGCTTGGATTATATTGGTTTGACTAGGTTGAGTCATGTTTAGGTGGTAAAGCTATAGCCTAACACAACCCAGCCTGATCTAATCTAGAACAGCACAACCCATAACAAGGAGTCACCTTAATCGGTATAAACAATGTGATAAAGAGAGTTAGCGCATGCGTGAACACTCCGACTTTTGTGCATAGCTAAGTAGAATTCGAATTTCCAAGCGACGCGTCCGGACCTTTCAAGAACACAACCCTATAAACGCGCACTATATATGATAGCACTTTCATTGCTCTAATTCGATTCATCACATTTTATGTTGAGACTTTTAACCCTTCATCGTTCTCTCTCATTCTTCGTGGGGCAGCCCCAAGTGGCTTGTCACGAAATATCTAGAGTTGACAGTTCGCGCCCACCTGTTACGTCGGTGTGTGTGTGTGTGTGTGTGTGTGTGTGTGTGTGTGTGTGTGGTGTGTGTGTGTGTGTGTGTGTGTGTGCGTGTGTGTGTGTGCGCCGCGCGCGCGCGCGTGTGTGTGTGTGTGTGTGTGTGTGTGTGTGTGTGTGTGTTTGTCTACAGAGCCGTGGGTCTGTACCTCCTATAGCTCTTACGTGACCACTATAGTGCGATGACTCACTCAGCAGGTGCGGACGGACGGATGGACAGACAGACAGACAGACAGACGAATCCTGGTTTACCGATAACCCCCCCCCCCCCCCCCCAAGCTTCGCCCCACTCATCATGAGTCACTCCGTGGATATGCTGTGATATTTTTTTTCGTGCCTCCGTTGGTGTCTCTGCATTGCGCTCATTCCCCAACATATGTCAAGAAAGTGCATACAACATCTGCAGCTTTATTATTACTTTTTTTTGCAGAACAGCGTCATTACGCAGTGAGGCCCAAGTTTAAACATTTCAATACTTTTATTACTTTTGTGTGGTTCTTAAGGCGACAGCAATAGTTTCAAGTGTTTTGGGCTTAGTCGCACAGTTCGGAGTGATAAAATATAGCTTAAGAACCCAAAAGTCGTTTTGTCCAACAACAAACAAAAAGTTGTGACAGAGATCACAATAACATGCCAGTATGAGCAGTCTGAGTGCGAGCCCCCGCCGAGTCTAGTTGTTTCTACACTTTTCACAGCGTATAGTCTGGCTGAGATTTAACGTGGTTGGCAACGTTGTCATTGCCTTGATTCTATTTCTATATCTATCTTGACAAATCTTAAAGAATGATAACGTACAACTTGTTCACGTAGCCACTGAAGTTTACTGTTGACGTAAGCGTTTATTTTCTCTTTACCAGCGTCGATTTGTCGCAATATATAGCATAGACCAGCTTAGAGCGCTTCCTGAAGGACGTGGTGTTCTTTTAAACAGCAGGGCTTAGCAGCGAAGCGAACGTGCGTGATCCCACAAGCTTGGTCGGACACCGGATGGGGGCAGATTGCCGCGATATATGAGCGAAATAGGGGAAGCATACGGAGCGCTCTGCACAGGCTATAGCGTCTTTTTTTTGCTCAAGGCCGGTGGTGCTCGGTGTGCCATATAACCGAAACGTCGCCTCCATTCTGCCACCTGTCGTTCGCGGAGCGATCATGGTATGACGCAACTTCCGCATCCGGATGATTTAATTGGAGCCAAAAAAGAGATGCAGCACCCCCCTCCCCTCCCCTCCTCCTCCTGTGCTTCCACCCGTTCTGTTGTCTCACGTATTCTGCCGGACAAGGGAAACTGCCAGCGAGTGAGTAAGTAGACCTGTGGACGCTTCCAGTGGCGTCCTGTCAGGCATTTCCTCTGCTGCATGCGAAGGAGCCGTGAGAAACGTGTGCCGAGGGGCTAAATCATGGCGCACGAGGCGAACTGTCGTCTCGAGAGGAAAAGTTTGGGACCGCAATTTCCCATCGCCAGTCGCCGTGCCGTGGGAGGATGGAGAGGTCGTTGCTATTCCTGGGCACTGACAGATAGTGTCCCGCGCCGAAGATACAGCGCTATTCTAACCTCAGTGAAACAATATCAGACGGTCAGGAGGAATAACCTATGTGCAATAAGAAGGTGAAACAAACATATGGCGGGGTAGTCAACCTACTGTCGAGGGCTAACTTGCATTGACATGCACGAGTTATAGATAGCAGCAGTGCGAGGTTATGATTTCGTGACAGGGTGTTTATGTGTCCAAACCGGAAATATTCGTACGATAAGGACATTCGGTGGCGAGAGGGCCAGACTCTGAACGTCTTCCCACGACGACCTGCCGGCCGCTCCACCACATCTGGTGATTGTGACGTGCCTGTTTCTTTGAGCTGCTGCGTTGCTTATCTTGTCGGCAGGGCGAGATTTCCAGTGATATTTTGATCAAGCTATACTGATCGCTTTGGTGACACGTGATGTCAAAGCAGTGCCGAGTAATCTAGTTGTTTTTTTTTTGATGAATATAAACTATTTATTGCATCACAGCTTTTAACATCGAGGTTTGCCAGGTGTATTATCATCATAAACCGGCTCGCCCCATCGTCATCTCCTTCTTCAATGCGTTCCTCTTCTGCTTCACAATGACGTGCGCCGATTGATTGGGCAAGAAATGCAATAACTTGATGGGTGACAGAAAGAGTACAAAGAGAGAGAGAGAGAGAAACAATGACATAGAAAAAAAATTGATTGAGACAAACAATAGAAAGGCAAGAAAGATAGAGAAATAAGTAGGTAGGGAGAAAAAGCAATGTAAAAGCAACATGCAAAAAAAGAAGCTAAAAAAAGAAGTTTGTATAGTACGGCATAGCAAGTAAAGTTTGCCGCGTGGGATACAAAAGCTGTCATTTTTATGAACTGGTACGCGCAGTTTTCGTTATCTTCTTCGTCTTAGTCACCTACTTCTGCGTCGACTTCTAGTTGTCAACGGCACTGTTACCCAGACTCGTGAAAACTGGTGCAAGCTTCGGTATCTTTGTTTATTGTTTGCTGAGCCTTCAAAGATAAAATGCCTTCCAACAAACACACACGAGCACACGAATGCATTTACACTACTGTGAAACTGGGGAAATGCGTGGCGCGGGCACCCAGCAGTTCTCGTTCGTATAGTGCTCACCCGCTCCCTCTACCAAACCGTCGATGACGTCAGTGTTTGAGACAAGCATGCAGGTTTTCCCGGCACGAGAAGAATCTAGATAGGGAGATTCTCAAACTCCGTGTGCCACATGCATGCCACTTTTTGACGTGCAACTTATTTTTGAGCGCGAAAGTAGAAAACAAAAAAAAAACTCGAAAAGGAGAAGAAGAAAACGCAGTGCACAAAACAGTTTTGTTCTCGTTTCCGAGTTGTTTAGTTTTCTACTTTCACACTAAATAAATATGTTTCACGTCATACACCATTATCTCGCCCAGCAAAAATATTTACTGTTTCCACTTTTTTCGGTGCTTTATTTCCTGCTTGTTACGGAAGTTGAGGTACGTGTCGTCTACAGTGATCGAGTTGCGCCAGGTTGCTTCCAGGTCACACGAAGTGATGTAGACAGGCGCCGTTGGGAGACGCCATCGTGCGCTTGGCGAGGTGTTATAGCGACCCCTTGTGCACGACTTGAGTGCCAGCCGCGCATTTCCGAAGCATTTTTAGCGATTACATCATCATTTTTTATCATTACAATTACCTCTTAGTTATATCGGTTAATTATGTTTAACCCGCCATGACAATAAAGTTTCGCAACCAACCAACCCAAACCGCTTTCGACTGCTGACTCACAGGTATAGCGGGAACGAATCGCGGCCGCATTTTCGATGGAGGTGAAAGTGGCTCGGGCGCTCGTGTTGTATAGGAAACACGTTAAAAAAAACCCAGTCGGTCAAAATTTCCGAAAGCCCTCCCACTCCGGCACCTCTCATAATCATATCGCGGTTTTGGGACCTTAAGCCCACCAATTACCATTACGTTATTCAAACCTTGCTCGTTGACCCGCCGCGGTGGTCTACTAGCTAAGGTACTCGGCTGCTGACCCGCAGGTCGCAGGATCGAATCCCGGCTGCGGCGGCTGCAGTTCCGAAGGAGGCGGAAACTCTGTAGGCCCTTGTGCTCAGATTTGGGTGCACCCCAGGTGGTCGAAATTTCCGCAGGTCCTCCACTACGGAGTCTCTCATAATCTAGGGTGGTTTTGGGATGTTAAACCCACAAAATCAATCTTTCACGTTGTTTCATTGCGACTCCGTCTGTACGGTCACAACGTTCAGTCGGGCGGGTTTCCGGAAGCCCTAGTCCCAGAAGCAAGCCGGGCGACCGTCCCGAGTCCCCGAAACGTCACTTCATCCACTCAGGGCCGCCTCCTGGAGGTCATCCACCCTTTCGGGCGGTCGCCTCATACGCGGAAACTCCGACCACGTTTCCTCAAAAAGAAAAAAAAAGTGCCACCTCGCAGTTTCCCCTTACGTTCCGAAAAAGACCGGGTTGCTTAATTGCGAGGGGTGCCCATTAGAGGCGCCAATTGGCCGACGCCTAAGCGGGCCGGACCGTCACGACGACGGCGCGCTGCCGCCGGGCCGGCAAGAGAAAGCGCCCGGAAGGGTGCGCCGGACACGCTCTCCGATTACGGCCCGGCCTCGTCGTCGCGCCGCGCTGAGTGAACCACGCGACAGCCGCCACTGTTCTACGCGTGAGACCCGCTATGCGATCATCAGCTCAGCTCCGGAAACGACATCAGCCTGAGGACAGCAGTGGTCGAAACGCCAGCCCGAGCAGTACTTTTGTCTATGTAGACGGTCATCGCGGAATTTAAGCTATACACAACGTGACGGATCAGGCTCTCTGCATGATCTTCATGATTGTTTCGATTTTCTTCCTATTTGCTCAAGCATGCTCATGAACTACACATACGTGACTGGTCTCACACAGCGGAGCTTTTTGAGCCAAGCTTTGGTCCGTGACGAGTGAACATTGATGATGATGATGATGATGATGATGATGATGATGATGATGATGATGATGATGATGATGATGATGATGATGATGATGTCTCTTCTATGGCTCTAGCCCACTCAGAGGGATTGCCCAAAAATGGAGGATATGAAATTTAAGGCCTTTCAAGTGATACTTTAAGGAGGATAAAGCGCACGTAAATACAGAAAGAGTGGAATAATTCCGTTTTGCCATTTCGATTAGACAGAATAATATAAATATTCAATTGAAATTCCTAGTAGTTTCTAACATGTTTGAAATTGATGTTTAGAACTTGCAATGGTCATCGTCCTTAACCAGTGCGCGCTTTCTTCGTCTTCTTCTCTTCGCTCTCAGAACAATGGGGCCGATTCGAAGAGTTAGGGATGCAATGACTCTTATGCGAGGAGAGGACAAGTGCAATAGTATAGATAAAAGAAAGAAGGAAAGAAAGAAAGGAAAAGATAGAGAGTTCTTTTGTGCAAAAAGAAAAAGGGTGGTCTCTTCATTATGAGAATTGGTATAACGCGAAAATGCAACTCGTCTTCGTAGAAGTAGTGCTGATTGTGCAGTGAAATATCGCAGCTATAGTACCGTTTGACACAGATTTGGCGCCTAGTGGGCGTCTCTATCGCGACTACTACCACCCGTGACAATCATTTAACCGCTGTGGTAACTGAAGTCTTTAGGACATACCTGAACACAGTGTATCGTTAATAGCGCGCTACGATGAGATTAGGAAGAATACACAAGACGCTGCTACTCTATATGCGCGTCTTCAAAGACCGTCAGTCACGGAGAGAAACTGCCTGGTGCACGCTCCTAAAACCTACGCCAGCGCTCACGCATGCATATTGCGCTTCAACACCGGACTCAGAGGTTCGTAGCTTCAGCCACGAACGCGCCACGGTGTTCAACGTCCTGCAGGTCTCAGTTTCGCACCACCAAGGCACGACATTGGCCAGCATCACCTATCATTCGCTCGTTCGACATCGTCGCTGTGCTGCAGTGTTTATTGTAGCAGTCTCATTAAATACGCCGGAACTGTCGCACTGAAACATCGTTGGTGCACGCGGAAGCTGCACGCTTCAACAACGAGGTGTCGCGCGCTAACACGAAGGAAAATGCAAAGAACATAACTGCGTCATCGTCTCTATGATGCTCGCCCAGTCATGGTTTTTCACTGCTATCGAGAAGCTCTAACCATGGCCTCCAAGACCAGTGCGTGCCGACACGCCATCTCGAGCGCCATGCTTTAACTGCGTCATGCCGCATTACACTCACAGGCGGTGGCACCGCCCCCACTTCGCCAACAGAAAGCATGGAATGTGTAAAAGGCATAAGATGCGTTCGTACGGAGCCCACTGGATTCTTCAATAGCACAGTTGGTGGAGCACCGGTATAGCTTTCCGTCGTTTCCCAAGGTGTCAGAAGCTCCTTAGGGCGTAGACTTGTCTGCCGCAGTTGTCTGTCAACACCTAGCACGCGAACTATTCACTAGATCACACTCGCATCGTTCGAGATGTTTTGATAAACAGACATACATACGGACGGCCAGACAGACGCTCCCCCCCCCCCCTCAATATTCACTCCGTAGATATGCTGTGATTTTTTTCTTTTTCATTTGATAGCGTTTATTTTCCGACGTCATATCCGTGACAGAAATGCGTCACTGAAGTCTTGGTGGACCCCGGCATAAAACACTTCCGTCTTAAAAAGTGTTTGGCGAGGCGGGATACGAGCTCGCGTACCCACTACCTGAAGGCTAGCGTCGTGACCAGTTGGCTAACACTGGTTACGACACTGGTTAACACTGTTTATCCTTGCGTATAGTAAAGTATGCATGTCTGGTGGGAAAGGGAAGTACGAGTGAGGAGGAGTATAATAAGCGAGGGAAAGGACAGGCAGAAATATAAAGAAAGAGAGCAACAAATAGGCCGAGGAAAAAAAACATATAAAGGAGAGACAAGCGCAAGTGTTCTGCCTGTGCAGAACTGATTCCGGTGTGCCCCATGAATCTGAAAACGTCACAACACATAAAAACGTTCGATAGCAGTGTTTGTATGCACTTGTACAGCTGCCGAAGATAACCAACCCGTAACATCACGCGTGGCAATGTATACTCATGGGAAATTGAAAAACATCGAAGAATATTGACTCCCCCCCTCTCACGGGGCAACAACACTGCGTAGTCAAAAGCGCTATTGTCATGTGACGGTAGCAAATACGTCACGCATGACGTCACTATCGGAGAGAGGCACGTTACTATTGAAGTTCTGGCAGTATAGTGATGGACAAAATAGTAGGAACCGCTAAGCGGCATGGCATAAGTTGTATGGCCCCGTAGTGAATCATGCTAACTATATATACTGACACCGGCAAAATGTACAAAGCAAGGCTCATACTTTCCCTGTCACCCTCCCATTTAAATGTTGGCGGTGGTATTGATGTCTTCGATCGGGTCAGGTGAATCTACCTTATGTCACGGCAACCGGTAGTTCTTCTGAAGCACTTTTTAGGGCATGGAAACACTCGTAAGCACTGTTGCTGCTGCGTCGGTGTACAGGCCTTCGTGTTGACCGTTTTTCATCTCTCGTGCCCGTCTTTCACTCCTGCTCTAGCATTGTTTAGGCGAGTGCCATAGTTGCCTCATCAAACGTGAAAATTGACCGCCGGCGTCGGCTTCTTCAAGATTCCGCGATACCAGATGATACTTCGTGAGACCGGCTTCAGCGTAAACGTAGCGATGAAAAAAAAAAAACAAATAGAAGTATACGCTAAAGGTCACGTGACACTTAAGTGAATGTCTGTGGGCAGTCGACGTGGAGAGTCACATGGTCTCAACGCGACAACACGTCATCAGTGACGTCACCATATGGCGTCTTAATGATGTAACTGACCACCAGAATTGGTGACTGCATATAGTGACGCCATGTCACAACTTAACGTGACATGATCACGCCATCGCAGGACATTGTCGCTTGGTCAAAGACCGTCGCTTGGCTGATCACACGTAATGCTGTGCAGAAAGCTTGTAATGCCTGCGGTATTTATTCGGAGACGAAGGGATCATTACCTCGACTGAAATCAATATGTACACGCCTGTTAGAGCCTTCGAGCCAACTTAGGCCAGTGGTCGGCAACCTTTTAAGGCGGAGCGCCAAGTTGCATGAAGCCAAAACGGCGGAATGGTTCGGGGGATTCGGAGAGAGGGGGGGTGGGGTGATTTAAATTCTTTCTATGCAAAATAGAAAAAAAGACATTAATTTACAAAGCTGGGTTAGAAATAATGTTTATTTTCAGCAAGCATCTCACAAAGGTGCAGTCAAACATAAATAGCAAAGGAAAATACCATTTCATGCCAAACATTACTCTCTCCGCTTGTTGATAAAGGAAAAAATAAGGTGGGGTGTTCGTCTTCGTGTCGAGAGCCGCATAATACTGCCCTGAGGGCCACATGCGGCCAGCTGGTTGCCGACTCCTGTTTATAGGCGATTGCGCAAGGAACTCTGTGAGGTTTTTTTTTTTTTTCTCATCCTTACCAGCTCGGTGTCTTGTTCTTCGCTATAGATATTCTGCACATGTTGAGGCTCGCGTTAAATACGTAAACGCATGCCACCCAGAGCACCGAGAAGACAGGGCCTTTCCATACTGCCTCTCAACCTTACGACACGTTTTCTTCAACGGCTGACCGCTCAGTCCACGGATGCGCCCCCACAGTGCTTATCACGACGCCTTGGAGACCTTATTCATGCTCGTGGCCATGTTCTACTTGTTTTTTTTTTCTATCACGTCATTTTTTCCGCCACCCTCGCCTTTTATATCAGCTTTCGTGCGTTTTTTTTTTTTTCTTCAAACGTGTATTTATAATTGCCGCCTCGACTGTGTGCCGACCGACTCCATCAGTCGCGGAGGCACTTTGAGCCCGGAAAAAAGCGTTCTGGCGATTCCTTTATTTGTATCTTTCATTTCACCCATGTCATCTTTTCTTTTCTTCTTTCCCGCGGCCCCGACTTAAGAAAAAAAAAATACCGCTCCGTTTCTCGAGCGCGTGAGAAGGAACAATTGGCGCAGCAGCTCTTCGCTTGGCGCAGCAACTCACTCCCGCCAAACTCCCCCCGCCTTACCACTCGGCGTTCAACTACCCCGAAACACTTGAGGGTGCCGCTGTGTCTCGGCCGTATACTCCGTCGCCACTGTTTTTTTTTTTTTTTTTTACTGCCGAGCGCAATTTTCGGGCCGTTTCCGTAAGAATGTACGCGCCGTGGCGTCGAGAAAACGCGAGAATCTGCGGAGCGCATACACCGCTCACTATGGAGGGACACGCGCACAAAAGAAGACAAAAAATATGAAAAGCGTGTGTACACGTGAACTGCCGGTACACGGAGCGGCACCAAGTGGGCCGGTCACCGCGCCTCTCGGCAAGGAAGGGACGGTAGGGCGGAAAGAGGTGTTATTCGTCCCTTATTGCCGTTTTTCAGTTTTATCGTTCGTTCTTTGGAGAGCTTGCCGCCGGCGTGCTCGATGGCCCTGGTGTACCATTGTTTGCGCCACGCCGCCGACAGCGTGATAAACACTATAGCTGTTATGCGCGGTACACCGTCGAAAGAATGACAGTTTCGAAAACGCAGAAGCACAACTTGACAATGTGTGAGTTGCAAAGTGCGAGGTAGTTCGTACTCTGTGCTCCTACACTCCATTACTGCCTCTCCATGCGGAGAGGAAGTATACATGTCTGGTAAAAACAAAAAACAAAAAAAAACACTAGAGCATTAGAGTTTAGGGGCTTCTTACAAGTGATCTCCTCGAAAATGTCATCCTTGTAGCTTTTTATATTCGTCGCGATAAGTGTTACACCGAAGGAGCCTATGTAGTTACCAGTCGCTTAGGCGTATACTCCGTTACCACGTGCCTCATAGGAGGCGCTGTTCACAGTCATGTAGCGTATTTATTTATTATTGTGGTTCTTTTTGGCTTAGATCAGTGTATTTTAGTACAGTTTTCTAACACGTGGGCATCGGTAAACTGAGCTAGCCATGGTCAAAAAGACCGTAAAGTGTTCCGAGTGCGGAGTAGGGCGGAAGGTGGAAATTAGTGCGGAGGAGAAAGCAGAAGATGACGCCAAGTGTAGACAGTGCGAGTTCGAGGAGAAAATGAAAATATGATGGCGGTCCAGAGTGGGCTCATGGAGAAAATCGCAGAGCTGGAGAATGCATTGGCGAAGGAGCGAGAGAAAACGTCAGCCATGGAAGAAAGGCTCCGGGCAGCCGAGAAGGGCCTATCGAAGGTCGTGAAAGGGAACGAAGACGCAGGTGACGGCGGAAGCATTATGGCGACGACCCCCCGTGCGGGAGAGATGAAGGAAACAGGCATGACAAAGGCAGATACATTGGCCACAGGGCCCAGCTACCGGGAAGTAGATTTGAGGGAGGGAGGGAGGGAGCAAACCAGCAGCCGTGACTCACGCTAGTCACCTAGTCAGCAGCCAGGTGCAGGTTTCAGAAGGAATGTCTGAACAGGTCATCATCGCCGGTGACTCAAATTTAGTCCGATGCGCAGCGGCAATCAAAGAAAGGGTGAAAGGCGACAAGAGAGTTGCGATAGGGACGTTCCCAGGACAAACGCTGGGGACAGTAATGAGTCAAGCGGGTGAACAACTCGCAGCTAAAGCTAACAATCGTAACCTCGTTGTAATTGCGGGAGGGTTAAATGACGTCCTGAAAAAAGAATCGTCAGGACTAGCGACGACCTTGGCGAAAGGGGTGGATGACATGCGCACCGTGTCCCCCCAGGTGCAAATTGTAGTATGCACAGTACCGGAAGTACCAGTACGCAACATCAACCTGCAAAGAGCGGTTGTCGACGCAAACAAAGAGATATGGCGAATTAGTCGAGAGAAGGGTTTCGAGGTAGTGGATTTAAACAGGGAAGTGCACAGGTGGGGTGGATTCCAAAGAGACAAGATTCATTTCGATAAGAGGCTTGGACACGAGGTGGGCTGGCGACTGGCAGGACGCGCAATAGCTTTTTTTGGGGGGCTCACGGGCCTTCGGTGTCCGGGGTAGCTCGTAACAGGGAAAACAACCAGGAGGACGCTTTGACAGGTAGAATTGCGAAAAACCAGAAGAAAGGTAAAAGAAAAAGGAAAAAGGCGCGTGTTGCAATTAGTTACATAAACATGCAGGGTGGCAGAAAGAAGGCAAAATGGTTAGAGATTGAGGAGCAGTTAAACAAAGAACAGATAGGCGTGTATGCGGTTACAGAAACACACCTTAGAGACTTGGAAGAGCCACCACATATTAAAATTATGTTTGGGAAGGGTGTAACAGGACCATATCGGAAAGGAAAGGTGGGGGTGTAGGAATGCTAATTCACCGCGGAGCCAAATGGGTTAGAGTGAAACAGACGTGTTCAGAGCACCTCTCGGTTCGGGGCACAGTAGGTGGAAAGGAAACGTGGCTAGGGGTAGCCTACTTGTGGACGGGGAATAACTGCAGAGAAAAGAATCAGGAGATAGTGGATTGCATGAGTGCGGATATTAACGAATTTGGTATGGGGCCGAAATCATCCTTCTAGGGGACATGAATGCCCACATACATGACCTTGACGGATATTCAGACACCAATGGAAGTTATTACTAGATCTTTGCGAGCAACATAGTCTGGAGATAGTTAACACGGGGCCTAAATGTGACGGCCAGATCACATGGGAAGTCGGAAACAAGCAATCAAGTATTGATTATTGTCTCATGACTGAAGGAATTTACCACAAACTGACAGAAATGAGGATAGACGAAGAAGGCATTAACAGCTTGGGTAGTGATCATAACGAATAACATTACAAATGGGATACGAAACTGAAAATATGAGCATGGAATCAAAGTCTGGCAGCTCGTATTTAAATGACAAACAATAATAAATATAGCCGCAAGAGTCGAGGAAGAAGTAGGCGAAATACCAGGCAAGGACTGGGAGTATAGTGAGCTGTTACATCTAATGACGAAGGAGATAGGGAAAGAGAAGAAAACTGTTGCTGGAAAGAAAAAGGAAGCCAAAAAGTTGGTGGAACAAGGAAATCCGGGAGGCGATCGAGAAGCGACGCGAAGCATCACGGGAGCATAGAAAGGCAAAAAAGGAGAAGCGGCCGCAGGACGAAGTCAAAAAAATATGGGAAATATATTTAGAGAAAAAATCCCTTGTACAGAAATTGGTAGAGGCAAAAATTAAAGGTGAAAGTGAACGCTGGATGACAGAGATACACGAAAAAAAGGAGGCCGCGCCTAGGATTTTTTGGAGCCACATAAAGGCGCTAGGTAGGAAGTCTGTCACAACGCAACAACATATTCTAGATGAAAGAGGAAATCAATTGGAAGGGTACGAAGCGCTAGGTTACATCCAAAAGGTAACAGCCGATTCGTTTCAAAAGAGCGTCCAGGGGATCTCCCCGGTGAGTAAAAGTGTGCGGAGAAAGCAACAGAGGAAGAGCTAGTACTTGATAATTTCAACTGGAAAAAGGCCGAAGGAAAAATTCCAAAGCGCACTGCCGCGGGTTTAGATGGGATTCCCGTTAGCCTCATTAACGAACTAGGACATAACACTAAAGAAGCATTGTTAAAAGCAGTAGAAAAAAGCTTAAAGGACGGACAAATACCGGACAGTTGGCGACAAAGTAGAATGAACTTAATCTATAAAGGCAAGGGAGAAAAGGACAAGATTCGCTCGTATAGACCACTAACCATTACATCGGTACTATACAGGATGGCGATGCAAGCAGTAAAAATGAAAATAGAAACATGGGCCGAACATAACGATATTTTGGGAGAACTTCAGAACGGATTTCGAGTCGACAGGCGGTTAGACGATAACCTGTTTGTTCTCACTCAGTGTATAGAAATATCTAAAATAGAGAATAGGCCCTTGTACGTGGCTTTTCTAGACATCACTGGGGCATACGACAACGTTAATCAGGAAATTTTGTGGAATATATTGAAAGGAATGGGCATGGGCGACGACTGTATACAGCTTTTGAGGGAGATATACCGAGAAAATACAGTTTGCATAGAGTGGGAAGAATGCGTAGCAAAGAGAACGTTGAGGTTAGCAGGGTCTGAGACAGGGATGTCCTTTGTCCCCGCTGTTATTCATGCTGTACATGGTGAGTATGGAAAAAGCGCTAGAAGGTAGCAACATTGGTTTTAATCTGTCACACAAACAGGGCGGCATGATGATGAGCAGAAGCTTCCAGGTTTATTTTATGCGGACGATATCGTCTTATTTGCGGACAGTCGAGATGATATACAGCAGCTGGCGAATATATGCGGAAGGGAAGGTGAAGCTCTTGGACTAGGATTCAGTGTAACGAAGTGTGGATTGATGGTATTCAATGATCCCTGTGATCAGACGGTGTCCATACAAGGCCAGAAATACCGAGGGTAAGTGAATACAAGTACCTTGGAGTATGGGTAAATGAGAGTGATAGATACATGGAGGTACAGGAAAAAGCCTCGGCAGCAAAAGGAAAGAGGAATGCGGCAATAATGAAGCACAGAGCGTTGTGGGGATACAATAGGTATGAGGTGCTTCGAGGTCTGTGGAAGGGTGTAATGGTTCCAGGGCTTACTTTTGGGAACTCAGTGGTGTGCATGAGGGCAGAGGTGCAAGCGGGAATGGATGTAAATCAAAGGACTGTGGGACGCCTCGCGTTGGGTGCTCACGGGAAGACGACAAACGAGGCTGTAAAGGGCGATATGGGGTGGGCAGGTTTTGAGGCGAGGGAAGCGCAGAGCAAAATAAGGTTCGAAGAAAGGCTAAGAAATATGAAGGAGAGTAGATGGGCAGAGAAGGTGTTCCGTTATTTGTATAGGAAGAGCGTGGACACACAGTGGAGAAAAAGAACTAGAAGACTCACTAGTAAATATACGGCTGGTATTGTGAGCCATATGTCAACAAAGAGCGTTAAGGGAAAAGTCAGGGAGGCGGAGAGGAGTTACTGGATGGCAGCTATGGAGAAAAAACCGGCTTTGAGTAACTACCGAAAGGGCAAAAATGAAATAAGGAGGGAGGCATTTTACGATAATTCAAGGGAAGCGTTTTACTGTTTGAAGCGAGATCGGGTTGCCTTAGAACGCGTAGTTATAAAGCAAGATTCAGTAAAGAAGAAGAACAATGCACATGCTGCGGGAAAGATAAGGAAACGGCGGAGCATGTTCTGATTGAATGTGGAGATATCCACCCAGGTGTACGTTTGGGCACGAGCCTACAGGAAGCCTTGGGTTTTAGGGACAACAATGGAAAGCTGAACACACCCGCGATTGAAATAAGTAAGAGACGGTTAGAGTATTGGTGGCAGAAAATTAGAGAGAAAGGACAAAAATAAATATTGGAAAAATAAAATATGGACAGTGTGCCGTAAATGGCAGAGAACTTAAGCTGAAAATTTACCTTTTTTTCCATTAAGATAGAATTTATCGAAGTAGAGGCATTAGGCCAACATAAAAAAAAGAAAAAATGTTTTTTTTTTTGTCGAGCCTGGTGGCATACTTGTCACCACCCCGTTATAAAGGGGACGCTCATAGCATCCATCCATCCATCCATTTCGCTCTGGCTCCTAAAAGGCATAGCAAGGAGTTATTACGAGTATTAATACTATTACCATTACCCCCCCCCCCCTTCCGCACTGCTCCTTTTTGTCCTGTGAATTTATTGAAGCTTAGAGGAAACAAGAAGATAAGCGTAGCTTGCTACATTTTTTTAAAGGTATAAACGCATTGATTATCACTCGCAATTCGCACGAGCTGTTCATTTCATCAGATAATCGGCAGCGCACGCTCCCGCGGTTATAAACGAAGCAAACAAGATTCTCTGCAACCTTGACTAACAGTCACCTCAGAGGCGCAACCACGCTGTAGCTCTCTGGTCAGCACCCCTGCGTCGTTTTATTGCCGCGAAAGACGGCCATTCGATACGATCTTTATCGCACGTGCTCTGCGCGATCGTTAAGCAATGAATAGAGCACTCCGCCCATACACTTCACGATACATCATGCACGTCGTAAGTCGATCGACTTGCTGAACGTCTTCGAATCTGCATCGACGTGCCTCGCTCAACCGCCGTTAGGGTTTGGCGAGCTCCGCTAACCTTATTTTCGATCATGAGCTCCGCGGTGGAAACGTGTCGCCACTCCTTTAATTTGGTAACTATAGCGAGCAGCCTTCGCAAGCTATTTGCCCGCTATCAAAGCTTCGTTCCCACCGTTCCATGGGGCCGCCAATGAACGATAAATCACCAGTACCTGTAAGCTGGGCTTGTGAACTAGTGCCGCATTGTTCCCTCTTGCGCAATGATTTAAGAAAAAAAAATAATGATCGCAGAAACTCGTCACTAACTGATTTGTGCATCGCTATGGTTTCTCAATCTCTCCATCTCTATCCCCTTTCCGACCCTTTTTCCCCACCCCTGTGCAGGGTAGCAAACCAGTTCTTCTAGGTTAACCTCCTGTCTCTTCCTTTTATTTATTTCTCTCTCTGTGGTTTCGCAAGAGTACGCCTATTGCACTGTAAAGGAAAAAATAGCTCTGTTTGCATCAGAGGTGCAGTGATAAAGAAGCAGTGGAGGGGATGGGTACTTGCGGCTCACTCTATTCCTTTGCTTTTCTCTTGCCTTGATTCTCTCTCTCTCTCTCTTTTTCTCTTTCATTTTTTTGCAGTTTCTTCTCTCACGCTGTCTTTTTGCCATTCGTTCTACGCTATGCTTTACTCTCTTCTCTCATCTTCACCCTCACATCTCTCTTCCTCACATCCCTCTTCCTCACCGCCACTTCCTTTTTGCACCCTCTTGTTACACTATACAACATAAGGCTATGCTAGGCTATGCTAGCCTAGCATGCCATGCTATAGCGTAACTGTCTATGTTGTCGTGTCAATGTCAAAATAAATACAATGAAAGGAAAAGAAACTGCCTTGGTAGCCTGGTGGTTAGGACGCTCGCATTAAAATAGGGGGTACGCAAGTTCGAATTAAGGAGTGGTACAACCGGCTTGAAGACAGCCTCGCATTGGCGGAGAGCAATTAAGCCACTCTCAAATCGGCCATCAATACATGCCGAAATGACAAGATCATTACCGAAATGAACGCTGTGGTGATGCGGGACCGTTGTGTGACTATCCTGAAAATTACGGAACAGGTGGGCGTCAGCACAGAGTTTTCTGATATGCACTAGAGGGAACTCTGACGCTAGTGTCTATTGGAGCTGCAACGCACGGCGCTCCAGCGAGCATGGAAATGATGGGCAGTACACGGATTTGTCTTATCTTCGTACTTCTGGCCTGCTTTTGGCTCCGTGTGTGTGGCCTGGAGCTCTTTTTCTCACGAAACAAAAATCTGCCAATGTTCAGCGGTTGCGCTTCACCACCTTATTTGTTTAGACTTACCTTTCCAAGTCGGGCCACAAAGTTCAAAAGTTTTGAATATTTTTTTTTTTCAAAACAAAACCGGAACAGCAATAAACGAAGCCGCAAGTACGATTTGCCACTCGCAAGTTCGAAGACTATAAGCAAATGATTCCTGTGGTCGCTGAACGATCGCAGCGGCAGTCCCCTGTAGTTAATTTTAGGAAACTCTATGGGCGTCACCACTTTTTCTGAACATTTCACTATGGCCGATAATTGAGCTATGAAGACATTTGCGGCGACATTCGTGCGGAAGCTGCTAATGGTACAGAGCAAAGAAAAATTCGTGTTGAGGTCTCACAGAACATTCTAGATTTCACAAACAGTGACCCCAACTTCGTGGGCAACATAATCACTCGACACGATTCTTGGGTATGTGTACGATCCGGAAGCCAAACTGCAGTCACCGTAGTGGAAGCATTCTATGTCAACAAGACCAAAGAAAGTCCGTCATGTGCGCAGTAACATCAAAGTGCACGTTGCTGACAATATACTTTTTTGACTGCCGCGCTGTATTTATTTATTATTTGATTTGCATACACAGATACACAAGTACCCAGAGGAAAGAGGGAGATAGCAAGCTGGCAACTGCCACCTGGAGGGGCACCACGCCTGCTCACTCTTTCGGGAGGAGGGAACAAACAGAGGAAACAAAGATTAGCGGGGAGAAAGAGGAAAGAAGATGGGGGAAAAAGACGAAGACTTCGACGAGTATGAGTAAAAAACATAAATAAAAGTACTAGAAAAGAAAAAATAAGAGACCGTCTATAAACGGGTGGCCAGGTCCATTTGGTTCATAAATGTAAGGAGAGCTCGGTAGGCCTGGTCGCGTCGGGAAGCACTATACCACTCGGAAAGAGGTAGTCGTCTAGAGTTACACACTTGAGTACCAGGAATTTATATTCCTTAATCAGCAAAGACCACTGCGTAGCAAATGTGGGACAGTGCACTACGAGATGCTCAAGTGTTTCACAGGAGCCACAAGCTGCGCACAACGGGCTGTCCATACGCCCTTGACGGTGTAATCGTTCACGCACCAGCACAGAGCTGTGGTACACCATGGGTACGCGCCACAGAATTACAAAAAAATCACCAAAGAGTACTGAATGGGTGTCCTACGTGTTGCTGTACGGCGCAAAAAGCCTGAGTTGTGGTCAACGGGAAATTGGTGCATCCGTCACTACAATGCTTCTGCACATTCTTCGTACTTGATTCAAAATTTTTTTGGTGAAAAGTCCGACACCTGTATAGTTCAACAAGCTCTTCACACTCCTGGTATGTCCACTTGCGGCTTCTGGTTGTTTACCAAAATCAATATTACATGGAAAGGGGCGCGATTTCAGACAAGGAAGGACACTGATATGCCAGCAACGACCACCGGGTTGAACTCCATTACGAAAGAGGCCTTCACGGAATGCTTCCAACTATGGCAGCACCTCTTGGAGAAGTGCACGTGTGAAATCTCAAGGCTACTACTTGAAGGGTCATTAGAGTTTGAACGCTCAAGTTATACCAGTTCTTTTTTTTTTTTTTTTTTGCGAAAGGTTGGATACTTTTCTCACAGACGTCGCATCAGCACACTTGTTCTTCCGGGAGCGAAGCACAAGAGGACAATGATGAAGAGAATGTAGAGAACGCTTGATTATGATCATGGTGATGATTATTTCCGTTTATTAAGGGCAATTCACGGCGAGCTTAAACACCCTTGCTGTTAAAAAAAAGAGATATCCTAGTACATTATTCTATTTTTGGTGAGTGCTTACGAAAGTAGAGGAATTGTTCGATGGGATCATTTATTCGATAGACTTAACTAATGAAACCAAGAGACAATTGAGCAAAGGAGAGACACAAGGGGAATTGTTTGATGTTGCTGTAAAATAGTCTGCAATCATTGCGACCTAAACCGGAAGCAGTTAACGTTGACGAAAAATCCCGCTTTACGTCGGTGGAATTCGAAGGTTGTGGTTCGGATCCCGCTGACAGAAAAGGTGATTTTTCGTATACACTTATTTATTTCGATTCAGGTAGAAATATTAACGCTACAGTCAAGAAGAGCATCCCCTGTGCATTGTGTTGCTTAATTGCCTGTTGGGCCAGGTGCACGTAAACTCGCGCTTGGAGAGTCGCCTCCCTTTCTTTCAGCGCGCTTTTTGCGACATTCTGTTCATGCGACAATTATTGGCTTTCTCTCTCTGTTTTTCTTTAAACAACTTCAGCTATTGTACTCACAAAGTTGAATGAATGCTCAGTGCACAATGAACTGAAAATGTTGGCAACAAGCAGTATACGATGCCGGGTTTCACGCGACATATAAAATGCGAAGCACTTCATTGCCTAGTGCAAGCACATTTGGAATCCGTCCGTCCGTCCGTCCGTCCGTCCGTCCGTCTGTCTGTCTGTCTGTCTGTCTGTCTGTCTGTCTGTCTGTCTGTCTGTCTGTCTGTCTGTCTGTCTGTCTGTCTGTCTGCCTGCCTGCCTGTCTGTCTGTCTGTCTGTCTGTATGTCTGTCTGTCTGTCTGTCTGTCTGTCTGTCTGTCTGTCTGTCTGTCGTCCGTCCGTCCGTCCATCCGTCCGTCCGTCCGTCCGTCTGTCCGTCCGTCTGTCCGTCCGTCTGTCTGTCTGTCTGTCTGTCTGTCTGTCCGTCCGTCCGTCCGTCCGTCCGTCCGTCCGTCTGTCTGTCTGTCTGTCTGTCTGTCTGTCTGTCTGTCTGTCTGTCTGTCTGTCTGTCTGTCTGTCTGTCTGTCTGTCTGGTGCGTGTGCTATGTGGTTCAAGCATGTACTACATGTAATAGAAAGTAAAAGCAAATCGTACATATTGACACACACATGTAATCACACAAATATACGTATGACGGAATGAAGGAAAAGACAGAGACATTACCTATATTTTGTCCAGTTAGCTATATACACATAGAGTGGAATGGGCGAGTAAAATACAAATAAAACGTACGTGTCCAGTTGTAAGCTGTGTGTAGCAGTATATATCAACAGTGATAACTTCTAGATATGTAGGCACTTAACCATACCCCATCATAGTACATGTGCACGTTCGTGAGGAAGTATCGCCCACATTGCAGATATCAGGCACTCGACACATGTCTTATAGCGAGTGCCTTGCGTCAAGTACTGCTTCGTTGATTTGATTGATTGATTTGTGGGGCTTAACGTCCCAAAACCACCATATGATTATGAGAGACGCCGTAGTGGAGGGCTCCGGAAATTTTGACCACCCGGGGTTCTTTAACGTGCACCCAAATCTGAGTACACGGGCCTACAACATTTCCGCCAAGTACTGCTTCGTGTACTCATCCATCCCTTCCTAAAAGACGTCTTCCACGACTCTAAAGAGCAACGGCGGATATAAACGCAACCATTTCTTGTATTGTCGTGTGAACTAAATAAGAGGTAGCAAGATTTGCAGCTGACCGATGTGTACACATGCCTCAAAATATTTCATTTGGAAGTGCTTCCACCAGGGCCATCAGATATGGCATTGCGAAGTGAAAAAGAGGCAAATGGTGCACAAGAACATGAAGAACGTTGCGCTTGGTTCTTGTCTGTTTCGTGTTCTTGTGCCATTCTTCTATGTTCACATATGCAGCGCATCGTTTCACTTCGCGAAATATTTCATGACCACGTCAGCAAGCACATTTCAGAGGCGCACAATCACTCGAAGCAGCACCTGACGTTTAATCCTCAGGCCGTACCCCCCCCCCCCCCAACTCCTTCATCCTAAACGCCCGCCACCGGGAGACGCCGTTCTAATTATTTTTCACCATAAACCACCATCTCTCATTTCAATTGGATGCTTTTCTAGAGGAGCTGCTGTGAACAAAACTGATACAGTGGCTCTGTGCTCACTTTCGGTATTGCTTAGCTCACCGGAAATAAAGAAAGAAAGAGAGAAAAACGACAGCACGTCTGCACGGCTCTTGCGGCAATTGCGCACTTTCATGTACGCGACCTCTGTGGGAGACAGATATCGCTGACTGCGCGCCTTGCCCACTTCGTACGCGTGCAGACGCGCAAAAGTTCAGGTGCCCGAACTGAAGTCGCCCGTTCGGCTCCTTCCGCGGGACGCGCTCCTTTGAGGCACCAAGCCGCGTGAGGGCTCCCGAGTAAGATGCGCGCGTAGAACAAAGATGAACGCTCGCCATCTCTCACACCAGGAGAGCGAGCGCACGAAATTTCTGCGCGCGCGTGGCAGCTGCGAGCGTTTGCTCCTCCTCGTCTCGAGCCCGCGGCTCGCGCAAGGTGCAGCTTCGGCTCCTAATAAATGATAATCACCGCACGGGCGTTGTTGCCGCCACCGACTTGGTTCTCGTTTCTTTTCAACGACGCACGGTTTGTGTGTGTGTGTTCGCACGGGCCTGGTGGTGCAGGTTGAAACAGAGCGAGGGGTGATGTTCAATGTATAAGGTCCTCTGGTTCGCTCCTCCCATGCGCGGCCGTCTCGTTATCCATGGCCGGAGGCGGCGCTAGCGCAGCGACGCGCTCATAATTGAAGACAGCCTCGTACGCGCCAAGGAAAGACGCAGCAGAAACAAAGAAGCAAGCTCATCCGGGGGTTGCCACGAACGCAGCAGCAGCAGAAGCAGCGCCCGTCGTGCATGCTCTTCGCTGAGGCTCGAGTGCCGGGGCTTGCTCGCAACTTGGCGGCGAATGTGCGTGCCACGGACGACTCCTTTTGTGCTCGAGAGCCGTAAACGCTAACGTCGGCGCAACGACTGCACCGCGATGGAGCCTGCAAGGGAGACCTGCTGTTGTTGCCCTGCTGCCAGTGCTATCTGCCTCGTTTTGTTTTAGTTTCGGTGCGCGACGATGGAAGAAGAAGAAGAATAACGGTTTCGCGCCGCGCGGCAGCTGCAGGCTCTCGCGCAGGGCTCGACGTTAAGAGCGCGACGAGCCTGTTAAGCAGCGTCGACGGCGTCAGAGCCACGCGTCCGCGCGCGCTTGATGAGGTGCTCCGAGCGCCTTATGTACAGATGCACGTTCAGGTCGTAAAACAAGGACCCCCCTTCCTCGACGGTCGAGCGGAGAACAATACCCGGGTACATTTTTAACGCTCGAGCACATTTCTGTCACGTTCAAGTGTTGGGCGTTTCTCTTTTCATTCGCACGTTTATTTTTTCGTTTTATTTCGACGCTTTCGTAAAGAGAATTTTCGTGGCTCCGGATCTAGATCGGCAAGAGCGGGTCGCTGTGGGGACGGACCTCTGGCTCACAACGGCCCACGCTTCCGTTATGATTCGCCGCTTTTACTTTCGCCTCGAGCTCGAGCAGCTTTCGCATTCTCCCTCTTTCTTTATCTCGTTCGCATTTGTGTTGTACGTACGCGTCATAATTACGAAGGCGGAATTGTAAGTCCTACTTGAAGAAGTGGATTACCATTAATTTCTGGAGAATGGAATCATTATTTTTGTTCGGGGTACTTAGTGCAAGGTATATACGTAGTAAAAAAATTAATAAAAGCAGGATTCGTTTAGCCAATCACGCGTGCCAATATGACTTTGACAAATATGCCTCAAGGTTTCAGATAGGTGACGAATAAAACTTGTACAATTGACTACGATCTAAGCACGCATGGAGCTTCAGAGAGGCAGGTACTTACATAGAGAAAGACGATGAATAGAATGAGAGGAGTTGCGCTCGACCACACGCATGATTAAGTTCAGTCAGGCGAAGAGAAATGCTGAGACGAGCAAAATAACCGAGCGGGGCGGTGGCTTGGCCTGCAGGGTGGCACATCGAAACCAGGCATAGTGGGTAACTGATATGCGTCGGCTTCGGTGGTGTAGCCGTTACGGGTGCTCGGCTACTAACCCGAAGGTCGGTGGGTTCGATTCTGGCTGCGGTGGCCGTACTCCGATGGAGCTGAAATACTATGTTTTGTATATTTCGTGACGTCCGCGCACGTTTGAAGAACCCAGATGGTCTAAAGTACCGCAGCCCTCCATTACGGCGTCTTTCGTAATTATATCGTTGCATGGGGGCGCTGAAACCCATGTGTTATTATAGTTAACTGGGGAGCGTCTGTATACTTCAGGAATTGCACTTACAGACTTTCTTCGTTTTTTTGCCTCGTACTCACGTGGCCGTGATATGGAAACACTTTGCTCAGGACAAAAAAAATATAAGAAGGTAAGCTTTTTCATTTCAAATCGCGCTAATCACGGTGACTTAAAATGACGTAGTTAACACCCAGACACGTCACTAAAACCATCCACGTAACATCGCTTCGAGCAACTGTAGTCATATTCCCGCCATGAACCACGTAACTATAGTCTCCCTTTGCTAAATTATGTACGGCTGGTCATGTGACAAAGGTTCCAGCCAAACGCCACGTAACATCCACCCATGTAACTTAAGTCACGTAACACACACCGTAAAAACTAGTCTCGTGACTAAATATAAATCACGCACCAACTATAATTACGAGACATGTTCCCGTGAAAATTAACGTTTAGGTTAGTCACATGACTAAAATCACGTGGAAACTAGTTCTATGACTTAAACTCGCGTAACATCATTAACAACTTGGACAGGAGACATGTTCAATCAAAACCATGTGGCCAACCTCTCCTTACATCATTTAATTTAAAAAAAAACCATGTGGCACATACCTATAGTGGGGGCACTGACAATCCAGAGAAGGATAAACAAGCTGTGAATATACATAGTACTACAAGCAAAGACTTGGAATCTCTAGCAAAAGCTTGGCATCAATATAGCCAGAACATAGAAAAAGTTTGCTCGAACACTACAGCTCCGCTGTTGGCTCCAGCCTTGCGCCACTGCTGCAAGTGCGTTTTTATAAATCATGTTATACACAACATTCTTACGTGCCGTTAATTTACGCGAAAGATTAACGGTGCATTCTTGACCATGTTAAAGCATTTGAAAAAGCTCGGTAAGTTATGAATGTACTTCCAACTATAAACCTGCAACCTGCGTTTGAACTGACCAATTAGCTTGACAGGCCATCGCTCAGACTTGTCAGGTTGGTGAATTGGAAACCTGTGAGCTTATAGGTTACTAAGTGTATTTCAACGAAGCCAGAGAGGCATTAACAGGTGGTGAGATGCAAACACGCCGCTGACTCAGGAGGAAATCGCTGAGGACATTAAAGCTTCAGCACATCATTATACAGTTTAGTGTTCACTTTCTTGTAACTGAGTTGAGCTCTTCGCATATGTGTATACCTCTGAAATTTGGATGTTCCATATCTGAGATCAATTTCGTTACGTTAACCGTGGTAGTGGACAGAAACCGCGCGAACTATTTCAATATCGACACGGGACAGCCGTCGCAGTGTTAACTCCCTGAAGAGGAGAAGAAGTCTGTCTAAGCACGCGTATAACATTGTATAGGGCAGATAGCGATGCGGGGTGACAATCACTACAATCGATGTGTTCTCGCATTTTGCCGGGCTTATCTATACGCCTTCCACGTGCTGCCGGTCGGCTTCAGAGTTAGGCTTCTTCCAAACCATCGGAGTTCTTGTTCCGGACCACGCGGGCACGCCCGCTCAACTCGGCATTCGGTGCAGCCGTAAAGCCGATAAAATTGGAACAAGCGCTGTTACGGGTCGGTCGGCCATGCGAACGGCGCACAAAGCGAAGAAGGTCGCGCTGTTTAGATGCAGGGACACTTGTTTGAGGGAGGCGGCCGCAGACACGGTACATTTGGCCAGAAGCCGGCGCTGGCTGGCATGAGTCGTCGCCGCCCTGAATACCAATTCCAGGCGGAGCGACGAATTGGTACGAGTGCGTGATCGCCGCGCCCAGCACAAGGGAGAGAAACCGCACGACGAACATTGTTTTCTTGTCTGTTTGTTTTACGCTACATCTATTGGTGGTGGTGGTGGTGGGGGGGGGGGGGGGGGGGTGTCGTGGTCAGACTGCTTAAGCGTGCCTTCCAAGCTCAAGGAGCCCGGCAGTATATTCTTCTCCTGCGCTTCGCACGAAGGGTGCGCAATGGCTCGAAGAGGAAAAGCAAAGGCTTGCCTCTCTGCTGGCGCATGAGCAAGAAAAAAAGAGGCCCTATACACCCGGTTAATCGCGAGTCGTTCACGGGTTGTACGTCTTCTCTCTCTCTCTCTCCTCTCTCTCTCTCTCTCTCTCTCTCTCTCTCTCTCTCTCTTCTCTCTCTCTCTCTCTCTCTCTCTCTCTCTCTATCTATCTATCTATCTATCTATCTATCTATCTCTATCTATCTATCTATCTATCTATCTATCTATCTATCTATCTATCTATATATCTATCTATCTATCTATCTATCTATCTATCTATCTATCTATCTATCTATCTATCTATCTATCTATCTATCTATCTTTCTTTCTTTCTTTCTTTCTTTCTTTCTTTCTTTCTTCGTTGAGTGGCGTACTAGCCTGATCGAGGATACGTATTTCTGCACAGCACACGCATGCACCCTCTACGTTATTTCTTTCTGCTTGAGGTCCATCCTTGCTTATAAATGTCACTGAATTGTCGGCGCAGTCCCATACGTCCATTTGTGTCTCAGCGTGCCCATATAATAACATAACATTGGCGAAATGTGATAAGGTTAGGTGACACCTTAACTTAAATTTGATTTAAACTGCTGGCGTTACTTCAACATTTCATAAAAAAAACATCTCAACGTGACAGCTGCTGCGACAGCTGCTGGTCAGAAAGTATACCCTCGAAGGTGTCACAACTGCAAAGAAAAAAAGAAGCATCAGAGTCTAGCGGGATGCTAGAGTGACCAGTTGCGATTCATTTTATGCATATTTTCTCTCATAAAATTAAGGAAATTATGTCGAAGTTTGACGCCTTGCTCTTTCAGTATAGTCAACAAGCTCCAAAGGCCCCGCCGCGGTTGTCTATAGTAACTCGGCTGCAGACTTGCAGGTTGCGGCATCAAATCGCGGCTGCGGCGGCTGCATTTTTGACGGAAGCGAAAATGTTGTAGGCCCGTGTGCTCAGATTTGGGTGCACGTTAAAGAACCCCAGGTGGTCGAAATTTCCGAAGCCTTCCACTACGGCGGCTCTCATACTTATATGGTATGAGAGCCGCCGTAAAACATTAAACCCCACTTATCTATCTAAAGAAGCTCAAAAGGAAAGGAAAGAACACAAAAGAATAAAGGCAGGCAGGCTAGTGATTCAGCAGTGCGGTGGCTACCCTACGCTGGCACAAAAATGGAAAGGGGAGCAGAAAGATGAGAGAGAGGAGCGCGAAAAGAAAAAAAAAGACGAAGAAAGAAAGAGAGGAAATTATCAACAAACACTTTCACACTTTTGTGGCATTGGCACTGCACAACAGTCACAAATGTTCAGTACAATCACAAATCACAATCCCAAAAGCGTATTAATTGCCTTGTTAACCGACGACCGATGGGAACGGTGCTTCCAGTAGCATCCGCACGGATGGTGGCTTGGCAACAAGGTCAATAGAGAGTTTAATGCTGGGTACCCAAGCAGCTTGCGTATCCAGGACGTTGGGGCGGTGGTATTGCGCATGCGCGAAACCCCAAACAGATGCGTCGCACGATCGCTGGGGTATAGCTGGGGCCATAAACAACGCTGCCACCACTGGCCTCCTAGCGGAGATAAGCTGCCCTGGCGCATCATGTTATCCGTGATGTCACTCACCGTCACAGCAAGGCAAGCCGAGGCTCGCCAGAGTCGCCAGCTTGACTCAATTATCATAGCACAAAGGCGCCAAATCTCGGACAGCATGGATCGGCAACCTTCTAAGATGCCGCCTCCGGCGAAGCAGCGCCAAGCAAGGTTTTACTTCACGCCCGAGGTGGACATTTTTCTGTTACGTGAGGTGCTGGCGGTGGATCAATAGCGATTAAATTGTTTCAACCAGATTACTAAAGCTAGAATGGCCTAGAACATAGGAGCCAAAAACGTGCGAGACCCCGACCAGATGAATAGGTTGCGCCATCTAGCGAGGCTATAGTGAACCAGGCAATCACAAAATTGTTATAGTAAAAACATTGTGCATTGTACGTCTGGTGCAAAAAACCGCGCAGCGGCTTAATTGCAATGAGTTACCTTTTTAATCATTTGCACCTCGAGAACATTACGCGTAGGCCAACGTGTTCATGACTGTGGTTGGACGAAATGTCACAAGATGTCGACACCATCGTTACAGTAACCTTGTAGTTTTCACCTTTTTTGATAATACCAGGATACTGTACACAATAATAAAAAGTGTCGTGATTTAGCCGC
Organism: Rhipicephalus microplus; assembly: GCF_013339725.1. Taxonomy (NCBI): domain Eukaryota; kingdom Metazoa; phylum Arthropoda; class Arachnida; order Ixodida; family Ixodidae; genus Rhipicephalus; species Rhipicephalus microplus. Next base: position 222,899,571 of record NC_051165.1, on the reverse strand, counting down.
AATTGTGATTCAAAAATATGTAAGTAAATGCAGTTAGCATCACCATTTATGGTTCGCGAAAACGTAAAGGTATACACGTTTACGTACGTACTTAAACGTTCACATATGAGGAGCTCAAAACGTTGGAAGACATGCGTTCCGGTAAGACGGTAAACGCAAACCGGTATCCGTTAACACGTTAACGTAAAGAAGTATACGTACAAGCTAAAAGTTACACAGAGTTACACGCTTCACCGTTGTTCTGTCGTCGCGCTTGTCGGACTACGACCGGTCTGGATTGCTTGGCATCGACGGTGCCGGCTTCAGTCGCAATTGCGGCACATACGAAATGAAGTTGTGTTTTTGTTTCGGGCTGATAACTGTCATATAATTGAAAATGTTTTATTGAAAGTAGTTACTTTAGTCATTGTGTATGCTTAATTGAACAGCTTAAAATCGTAAAAATATTCAAACAATACTTACACGACAAGACGATATGGCGCTGCGAGCGCGTGTGACCTTCGTGCAGCTCGCGTTTGCGAGCGCACTGCTATAAGGCATTCCAATTGGGAATGCGTTGGGTACGCAACGCCGCACGCCCCCAAGCCCTCGGCACCCCAAGAGCTTGGGTACCCAGCACTAAAACTCTCTAATAGATGTGGAAGTAGGAGGGAAAGAAATTGCCATGTTAAGCGGAAAAAAAAATGTCGGATGCTCAGATGGTGTTGGGTGCGGCATTTCCCCCTCCCGTTATAGGAAGTACATGGGGCAGACTGGGGAGGCGCATTTGTTATACACCTAATTAAAGCACAATTACACCTATTCGCTGTTGACCAATCTTGGTAATTTCCATCTCGCCGCTTAAAGCACAAGTGTAAGACGATGTTTCCAAACACGAAAGTATTGGCGCGCTTAATTGATCGAATAGAAAGAAAAATTACCTAAGTGTTTCATATGCACCTCGGCGAAGGGTGCGTTAGCACTCCCTTAATCGCCCTCTCCCAAAATAAATTAACCTTTTTTAAGGCAATCAAATTACCGCATCGATAACACATGACGCGTATCGGTGACGAGGTTGACGTCGAGGTTGACAATTATTCATTTTTTTTTTCGTCTATACCATTTTCAATTACTGAATGTGTTCTTCTTTTCGTGTTCCTCGTTCCTTTTTCGTGTATGTACGTGAATTAGTAGATTCTAGAAATAAAGCAATTTGCTAGTTTAAGCGTCAAGCAGTGTTGTTTCTAGTTTTTCTCCGGTCTGAGTCATAATGACAAATTACACAACACGCGAACAGAAAGGAAAAGGGACAAAGTAGAAATAACACTTTGTCCCGTGCATTGTGAAATGGACCATCGAAACGAACAATATCACAGAAGGCAGTTCTGACGAATCGCGTAGTGGTTATGCACAGGTAACGCAAAATGCATTCTGCCTGCGATGACTCGGACAAGCCCGAATCCATTCACAATGCTAATAGCTCACTTGAAACAACTTGAATATGGTACTGCCGTGTTCTGAAAGCGTGCAATTAGGGATCCTCATGGTACCCCACACCCTCCTTATTTTAGGGGGGGGGGGAGGGGGAGGAGGGGGCAGTTGGCACAACGACGTCCTCGTGATAAATCGGCAGTGCGGTGCGCCGGGACAAGAGGGGGTAACAATACCGACGCACGAGGCGAAGAATAGAGGAAACGAAAAGTGCGGGATCCATTTCACTCGAGCCCAAATGACAGGCCGACATCGCGTCGTGGAGGTGCTCGTTTGGCCAGGCGCGAAATAAAGCATCGCCGGATTGAGCCGTAGGCGAGAAGGAAAGCTCGTCTGCATACAGTCGCGCTAACCGATCGGCTAGTCCAGGAAAGCCGGCCGAATCAATCAAGGCGCTCTTCTGCGCCAACGCTGCGCAAATCTCGCCAGCCGACGGGGATAAGCGTCACAGCTGCCGCCGCAGTCGGAGTGGGAAACGGCGAGCCGAAATTTGAGCCCAATTTTCGTTTCGTTTGAAATCGGTGATCGCTACCGGGGTAGTACGTTGCGCCGGGCTGTATATTCGACGAGCAAGTGGCCTCTGAGGATATAGCCTCGACTCGCAGGAGACGGAGATGTATTTATTTAAGCACCGAAAGGATTGAATCAGCTGCGCGAAAGGAGCCTGACGCCGTACCTTTTGTCTCTGCTAAGTCGAGACGACGGCGTTACAAAAGTGCGAAATCTCCACATAAGCAACACGAAAATATGTATACTTTTTGGCATTTCTTACCACTGCGAATTACTGAAGGAAAGAAAGGAAATTTAAGGGCTCGTTTGCCTTTCTCAGACACAACCTTAAGAAAAAGCAACCAATCGACAGTGAGGCCAAAGAAGACATAGGAGACGTTATTTGTATAGGTAGTCTTTTGCCGCATTGTACTATGTTATAAATGTGAAGAAATTAAGTATGCAGAGAACGAAGTTGCAACTTCGAATAGAGCACTATTTTTTATCATGTCATCGGATACAATTGCTCAGAAAAAGGCTTTTAGTCATACCATTCGCTAGCCTGGGCCTTAACTTCACAATAGAAAATATACTTTCCTTCGGTGCTTCCCATCTGGGCTTCAGCCACGAGAATGTTTTGATGCAGTTTGCAAGTACTTTAATCAAACTAAAAGAATTGAGCTTTTAATTGCGTGATCATTATTCCTGCAGAAGTATTCAACATAAACAGGAGCTTTGTCTAACCAGGCTGATTCCTATTCAAGTCAATGAATAAATTGTCTGATCTGAACGAGTGACAGGCAATTATTACACTCCTTTCATTCTACCTAGGGCGTCTTTTCTTTTTCTTTTTTTTTCTCTAGTGAGGGGTATCAATACAGAATATAAAAAAAGTCTCACTGAATTAAGTCATCGATTCTTGGCCGATCCCTTGCGTGGGTTCGAGCCCTGGCTGTGGAATCATCATCATCATCATCATCATCATCATCATCATCATCATTAATGCTCCACCTTCAGAGCATCGTTTGAGCTCCAATTTAGCTCCATGAATGGATGTAAAACCGGACGCGCTATGCAAATGTTGCACCTTTGCTCCTGACAGCGGCAACTTGCCTTTTCGTCCACTTCATATTCTTCTTATCTATACCTCCATTGCTACAATGCATTTAAAAGACTGCGACTCATTATTTTGGTCTCATTGTTCTTTGGTTCTCACTGCGAATTGTGTACGCTATCGACCATTAACGTATACAACTCTCCCAAGAAGGTTTGAACTCGTCAAGTTACTGGTGTGTACAGGTGCACATGCTACTTTTTTTTATTGAGATCGCGGACATAAAGCGTGCGCGTTGCTATATCAGAATAAAAGCAAAATCTTTCTCATGCTTGCGAGTGCTCAATCCATTCGCCAAATCTTTAGAGCAGCGGTCTTCCTTGTCCCCTTGCTCTGGCCATTGACTTTGTACAATAAGCATGGGCGATACTTATCTTGTTCTAGAATATGATTAACACAAAGCACATACGCATGACTCCCAAAAACGATGGCTTGCCGCAAATGATAGACAAATCATCAATAGGTCGTGGGAGGCATGGTTCTCCATAATGGTCTTGGGAAGCCAACTGACGACCTCCGACCATGCATAACGAGCCGCAATGGCCAGTAGGGAATCGGATGAGGACATTAACTAAACAAGCAGCCTTGCTTTCATAATGTTGTTCCTTTTCTGGCATTTTTTTGTTTTTTGCATGCATATCTTGCTATTTTTGGAGAACCAAATTCAGCATTGTCATGAGTGACGTCCTCAGTAAGTATGTATGTATGTATGTATGTAGTATTATGTATGTATGTATGTATGTATGTATGTATGTATGTATGTATTGTGTTTATGTATGTATGTATGTTTGGTGTGTATGTATGTATGTATGTATGTATGTATGTATGTATTATGTATGTATGTATTTGCGAGACAAAATTTTGAGAATCTTCGTGAGTGCTCTCCCTCCTCAAAATACTCGTTCTCATTCAGCAGCCTATTTAGAGCGAATGAATGAATGAATGAATGAATGAAGTGAATGAATGAAATGAATGAATGAATGAATGAATGAATGAATGAATACTGTAAATATGGTTATTTTATTACTAGCGCGCTTTCTGCAAGCTCGGGAATTATTACAGCGAAAGCTGTTATGAGATCACAACTCGGGTCACGGACGGCGCCGTAGTTGTCCGCCCGCCGCCGGTGTCCGTAACCACTTCGCACGAAATAAGAAAAAAAAAACAAGTTAAAAGACACTGTGAAGCTCGAATCCGGGTCCGCTGCGTGCCAACCCAGTATTCCAGCCCTGAGCTACGCCGGAGCTTGGCATATGCTCACAAATTTGCTTAGGCAGGCTTGATGTCGAGAAGGTAATCGCTTAATACGAAATAAAGCGTTTTTAGAACAGCAACAGAACAACCAGCCGTCGCACAATGCGAATAGCGTAACGAGTGGGTCGCCAAATGCTCTAACTCATTACAAAACCTTGTTATTGGTCACCTATCAATTGTGGCGCTACCCACTTCAAGACATGATTCCTCGTCCGTCGTCAGCCACTGCGTGAACAATTGGCGCAAAATTTCTTAGAACTGTTTTGTAGATACCACACTTCTCAGAATATGGCGAAAGATATATAGCATAGCGAATGCCGGCTTATACTACCCCAGGAATTATTATTATTAATAATGCCCGTAGTGGGTACCCAGCAACATGTTTGCCACAGTTACCCAATGAGTGTTTAGAAAAGGCTCTGAAAGGCCGTGCTTCAACCTTTCAGCTGTGACTGTGCTGCGCCCTTCCGTGCACTGCCTGGCGTTTTTTTTTTTTTACGACTTACGATAAGAATGAGAGATATCGCTTCAATGAGCTGTCGTCCAATATGTGCGTATATAGAAGTAACCATCAGCATCAAACCACACAAGGGCCAGACAATGGCCTGAAGAGTATATAGTGCCTTGACCAACGCACACTAACACACTGCTTCACCGACAGTGTTTATGTGTATCTGTCACGGAACGTGGACAGTGAGAAGCGCCGTAATGAAGAGCCGCTTCGCGAAGAGAAGGTGCACCGAGTTCCCCCGGAGTCGTTTGCATGCACTGGACTGTATATTCGGCTGCAGTGGCGATGCGACGTGACGCCCATAGCTCACGCGTTCGAAGCCGACTAACAATGTGTCAGCACAAGGTGGAACGGCTCACGAAATGTGCATAACGCCGTCAGCACTCTCGCCTCCGACGTGGGCAGCCATACAAAACTGTGTCGGCGAGCAGCAAATCAAAGCGCTTCGATTGTCACTCTTTTTTACGCAGTTCGCGGAACGTTTAGCGTCTCTTCATCTTGCGGGCCATAGATATCGCAACGGGTTTCTGTCATTGTGCCAAAGTAGCAAGCATTTTCGCATTGTGAGAAGAGGTGAATTGGGAAACGACGAGCACTGCTTCTATAAGCTCGAGCTTTTATGAGCAACCGGATCCACAAAGCGTCTCGTATTGTTTGGTTAAGAGCTCTCGCCACTTGCGAAGGGACAGAGAGGTTGGGCCAAGATACCTATAGGCTTAGTAGGTCACCTACTCGTGAAAAGGAAATGAACCAAAGGATTGGGATGTGCAGCTTACGGCAGACATTCCCAAATTACGGCGGGAAATTTACCACTGTCTCTAAAGACGTCAGTGTAAAAACGCAGCCAGTAAAATCGTACGGGGCGGAAACTCAGATGATGACAAGGAAACTCCAGAAGTTAAGAACCACGCAAGGAGAAATGGAGTGAAAAATGATAGGCAGAACATTAAGAGACGGAAGAGAGCAGAAGGGATTACAGAGGGAAAGGGAGTAGCCGACATTATAGCTGCATTGAGAAGACGTGGGCCCGGGCCGATCACCTATAATGCGAAGAACAGATCGCAAATTATCAGACGAAGTGACGGAATGGATATATACACCAAGAGAATTCTCGCGAATTTCAGAGTGGTTGATCCGAAAGCCATCGGTTCGATCCCTGACGCAGCGGTCGCAATTAGATGAAGGCGAAATAGTCAATAGAAACACCAGATGGTTAGACTTTCCGGAACTCCACACTATTCTGCGTCCCACATATTCATATCGAGGTTTAGGCACGTAAGACCTGAGAAATTATTGTTAGCTCCTGCTTTTCTTGCTTTCTTTTTTTGTTTCTTTTTGTTGTTTTTAGATGCGAAAGAGCTCATGAACGATGCCTGTCCTATGTCACACCAGTAGCCGCCGCTGACGAAGGCGATGATGCTGATAACGATTAGGACCAGCGCGTTCCAAGTCACACATTCTGTTTCTGTCATCACGGCACAGCGCACCCAATGTATATCCACTATACGCCATGACAATGACGCGATGACGAGGAAGATGATGACGAATATGGTCACTGGCTTGTGCAGTATATGTCTGCAGTCATGTTTTTTATGTGTTTTTGTATTTATTAAGTATTTATTTTTACCTTAATCGCACGACATATGAAGTATGAATTTGTGGTGTTTTTTTTTTCTTTTGTCTGGTACATGCGTTATTATGAAATAATTTGCTATGTCGCTCCTTGTGTTCACTATGAGTGTATGAAACACTCACCCCAAACAATCTTTATGCCACTTCTTGTTTCGACTATGTCCCCATGTAACTGCCCACCTGCTTGAACCTAAAGGTCTGCAGTATGTAATAAATAAATAAATAAATAAATAAATAAATAAATATGCGATGCAATTCGGACTGTAAACAACCAATAACCACCAGAGGAACGTGCACTGACCTCGTCTTTGCCAACGTCAGCTATAGATACTATACCACGAAGCAGTAATGATGAAGGCCAAACGAAATTCACAACTCGACACAACATAACACCTAAGACCAATAAACGCTGTATTTAACTGCACACTGCTTTGTCACTCACACACACGCGTGAGTGGTCAGTGTCGAGGGTGATTCACGGTAACACCGAACGACCCCACTGCTTCGCCATTCACTTCGTCGATATGCCGACATTTTGTTTGTGTTAATTTTCTTTTTGCTGAATTTCATTTCTGCTCGCACTACTTTGCAAGAATAATCGGCAAAAACTACAGATCACTGAGATATGCCATATCACGTCATTAAAGGGAGCCGTAGTGCGCGTTTGAGAGCCGATTCGGTGACTCACCGTACCGCATCTATTTTCCTGTGCTTTAGTATAACATGTTGCCTGAGTATATATCAAGGTTTGTTGGTATGACACTGCAAAACATTCGAGTCGCTAAAATTGGACCACTGGATTCCGACATGGAGCTAACTATACACTAACATGGTACCATCGTGCGTGTGTGAAGGGGAGGAGAGGGCGTCGATTGTGCTTGTGCGTACTTTTTGCTAACGTGTCCATCTCTATATATCGCTACAAGTAATCATAGACCCCCCAGTGCAATACTAAATGACCGACGTCTACGTCTTGTGAGCTAGCAAGACCCTTCACGTAGCTATGTAGATTGGCTATTACTATTACAACCTACACAATCTCAAGTTCTAACGATGACCAGAACTTTACGTCCTATACTGAAGTTTTGGGGGAAAGCTAAAAATTCAACTGGAAATAAAATACTAAGCCAGAGGTCAAGGTGAACGATGAGAGAAGGACGAAACAGCATCACGAGCCAAAAAAAGTGGCGGTTTGACTGATCACAGTTTCTAATATATTCAGTATATATTGCAATGAAGAGCATCCCTGGTAGTGCCTAGAGTTCCTTTTTTTTTTTCATCCTTTCATCCTTGTAATTACATGCAAGTCACGCAAGTAACACAAGGAACATCCACTAACCCAATTTTCTTCAGAAGTCAGGGGAAAAAGTCGCAGCTGCATGCCAACAAATATGATCTGCGTGTAGGTATTATGTCCGGATTCTCGTACTGTAAACACTAAAGTTTCACTATAGAATCAGATTGACCGTGGGACACGAAGTTAAAAAAATAGCCTGAATTGGACCCAAATAGTATTGAAAAATGGGCAAGTTGGCAACGAATAATTTTTTAATGTAAACAGTGCGAAGAACGAAGACAGAGAAGTCTGTGTCTTCCGACTTCTCTGTCTTCGTTTCTCACGCTGTTTACCTTAAAAAAGAAAGAAAAGAAAGGGGGAGCCGAATAGTTTCAATAGAAATTAGATTGATCGTGGGATACAAAGATAAAAAAATGCCTAATTATTAGCCGAATAGCTCCGTGACATTTGGTACAGGCGGTCTTAGGTAAGCTAGGTGGCTCGTGGATATTATGGCGGAACAGTCCAAAATGCGAGACATTGAGTGGCAGTGGACGCAACGCTGCGCTGGGTCCACACAACGTCTCTGTTTTGAGCTGTTTTTTTTATTATGGTGTCCTGATACGTTTTGAAACCACGGTCTTTGAAGTCAGCTGTCTATCTACTTCTTTATTCTTGCTGCGTTGCTTTTTCGCTCTCTGAAACATGCCCAAAAATTGGCGGTGGGGAGTTTGCATTATTAATGTTTCAGTCTTGCGGAACTTGAGTACTGTTGAAGACAGTTGCATGCCGTTCAATTTTTAAGGGGTGAAACTGTATATTTATGGACTTCGAAGTTGCGGCGCGTGTTGTACAATTTCGTAACTGCGTGTTAAAAAAAAACACTTTGTACAAGTGCAGTTGTGTCTTACATAGTATACCCGTACATATCTTAATAAACAAAGCATACATCGGCTATCGCTCTACGAAACCAACTCCAGATACTATGCGTAAGATTACCAGGCTTTAAGTAATGGATGACTTTTACTTCCGATTAAACTTTATACGATTAGAAGTGACAAAATAGTCAATTAACAATCGATGAGCAGTGTTACTTGAAACATTTATTGATGGACCGGTCATAGTGATGTAGACGGAAAAAGTGCGTTAGGTTATAATATACCAGGATTATACTTATTATATAGTTGCAGAATTTAGATAGTTTAACCAATGTCATCGCTCCAACGGTGGCAGTAGACGTGAGCAGCGATTGTCACCTGTTATTAAGCCCGTGTATTGGTGTTAAGTCGCTTTGCGTCTTATGATGTTCCCCAGCGCAATTAGCGAGATCACTGGCTGCAAGTTTCAAGCTTGATGACCGCATATGTATACCTATCAGAACCATCATATGTCTCGACTTGCCACAGCCACTCAAAGAATGTGCACGATTGCAGCTGCAATACAGTTTTTCCAAATCTTTCTTCTCGAAGCCACCCTTCTTCATCGCTTATGGCTAGGAGTTGGCATTTACAAAATCTGATTCCTTTGTCATAGGAATGGCCGACAACGCTCTCTGCGATGCCTGTCGTTGCGAAGAGACGTTACACCACATCCTTTGTGTGCGACTGTCCGTTGTATGACATCCAGAGACAGTCACCGGCGTCCGTTCTTGCGCACATCGACAAAGCCAAATGTCTGTGGACACTATTCTGTCAAGTGCCCGAGAGAAGACATTGCAACAGAAGGCGACAAAAGCTCTGTTGAAATTCCTACGCGACACGGACTTGAACAAGCGGCTGTAACAGCAATGTCACACACCGCGAAAGACAAAACTGGACTATGAGTGTGCGCGCGTGTGCTGCAGAATGTGCTGTGTTTATCTCTCTTCCCTCTCTGATCTCTATCTTTCATCTCCCCCACCCCCCTCCAATGCGCAGGGTAGCAAACCGGCAGCCTATAGGCTGGTTAACCTCCCTGCAGTTCTTTTCCTCCTATTTTTCGTCCTTCTTCCCGGAAACTATACCAGACTGGAACTTGTTGCAGGAAGAATACGTTACTGTATCTGATAATGATGATTTCTAATCCCGATTGCCATTACGGTAGTGCATTGCTGTCCTATTATTGTATGAACTATCTGTTACCTTCGAGAACATAGAGGGTGATAAGGAATCTGGAACGCTAGTCCATACTGTCTGTTTCAGCATGTTTACGTTTATGGTATCCTTGTATATGTCTTTTATTGCTTATTAGTGTAAAAAAATAAGACGTGGCAATCTGTCTTTACTGCGACAATGCCTTCTAGGCGAGGCAGGTATTCCGTAAATAAGCAAATAAATTGCACGACCACCCGGGTGCGCTATCATGGCATGCAAAACAACGTTTATGTTTTTTTTTTCTCCTTTTTGCTCACGTCCGTGAACATGCAAATACCAAACAACAAAAAGAAACAAACACGTATGATCGTCTCGTGTCGCGTCCGGTTACTGGAAGACTAACTCCTTGTTCATTTCCGACGTTTATTACCATGACAATTCGTAGAAGCTGAGTTATCCGTCATTTACGAATTATATCTACGTCTCTCATATCCGTGTTTCCAAAGAAAGTGAACGGCGTCAAGTTGCCCAAAGATTTGCACTCTTATTTGAAACTAACTTCGCTTTGTGGCTTTTGTTTGTCCAATTTCTTCTTATACTGCTGTTGCTAGTATCTCGTTGTGTTGTTCGTGTTCACATGTCACCGTAAACACAGGTCTGTATTCTCCGAGAGACCAGTATGAGAGAAATGCTGATGTGATAGAGAGCTCGGCTTTGTCTTCCTCTCACTCCTGCTGACCTCAATAATCAGCTGTAAAATCGCAGCTTACCTTGCTGCGGGTGGCTCTTCCGTGCGCTAGTCATGATGAGCTATCACTCATCAACACGTGCAACGCCTGTAGATCGCAGTGTTGCACAGCATGCAAATGTGGTGACAGATAAAAAGAAACATATTGGTCCGTGACAACATCGGAGGACTCACCATTAACGGCGGCAGCTGACACGGCCGGCGATGCATGTAGAGGCGGGACGATGGGTGGCTGCAAGAACTGGAGCCAAGGATGCGTGAGCATAGCACTCGGACACACCGAATCGCTCCGCAATGCTCGTGCGCGATACAGTCAGCACTAAACGCAATCAGTCTCACTTCCCAAGTACCAAGCGCACACAGGCAGACAGCACCGCTGCCGCCCGACACGGTCGTCCTTCGGGTGTCACATGACTGACACGCCGTCACAGTCGAGCCTCAGACCTGCACATCTCTTCCGAGGAGGCGCAGGAGTCGACGACAGTTAGGACCCGCGCGCACACGCGGTCTTCCGGAGGATGGCCTCGTGGTCTGCCCACACGACGACAACGCAGCGCGGCGTCGACAGCGACCGTGTCGCCTTTGGCGTCGGGACGTGTCCTGCGATTGGCCGGCGACGACGGCCACAGCCGAGGGGGCCGAGAAGGGGGGTGGGAGGGGGTGAGGATCGCAGAAGAGAATTGGGGGTGGCGGTAGGGGGGGGGGTGCCGCCTGGGGCGTCACGTGCGGTCTTGACGTCACGCCACGCCTTCGGCGCGACGTCGGAGACGTTGTGCCGGCCGCGGAAGCGCGCGGCAGGCGGCTCGCGGAGGGCGAGGGAAGTCACCCGCTTGCCTCCTGCCGCTCTGCGGGAAAGCGACCCGGCGAGCCACGCATGCGCCTGACGCGGCGACACGGACGCCGGCGCCGCCTAGCGTGGCGCCGCGCCAACTCGGTCGACAGCGGGACCGCGCTGATTGATCTTCGAAGCCGGTGGCCGCTTTCTTCTCGGACGCGTGGCGAGCGCGCTCCGACGGCGGCGGGCGCTTTTCGGCCTGGAGAGAGGGAAACCGAAGAGGGCACGAGCAGCGAGTGGCGCTAAGTCCTCATGTCTAGTTTTGGCTCCTCTCTCCGCTTCCGTACCGGCTGACAAACAGGCGAGAAGGGGAGATGAACGGGGAAACTCGGATTACTGTTGTTTGAAAATTGGCCTTTCGAGAAAGAACGCTTGCTTTCGAAGACTAGTTGTTCTATCTTCATGGCACTCGCTTATCACATGTTACCCACTTGCGCAAGCACCAATATATATGTATATTTGCTATTTTGTTTTTCTTTAATTTTTTATCTGTGACTTTCAAGTGGAAAGGGGTAGCCGTCGCCAAGTAACGGTGCACGTTACTTGGCGACGGCTACCCCCGGTGTTCGAAATTTCCGCAGCCCTCCACTACGACGCTTCTCATAATCACGTGGTGGTTTTGGTACGTTAAGCCCCACTTTTCAAATCAAATCGAATCCAAGTACCGGTGACAACTCCTTCGTTTGTTTTCTATTTCAGTAAAAACAAACTCATTGCTTGATCTATTTAGTTCACAGCTATCACAGAACGCCACGGTCATTGCTTCACCTTGGTGTTGTGATGGAGGCAGACTATTCTCTTTGTGTCATTATTCTGGCTGGTCTTACCCCTCTTTTTTCATTCTAATTTATTTACTTTTGTTTTTCTGTCAATTCAGTTATACGTAAACATTTTTGTAAATTGACACCCATAAACGAAAATCTGACGTTTCAATGGAAAGAAAAAAGGAATGCTAAATAATGCACGCAACAAGAAGCCTCAGCAATCAGATCACGAAAACCAAGCAGTCACTCACTTTGTTTTCTATTGTAAAAGCTGTTTTCACTGCAACACCTCTTTTATTGTGGGGAAGCCACAAAAGTATCATCACCACTGATATTTCAATCATCCACACACACACACACACACACACACACACACACACACACACACACACACACACACACACACACACACACATATATATATATATATATATATATATATATATATATATATATATATATATATATATATATATATATATATATATATATATATATATATATATATATATATATATGCTGCGCCCTTTTTTAGATCTTCGCAGCGTCGTACATACTAGTTGCACAAACCAGCAAAATAACAATCGGAAACAATCATATGACTTTCTTCACACACGCGCTTTCAAGAACAAATAAAAAGGCAAGCGACGTTATTCTAACAATATCTAAATCGAGCAGATAATCCGCTCGCACAAATGCAATATTAAAGAAAATGCACATGAAACATCTCAGCCAGACAAAGTGACTGCTTGCTACTGAAGGTGTGAATCAAATTGCGATAGTGAGTCGTGTGCAACGGTTTTTCGGGCAGTTTGTTCCAATCGATTATCGTTCGAGGAAAGAAACAGTATTTGAAATAGTTGACACGTGTATTGAATGGAGTAACAGTTAGTGGGTGTGTGTGCCTGGTAGCGTAACCTGCCGCCACGCCAATGTGGTTAGGGGCCAAGGTACTCGGCTGCTGACCCGCAGGTCGCGGGTTCAAATCCCGGTTGCGGCGGCAGAATTTTCGATGGAGGTGGAAATGTAGGCCCGTGTGCTCAGATTTGGGTGCACGTTAAAAAAACTCCAGGGGTTCGAAATTTCCGGAGCTCTCCACTAAGGCGTCTCTCATAATCATATGGTGGTTTTGGCACGTAAAACCCCAGATATCAATCAAATCGACCCGCCGTATATGCAAGATGTGATGTGTGTATCTTGTAGTGACTTTTATCAACTGAAAAAAAAAAGACTTTTAGACAACATACACGATTTCGATTAATTATAGCAGGTAGCCCACTCTGAGATACGTGGTTAGTGACTGAATTGCGGTCATACGTATTGTAGATGAATCTAACAGCTTTTTTTCTGTAAGCTTTCCGATTTTTCCATGTCGGTTTTAGTGAACGGGTCCCATATAATGACGGCCTATTCTAAATTATCTCGTTAGAAAGGAGGAAGAAACGAGGCGGAAAGAAAAAAAAAGTAGGATGGTGAGACAATGTTTGACTATTCTACTTCCGGAAGAGATGAAAACGTATCAGGAGTAAGAACAAGGAGTGATCCGTTGGTGCTTGCACAATACACGCGTGTGGAGCTTTGACGAGGAGGAAGCCTACGGCTGACAACCCGGCTGCTGCGCTTCTCGTTCCTGCGACCAAATTTTACTGGTTATATTACACGGCAATAGGTGCTCCCCCTGTGCTCTCTTTTCAGTATTCTAATAATTCCTAACCATCGCCAAACAATGTGCCGCAGTAGAAGAACAGCGAGATTCAACGAGAGATGCGAGCCCAGATGAAGTAGCTGCTGTGGAACGACACATACTTTTCTAGTGTTTCCGGTCGCCACCTATTATAGCCTTGATTTCTTCCCATCACCTTATCCAATTTATCAGTAAATCAAGAAAGGGCTCACAAGTGCAATGCAGAAAGTAAGGTTGATATTTCGATCCATATTAAGCTTGTTTAAACACGGTGACAGCGTGGGAACATAGCCGTCCTTTGTACGCTTGCAGTAGTTTAGTAAGAAAGTTATGACCTGGTGCGGGGGTCTGTAACATCAAAAAGCTACAGTAATTATTCACAAAACTGGAATAAAATTCGTGTTTATTTTAAAGCACGCATGACACGAGGTTGCAATTTATGAACGCAGGTTACATACAAGTAAGAAGATAGATAGATAGATAGATAGATAGATAGATAGATAGATAGATAGATAGATAGATAGATAGATAGATAGATAGATAGATAGATAGACAGATAGATAGATAGATGATAGATAGATAGATAGATAGATAGATAGATAGATAGATAGATAGATAGATAGATAGATAGATAGATAGATAGATAGATAGATAGATAGATAGATAGATAGATAGATAGATAGATAGATAGATAGATAGATAGATAGATAGATAGATAGATAGATAGATAGATAGATAGATAGATAGATAGATAGATAGATAGATAGGATAGATAGATAGATAGATAGATAGATAGATAGATAGATAGATAGATAGATAGATAGATAGATAGATAGATAGATAGATAGATAGATAGATAGATAGATAGATAGAGAGGGGGGGGGTCCTTGTATGCGACTTTTGGGGCTGAACAGTCTTATCCAGCTCGCAAATGTCTGCATCAAGGCTGTTCACCGACAGGCGCAGAAAGTCGCGAGAATATTCATTGGTCGGATAGGGAAGGAGACGCTTGTGCCTCCTATTACCCCCCCGCCCTCTAACTGTTAGTTAGCGGAAAGATGCATGCGGTCCGCAGGTGTCCGACAGCTGACCTTTTAGTGTGTTAGACAACCTTGCAATGGAAGTTCTCGCGAGAGAAAGGTAATCGCAACGGAGGGCGAAAAAAAAAAACCTTTTGGCAATTTCCGCTTATAAATTGGGCTGTTTTATAAATATTCATTGTTTATATCATTTTTTTTTCAATGCTAGTTTCCGGGATTAATATACGCCGGCTTGACTCAATTGTATCTGCAAGTAAGGACAGTTTACATTCACCTAGTAGAATTCGCTAAGATGAAAGGCAGATATCAGAAGAGAAAAAATCTCGTACGTTACCTGTCGTTGCGGGACTTGCGCGAAGGAGATTAACAAAGAGTCTAGAGAGAAAGAAAAAAAATCGCAGCATATACACGGAGTGAATGATGATGAGTGGGGCGAAGCGTCCGTCAGCCCGTCCATGCTTCCATGCGTCTGTTCGTTCTTGCTTACGTCCGTCCGCGCCACCATCCGTGTGTCAATCCATGCGTCTGTCCGTGCGTCCATCCGTCCGTACGTCCGTCTTCAAGTCTGTCTGTCCGTCCATCCGTGTGTCCACCTAGTGAACGCTCTAAATACCACCATCTCGCAACTCGCATCCCCTGTGGCACATACCCGCTCCGCGAGTCCATCCGTCCGTCCGTCCGTATGCTAATCTGTCTGTCCGTCCGTCCATGCGTCCGCCCATTCGCCCATCTAGTGAACACTCCAAGTACCACCATCTCCCATCTCGTATCCCGGTGGCTACTTACGACAACGACGGAGGACGGACAGACCCACGCCCTAAGGAGCTTCGCCACTACAACAAATCACAGCATATCCACGGACTGAATGATGATGAGTGGGGTGAGGCGCTGGAGGGTTTCATCGCTAAACTGTGATTCATCCACGAATATCACCTACTACATCATCAAAGACGTGACAAACACTGTATATATTTACACAAGAAATTTTATTATTTGTAAGTTGTAGCTATACGTCGCTTCCGTTCCCTCGTCATTATAATGACTTTATGGTCGGTGAAGTGTTGGATCAGTGATGGGACGTAGTGGAATGTTTGCGAGGACGAAGTAGTGGGCAGTTTGCAAAGGTGGAACTATAGGCACTCACGTACAAACAAGGAATGCACACAGTGGGACAATCTATGGTTCTTTAATGCTCACATGAATACAAGTAGACGACCATCTTGCATTTCATATTGGCTACTTCTCTGCAGTATCCGCTTTATGGTCGGTGAAGTGGTGGATCGCTGATGGGGCATAGTGGGCTGTTTGCACGGACGAAGTAGTGGGCAATTGGCAAAGGCGGAACTATAGGTGCTCACGTATATACAAACAAGGGATGGACAGACCCATGCCTTTAGGAGCTGTGCCCCTAAAATGTTGATCGCAAGCATACTATGAGCACAACAGTGGGTCAGTGGGTGCATTTATGGCAAGTGGGTTCCTTCAGGGGAGCAAAGAGGCGTGGAACACATGCGCTGTGTTTTGACTGTGCTCTTGGGTTGGCAAAAGGCGGGCAGGTGAAATTTTGTGTTGGGGGAATACCCACCGCTGGCGCCACTTCTGCTTCAACGACATGCGGCCGTCGAAGTCAGAATCCGATTCCGCGACCTGCCAGTCACCAGTCGTGCACAATAACTGCTTCACCAACATGGCGGGTGATGCAAGATATTGGCATCTTGGAAGGTAGGACCAGCGTAAGATTGCCAGTATTCTTTTCTTTCTTTTTTTCTTCTCCCCACTTTTTACAAGTACGGAAGGACATACGAGAAAAAGTACAGAAGTAGTCGCGTGCATATGCACCAAGCTCGGGAGGTCATCGCGGCTAGCGGAAACAAGCGGCCTTCCCTCTCCCATCCCTTCGAGAAAATATAACGAAAATTGTGCAGTTGACGTTCCTTTGCGGTCCTTTACCCGAGCACGCAGCAGAGAGTGTATCCAGGCGTAACACGCGGCAGTTTCCCCATTCAGCGCGTCTCATCGAACATCGGTAAAGCGGTGGCCCGTACGCACACACGGCGAACGCCGTTCATTCAAGTACAGGCGCATCGCGCGGCTCTTTTCAGAAGTTTCCTTCGGGGTTGCGGTTTTCCGCCGACGTATTACGTGTCCAGGTGAAGCTGCGGTTGTATCAATCGACGTGCGATTGAAAGAGGAGGAAGAGCCGCCGGATGCCAGTTAAAAAAGAGACGGACTCTTAGACGCGTAAGAAAAAGAAGTTCCGATGGGAAACGACAATTGCGGTTACCTCTCGTACGACTGGTCGCTTCTCCTCCGGGTTGGCGCGCGCCGCGCTGCAAAGCACACCCAACAAACGCGTGCGCCATCTATAGCGTGGGCGAGCGAATTCCACGAGCGCGTCGGTGCGTCGTAGATACGCGACCACGGCGGGCCACTGGCGATCTTCGGACTCCAGCCGGCCGATTGAACGTGGCGAGAGCGTCGGTGAAAAAGAAGAAGAAGAAATGACGGCGAGCGCAATCGGGCATTAGTGGCGCCTGCCGGGAATGCGCCGCGGTTTTCCCCATTCAGTGAGCGCTTTGGTGCGTGTCTCCCACTTGTGGCGGCTACCCGCGTAACAAACGGACAAGTCCGGCTACGCGGTTCACAGCACGAAGTTATACAACCGAATACGACGCCGATCGCAGGGTCGTACGACTAGTGAGACGGGAGCTGTCCTGTTCATTCACCTCGCACGGCGTTGTGTGTCATATCTAGCGTTCGCACACATCATGCGTATTGTCATAGGAATGGGAACGGGGGTGGTGGAGTTACAATCGCTAGGTACATGAAAACAAATCCCACACGACGCTACTTAACTTCATAACCAACACCCACCTAACACTGCAAATTTACAAAAATATTATGCCTTAAAGGCAAGTCTTTGTCGCAATCAAAAAAAGAGTGCGCCCCCCTCCTCCCTAATTAATGAAAGTAAAAAAAAACGGGGTCACTATAGTGGTGCTCCAAACATTTGCTCAGTCAGACCTGTCAGGTCATTGTTTTTTGTACCGGGTCATGGTCACGTACTACTGTTGTGTGACTCAGGCGGCCAATTAACAGAGGGCTATGTATTCTGATGTCGCACTCTAAGACCTGATTACATCCCGCAAAGCAAAGACCAATGGTAAGTTGTTGTGAGAAGCACTGTAATCAGTTTATCTTTAATTTAGCATCCGTTGCGGCAAAGTGCGTTGAAAGGGGGAAGTTAACACTTACCCCCTCCCCCCAAGAAGGAACCATTTATATACGCCGCCTACATGCACCACATGCAGTGGTCGAAACGTTAGCACTTCAACAGGTGCGACAAGATTGTAGAGGTGGTGCTGCTGTGCGCCGACTTGTATATGGGCGCCATTGCTTTGTTGATGCAGCTAAATCGTCGTTGCGGCGGAATGAACGGAGGATCTTACAATGTGTGAAACGAGAGTATTATGTGTCGAGCGATCGCCAGCGAACGCGTGAATTGATGAGACCCCTGCCGGTTATTCACTCCCATAGATTACGAAACAATAACATGGGATCATGTAACCCAAGAAAATCGAACTCAGGTTATTACGGGGTAAAACAAGCGTTTTGACGAGCACGTTTGAAAAGAGGTATCAGTTTTCGTGTGAGCTAATTACTTTCCTTTTTTTCATTGATTTGCATAAACGAAGGTCTAAATAACGTCTGGCAATCTGCGATGGCAAGGACCGTCCCATTCGTGTGCAGTCGTATAAGAATTGAGAACTGTGCCAAAGCACGGAGCTGCCTCAAACTGGGCCCGCATGGCGTCGTTTTTGCACATACGCACACACTGACTGAGAAATTTGGAGGGGAGGAAAAGGATCAGAAGGCAAGGACGACACAAAGTATTGATATGAAGGACAACACAGGCTGAACTAATCAAAAGCAATGAAAATAATTTTGGGATGGCTGCACCAATAGTTCTGCAGAAGAATTTCTACGTCAGTGAGGAAGTACTGATACAACAGGGCCTTGAAAAATTTGTCGCAAGATAAAAAAAGAGGCGGCTAGGACTAACGTTGGTGCTAACGACGAAGCGCTGTGGAAGCGTTGTGCATGCCGAACAAACTAATCACTTATATTAGCATTACTGAAAAGGGAAAAAAAATAAAAATGAAAGCGTCTAGAACCGATCTTTCTGTTCAACAGCCTCGGTATGTCGACGCTTCACGAAATGTTGGGCGTCGACGCCCAACGCATCTTGAAGCGCCATAATGGATCGCGGGCAACAGAAGGAAAGAGAGGACCAGTACAAATGCGGCAGAGACAGAGGGTATTAAGCTCCTAGAAACGCCCCGGGTCACCCCTCTGTGTGGAGCCCGGCCCCCTCGGCACCCGAGACATGCGCGACTTTCGTCGCACGGCGCATGCGCGTCGTGGCTGCACCGGGGGACAACCTCGAGTCGCGACCCTCGTAGCAACGGCGACACCACGGCGACACCCCCGGGGCGGAGACTCAGGGGCGGGGGCAGCGGCACTGCGCCTTTTTGTCGCTCCTGCCACCGCCGCAGAGACAGTGGCGCTGTCGTGGCGCCGCTCTCAACGACAATCGAGCCATTGCTGCGAGCGGCACAAGCAGTCGCGCTCCACGCGCTGGATGGCGCTGGCGCTTGACAGAGGGTCAGTGGCTGAAACCGTGGAGCTTACTCAAGCTCAATCGTGAAATATATTTTGTGCCTAGGGTTCACTCGAACTCAGTCTCGCCGAAATATTTTTGAGTCAGGCTCATTTGGACTCACACTCGCAAAGATTTTCTTGAACCGGACACACTCAAACTCAAACTCACCGTAACATCAGTCACCCAGGCTCCCTCAGACTCACAGCTCGATCTGAGTAGGAGTGAGTTTGAGTGAGTCGACTCATGAGTCAGTTCGCTGACCTATGTCCAGCGGGGTGCTTGAATGCCACAATGGCCAATATTTCATAATACTACCTCTGTCGGGACACTTCTTGGCTCTATATTTACAAAGAGAAAATCACGTGGTCTTAACGCATTCGCCTAACACGACGAAAGTCTTCTTTTTCTTCGCAGTCTATTGTGTTGACCACCCCACCACTTGGAACCTTTATTCACATTGCGGCAATTTGCACTGCAAGATTTCTTTCCCGCATGAAGCTTCGCCATGCTCTAAGAAACTGACCCCCCTGTGGTCCACGTACGTCGAGTGATCGCTCCATCATGAGGCGTCTCGTTACATAACGTCATAATGACGTCACAGATATTGCTAATCTGTCTCGTTGCTGATGCTATATTGCTTATAGCCTGTCATTTGCAGACGATGATAAGTAATCATCATCAAGTCACTCTATGAACAGGAGGAATAAAGACCTCCGTGGCGCGAGCATGCACTCAATATGCTACACATGGAGTGTTATGCCATTCGACGACGACTGAATACGACAGCCCGTGGTCCCCTAATTGAATGTGACGAGCCGTAATACTTGTGAGTTAGTGAGTTAGTGAGTGAGTGAGTGTGCGTGCATGCGCGGGGGGGGGAGGGGCAGTTAACTCACTCACACGCTTCTGTTCTACTTTTCATGATCACTCTGGTGGTGACTAATGCGCTCATTTACGCCGCACCTGCAACACTATATAAGCATGCGCGTCTGTGCTCCCTTCATTCCATTGAAGTTGTACACTCTTCTTCACCCTCTACCCCATTTTTCTTTAGTAATAAAGTGAACGTCTCGGGTTCCTCACCAAGAAAGAAATGTTAGGCAGGGTTGGCATCACTGTGAACGACGAAAAAAAGTCGCGACGCGTGACATTACGGTTATATTGCGTCATCATGACGTCACAGATCAACAAAATGGTCGACGTCATTGTGACGTCAGACAACATGAAGTAACCGTTTGATTTCATATAGACACTATACAACGCTCGAGCTTAGACGACGGCGAACCGAACCGAAAGTTCGCTGCAGAGTCCCCTATGTATTACCCTATAAGACGACCCGAAGGCGAAAGGCTTCTGCTTTTTGGTCCTCAGTCGATGTATTGATCCTCTAACCCCTCCATCCCCCAATCCGAAAGCTGTCTCCACAGCGTCTGGTTTCGCACTGCCTTCACTACCAACCCGCCTTTGGCAATAAATGTTCTAGCGGTGCCGTTTTTTTTTTTTTTTTCAATGAATACGCAAGGATGACTGTTTCCACTTCCAAGAACACATCTGTGGGAAACCGAACCATTCAAATCAGCGCATTTATCAATACACGGAGCGAATGAATGCACTCTCTTTTGCCGAAGCGGCTGGTAAATTTTCTTATTAACAGCCAGGACGCGAGAAAAGACGCGCACTTCTGACTGGAGCGCCGCGCTAGCAAGGATCTCCCCACAGGAGAGGCTAACTCCCTCTTCCCTTCGTTCCCATGCTCTTCCCTCATCTCCGGAGGTGTCCCCCGCAGCGTGGAGAAAGGAGCGACGGGAGCAACCGACGCGTCCCTGCCATCGCAGGCGGTGGGAGCAGGTTGGCGGCAGCGGCGGGGAGGCGCGCAACGACGCGGGTCACATCGAGTTTGGCGTGACGCGAAGCAGCCGCCCGTCGCAGGTCGGACGCGCTTTCCCTGCTTCACCGAGGAGTACGACCGAAAAAGGCGCGCTCGTCGTGCCGGTCGTTCGTCCTCTCGCCAACGCCAGACACGTTTTGCCGATATAAAAAGCTCGCCGCGCGGCAGATAAGCGCCGCCAGAAACAGCAGCAGAAGCCCGGGGGTCCTCTTCGGTCGACGGTGCGCGGACAAAAATTGAATTTGCTTGCCCGCAGCTGCTACTGCCGCCGTGGCTTGCTGCCCGATTCCTTTTCTCCTTTCTTTCGTTATCCCGCTTTTTTTCTTTCTTTTTTTCTTCTTGGCGCGTCCGTAGTGCTCAATGCGATTCCTTTCTTCCCCTTTTTTTTCTTTCTTTTCGCCTCCCATCTTTTCGGTCCTGCGCTCGGCGCCTACATACGGTCTTGTTTTTGGTGCGGTCGGTCGGTCAACGTGACAGCTAATCGGCGCAGAGGCGCCATAACGGGCCCGATAATCGAATTAAAAATCGGCCATAAGAGATTGCTCGGGGCCCCACTGCCGCTCTGCGGGTTCTGCCGGCGGCGGCACATCGTGCCTCCCACCCCCCACAACACCGGCACACACAACTACGCGCTGTGGCACAGGGGACGGCGGGGGTGGATTTCCGCCGCTCACACACTGACAGACAAAACTGCGTGCCTTGCGCTCTGGTGGCCGCCTCGCCAGAAGCGGACGTGCCTTCTGCCGAACATGCCACCGCGTCGCCTGTTATGTGGCTGCTGCTGCTTCTTCGCCCCTTCTTTGCTGGATGACTTTCTCTTCTTGTTCTTTTTTTTCTTTCCCGTCCGTGGCAGCATAGGCGGCAGAGTGAGAAACGGAAAGAAACTATAGCCACAACCACAGAGATGGCTGCTCGTCGCAATTCACTTTTTTTTTTCCCCCTGCCTACTTTCGTTTCCTTTGGCGAGAGCATTGACAAGCACGCGTCTCTGGACCCGGCCGAGCCGTGCAAATCTCCGACTGGCACAGTCGTTAAGCCGCTCTCTCTCTCACGTTCGCATATCTGCTGTGCTTTTTTTTTTTTTGCCATCTGGGAGTGGCGTATCCATAAAGACAACACTTTCTCCCTCAGACTTTTGTTTCTCTTTCATTCTTTCTTTTGCTCTCTTCATTGCAGTCATGTCGATGGTAGTCCGCAGTGGGAGCCGTAAAGGACGGCGGGTGAGGGGAGCCTGACAGCCCACGTCATTTGCTTCGGAAAGCACAAAGTGTCCGCATCATTTATGCTGGCACGCGGGGCAAGGGAGTGTCCGAGCCTTGCATCTCTTTGCGAGCATTTTGGCGCCGAAATGTCACAAAAATTCTGAAAAAGACAGCACGTGCAAACACAGACACAACACAAGAAAGAGGTAACGACACCACAAACACCGAACATATAACGGTTGAAGAAACGATCAACGGCCGAAAAAAAGGAATGCATGCATGAAAGCTTGTCCGTGCATGTACATGAAATGGGCGAGCCTGTCTATCTGGCACGCGTGAGGATCTACGTAAAAGATAAATGTTAATACATTTCATTTAATCTTTATTCAAGTTTAATCTATGGTGGTCGCACGCATGCACTACAACTGGTTTAATGATATAAGATGCCTCAATAATCAGACGCATTTTAAATTGAATTGAATTGAATTGGCTTTATTTCTTGTGTTTATAACAGAAAAGAAGCAGAAGCTAAAGGCCACGTGGCCTCACAAATATCTCCTATACGACAGTTCGGCACGCAGGCCGTACATAGCACAAGTCAATACAAAGGTTACTATACGGACATATTCCACTGAATAGTCACAAAATTAAAAGAACATATGTACCAAAAAAGTGGGAAAGCGAGAATAAACACGTTATGTCTGCAAAGAAACAACAAAAAAAATGTTACATAATACACTGATAGGTAATTTTGTCCAAGTCAACAACTAAAATTTGCAATTAAGACGCGGAAATTGAAAATACAAACAGCAGCTCTGTCAGACAAGCTCAATATTTTGTGAAATGAGCAATATTTTAAGTTATTCACTCGATGCTTCCATAACTTCGTCGTGAAATTCATGTGTTCTATAGAGTAGTGAAGGTGCTTGGTAACTTTGTAACTGTTTGCCATAATTTGTTCTTATTTTCGGTGTTTTCAGATGGCGTTGCCAAAAGCTATAACGTGGGTTGGTGGGTGAATCCGTGATTTAATGTGTCCTGTGTTTGTACCGCCATTTCTATGCCGGAAATTACCACACATTCATCAAATTTTATCATTGAATGATTCGTTTTGAATGAATACGCTGTTTTGTATACCGTCATATATATATTTAAAGACGTATTTCTATAGAAATACGTCTGATGATTGAGACATGGCATATCGATAAAGCAGTGGTATATAGGCATGCGTTCGCCAATCATATAGATTAACTTTCATAAAGATGAAATCAAATGCCATAACAGTTATCTTTTATGTATAGATTCCCATGCGCATCAAATTGATAGGGTCGCCCATTTCATGGGCATGCGCATACAAGTTTTCGTGCCTTATTTCTTACCCGCCATCTTGCGTTTCTTCAGTTGTTATAGTTGGTGATCGCCGTGGCATTACTTTTTGTGTGCTTGTTTGCGCGCCCTACCTTTTTTTTTTTTTTAACGAATATGTACCAACTAGCTCTGCAGCTCTGTGTTATTCCACGTCACAAAGATAACAGCAGCGGATGACACGCAGTGTTGTTAGATGTTATCGAGCAAAGAAGCGAATACTCATCACAAAAAGGACCAAACGAAGCGGAACAAATTGATTTTTTTCTATTCTAGATAGTATATATAATTAGTATGAAAATGTTACTCAAGTACGATTTGAGTTTAAACCACCTAATTGTTTTTACTGCGAAAATATGAGCAACAATTAACGAATTCATATACCTACCTTTTAACATTGTCTCCACGTATATACTTTTATCCATTTGGTGGAAGGCCTGTTTACCAGCGCATGATTAACGTTATTTGTTGTTGACTTTATCAACGTTTGTTTGACTTCAACAGACCCAACCATATATATAGGCGTGCGCTCGAAGAGGGGGCCTCAGGGAGGGGGGGGGGGGGGGGCAGGTCCTCTCCTCTTAGTCATCCAAAGGAAGGATAGAGGGGCGCTGTGTTCACCCCATGACTTTATTGGACGGGGGGTGCTGCGATAGACCTTCATGCACTCAAAGTAATCGACGCAATAAGCGAGCGACAAACGCGCATTGGTAAACGTTACTATCACTAGAATAACCATATACTTGCGGTAAAAATGTAAATAAGCCCCAAGAAAACTGAAACAATCTGCAAGTGGCTCTACGACAAAAAATAAGCCCAAGTCCGCTTATCATAAGCGGAACTGGCAACCATGGTGTTACAGAACCATTTTTTCCCCATAACGCTCCACTCACATTACTCCTCTGATCGCGTCCAACCTAGTCTCCGACTTCTGTAGTGGCATGTACTTGCCGAGTAATTGAAAGTTTTTTTTTTTTTTTGGAAGGCACAAAACAGTGTTTGTTCTTGCTGTTGTGTGGTCTCCGCGTTTCTGATCCCGGCCAGCTTCATTTCCTTTCATTTTCTTCCTATAAAACCTAGTATACAGTTTCTTTTCTACAGAAACATACTTTCTTAGTGCGCAGGGAACGTTTAAAAAGAAAACAGAGCGCTTTCAAAAGTGCAATACCAACCAACCCAAGTTGCCACTCTTTTTCTAGTATTTAGCGTCACTTGTTTGAAACAATATTAGTGTTGTGTCGTTATTATTGTGCCTAACAAAAAAAACGAGCCCTTAAATTTCCACTTCTTTCATTCTTCAATCGTTTGTATTTATCAGCACCAGTGAATTCAGTAACGACGCCTGCATTTTATTACCTGCTGGGGCGTATAAAGTAAATACAGTCAGAGTAAGGTGAATATAATGCACTCGGCTTCCGCAGCAGATGCAAAACATTTGTTTAGCGATATTAAATATTTTCTAGTACTCCATTGAGCATCGCCTTTGCGTTCTATGTTCCGCTTCTAATATCAAAAACGAGGTTCACTGAGAGCCGAAACGTTTTCGGAAATTCACTATTGTTCGCTAAACAAAACAATGCCGCTATGTACGTGTTACTACGTTCCAACTCTACGGCCTCAGCGTGCAGTTCACTGCAATGATATTGACCGCTTCTTCCGCCTTTCTAACTTGCACGTCAGCAGGTTTGCTTGCATGTCGTTCAAAACGATGCTCGAGCTTCTGATGTACTGCGGCTGGGTGGCAAAAGAAAAGCATTTGTTAATGCGATAGCGTTAAATTGCTCGTTTCACAGAAATTCCGGTGTCGGCGATCGCGTCGTTGGTTGTGAGCAAAAAAATCATTATCTTTGCGTGACCGAAAAGTCGAGACAAACGCAAACAAAATAAATAATAAAAAATTGTGTATCTGAGAGGGAATCGCGACCCCAAGTCATTTGCGTGGCAAGCGGGTGTTCTGCCACACAGCCATGCCTCTGCTTTTTTTTTCTTGTTTAATGAGTGAAAATAAGGCGATGAAATGCATGTAGGTAGGTAATAATAAACTTTATTAGGATCCAACGAGGAATTACTGGCCCGGGCTAGGCCTCCATGAGCTGTCGTCCGCTGAGCATCGTGCGATGTCTTCGGCGATAGCCCTGGCTCCTGTACAATTCCTGTTTGTGCTTGTGAGTACAGTGAAAATGCAAAATGCTTGGAAATGCAATTAACTTTAACTTTCATGCTTTAGAAACACACGCGTCCTTTATACATGCTTCACCCTATAACATGAAAAATTGCCGTAATAATGCGTGCTGCAAGCGTACATTGCCATCAGGTGTCAGAACTGGGATTATCATGATGACTTCACAGCTTAACGCCAGTCACACACTAAGGGTTGTTCCACGCGCTTCCCGCACAGCCGCAACGCACGTGCCGGGGCCCCTACCGCACGCAGGCGGGGGACAAATAAGCCAATTGGCAACGCTGAGGAGAGTGAAAGAGCGTCGCCAATTGGCTCATTTGTCCCCCCGCTTGCGTGCGGTAGGGGTCCTGGCATGTGCGTTGCGGCTGTGCGGGAAGCGCGTGGATTTTTGTAAATTTGTAGTTTACATTTTTTTTCTGGGTGAAGGGGCCAGTCAAACTGTGAAATGCAGCTTTTTTTCCTTCGCACCAAACCACGTAAACAGTGTATTTTCGTGTACTTGTCACGTGGTTAAATAAACTCAAATAAACTCAAACAAACGGATCTAAAAGGCCCACACGTTACTGCACCCTTAAGGCCATGTATAGTGGGTGCATCGAAAGCTCGAAAAGATTTCTTACAATAAGTGTTTGAAGTGCGTACTAGTAAACGAATATCGTTAACGCGTTCAACTCTTAAAGGCGAAGCTTAATGGTCCTCTGATTTTTTTATTTTCTTCAATCAAAACAATCAGACGTGACAATGACGCTTCCTCGCTCGCATAACCTAAATGAAAACCCCGTACTTCATATACCTCTTCGTAGTCTAGTCGCTTTACGACATTAGGCAATGTGTTCATTAATGGCACACAAAGGAAATTGTTCATTTAGATGTGCGTTGTTTGAATTGACTTCGAGAACCGTCATCTTCCACTGCATCGGGAACCTAAGCTCTATATACTCGACCTGCATGCACTTGCAGGGAGGGTTCATTTGTGGTCTATGACAAGACACCTCCCCAGGTGGCAAATCAATTCTCAATACTTCTTCCACGCGCCCTAAACTAAAAACTTAATCGAGTTTTACTTCGCTCCTCGTCCAGCATCACCGACAGTTTATTCTGGGTTTTACTAACACTTTCATGCTGCACCAATAGTTTCACCCGTGCTGAACTGTTTAGTGTAGAAAATGCTGTACCAATAGGTAGTCCGTGGTGTACCGATAGGTTCGCCCATGCAGTACCAATAGCTGAGCCCATTTTGCAACATTGCTACGAACTAGCCTATAGCTGGGTTTTGAGATACTTCTGTTTCATACGAATTCCCAGAATGGGGCCAGCATGTTCGCCATTTTAACCGCATTTTCAGGCTATAATTTTGCTTACCATAAATCACTTCGTTTAAAGCGTATCGTTATTCAGGCATGTATGGAGCGAGATTGTTCTAAGCGAAATTTTCTCACTGTGCATATGAAGAAATTGCGGTCCATTTTACTTGCTTATAGAGTGCCATCTAGCAGCCTACTCTGCTTGGTATGCAAGACTACCGGAAATTTTGCCTCGTGCTACAAAACTTCTTCGAAATTCTACCCCCAAACATCGTCGCTTGAGAAGATCGACTTTCGCATGCTTATGACTGGCCAGCTGTTGTGATTCTATTTCAATGTTTTAGATGTAAATGTAGAGTGTTATTCGTTTACACTTTTCTTTATTGTTGAGAGGTGCACATACCTGTCATTAGGGCCGCGATTGGCAGGTCGTAAACGACGGACGTTAAAATATTATTAGAATTGAGCTAAAAGTCACATAAAACTCACAGGTGTCCTTATGTATTCGTGCAAGATTACTCAAAGGTGAAAAAAATCTTCACTTTTATTTTTGTTTTAATTTTTCGCCTCAGTCGACGTGTTGATCTTGCTTTAAGGATCGGTGGCATTGCCAGCTTCCTGCACTGAGCTCACCTGATTTTTGCATTGCCTCCATGATCGGTCCACCTCTGACCAAATAACAATGTCACGTGATGACGTCATCATGAGACGCTATCATAAGTGGCGTCGTGATTATTTCACATATTTTGATGATCTACGACTTGATAAGACGGCGTAATGACATTATTTATTATTTTTCGCAGCACTTGTGGTCACACTGGCGGTCAATTTTCGACTTGATGAGGCATTTAAGACTTTCGCCTTAATAAAATTTAAACGCAACATTAGTTACCGTACAGCAGAGCTCTGCCCTTGACGACCAGCTTTGTTCTATCCAGTGGGCCGAGGAAGCCACCGGGAATCAATAACTCCTGGTCGTCATGCACCTAGAGACGAAACCTTTTGCCCGTCCCACTAATGGGCAGGACGTTTCAATAAACTTTATTTGCAGGTATGTTGGACATTTGTATTGGCCGAGCGGCCACTGCTAGGTGTACACTGCGACCACTGCAGCTGCTTACTCGTGGACTCTACGGATGACTGAACGGATATGTATACGCTTAAGTCAGCATGCCTTGTTTCGTTTCACCTTTCTCGGTAGTACAGGTCGATGACATTGTGCTCTGTGTACAGATACTATACGAAATGCACGCCGCCCCGCCGCGGTGGTCTAGTGGCTATGGTACTCGGCTGCTGACCCGCAGGTCGCGGGTTCGAATCCCGGCTGCGGCGGCTGCATTTCCGATGGAGGCGGAAATGTTGTAGGCCCGTGTGCTCAGATTTGGGTGCACGTTAAAGAACCCCAGGTGGTCGAAATTCCCGGAGCCCTCCACTACGGCGTCTCTCATAATCAAATGGTGGTTTTGGGACGTTAAACCCCACATATCAATCAATCGAAATGCACGCCTTCTGCGATCCGTCATTTTATTCATAGGAGCAGCGCGAAGTTATCCACCTTTTCCAGGTATGTGTTTTGCCTGCTTGACAAGTGAAGTTAGCTTTAAGTTTGGTAACGTCACGAAGTTAGCAACACATTGTGATGCGCGACGAAGGAGATGAAGATGCGAAGTCAGGAGGAACGCCGGAGCTTGCTGTGGGTTCACTCCTGTCAAGATTCGCTTCGTTCCGAACCGCGCATGCAAGAGCAGATCTAGAAAAAAAGTAAAAGTGCTACAAAAACATTCGTGCTTCCACAAGGGCGCTCCCCTGACACCGCACCTAAAAAGAACAGAAAGTAAGGTGAAAAAAAGAAAGAAAAACTGTTTAGCCTTGCATTTGCTTTTTTTTTTCCACCCCTTGGTGCTCTCCTCTGGTTGCTCAACTATACTTACACGAGGTAATATAAAGAATGAAGGAAGAAAGGGGGCAGGAGAAAAAGTGATGAAGGAGAGGAAGTTATGGCAACCAAAAGAAGGCGGAAGGTCCGACTTGCCCCGAGAAACAATGAAGAAAAGCAAGAGAAGATACAAAGGAGGCGGGGGTGGCGGGAAGAACGAGCGAGCCGAGAAGCGAGGGTGCCCAGGGCGCGCTGCTGTTGCTGCTGCCGACTCTGCTGTCTCAGGCAGCAGCAGCAGCAGCAGCAGCAGCAGCAGCAGCAGCAGCGCCTGCCTTGGTCCGAGCAGCGCGAGGCAAGGGAGATAGATGCGCGGCGGTTGCTTTAATAAACGCGGGGGCGGAGGTGGCGTGCCGGGAATTACCCTCCGATCCCAGGTGTCGCGTGCAATTAGCCAGAGGGGGGATACAGAAGGGCGGGGGGGACCTGCCGTTTTCTGCTGCCCGGAACTCGGGCGAAAACTCTTCGATCCCCGGTCCCCATCGTGGCTGCCTCGTTGAGCGACGGGCCCATTTGGACTCCCTTCTTTTTCTTTCTCCTCCCAGGAGCTTCAACGAGGGAGCGCCTACCGCCGTTGGTTGTCACTCGGTGGGTGCGACTCCCTGATGACAGACACGGACCTTTCGACGCAGTCGAGATGAACAAGAACGTGCTCCCTTACACTAAGCCGTTGATGACCTTCTTCTGTAGTGGGGTGGGGGCTTCGCTGGAAGGATAAGCTTGCTGAAGTCATAGCACACGGGACGTCCATTTAACTGCTTGAAGGAAGGAAGTACCCAACGCGTGCCTCCTTAAAGGTAAACCCATAGTTTTGCGCAAATTGGAACGATATGGAAGTTGCCAAATGGGAAATCGGAATCCAGCCGTCTGCAGCACAAAACTACATGGAAATCCACACGGATTTCTCAGAAATCAAAGCGTCGCAGTTGACGCAATAGTTGTACTGGTCCCGGTACCCAGCTATGGTTCGATTTTCGGACAATGGCGCATTCTGGTTGAGTTGCAAGAATGTTCTTTCGAGACACTCTACTTGATCATTTGAGGAGAAAGGCTGAATATTTTTTGAGTCGGTCAAATCATTCAAAAATGTTTCTCGTTTCGGAGTAGGTGATCACTCAACAGAAGCGGACAATCGTTTGCGAAACAGCGTTAACGAGTCCGACACATTGTCAGCTCAAGTGCGCGTAAGTTGAGGGCTTCAAACAGGCAGTGAGAGAATTAAAAGCCGCCTTCTAGTAATCATTATTACCATATTGTGTAAAATTCTTGTCATACAAACACCTATTGCGCATGAATCTCCCACGCTCACAGTCCACTCTATAGTCCCACTAGAAGTTATATTAGACCTCGCCCTATCGTTTAAAACCACCAAGTAGTACATTTAGGCATCCACAGCAGTGATCATAAGGCCGCTGCTCAACCACCTATGTGAGCCAACCGGTCACAATTTGCATAACTCGTTCGTCGCGCCGAACCCTTCGTCACCGTTGTTTTATCGCACCATTCACTTTATGTCCGCGTAATTACGTGGCGAGCTTATTTCCTAATCCATTACACCAAGTGGCTGTAATGTCACGTCGAGATAAATGCCGTTCTTCGAGCTCCAGAGCTGCAAGCTACGTCGCCGAACAAGCACACCTTGAACATAATAATCATAGGAACGAGAGCACCATCATTACGTTAAGCAACACGTTAGCTTTAACTGGGAACAACGATGTGCCATAAACTTTGCATAATTATTCATTCATTTCTTCTTCGCCCATTCTGGTATGGTCGTAGTCTCGTAGCTAATAAGGAAAACACAAATAAATAGTAACTCTTACGAGACGATTAAGCGACTGTGTGTTAACAAACATCCCGTATGCTGTATGGAAAAATACGTGAACGAACTTCAATTGCTAGCAATAAAAACATTGGTCGTTGCAAGTCCCCTTGGGCACGTATAGCAGCAAAACATTCTGTTGATTTCTCCAAAGATGAGAATACATTGTATGCTTGACCTTTCCGATTTTCCCGATAATTTTGTATGTCATGCCCATTTTACTGGATAGCACGAAATCTTATTTAGTTCTTAAATAATAACAAAAAATTTGAACTGAGAAATATTCACAAGCATCGCTGGTAGGCGATGGCCTTTTTTACAGAAAGTGCATTTTTTGTTATTTCTTGGCTCTACTAACAGCCACAAAAGCAGAAGGAAATAAATACATAAATAAATAAAGTTTTACAGCTGCGTCATTACGCTTTTCGTTGTGCCGTTACTCATTCGCAAATATTATCATCATCATGAATAGCCTGTACCTTTCTAGCGTGTGCAAAGCAGCAACTTCGCCGGCCCTCGCTCTCGTTGTTCTCGTCTACGTCATCTGCTTAGCCTTCAGAACACGTTCGCAGATTTGTCCGGCATGGGGTGCAATAACTTGGATAGGTGACAGAAGGAGTACAGAAAGAGAGAGAGAGAAAATAGATAGGCGGAAAAAAGTCTTAGCGAAAAAAATTCTTGATGAGGCATAATTCGAACCCGCGTGCCCACGAACTCGTCTATTCAGGCAAGTTGCAAGAATTAAACATGCCCGTGTGTAATATAGTATGGTAAGTAGGCGAGAAAATTAATTGAGGCTGAGGGTGAGAAGAAAATGAGGAGGGAAGACAATATGGCACAGCGTAGAGAAAGAAAGAAAGAAAGAAAGAAAGAAAGAAAACAAAAAGAAATTTACAAATAGAAGAGTGAGAAAGAGTAAGAAATAGGAGGAAAAAGAAATAAAAAGTAATAGGTAGAGGCAGAACGGACACAGAAATATATATAAAAGGGAACATAAAAAAAGGATTTGAAAAAAAAAAGAGACAAAGAACGCCACCCAGCACAGCACTTTCATCAGGCTTGGCGCCACTATAGTGCGAAGCTGCCTTTTTTATTTATTTATTGCTTGTAGTTTTACCAACTTAGGATGTTTTCTGTTCGTTCATTGCATGTGTGTTTGTGGAGAAATTAGTAGCTGAAGTATTTAGCTATGCATCTGTATAGCCGGCTCTAATACAGCATCTATATACGAGCAGTCATCAAAGCACAAACAATGACCACAGTCCCGAGTGCGATTCGGTCGAGCTAGAGAGAAGTCACTACCACTCGTGCAGTAGGGATTTAAGGATAGTAAAATCGGTTTCTTCTGCAACAAATAAGGTAGCACAGCTCAGCGTCACTGGAGGGAGAGGGAAGCAGGGTGAAAGGAGAGAGCAAAAAGTACCAGCTACCTTACTGAGAAATATGAGTGCCCACAACACCGAACACCAGGCCTAGGTCTCTCTCTCTCTCTCTCTCCCCCCCCCCCTCATA
Organism: Rhipicephalus microplus; assembly: GCF_013339725.1. Taxonomy (NCBI): domain Eukaryota; kingdom Metazoa; phylum Arthropoda; class Arachnida; order Ixodida; family Ixodidae; genus Rhipicephalus; species Rhipicephalus microplus. Next base: position 222,866,811 of record NC_051165.1, on the reverse strand, counting down.
AATAGCAGTGGATGCCCGGAAATAGTGTCAATCGAAACCAGTACCTCCAAAATTCACCTTTTTTCACAATGCCATGGCACACATGATCTTTTCTCCTGGCAGAAAAGTGGTGAATAGCCTTTTAATCTTGGAGGCTTACGTTCTGGTCATACCGGTTGTCCTGCAGCCCCTGCTTTAACCATACCCTAAACGGCCGAGGGTAGCACGGGAAAATGAAAAAGGTTCTGGGTTCGATTCCCTCCTTCACCTCCGCTGCAGTGTCCTCAACGGGTAGACGTCGTCTTGCAGAAGTGTGGTTCGTTGCGCTAGTTAGTCACGCATTTGGAGATTGAAGAAGTGCGAAAAATCAAACGAAGCACAAGCGAAGGAACGCACCGGACGAGCGCTCACTAGCTTACTTGTCAATCACATAGGACGAACGCTGAGTTGTTAGCGATAACTCCGTGTGTCCTTCGCTCAAGCTTCGTCTCCTTTTGCGCCATCCCTCCCCCTCCCCCCGTCTTATTTTCATATACCGTCGTCTCCTGTATTCCAAATCCCGCACCAGTTCACCTCCTCCCCTCGCTGGTCGCGCGGTGAGCGAGAATGCGTCCGCCGCCGCTGCACGGGCACAATGGCCAGCCACGCATTAATGTATGCGCAAGCATGCCGCACTGAGCTCTGGAGAGAGGTCAAGCGATGGCGCTGTTTTGCTGCTGCTGCTCCGACAAACACGACCGAGTCCGGTCTGCTCGATTCGTATCGCCCTGTAATTACCGCTTAAGCGGCTCGTTGCGGCTCGCAGCATCCTTTTCGTGCCGCTTGGTGAAGCCGTTGTACACTGCGCATATCATTGATGCACCGCTCTGCTTTCCTATCGGAAGGTGAAACGCCCGACAGGGTTGGGGGACTATCGTGTAAACGAGCAGCTGCAAAAGACCTCCAAGTACAGTCGCACTGCGAGCCGCTGTGTCGGTGGTGTCGGGAATTCATAACGTCACAACATGGTGAAATGCATCAGGTGCAGGACCAAGCATTGAGCGCAGTGCCTTATGGCCATCAGTGCAGATGATTGTGTTCCTTACATGTATAGGTTTGATTTCTGAAAATGTCAAGTTTCTTGTTATGTTTCTTGGTGAGTATATATACTCACGCTGTGCAGAACTTGCTCTCAGCCGGAACAAAAATATGTAGAGCGTCAGGGTTGGGCACCCTACAGGAGGAATCTGACGCCGATGTACCACGCTTAATGGTGTAAGGTTTTAATTTCATTAACAATCAGTTCACTGTTTTCGCAACAGAACACAGGTATTTACAGAGTGTGGCTGTTACACACAATGAGCGATTGCTGTGTGAATGTACAGTTATTATATTACGAGAGAAATGGTAAATGCCCTTCAATCAGCGGCAGTGTCGTGACATTTTATATCTGCATATGCCGTTTCGCAAGCTTATAAGATGAACAGCACATTTGGTTCCGTTCCTGCGTAAAGCTGTTGGTGTTCATTCGGATAGTGCGCAGCTAACTGTGGTCCTGGTACACTAAGCTGATGCTCTCACGAAAGTCTCACCACTCAATGGTATTATTGAATTTAAAACTGGTTCGCTCATATAATTCATCATTGTAGATGAAAGGAATGACTTCCAGAATCGCGAATTTGCATCGCTGTGCGACAGACGTCAATTTAAAGGACCAGCGTGCCATTTGTGTCCACTATATTTCAAGCCTGCATGCGTTTAATCACTCCATCGGTCAAGAGTCTGCAACACTTGCTCAATTACGAAACGGCTTCATATAATAAGCTGTTACCAGTGTACGGTTCATGCAGATACACGACTGAGAAGCCCCGAAGGCACCCATTGTTACGTCGAGACCTCGCTGGTCGCGGGGCCAATGCTGGCACTGCGCGAGGCAATGGGGATAATTAATAATCTGGCTTAACGAAGACACTTGCCCAACAAAAGCGCATCGTTGGTCAGATAGATGAACTTGAACTACATCTTTTAATAGGCAGTCACTTGAGTGATCTCGCAATTGTTTTGTGTTCTTCAGACCGTCTGAACTATTTGATCGGCCTGAAGCCAGCAAGTGCTGCTCGCGACTTCTCTTAAGATTGGAAACAATACTGGCATTGTGAAACTGGACCGGCTAGGCCACTTTGCCGCTTAAGCTCATCAAAAAGTCCGTAGAAGTAGCATCTCTCACAGCAAAGCAGGTATGCGATGAGATGAAAGCTTCCACTCGGCACGATAGCATCAAACTCATAGATTAACCGGATACAAAAACTGAAAAGAAGCGTCGCTTACTATTCATATTACTACCATACTTTCTGTAACCATCCCATGGCTCTTACTTTCAGGCCAAGGGGGCGTAATGGTTTGTGCTTTAGCAGCATTTGGAGCACCGTAAGTCGTTAGGCATTCCGCGACGACCTTGAAGGCGCGTTCCGCAAACAAAACAGAAAATATATTGCGAAGCTTGGAACAAAATTTACTAAACGCGTGAAGCCATGAAAGTATTCAGTTAAATTTGCGTGTGTCCATTTGCGTCGCCCATGTCGTGTTAAGTGCCTTCCGGAGCGTTAGCTAGCATCGTTTTCTACGGACGTCTTCTATGTATACAAAACGGAATATCTTCGCTTATTCTGCTCTTGAGGGGCAGGTGGCGTTCCTGGTTGTCTATTAAACGCACCATGACTTTGAAAGAATCGAATCTCGTTGTCGGAAACGAAGGAGGCTGTAGCTTTATATATAATTAATACCGTGACGTAGATCCAGCGTATGAATGTTTATTTCTTTATGACTGTACATTCCGTGCAACATGTGTCAACTGGAAGAGACGCAGTATACCTGTCACGGTGCGTATGAGGATACGAAAGTTCTTGCACGCACTTGTACAGAATTACTAACGGTGTCTTCAACTGCTTACAACAAATGGTATACGCTCAGCGATAAGTTCTTCCACTGCAGAAAGTCATCGTTAAAAGATTAACTCTGCCTACAGTTATTGAGTTTAAGCCCGCGTGATCAGTATGATTCGATATACGATAACTGCGTCGAGGAATGCAGTGAGGAAACACCTTTTCAGAACCGATTGATTGCTTATTCTTTGCACTGTATGCACGTACGATAATAAACGCTTGGCGCGCTGCTGCTTAATTGCCACAACGAGCTGCCACAACTGTCGACATCGACAGTAAACGCGCGTTCGTGCTGCACCGTCCCACGACGAGGCGATTGTGATAGGTACGTGGCCAGCAGCCGGGGAAGCAACTCTGGCGCGGCGGGGCGCAAACCGCACATTATGTCTTTAACGTCGTGAGCGCCTCTACTCGCTCGAGAGCCACTCGACGGTTTTTTCGCCGCAGACCATCGGCAGCATCGATAGGCTGAACGGGAGGTGATGATGTCGCCCGCTACGCGAGGGCAGTCCGGCTTCAACATCGCCATCTCGCGGCGGCGATCCAACACCGGTGGGTCGGGTGGCTCTTCGTGACGCAGGCATTGGGAAGGACGCTGCCTCTCCGAGAAGAAGAAGGCAGCGTCCTCCAGCGTAGAAGAGGAGAACGTGCGCTCGTGATGATCCACGCAAACAGAATTAATCGCGTCCCCCCCCCCCCCCCACCACCACCACTCCATGAATGCGCTCTCAATAGGAACGAGTTTGCGCCGCCGTATCGGGCCGGCTCATCTTGGGTCTCCATTTATCAGCGCCGCGCACAAGAAGAGGAGCGAGAAACAAGAAGCGCGGCGGAATTAGCCTCCTCCGACACGATCTTCATAGAGCGCGCGCGGGTCGACCGAACGTGCCGCAGCCGCCCATCCGGGTCGATGCGTTCGTCGCCGGCCGCTCCCTGGCGTCGCACACAACACGCTCGCCCGGCCATTTGTTTGACTCGGCCACGGGACGTTTAACTCCGGGCTTCTTCGGCGCGCAGGCTGTAATTAAGAGAGGGCGCTTGCGGCCGATAGAAATCACGGATCTTCTTCCGTCCGGACCATCGTTTGCGCCAGAAGAGCCGGGGCGTGCGGTTTCCCGAAGCTCTCTCCTCCGAACGCTGCACCCACCGCTGAGGGTGAAGCCAACTTTGCAGGAGCCAAGTGCCGGGCACCGACGCAGGCAGGAGGAACCTATGGCGGTTGTCAAAAGACGCAAGGGTTCCTATGCGGGGCTAGTTGACTCATGATCATCGTATTAGAAGAGTGATGAAAAAAAGAAAGAAAAGGACGTGAAACAAGAGACAGCTCTGACTATCAACTCTGTAGTCAGTGCTTTAGTCCTGAAGGTTCACCACACCGTCTTTTGTGCTGTTCTGCCACAATGCCAAAAAACAAAACACTTAGTAGTATGGGTGACAGTTTTATGAAGGAGTGATTATAGATGCGGTGTGCAGAAACCTTTCGCGCGCTCGTGTTAAGGCCCTTGGGAGAGCATAAGCGCACCACAGCTCCCGTCTTTCGTTTACACTCGAGGGCATTCCTTTCTTGTCCCAGACGCTTCGCGCCGCCTCCCTTGTTGGAGTTTCTAAAAATGTTTGTAGTCTCAGCGTCATTTGCCCTCGCTGCTTCTTGCTTTTTTTAAGGACACCACCCTGTTTCAAGCAGGTTTGCAAAGGGCAGGTTTCAGCGCATTTTCACCATTCTAAAATGCACTCACTTAGTCGCCATCTACCCGCCTTTCGCGTATAATCTTTAAATGAGCGGTCACTCAATCCGGATCACGATACAATATCGTCTCCTACGGGCGCCGAGCGAGCCAAGGGGCGACGATTACGCGTTGTCCGTACATTCGTTTTGCCCGTCGCTCTCTCCCATCGCGAGTTGCCGCTTAAGTGCGGCGACGCGGACGGAAGGCCACAGCGCACACCAACTTGGCGGCTCTGAGCGACGCCAGAGCGGTCGCCTCACGTGCTGCGAGAGTGGCGCGCACAAAATGTGGCCGAGGCCCATTGGCGCACCGATCACGACCGCCGTGACCGGCCGGTGGGGGAAGGAGGGGGGGTCCTTCTCGCAAGGCCGAGTGGACCATGCTTCTCGCATCCTGTCCAGGGATAATTGTTTCGCGCCGCCTACCGAAGGACTCCGCGGCTTGATCCGAATAATGCCTTCGCGGCTAATCGACACCCGATTGATGTATGCATGCCCGCACTGGCGACGGCACTATATAGTCGAGACCCCCCCAGCAGTTATTATGCGGCCAGAAAGGGTCGAAAGGCGCGCGGGGCCCTTTTCTCCGGGACCGGCGGCGTCCGAGTAATAACGGTTTTGAGGCAGACCGTCGTGCGCGTGTCCTTCGAGATGGGCAAGTGGGCCATTCAAGCCGGCTCGATTGGGTGCCGCGATAAGCGGGGGTTCCCGCTTTGTGCGCCGGTGGCAGAGACAGCGTGTGTGCATCGACTCGGATCGATTAAAAGCCGAGATACACGCGCTCATATATGGACGCACCACTTGAGCGCTGAAATGGCCACCGATCGCACGAAGAGCGCCGGATACGTTGAGTGCATGCGCGTGTTCACCGAGCCGTTCTGTAACGAGAGAGGCTACATCTTCCTGCATGCTCAGCCGATGATGACCAGTGATCGTTCGCTCAGACGCCCAGTGTTGCGGGTGGCCCCAGCGCAATGGAAACCTGAGTTAACAAAAATGTATCACTTGTACATCAGCTTTCAATGTATACGCGTATAGATACGGAAGGGATACGGTTTGTAGCCACACCGACACTTGTTCCATTGGCCTATCGGATCGATTAACGAAACTATTTGTCGGTCCCCGGCTTCTTTACTGTATATGCGCCTGTCCGAAGATATCGTCACATGTGTTTTACACGCGTAATAGCTGCTCCGATTATAAACACGATCACCCACGACGCAAGTGCTCCAAGCCTATCCTTCAGATATACACATAGCATAACGTGTCATTACTTGTTCCCAGCGGTTGCATTCGATGGTAATTGACGTCACTGTTTAGATAAAGCCGTGAAAAAAATGTATAATAAATTTGATTACATTGCACCTCTTTAATACCCACTCATTCGTCTCTCCAATCGGAGGCTTACGTTCATGAGTATTGGGAAGCGTAATAACTACCATAATGTTTCTGCCTCACGACAGCTAATAGCTCTACGCCCCGAGTAACCGATAATCGACGCATGGAGAACATTGTTTCAATCGTAGTATGCAGCAAAGATCAGCGAACGATTAAGAAAATGCCTGAAAATATTAGATTTTCGCCGGACGTTTACCAATGTAACTACAATTACGAAACCACATCCCCGATCTTTGCATGGTTGTGAGAAAAAAAAAACTGCACAAAAAGCATAGCTTACCCCAATCTTGAGAATTGATTCTCCACCTGCTTATGTCCAGTTCAGGGCGAAGGTCTCTCCCAATTCTGGGCAGCTGTCCCTATCCCTTGCGAGCTGATATTATTTCATTACTGCGAATTTCCTTATTTAGTCCCTCCATTTAACTTTGCCCACCTCGACTAAGTTTCTCATACCTTAATAATCATTCCGTATACTCTCAACCGGTTGTCTGCCTTACGCATTGCGTCGCCAGCTTGCAGATCCGTTTCTTTTGCTTGATGCAAACTTATCTGCTACCCTGTTCGTTCCCTGACCCGTGATGACATCCTCCGATTCCTTAATGTTACTCCTGTCCTTTCTTTTTCGTTCGGTTTCTCAATGCACTGCGTTGTCCTTAACTTCTTCTGTGGTTGCTTTGTTATCCTCCATGTTTTAGCCGCACATGTTGAAACTGGCGCTATTAATTGGTTGCACAATCTTCGCTTTAACCACCATGGCCGGTTTTCTGGCATTGTTTGGGAGTGTGTGCCGAATGAGCTCCAGTCAATTTCGTCCTTCGGTGAATATTTTTGTGTTTCTGTGATTACGTCCTGTTCTTAATAGTTATCCGAGGTGTATGTATTCCTGCCCACATTTCAATGCATGGTCACTAATCGTAAACTCTTTCTCCAGGTTACTTAGCAATATCTTCATCGTACTCACTTTTAGCCCTACTGTATTAAACTCTTGGTTTGATTCCTCAATAGTTGTTCTTTTCAGTGTTTTCTTTTTTTTTTTTTAGTTCGTAGCGAGAACACGATCACCACCCGTATAAAGTGCCCAAATCGTAAACTCTTCTGGATGAACATACTTCACGCGCACATAATTTTTGCTCTCTGGCTGCTGCTTCCAATCAGCTCCCTTCTTTCCGATCACGTCATCTCTCCAACGGGGTTACGTAGCGGTCGGTAAGAGTGTTGCCTTAAGTTTATGCTGCCTCATTGGCTCTCGCCATGTCTGTTTCCCTGCAGTGTTGCACTGCCTATCCAATGATAGAGCAAATCTTACCTCCCACTCACCAACCGATAAATGTATACGAACGAGAACACGCCGGTCAGCGCGTCCAGAAAGTATCCCACAGTGCGCGCTGCAGCGTCTTCACATTCTACTCGTGTTCCCCGTTGGAGCGCTGGTCAGGAATAGCAGAGTGGCTTGAAAGTGAGCCGTAATTGTCTCTGTGTACACGGACTATAGCAACAACTCGCCGGTGCTTTCTGCAAATTGATTAGAGTGGCCGCAGTCACTTCGTTGAAGAAGCAGTCACGCGTGGGGCCCCCGTGGCTTTTCCTCCGCGGTTCGATTTCGCGTTGCCCTCGTGGTCTGCTGCGCCAGCGAACCGGCATCTGCGGCAGCAGCAGCTTTGGCTTTCATTAGAGGCAGCTAGGAGACCATAAATGTAAAGCTGCAGCCGTCTCTCTGTAGGTCCTTTCTTTATTTTATAGATGTGTTTCGTGAGAACTCCGGTATACCGTTTTCACTCTGCTGTGAGCACACGCGAACTTTGTCTGACTACACAGTATGACTTTTTCCTGTCCGTCTACCGAGTTCATTTCGTATTAGCTTTTTTTTTTTGTCCTTTGTTTGCGGGTAGGGAAAGCCACGGACTCGCGGGGCTCATCAAAGCGCCACTGCCGGCGCTTTAATCCTGGATTAGTTGAAATGAGCCGCCATTGGACGGGGCCGGTTTACGCCCCAACCTCTCTCTGGCGAATTTTTCGCTCTTCCTCGTAACTGCCGCCGCCAAAGTTCGTTAAGGAAACAACCGATACGGTGGCGAAACCGAGGAGGAGGAGGAATTCGGATCGGAAAGCTGGCTCAGATCCCAAGCCCCTGTTCGGCAGCGCACGCTTAACAGAGTTGCATCTTGAAAGTAAGCTCTGTGGTGTTCATGAGACCAAGATAATTAAATACAAACGCAATTATGGCTTACTCGGAGGCAACATGCATGGTTTCCGCTGCGATTATTGATGAAGCGCGTTGAGCAAAAACAAGGGAAGATTAGGAAGGGGGGGGGGTAGATTATTTGTGTAAATTGATGCAACAGGCGGCCGTGTATAAGAGATACTTACATGGACGTTTCTGAAAGGTAACACTGCCCCCCCCCCTCCCTCCAGAAGCGCAAAATTCAGCAGGGTTGACGTTTGGGGACGCGACTTGGTTAAAATACTCAAGCGTACTCTGGCATGTGTACAGAGTAAAGTTCGGATAAACTATTAAGAACGCAATAACAGTTTGAGCTCAGAAAGGTCATTTGGTCACTTCCGTTGAAAGACTGCCACTTTGTAAAGGTGCTTTGGCTCAAGAAGCACAGAAGGTCTGTTCATTCAGAACTCAGCAAGTGGTAAGAACAGCGCGAACGTAAAGCAGGGGACGAAGAAAGAACACATACGACGACACGAGCTGTTTATTTCCTACGTTTGCCACATGTAAATATACGTGAACATCATCTAGAATCGGGAAGGGTAAGGAGAATATGCGATATTAATTTATCATCGACAATGTGCAACTGCATCTGTGTCACAAGCTCGATCCAGGCCATGGAAGCTTGTTTGAACGGAGCGAAGTTATCAGTTGTCATTAAAACAATCAGGTTAAGGAAAATATCGATGTAAGGCAGACTGCACGTGTGGGACACAAGTGTGTAAGTGCATCATCCCTGGCATTATCATGCAAAGACTTTGCGCTTTTTAGATCGCTTGCAATCAGCCTAAGAATGAGATGCTCAATGATTATCACCGATTATCCACCCCTTTCCCGTCTCTTGCTTCGTGTATAATTATAGGTGGCAAACGCAGGAAATAAACAGTTATTCAGCGCACGATTCGTCGTATGTGGCTCTTCTTCGTCCAACGCTTTGCGTTCGCACTGTTCCTTTTGTCACGATTCACCAACATCCCTCAGCAAGCTTAACTACTAGAAATCAGTTACTCTTGCGTTAGCGTGACATCAGTGTTGTTATAATTCACGGAAAATATTTTTCAATATCGTCGTCCATTTTGCCCACGAAATGCGTCACTCACACTCTTGCGTTCTGGTGCACCTCGGAGTGTTTGGCGTTTTCTCTCTTTCGCTTCGATTAAGACTTCTTGACCTAAAAGCTCAACCCTGCCTTTCGAACATTTGTCCTAGAATGTTCACTGAATATACAGTTGGTAAGTGCTCGCTACGCCACAATTCTTCTTTTTGCGAATTGCCGAAGTACCCTGTACTTGTCCCTGTCAATAGTACACGAAAACATACACGTCTTCATAAGATTACGTATAACTACTCAGCTAAAGGTTTAAAACAGCGCAAACGAAAGCTACGCGAATTTCACAACCTACACCATCAAATAAATGTAATCAGTGAAATTTGCAATCCTTATCTGGTATGTTATTTCAACATACGATAGGCAGCGGTCGATAGGCAGCGCATAAACACAGTTCTGCCACGTATACAGTCACCGCTGATAGTTGCCAACGTTCCATTTGAAAACCGCACGACCGCTAACTCACACGGCCTCGACCAAGGGCTCATTATACTGAGGCCTGCGGCAGCTTTGGAACGATACCTGCCCACGATTCAGGCACCATTGTGCACTATAGCGTCGTAATTTCTCAGCCCGCCAACGAGCGGTCCACGTCGCAACGCGTCGTCGCAGGCTCGTTTCTCGGTCTAGGCGCAACCTTGCCCAGGGCCAGCGGCAAAAGTCGATGCAAGCTTGGTGAGCTTTCCGACCGACGTTGGAGCGCGCGCAGCCTTCGACGATGGAACGAGACAAAAGACAATGGGAAGGAGGGAAGCGGACATCGCTGCAGCACATGTTTGCTTTGCGGCACTTTTTTTTTCTTTTTTTCACCGGCCAAGTCCTCCTCTTTGACCCACATTTTGCCCCCCGGGCTTTGAACGGTACCCGAATGGAACATGAATTGATGCTGCCTCATAGTACTCGTTTCTCGAAAAAAAAATCATGAGAATTGGCGTATGTTTACGACCACTGAGGTCGTTTCTTTCAGCGTAAATTCAGAGTACCGCATCACTTTGGCATCCTAATAAATATATCAGGGGCTCTAACGTCCCAAAATGACGATGCGATTATGAGACGCGTTGCAGTAAAGCGCTGCGGGAATTTCGACCATGGTGTTCTTTTACATGCACTGCCATCACACAGTACATGGGCCTCTATTTCACCTCTACCAAAATGCAATCGCCGTGACCCGGATCGAAACAGCAACGTTTTGGGACAGCAGCCGTGCACCGTAACCGCTACGTCACCGTGGCGGACCCACACGTCGCTACCTTAGCCAGCATTTTCTTTAATGATTGAAGTTATTGGGTTTTTCTTTTTTGTCTTACTGTATAATTCACGGTGTAGAACCAACTAAAAAATCGCTAGCATGCCACACAGGACCTGAAGGCGAAATCTCGCTGCGCACTGGGTAGTGCATCACGTTTTACAAATCCGCGACCAGCCTTGCTCCAAAGACCGCCGGAAACAAGAACACCGTCGAAAATAACAACAAGCGCGTCATTTTCTCCAGGCGTTTTCCAGTCTTTGTGGCACAATTCACGATGCCAGCTGTCTGTTCACATGACGTCAGGATGAAATAAGCTCTCGATTGGCCTATATACAAGAGGTATCTACAGCAGGGTGTCACCTACCCTTCTTTGTTATCCAGTCGCATGCCTGGTCTGCCTTGTCTTGCATGACTATCGTGCGCGATACACTGATTTCACTTCGTTTTTTTTTATCAGAGTGTACAAAAAAAGCTTGAAATCGTTACTGGCTCAATGCCCCGCCGCGGTGGTCTAGTGGCTAAGGTATACCTCGGCTGCTGACCCGCAGGTCACGGGTTCGAATCCCGGCTGCGGTGGCTGCATTTCCGATAAAGGCAGAAATGTTGTAGGCCCGTGTGCTCAGATTTGGGTACACGTTAAAGAACCCCAGGTGGTTGAAATCTCCGGAGCCCTCCACTACGGCGTCTCTCATAATCAAACGGTGGTTTTGGGACCTTAAACCCCACATATCAATCAAATCATTACTGGCTCAATGTTTAGTTTTGGCATTACACGCGTTTCAGGAAGTGGTAAGTAGCAAGGAGGAAACAGCGCTTTGACAGTCTCAGTGAATTCCAGTGCTTTTTCACGCTTCCCTGAAGCTTTCTGCGTCTTACGTGGTGTTTTGTTGCCTCCCAGATCGGCGCAGCGTTGACTGAGCGGCGACGTCAGCTTGCGATGATATCCATGTGTGCCATGTGGCTAGCTCATCGTGTGACGTCACTATTCCATAAAACATTCGGCTGATTAATCGTGTGACGTCACTCTGACGTGTAGAGTTACGCGATCAGATCACTACATGAGTTCGTCTCGCGATTCGGTCTGAGGTCCTATTTCGTAACACGAGGAGCGTTAGCTGCATGCGCGTTCACTGTGTGTTTGTGTTCATTTGCGCGACTAAACGAATAAGAAAGCGTAGCTCGCGGGAACTATTTTACCGTGGTTTCCGCGGTAAAATAGCCTCAGCGTGTGGCTTTTGCTTTTTAGCCGTCTTAAGCGAATGAATATAGAATCTTGCAAATGTTTCGTGACCAACAGCGGCACATGCCTAATTGAAGACCTGCGAACGGACACTGCATAGTTAACTTTCATGACGTTGAAGATTGACTCCTCCTGCACATAATCATTGAAACACTGACAAAGCAGAAAACTGAGGCTCGATTATTAGTTTCTGGAGAACGGATAAGAAAGAGTACGCGCTAAAGATCAGGGTGAATAAATTCGCAGGACCGCTCGAAATTAGGAAGGCCGTCGGGGAGCGCCGGTGCTAATAAGCGAGCGAGCGCTTTATTTGGGACGCGAATTAATCAACCTGCCGGGCAAACTTCGGGCTAACCGACTCATACATCTTAATTTAAAATACACGAAGCCCATGCCCGAGCGTTTTTCATTCGCGCGGCCACGGCGTCATTTCACGTATTTCTAAGCCGTGCTTCACTCGGCTCCAGGCTGCTTTTTTTTTTCGGTTTGTCTTGTTTTTTGGTTCGTCAGCGCAGCGATCAACTCGCGGAAATGCGATTATTCACGACGAATACAAAGCTGCACACGGTAAGTCCTCGCAGTCGGAGCATATATTGTTCGCGGGTGTGCTACTCGCGGTTTCCGAGTCCTTTTCTGATTTGCCTTTTTTTTTCTTCGTTTTTTTTTTTGCTATACCGAAGTACGATGCATTAATCAGCTCTGCGACGGGTGCCTCGGAGTTCCGGCCGTGCGTGCAATTAAGAAAGAGAGAAAACTCGGCAGCGGCTGAAGAACGTCCGAGCCGAGACAGGTCCAAACGAATGGCCAGCTTCAATTCAGTGACCGGCCTGTGGCCTTATACAGTGGTGTGTGAGCGGGCCGTCAAAGCCAGCTGGTGCTTAGTGACCGACGTTTGTTGCCGCTACTGCTGCCACTTCTCGAGATATGCTGACTTCTTCATTAAACTCTCCCACATTCAGTTTTCCGCATAACGCGTAGGAAACATGGCGAACGCGGGAGAGCTGACGAACACATTCGCATAATCTGAAGGGAAGCTCTCCCTTTTCTTTTCTTGGGGATGCTAATGGAAATGATAAGTTTTAACGTTGCGTTTCCCAGCAAGATAGCAAATTCGGGGGAAGGTGGACGCTTGAAGTGATAAGAAACTTTTCGTAGCAAGGGTTTTTGCTGGAGCCACCATTTCGACAAGAGCCTTCGTCTTCTTCACGACTGCCTCTTTGTATGCTGCAGTTGCTTTGCGAGTGAAGTGTTTCTGTCTGGGCAGTTGGTTGGTTGGTTGGAACAACCTTATTTAGGCCCTGCGGGACAGGCCCAAGCACGCAGCGGGTGACTCCCACGTCGGGACGGTCAGGTGGCGAAGTGAAATTTTCGTGCGTGAACATCCTGCTGAGCGTCCGCAGTTGCTTTATTACATAGCTTCGAACAACAGAGAACTGAGCTTGCAAGTATTCGTGCTAAGAACACTGGGCGTACAAGCTCGTGTACGAGGGAGAAGCCATGACAAGATAAACGCCGACTAGGTTGCTATTCGGCGTTATGACTTCTCTCTTGTGCCTGTGTTTGCATGCCCTGTCTTTTCCGAGCCTAGTTACGTAAGCATTTGCTAAAGGAAAGACATCCTGTCAGAGCGTTCTTTTGCTAAAAACAGAACTTTCTCTAGCTTGTAGAGCATAAAAAGTGTCCCCAATGTCCCCCCCCCCCCCCCAATGGCTCGGGTCTTGGCTTCCGTAGTGGGGTAGGGCTGAATCCCTCCTTTGCTTAAAAGAAGAACTCTTATACGAGCGCCAAGTAGCTGACGCTAAAATTACTCTCATCTTGTTGTAGCAATGTTTCTGTGTTCTCGTATAAATGTCATTGGGGAAAAATTGTAAAGAGTGGGGTGACACTAAATTGGCACTGCTAGTCTTGTAGTAAAAAAAAACACACGCAATGTTAAAAATCGCGAATGCATTAAACAAGAAGAGGGGGGGGGGTAGTTGACTAGCCACCAAAACCTGCCTAAAACAATAATGCTCCCCAGCAGAGTTTGGACGGCCTAACTCAACGTCTCGTTTGGTTAGGCCAAGGCATTCGCCAGCGTTTACTGTCTGCACAGACCTGGCTCCAAACGCCATACCGAATATGGGGACGTTTTCGCCAGGGTACAAGTGCTTCAAGCTGGCTTACTTAGCCCTTTTACATGCACACAAACAGTGTGCTCACAAACACTACCCACTTATACGAGGTCACGACTGAGTGTGTGTGGCGTTCTAGGCAAGGCGAAAGATCCAGAGCAGTGCAATACTTACGAGCGTGCTTTCACTATGACTGAGTGAGCGCGTGTGTGCTGGCGAATGTGCTGTGTTTATCTCTCTTCCCTCTCTCCTCTCTATCTTTCATCTCCCCCATCCCCCTCCCATGCGCAGGGTAGCAAACCGGCTGCCTATAGGCTGGTTAACCTCCCTGCCGTTCTTTTTCTCCTATTTTCCTTCCTACTGCGTGCTTCCCAAAACAGCCAATTTTTGCCGGCTAGTTTTGTTAAAGGCACTCGTTGCCCATCACGATACTCACACTTGGCTCCATTAAAGAACTTTATTGCCTCACGAATTGACCACTGCGTTTTTTTTTAATCTGTCAAGTACAAGCAGAGTTACAGAGTTCTCGCACGCTGTAATTGCTTTCTCTCTTCACTTGTCCCGATGAACGTGGTAGAAGGTAAGCAGGAAAGAAAGACTCGGGAAAAGGGAGATACGTCACGCGTGAGTCAAGACGATTTCGCTTCACTTTTTTCTTCGAGCGAGAGTTTTACTTTCAGTGTAATCGCGACTGGGCGTGCGAGCATGTGGCGGCCTCCCTCGTCGACTACTGCTAACGCAGCTTTCTATGCTCAAATCAGCCAATGGCCGTGCATTAAGGGTATATGACGTGTTCATTTGGGTATATGACGTCATTTGTAGAAATAAGAGAGAACGATTTCTCGTTTACATTGAAAATTATTACCATGTTTGAGGCCGCGTGCCATGCTGGATGGCGTGTTCTTAGGAGCCTCGACAGGCAGCGTTTCCTGAATATGCTGAAGAAGTGTTGCAGGGCCCCTTTAACAATGTATTGCTATGACTGGGGGTGAATCGCAGAATGTTCACGCGCAAAAATTTTGCTTCACCGCTCGGACAAATCGGTGCACGATATACTGATATAATTATATAGGGCAAAATATACAGAATTCGTGCCCCAGACTTATACCTCAGTTTTAGATTACAGTGAAAAATAAGAAGGTGCCTTTGATTTCAGTTTATTAGTGTCATCGATTGGCAGCTTTGGAGTGGCCGATGAACTCTGCGCCGGAGAACTCCATTCTGGCGGAGGGCAACAGGAGTGAATCTACGGATGGAACACACGCTCTCCCCCTGCAGCACATGGCAGGGTCACAATGAAACGTGATACGCGCCTCTTTTTTCTTGCTTGAGTGGGCACGCTAAGCACAGCGACGCTACGCTAGCCAAACGTGAGGTCCAACGCGAGGCGCAACTGACGCGACCTGCGTCCATTGGCGCTGCCAACGTTGGCACCGTTTCAAGGCACGGGGTGCTTACGACTTCCGGTCGAATACACCGATTTTCGCGGAGTATAGAAAAAAATGGCAGCATATCCACGGAGTGAATGATGGAGAGTGGGGCGAAGAATTCGTTCGTCCATTCGTTCTTGCTGCCGTCCGTCCATGCGTCCGTCAGTGAGACCGTCCATGCGTCCATCAGCCCGTCCCCGCGTGCGGCTGTTCGTGCGTCTGTCCCTGCGTTCGTCCATGCAGCCGCCCCTGCGTCCGTTCATGCGTCCATCCATGCATCTGTCTATGTGTCCGTTTGTCCATCTATTCAACACTCCAAGTACCACCATCTCGCATCTTTTCATCATATTTTTCCCATATAGAAGCACCGCCATCCAGCGGACATTCCAAGGACTAAACGAGAGGTGGCACACGCACACTTTCTTACGGCTTGCGCTTCGGGTCCACTTCCCACCTTTAACCACCTCGACTTCATGGTATATACTAGTTCACTGTATTCATGGCACTGCGGCCGAACGCTCGCTAAACTTTTCGAAAACCAAGGAGGTTACACCCAGCGAGTATGACGTAGCAAACTTTTTCAGTCAGATAGTGCTCAATGTACATACCATGTCTGCTAATGGGAAATGAGAAGAGGAGAATTTGGCTTTTACTTTCTTACGGCTTGCGCTTCGTATCTACTTCCCATTTTTAACCACCTCGAGTTCATTGATGGTATATACAAGTTGATTGTATTCATGGCACTGCGGCTCAACACTCGCTAAACCTTTCTAAAGCTAAGTAAGCAACCCTTTCTTGTCAGATAGTGCTCAATGTACATGCCAATGGCTGCTCACGGTGATCGCAGCCTGCGCGTTAACTAAAAGCCGAATGCTCTTGTCTCTCATTCTCCATTAGCAGCCATTGACATGTACATTGAGCACTATTTTTTATTGTTCAACAACGCACAGAAGAAGTATCTCACCTGCACCACCTTGGAGGTCAAAATGTTATACTTGTTACATACTACGGGGGACGAATGGGTGCCGCTATAAGAAGCTTCGCCCCTAAAAGTTGCTCCTTGGAGTGGATGTCGCAGCGGAGCGGCGCAGATCTCCCGATGGAACACACAGAAAGCATTCTCAATCTGCCAATGGAATGAACTTGCTCCGCATGGAGCAAAAGAAAGTATTACCGGAAGGGCTCCGAATCTGCCAATGGATGGCTCCATATATGTTAATGGATAATATCCCATGCCACGTTGATTTTATGCTAATTTTCGACAGCTTTACGGCTGATCGTACCTAAAGACGTGTGCTTCAACTTGTCCATGAACCAGATCCTTTCTGATTACTGTATGCGCTGTTACTGTCGTGTTCCTGTCACAAAGTGCTTGTGGTGTGTCGTTCTTTGTGTCCACCACGTCGTTTTTTGCTTTTTTGCGCTACATTATGAATGTGATGTTCCTGTGGTGCTTGCTTGTTTGTGTCTTGCTTCCTTTTTTAATGAAGACCTACCTTGGTGAGAAGGAGGAAGACAACATACTGTCGCCATTCACCCGCTGCATGCAGCAAATCATATATGCGGGACAAACTGGACGTTGCGCTAATCAGCAATCAGATTAACAGATACGTTCACTGGCCAGGAGAAGATACACAGATGTCTGATCCATGCTAAGCCTGCTCCAAAGAGTCACGTGTCGCCTGAGAGCCTAGGTTAACAGATTATAAAACGCTATTAGAATGACGGGGCAAACCATAACGCCAATTTGTTGAACCGTGCTGGATCAAGAAGAGAGCAGAACATTGTATCCGTCATACCTTGGTTGGGCTGATTCGACCATTCCAGCAACTAAAGGCGGCGCAGTGGAAGGTCAAAATGGCGGACGGGACGGTGATGTCGCGAGCGTTCATACGTCAGCGTCGTAGAGCGTGAAGACGCGTTCATTGGTTTATGACCACCGAGAGACCGAACTGCGTCGCAGTTTTATCACCGTGTGACAGCTTCGGAGCACGGCTACATGGCGCCACATGC
Organism: Rhipicephalus microplus; assembly: GCF_013339725.1. Lineage (NCBI taxonomy): Eukaryota > Metazoa > Arthropoda > Arachnida > Ixodida > Ixodidae > Rhipicephalus > Rhipicephalus microplus. The sequence goes on along the minus strand of NC_051165.1, from coordinate 222,849,415 downwards.
GTCGCTGGAATGACCCAATAGTTGCGCGAGAAGGGTCTTTAAAAAAGGGGTGGGGGGGGGGGGGGGAAGGGGCGTCCCTGGTTGTACCGATACATCGCGATAGAACGCTGATGTGCGCTGGCATGCCCGTGCAGCGAAGCTTTGTTAGTTGTTGCACCAACTTTTTTTTTTTCCTTTTAGGAGCGAAGCTCCTTAAGGCGTGGGCTGTGCGTACCCTGTATGTAGCCACCTCTCGTTCAGTTTTTGCAGTGTTCACTAGATGGCGGTACTTGTAGCTGACGGCATTAAGTATTACGCTAGCCACTGCCCGATCTAAAGGGTACAGCCATATCCATCCGTCCATTCGTTCATCCCTCCGTCCGTCCATCCGTCCATCCATCCATCCATCCATCCATCCATCCATCCACCCATCCATTTATCCATCCATCCATCCATCCATCCATCCATCCATCCGTCCGTCCGTCCATCCATCCATCCATCCATCCATCCGTCCGTCCGTCCGTCCGTCCGTCCGTCCGTCCGTCCAAAAAGATCCAAGATGTTATAAACTAGACGGCGGTACGTGTAGTTGATTATGAAAGATGCGAGGTGTTATAAAATAGGAATGATGCCACATATGGCGCGTGTCATCGTTCGATATAGTGCGGCGACGTACGCTAGGGGGAGCGTTGCAATAAAATCGAGTGGGCAAAATGTACGGAGGATTCATGGTTTACCAGGTTTACCTCCGGAGCTTCGCCCACTCATCATCATTCACTTCGTGGATGTGGCGGCACATTTTTACGTAAGTTCCGTTTTTAATTTTCGAACTACAACTTTTCCCCGTCCACTGTTGCAAAACAGGCTCAGAGCTTTCTTCTCGATAATTGCCGGAGCTTCGATGACTAATGCTATGGTATATTTCTACACGTTCTCTCGAAACTCAACTGCCGTTGAACACAGCACTGCATCGAAGTCGAGAACGAGGAAACAGCGTAGTCGAAAGATGGCTCGTTCTTTCGGCTGCTTGAAACAGAAATCGGGCAAGCCGCGTTCTCAAGGCACGCTCAGCCCGGCCGGCATGTTGATGAGGTGTCTGTCGCACTCGCGACATGCGCCACGGCTCCGGCCGGGCAAGACGTACAGCTCAATTTGCCCGAAGCTCATTAGAGCCGAGGCCCCGGGGAAACCAAGAAAGAAAGAGGGATAGAAGAGAGGAGTAGGAGGCTAGCAGCTCAGCCGCGACTCAGTTCACTGTAGCCGCGAGCGATGTGTCACGCCACCAGGGGCCAAAAACACACGTCACAGGGACGGCTCATTGACCCGCTGCTGCTGCTGCTTTCGCGAGAGTTGGTCCGCTTTTAGTTACCGAAGCCGCCCCTGCACCGCTTTGGCCAGGCCAGACTGATAGCACCTTCCAAAGTCGCCCCCTCGGAGGAGATCCTAATTTGCATGAAGGCGTCGCGCAGCGGTGTAGGAGCTCCCATTTGGGGACTCGGCACGCCGACGTTAAAAGCGTGAGCGGTGACTCTCGCAGAGAGGAACCTTCGTCTTGCGGGGCGCCCTTAAAAGAACGCGTGTTCGAAGAAGGACGAACGAACAGGGGGAAAGTCCGGCACTCGATCTCGGTGAAAGCGAGTAAGGTTTGTTTTCCTTTCGGATAATTGGTCGGATTCGGCTTGTTTCTCTCTCTCTCGTGTGCACGGTGTACAGCTTTATCTTCTTCGCAATATCACAGTTCTCTTAAAAGGACACTGAAAGAAAAAAATAATGCCAGGCCTGCGTGTAACGCGCAGCAAATGTCACAGCGAGAGCTAGAAGAGCAGCCTTTCAGAGCCTTTTCTAAACACTCTTTGAGTAAATACTGCAAGCACACTGCTGGGTACCCACTATGCCATAAATAATCATAATTTTTGTGTAGTAGGTCAGTATTCACTATATTATCCTTCGTCATTCTTTGGAGACGCGTGGTATCCGTATACACACCTGTTAGAAATTTCGTGCATTTTTTATGCAGTGACTGACGATGATGAAGAATTATGCCTGAAATGGGTAAGCGCCACAATTAATAGATGATCAAGAAGAAGTTTTCTAATTGGTTGAAGCATTTGATGACCCACTTGTTACGCAATTTGCATTGTGTGACGCCTGGCTGTTCTACCGGAGTTCTAACATGCTTTATTACTCATATATACGCGATTTCTTTCCCGACATCAAGGGCCAGTTTAGAAACGAGTTCCAAGCAATGACATGTCTCAGTGGTAGAATACTAAGCTGCCACGCAGTGGACGCAGGTTCAAATTTCATTGTGTCATCGGTGTTTTTTTTTTATTTACAGAATAAAAAAACACCGATTAAATCTCTTTCTCAGCAGCAAAGGCACTGCTCTTGCCACAACAAGACTCTTGGTAAGCAAGCATACATGCACTAAGAAAGTGCGAGTGCCGCCACCACCTTGAAATTTCGTCGCCAATAACCATGACGTGATAAATCTCGACGGCATCTACTTGGGCCCGCGTCGTTCCTGACCGTTAAACTTGCGCTGCATTATTCTGTGAGGATGTCAGATACTTAATATATTAGTTTAAGGAAATTTCTACGAGTGAATGTCGTCAGAACGCGAAGAATACGCGTAGGAACCCGGACGTCACGCGCAGGAACTTCAGCGCGAAATTTGAAAATGGTACTTAGCTCTTGAATTTTGTCTTGCGCTAATAATAACTCTTTGATAACATAAATGAAGTTATTACAGTTCTCAGAGTGCAATTTGTCGATGTAAACTGAACCATTGTTTCACTTCAGTGTCCTTTCAACACTTTGAAAGGATATGCGCTCTTGGGGGTCTAATTCATCTCACAATTCACTACACGTTATCTGCAGCTGCTGCGGGGCGTTAGGCTGTAAGTGAAAAATTTGGCCGGCTCGTTGTCGTATATATGACACGGATCGTGCAATATACCGCCTCTTTCAAGGTCAATTTTGTAAGAGCTATTTTTTATACAATCTCCTCTGTTACCGTAAACTACATCAGAGCCACTGAGGCAAATGGTGACTGTTGGTATACGTGATATCAGCGAAAAATTTTCGCTAATTCTTCGCTTAGTTGAATGTTTCTTTGTCCAGTTTCTTTCGTAGGTGTTACAGTTTTTTTTTTTTTGTCAGAAACAGCCGATATCTTGAATTGGAGGAAAAAGTATTCAGTAGCCCGAAGTTACGGATGAAGTACTGGGTAGAGTGAAATTAACTTCGACTATCCGGTGTTCTTTGGCGTGTGTCCAAAGCTCGGTTTCCGGGACATTACTATATACCGCCACCATCATCGCGGTAAAGAATTGAATACATGCATAAAGGGCCCCTCCGCGGTTGTATAGTGGCTAAGGTATTCGGCTGCTGACCCGCAAGTCGCGGGATCAAATCCCGGCTGCGGCGGCTGCATTTTCGATGGAGGCGGAAATGCTGTAGGCCCGCGGGCTCAGATTTGGGTGCACGTTAAAGAACTCCAGGTGGTCGAAATTTCCGGAGCCCTCCACTACGGCGTTTCTCATAATCATATGGTAGTTTTGAGACGTTAAACCCCACATATCAATCAATCAATACATCCAAGTCCTTGGCTCGTACTGAGCCGCCGTAAATTGCCACCATGTTTGTTTCCACAGAGAAATGTATCTTGTTTACGCATATCTTATTCCTGGCACTATCCTTGCCTGCTTCGTTATCGCTCATGTTGAAGGTTGCATGTATGCAGCGCTCACAATGAAGTAGTTCATGAGACATGCGCAGACTGATCTTTTTTTTTTTTTCAATCTTGGAAAAAAGCGTATGCCCCGTGCGCTTCTTATATTACGTTTGTTTGTGAGCGCTGTGCAAGCAGCCTTCAACATGAATGCGTACTTAACCAACTCAGTTTTTTTACCCCATGGGCGCGCTGGGTGTGTTCCACTATACTGACCGCAGACGGCTGAGTAGGCAACTAAGCTGAGAGCGGTCATAGCTGTCAAAATTAGACATCTTCAAGAAGACAGCGTCGGAGACAAAGCAAACTACACTTTGCCGTTCAAACAAGATGCCAGCTTAATTAGAATGTTCGTAGAATCCGGATCTCACCGTGGTACGGTCGTCTGCTCGCAAGCAATGTAAGCTAGGTTCACTTTTCCGTAGATTTGGGCATGAAGTTAAAGAACTAACAACTGTGTTTATTTTTTTCTAGGCTTTATCTTGTACACGCGAGGGGGCATAGCGTCGCACAGACGTTGTTCATATACGCGTTCCGTTACTCGAACGATTATAGGGCTCAGCTGCCCCGCCGCGGTGTTCAAGTGGCTAAGGTACTCGGCTGCTGACCTGCAGGTCGCGGGATCGAATCCCGGCTGTGGCGGCTGCATTTCCGATGGAGGCGGAGATGTTGTAGGCCCGTGTGCTCAGATTTAGGTGCACGTTAAAGAACCCCAGGTGGTCGAAATTTCCGGAGCCCTCCACTACGGCGTCTCTCATAATCATATTGTGGTTTTGGGACGTAAAACCCCACAAATCAATCAATCAATCAATAGGGCTCAGCTGCTCTCTTGTATATAAGTTGGCAGCGTAGACTGTCTATACGGTGCTCTTTAGGACTGAAATACAGCCGCTATACTTGCCGTTGTGCAGCTGTTGTCACGTCAGATAACGTTGTTTCGGGAGGCATTTCAGATACATTAAAAGCCTAATTACTTGAATCGATGTAACGTCCGTCGCAAGCTCGCTCCACCCCAACGGAGTTGGCGTGCCAGTTCACACGAAGCGCGGCTGCTATACTCGACCAAGGCCTCGCGGGATTCGGCTTCGAGATCGCGTCGCTTCCCACTCGCGGGCGCGCGCTCGCAAGAGACGTCGCTGAAATATTGCTCAGTCGCGGGAATGCATGCGCGTGAGCCGATACGGGCTCCGGCCGGCAAAAATATTATATTTCGCCCGGCGGGCGATAAACAGGCGTCAGGATGCACCGCGCACTTTCTTCGACGGCCAATCGTTGCTTCCACTTGACCCTCGCGTGCACTTTTATTTTATTTTTTGTTTCACTCGCTGGCGACTCAACCCATTTGAATAGGGCGCCGCGTTGATGGATGGCCGGAGTGCGGACCGTTCTTGCACTGCTGTTTCCATAGCGCGCTACCGATGCGCACACGCCGACTCTGAACTGCTATGAAGTATGCAAGCGCCTGGCGTTCGTGTGACTCCGCTATTCTTCCCTTTTCGTTTATTGATGCGCGAGACGCCCGAGCGTTTCCCGGCTACGTTTAGCCTTGCCGACGGTCTCTATGAAACATGGATGGTTCGTTCGAGAGAAGTGTTCACTGTTGAAATTGGTGGTCGATTTTTCACGCCATTTCTTTTTTTTCCCGGTGAACGCATACGCTGATGGCAGACGCGAAAAGTTTGAGACAATATTTAAGGTTGCGCGTAGATCGTTTAGGTTGTAGGTGCTGTGTGTGCGCAGGTGAGTTGAATGAAGTCAGCCAGCTCCCGCACCGACATAATATTCATTAGGTATGTGCTTATCTGCTGCCGTTCGGCCACTTTTCAGTCATGCTGGAGATCGGCATAAAATAATGATTATGCCCTACTATTTACACAAGCGAACATTTTCAAGTTACATCTAACGGTCTGTATTCACGATACGTTTTTATGCTGGAATCAACCGCAAGTAATAACGAATTCTGATGCTGGACCTAAGTGTAAACGAGGACGGTCTATATTAAAGTCAATATATATTCGTAGGAAACGTCCCTTGTAAACTTGGTGTCAGTTTTTTATGTGCATCATCAAAGTACCGCCTCCAGCTGGCCATGTTACCGCTAGTGGAGAAATAAATGTATATATATATATATTTATTCAGGTCCGAGTAAGACCTATAGGTCAGAGTAAGGCCTATAGGTCAGAGTAAGGCCTATAGGTCTTACTCTGACCTCTAATAACGTTGTTTCTCTGTCTCTTTTTTGCGAATTGAATCAAGCGTGCAATCAAGTCATTTAGTTGTGAGTGAACACATGACTGATACACCGCATAAACTAGGTGATGTATAATCACTTTATGGCTACTATAAAAAACACGAGAACTAATTCAAACGTTGACGGGCAATTTCACGTCCTGGAAGTTAACGCCGCCACCATTTAGGAGTGAACTGGTGGAATATATCCGATGCTAACTATTTACAGCGTACCCGCCAAATCATGCAACCACGCCGGTTTTTGTGCTCTAGGTGCGGCGTGAGTGCAAGAGAAACCCGCGAAGTAGCGGCAGTTTGCATGTGCGTGCATGTGTGAGTATCTGCGGTAAGGGAGAGTGGGGAACTCGAAACTTGGTATACGGTCGGATATACCACTTGATTACTGTACAATCTCGCGGTAGTTCGTATAGATTGTGGAGCTCCGCAGGCCTCTCAATAAATTTTACAATTTTCTTTCTTTTGCTTCACAAAGATCGTGGTGCGGGATGCGGGATGCGGCGGCGTATGGTTTCCTCAACGGGCTACTTACACGGTCTTTGCTTCATTAAAAAATTGCAAGACAAAAGGCAAGACGTGGCTCTCACGTGAACTGCAGCCGAGCGCACCTGGATGCGAGCGGCAGCTGATTAGGAGCACGGAGGATCCGATGCACGCTATCTCGAAGGGCATCTCGGTAGAAAAAAAAAATGACCGATCCTTATCAGAAGTTGTGGGCGTAGAACACGCGTAATAAACACGATTCATGAACTTCAAAAGAGACCAATATAAATGTGTGGAAACAAACGATAAAAAAAACAATATACCAACAGAGGTCCTTAACATTGCTTTAAAACAAGAACGAAAAAAAAAGAACACGCTGAACCAAGACCTGCTCAGCGAATCGCCTCTTCCCGCTGATCGCACTGGCTTCTGCGTTTACTTCATTTAGCTCCCGGTATAAGTATAGAGAACACTTTTTTTGTAATTTGGTGTTCGTGAATGATGACATCATGCAGCTTTCATTGATATGCGTATACCTCAGAGCCTCGAGTCTCGCGTCAGGTAAACTTTGAAATTAGAAGACTGCCAGAAAGAAACTGTCGTTTCGCGTTTATCATGCGCAGCTCACGATAGCTGCTTGGACAAAGTCACAGATTTTAGTAGATGGGTTCACCACGGTGGCGTAGCGGTTGCAGTGCTTGGATGCTGACCCAAAGGTTGCGGGTTTGGTCCCGGCCATGGTGGTCACATGTCTACGAATGTGAAAATCTAAAGGCCCGTGAACTGTTCAACGTTAGTGAACGTCGGATGGCCTGCATTTCCGGAGTCCTCCACTATACGGCGTCTATCGCACTCATATCGTGTGTTTTGGGGACGTTAAACCCCTGATATTAGGGAGCTTTTTAATAGCGTACGCTATTTGTTGCGGTGGCTGCCACTGCGTATGCGCCGTAACGCTAACTACCGCAAACCCTAACGGTCCTACCATCTGGCTGGTAGGACCGTTATGGTTTGCAGTTCGCCCGCAGAAAATCCGAAATAATGTGCGGCCCGCAAAGCCATTTTGTGTTGAATCGAACGTGCGTCAGCGTTTGCGGGGAATGAACACTATTCGAAAAATCTTATGACACCTATACGCAAATGCTACGCCCGCAACTCCCGCTAACTTAGAGTACGCTGTTCGCAAACTTTCTATTGTTAATACATGAAACGCACGGGCTTCAATGATGTTTTTAGCCTGATCTCGCCTGCTGCAAACCTCCTTCACCACCGTAACGATATAAACAAAGCCGGTCTTTGGAAGTTCTACTACGAGGTGCCGAAGTTCACATTGATTGTGAACGAAACTGCAGCACCACATTCATTCGTGCACAACTGTTAGCTCATAGTGAGTAGCTTACAAAATGTTATATAAATGATTAGAGAGCAAATAATCACACCAGTTGCAGGTGGAAAGTGCTAGCTTGATGGGTAAGTTTTTTTTTTTTTTTTATCGTCTGACCTGACTATAGACCTGGTGGAGTATCACGGAACTGGCAAGAGCTTCGAATGACAGACAAATGAGCTAGTTGGTAAGTGTCCATGCCGAAGGCACAGGGCGTGCAAACACGGCGTTTTGTGGTGCCTTTACTTGTGTCCGTGCTTGCACGCCCTGCCTCTTTACATTATTGTCTGGCAAGACCAGGCGAAGCCTACCCACATATCGTAAGAGATGACGACCCTGCGTAGAAGGGACCATAGGATGCTTCGCATTACAGGAGGACAAGAACAACAAGAGAGAAGGCGGGGTGGTTAACCAGGCACATGCCCGGTTTGCTACCCTACGCTGGGGGAATGGGAAGCAGGGCATAAAGATGAGAGAGAGAGAGAGAGGAAAGAGAAGAAACAGAGAGAAAAAGAGTCAATGGGCTGACGCGTATGCAGCGGTGGCAAGGGCGCTAAACTTGTGTGCATGCGTGGGGTGCCATGAGTCTGTGTTTTCTGTTCATGGACAGCAACATCACTTGATAGTTTGGCTGTACTCCGCTCTCCCAGACTGTGTGGCTTGATTGTGATCGAATGGTAAGAATAAACATTTTTGTCTTACAAAAGATGCTCTTGTTCCAGAATATCTTGAGAATGAGACGTGGCCGTGCACGTGAATGTGCTTCGTGGGATAAAAAACAAATGCTAAGCTTAACGAACGCCCCGATGAATGAATTTTTCTCATCCGTAAGCCCATTTGTGCTACATATCGTTGCAAGTTCGTATTGATGCTTCTCAACTTTTTCGGAAGCACGTGGCGTGAAAGAAGGCGCCAAGAACGAAAGGCAATCGCGGCCTTTCAGTACAGCAAAACAACCGAGGCTGCAGCAAGGCACAGCTCCACAAGGAGTAATTGAGTTTAGCTGCGGGCGCCTCAGCCAAGCCTCGTGAATTACAGTGGCTAAGTGAATTACAGGCGCCCGGGCCCTTTCCTCGCGGAGTGTCCGCGGTATGCAGCTCTGTGGCTGGGAAGCACCTGCTTGGGCCCATGGCAACTACGTCATGCCAGAACCGCCAAGCCACCTTACGCACAGCACTATCATTCACCCCTCTCATGTAACTGGACTCTCATCAAAGAATGCAAGTCCGGATGCCAGATTCCTGTCTTGACAGTAATTTCTTGAGGAGGATTCACATTAAGGTGGCAAGAGACATTAATTGATTTATTGATTGATTAACTGATTTACTTATTTATTTATTTATTTCTTAGTAAACCAGTAAACGTTCAATTTTCGTCATTCTTTCACGTACCAACCAAGTACTGCAAGTGTGAATACACGTAGGTCGCTGTAAAGCACGCTAACGAAGAGTTATGTTTTAATTTTTCAAAGATGCAGTTAATTATTTGGTTAGTTAGTTATTTAGCTAGTTAGTCGGTTAGTTAGTTAGTTGGTTAGTTAGTTAGTCGGTTAGTTGGTTAGTTAGTTTGTTTATTTGTTTGTTTGTTTGTTTGTTTGTTTGTTTTACACTTGCTACGCCACAGTTCTCGTGAACTATAACACATGTTCGAGCTATTCTAATTCTTATAAATGTCACCGGTAGTGTTAACCAGTGATGCGAATGGCAGTGACTTCGAGCATGTGCATTGTTTCTCTGTATTGCATTGTTCTATTTGCATACCCTCTCTCACCGAAAATATCTGATAGCAAACCAAATTTCTTGTTCTGATATGTCTCTATGCTTCATTCATCCTTCCCCAAATGTCTCCCACTCATGTTGCAATTTACACATAATCCAAAACGCAAAGCGGGCTTTGCCACACGTAGATCCTTATTGCGGTGAAGCCATACTTCATTAATGCACACTTCACATGTTTTTTACACATGCACTCAACGCTGTTGAGATGCGTCATAACCATCACTGTAAAAAGCTATTTCCCACGGACTTTGAGTTGCTTACTCGAGGAACAGCCATTTAGTATGTAGCCACGCCACGGTTTTCGCTGTGTGCTCACCTAAGCATACAGGCTGGAGGTTGTGCTTCGCATAGGTCGCCTCTTCCATTGGTGTTGAGGCGTGGTTCCCTAACAATCAACGACCTGAGCAGCTTCGAACGTGAATCTATAGTCGATTCAGTAAAGTGGGAAGCTCATAAAAGCGATTTGTGGGTACAACGCCAAAGATGTTTCAGATATTCTGGCTCGCTGCAACTCACAGTTTCGGTGCAAGCGAGTGTCGCATGACATCGAGTTCGAGGCAAACACGTGCTTTCTGTAACGCCTGAATGCGTTGAATTTGGGCGTACACATCATGCCAAAGCAATGAAGTACATACGCGAGTGATGGATCTGTGTATGATCAGCGATCATCAGTGGTATGAAACTCGCTTTATCAGATGGCCCCGGTGTTTTTCGCTTTTTCAGTTACATTCTCTACCTATTTCTCGCTTGCTGTGCGTTGAACTGTTTTGTAAACTACAAGGTTCTGTGGGCGATTGTTTAGGTGGACTAGGTGGAGTCTCCATTCCGGGACCCCATCGATGAAAACCACCATCCTGACTCTCTAGACCAACGCCTGCGCCGCCAGTCGAGAAAAGTCATTAACATCAGGCGTGTTATCAGCGTGACATGGCATTCTTGATAGAAGTCACGCGAGCCGAGTTATACGGCCAGCACACGGTGGCCATTTGGGAGAGGATGCAGATAAGGTTTGGACACTTGGAAGACTAAACTGTCTCTATACTGAGGGACTTAAGTCGTGTGGCATTACGCCACATGACGTTATGCCAAAATTTTTACGTCATAATAACGACACATATTTGTGCAGTCTGTGACGTCATGATGACGTCATAAGGTCATGATGACGTCACGTGATTATGTTTTTTTTTCTTGACCCGTTCCGCACGCCCAGGGACGGTCGTCGCCAACTGCCAAACTTTTCGTTTAATGAGGCATCCAGGGCGTTCGCCTGAATAACTGTTGAGCCCCCAGAATATTGTCACTCTTCTCGCACGTCTGTGCTATGTGTTTGTTAAGCATCGCATACCCTGTGCGTGAAGTTTCAGCTGTGCGCGTGCGTTTTTTTTTTTTCTCTCTATCTACCCCCTCTTTCTTGCCCCTATTTCCCCGCCCCCAGCGCTGGGTAGCAAACCAGGTGCCAATATCTGGTTAACCTACCGGCCTTTCCTTTCTCGCTCTCTCTCTCTCTCCCTTCAGTTATCATCAAATTGACCTGGACTATATTATGCTAGACAGGCTGTCAGATAGAAGAGTGGTTTTCGCTGCAGGGAAGATGTCTCTGATCAACGTAGTATAGACCACCACGTTTGGAGATTGGAATTACTAAAGACATTTGCCAAGCTGGCTCAGTATCTGTGCCGTCGCGTTGTTAAACACGAAGTCGTGGGTATGATTGTCGGTAACGGAGGCCATACCACGATAGTAACGAAATTCAACAACGACCGTTTTCTTAGATATAGGTGCCCATTAAGGGGCCTCATGTAATTAAAAATGAACTGGAGTCGTGCGCCGCGCTGTGCGCCTTTCAAAGGTGGAAGCTTGAAGAAATTAAAAACACTTGAACACTTGGTGTCACTGGAATCAACGTTTCTACTAGCGGTCTTGTCTTCTTCAACGCATCGACAGTTGCATTCTTGAGAAAGACAAGACTTTTCATCTACAAGTTTCGATAATGTGGCTTTGGCCCGTGAGCCTCTTCAACTTGATACTTAAATCATCAACTACAACCCGCGAAACGTAGATGACAACTTTGCACGAAGTGTCTATCAGCTCGCTCTCGTCGCACTCTCAGGACACACTACTTTGAGCCCGACTCGTTTGCCTCCCCCTTCGCAAGCGGTGCGGGGAGAAGACCCATCGGCAAAGAGTGCATGGCTTGACCACTGCTTGACCGCGTGACGTGGCTCGCGCCCCTGACCACCGCCGTGTCCGGTGGCCCCACGGGAGTTGTCGTCGCTTGGTCAGTGCCGGGGTACACAGCGGCCACAAATGAACTTGACAGGGCCAATCAGCGTCCATCGGTTGGGGGCACGCTGAGAGCACCTCTTTGGGGACACGTCTTTCAGCAGCTCGCCCCGCACGCACGACGCGTACAAAGAGGGACGCGCGTCGTTGTCATCGCATCGATCTGTCGGCCCTGTGAACGAGCAGTGTTAGAACGACAGACTACGTGTTCTCGTTGTTTGTGCGTGCGCTGAACCCTACTTGTCCGGAGTCGGGTCGAGTCACCCCTGCCGCCACCTCAGCGACGAACGACGCGAAGGGACTCCCGCACCCTGTCGACAACGCATCAATGCTCTCGGGTGACGAGGTTGCATTCAGTATACGGAATGTTCTCTTCCACACTGGAATCTTTGTGTTTTACTTGTTCTTAGTTTTGCCGGGGGGGAAGGGAGGGGTTACCTGATTTACAGCTTACTCACAGCTCTGTACCAGCTAGTTGATCCAGTCAAACCATTCTTGATTAGGGGGAAAAGTAACGAAAATGACTCAACAACGTGGGGTATAGGGTCGTAAGTCTAATGAGGAAAGATGATAATGGAAGAGAGAACTGACAGGCTTGCTTGTGCCAAAATGACCTTTGACTCTCATAAGTGACTAAGTTTGGTTTCTATAAGTCAACAGCCACAAAGATGATGTGGCCACGAAGACAGTCATTATCATTACAGGCGTGGATTTCTGTATAATAGCCAGTGATGAGCACTTCCTTTTATTCAAGGGTGCTGCTGAAGAAGCCCGTATAACCTTCACTTTACATATAGGGCTGTTGCGACTCCGGGTCTGCGGGTCTCAGTTTAGTAGCGGACCCCGTCGTGGAACGTCGCAACAAGACGATGAGGCGCTCGTTTTAAAACGACAACATTGTTTACATGGTCGTAACGCAAATTCGGAAATGATGTGATCAACGATCAAGCTAACTCAGAAAACTCTAGAACTGAAAATATACAAAGGTCTCCCGCTAATATAGCGCCGCGTTGCCAACCTGGGCGATCTCCGCGGTTTCAGCAATACGGCGCTCGTGGTGTAGTCCCATGAGATGCGGGAACAAACACCCACAACACGAAAGACACGGCGCTTCCTAGCGTGTCCTACTTGCCTCTGTGTCGTCGTTTTGTTCTCGCGCTATAACTATCGTCATGCCATACCAACTAGCCCAAGCTGCCACACTTCTAGGTTCCCCATCCACGAAGGCGTGGAAAGACACCACACAATGCGCCTGGAGAGGGCACAGTCTACACGATGCCCAAATATGGTCACGAACGCACTGCACCAACGTTTTGTGCACGTCTGATGATCCTAGACGACCTTGGTTTCCAAGAACTCTTCCGGCAAGTAGGGTGAGGCTCGAAAGCTTGGCTCACGGCACGCGTGCCAAACTTGCCTGACTGCGTTCGGGTAGGACAATGTAGTGGCCTGACAGCTTAATTTCAAAACATGCCACTTCATTTAGCCGATGCCACGGAGAGAAGTGGAAGTAGGAGTGGTTGACTAATCCTTCATCGTCGAGGCGCTGAGGCGTGCTCCTGCAAGGGCTGCAGAAGATAGTGCCTTTCCGTCAACCACACATTGAATCCCTCGTCTCCTGCCAGAAGTTACGGCTCACTGCAAATTTGCGGGACGTCGCTTCTCCTCGCAAGGTGCAGCTACAACCGGTATGGGTTTTAGCTTTCAGCCCAAACTGAAAATACCACGCGGGTTCCGGTCTCTCCAAATTCATGGTGACCTCTAAATTGGCCTAGTTCCCCTTGTTTGCCTGCACCTGATGTGGAGTTGAGTTCGAATGGGCTTTCCTTGTTCGTGCGTTTTCTTAGCGCCCGAACCAGACCTGGGACCTCTAATTCACGCTTTGCTGAAAGGAAATCGGCCTCTCTTGATGCACATCCTTGCTTGGAATAAGTCGAAATATTTTCGTCCAGCTCACAAACGCCAAAGAACTTCAGTAATGGTGACGGTCATAACAGGCCTCAAACATTGTTTATCTGACTGTCACGACAGGCAAACCGTAGTCACCAGCAAGCCATAAACTGCGGCGTCTTTTCTTAGTTTTTTTCTTTTTTATTGACATCTTACGTAATATTAGCGGGACAACTCGCACAATTCACAGCGGCCACAAGGTCTGCAATGTCACCATTGCGGCAGAAAAGGAAATCTGCAGAAAAAGGAAACTGCAGAAATCTGCAGAAAAGGAAACTAATCTGCATGGTCAGATTGACTGAAAAAGGAGTGTCTACAGAACCCATAAACTATAAAGCAACACTCTGCTTCGTTCCTCATACATACGTCTAAACCAAACCGAATACATGCTTCTTCTATCTTGACATTTCACAAATTCAATCCAAAAGCTAAGTCGCATAACACCTTTTTTTTTTTTTTTTTCAGCGGTGGACTTGAAGCTTGTCGTTAAAGCTCGGCAGCTTTCTTCTCATACGCTTCGTTGTCCAGGGCTGCTTTGTTCTCTAAGCCAGGTACGAGTGCCTCACTGAACAAGACTCAAACGGCACCAAAAGAATTTTACGGTGTTGCTGGAAACAGCCAACTTTGACAACATCTACAGCAAAAATCAAGAGAACTAAGGAGCTGTACCTTAATGTGTTTTTCTCTTTTTTGAAGAAAACCACAAACCAGGTATTAATAAGAAGTAACAGGCAATGGTGTCAAGGAAGTATAGCGGATGTTATTACAAGTCATTGTAATACAAATTCGAGCAGGAAAAGAAGAAACGATAACTTACCATCGGCAGGAACCTAATCTTGCGACCTTCGAATAACACGTCCGATGATCTACCGCTGAGCTACTGCGGTGGTCGTCCCCCCATTCACTTTACAGGGTATACATGTGTATTTAAACGTGCACGCGTCAGTCAGCGCCTCCAGTGGCCACTTCGGCGAGTGTGTACAGGCGGATTACGATGATGATCAAGCACATCATGAAAGTCTCATGGTCGGAGACTGAAACGGGATCTCCTGCGATACTGATTATAGAAAAAAAAAATGAAGCCTTAAACAGTGGTACAAAAAAAGCAATAAAAATACATCGCAGGCTAAAATAGAGCTCTACCTAATTAAGAAAGACAATAGTAGAAAACAGAAGCAAAAACCGAAATTAGATAGCATAAAAACTAAAGTAATTCGATTCTCCTAAAGATCTTTCAGATAATTACTTCAGGAAATCTTCAAAAAATTACATGGTGATGCTAAAAAAAAGCTGAAAAATAACCACCTCAGCAGCAGTTGAAGAAGAAGCAAAAACTCTTTCTGTCATGGACCCGTAGGTTCATGGATTAAGCCATTTCCTCAAGAATATCGCTGAGAGACAAAGTCTAAATAAAGCATTTTCGGCTCCTAACAAGGCTTCAACAATGTACTACAGGGTGAACGCTGATAAGAAGGAAGAAACCTGTGTAAATAGGCGCCATGTCAACAGAGTGTCGCGTATCGCACTACCTTATCGTTTGGCAAGGATTATAAAACCAAAATTGGTCGATGCCATAATGTGCGGAGAAGACATGCTGCCTCATTGAAGACAACAGCACCTTGTGCCCATGTAGAAGCTCAGTGCAAAGCCTGCGCATGCCAGGCGCACGTACCTCGAGCAAGTCTGCTATAGCGAAAGGATGCATAAAAATTTAGCGGGAGAGAAAAGAAGCAGAGAGGTCGGGGGAAAATGTAGAACATGCAGTGTAGACAAGAAAAGCATTTTCATATCTCTTTCGCGGGTAGAAAAAACAACAACGCTTGGTTGAAGCGACACCAAGGTTCCGATCACTGCTAGATATCTTTTGTTTACTGTGCGTGTTCGTTTATTCATTTATTCGCACATATATCGACGCCCTTGTCAATCTGCTTTTTGTCCTTCGTTCTTATTTTCACTGCTCGAACCACTGTTAGCGCAGAAGCAGGCATCTCTGCATTATGCCTCCTATTGCAGTGAAGACCACTTTTACTGACACGCGTAGCTGGAGAATTGTGGACGTGCGCATTTCAGTAAGAAATGACAGCTTTGAAGCCGCGTCTCCAGCGAAATTGTCATTGCCACTTGATTGCACGCTTTCTTTGGAGGGCTTGTGAATGAATAACTGCTAAGGTAGCCTATCCGATAGCAAGCATATTACTGAACTTTCATGCTTTCCACCGCGCGACGATGAATATGATGCTTCAGGACGTCACCTCATTGAGGTGCTCTACATTAAGAGTGTGTGCAGAACGTACGTAGTGCTTAGCAGCTAACAAGCGCTTACTATATCCTGCTCCACATCTCATTAGGTGATTAATAAATGACAACCGCAACTTTTGTTTTCACATGTGGCTCACATCATGCGAACAACCTTATTTTAGACCAGCACTAAACAACGACATGGCAAGTTCGCACTCCATACGCGTAAACTGTGCACGGTTGCTTACAACATAACGACTGCTGGCCTGTCTCGCTCTACCTCCGCGCAAGGGAATGCGTGGCACTTCCCCGCACTCTCTCGTCTCGCTAGAGCACCGACACAACGTGCACGTGGCTGCCCCTCGTTGCCAGTGCGGCACTAATGATCATTAGCGCGAGTCGCGGCACCTGCGTGCCGGCAGCTCTGGGCCACCCAATATCGCTAAAAGCTGCCGCCACCAGCGTCCCGGCGGTCTCCGGCCGCAGTGTGTGTGTGTGTACGGCACTAACCACACGTGTCTGGGCGCGCGATGCACTCCGAACAGTCGCCTCCCCAAGTTGATCATGCCTGGCCTCTGTCAACCACGCTCGTAACGCGATTGGCTTCTCTGGCGACTCTGCGAGGGCTGCTGGCTTGCGTATGGCGTAAGCTTGCGCGCGTTCCGGCCTCTCGTGCAAGTGTCAGCCGCGGCAAATCTCAGGTGTCCTGCTTTGGCTAATCGTCCTCCCCCCCCCCCCCCCCCTTTGTATCACCTCTTCCATCCAGCCTGTTCTGTCTCCTTCCGTACTAGCATGGTTCGTACTACCAACAGCCAAAGTTAGTCGGACGACACGAAACGTTCCAGAAATCTGTATTCTCGCATTGTCTTCAAAAATGCAAAATAAGTGTGCCAGCCTGTTAGTTTGTATAGCAAACAATACAGCCACCAGCTAGATTGTAATCATTACGCACTAATAGAGCAGCGTATTCGTTGTGAAACGAACGTCCCGTTAACTTTTGCAGTTTGGTGCACAAGCAAATGTCTCGTCATCGCTAGCATCTGCTTCCACTGGACATGCGCGAACGGAAGTCAGCATCTGCTACAGCGCGCAGCTCTTGGCAGGAATCGGGCACTTGGGTAATCTACTTGAACACCTGAGGCATGCGGTCTTGTTACAGTACACTCGGCATTCCATGCATGCGTCTAGTCTTCAAACGATTCTACGACGCAGACAAATCGTCTTGTAGTATGACTAATGACGATGGAAGAACGACTAGAGAGAACCGCTGTCAACGTTCTTGTAGCCTCATCCTGTTGATCGTCTTTCTCTCTCTTTTTTAAGCCTCATCTATTGCTTTCAAAATTGAAAACATAGGCAGTATATAATGCATGAAAGGAACCCGAATGTAGCACTGAGGTCTTCAGCAGAAATGAGAAGTAACGAACACAATAAAATCATGTTAGGTTTCTCGGATTTGAGAACGTTGCTGCTGTGGAAACTCAGTAAAATGCGCAGTAGTCGTCACATCCCTTTCAAGACGGCCGTGTGTTGCGTTCTCCTCATATAAAGGAGGAAACAACCATTTTCCCGCTTAAGCATCGTGTGGCATGCTTGCATGTAGCGCCGCCGTCACTTCACCCGGCAAAGGTCAAATAAAAACGCAATGGGTGGTTCGGGGTTTTCGAGCTGGCGTCGAACACGCTAGCGCGAATAAAGACACACGGCCGAAGCATGTTCATCGCTGAAGGACGGCGGAAATGAAAAAGGAGCGTTTCCTAATTACACTTGTAGCATGTTGAAAAGTTCAAGGGTCGAATCTTTTAGGCTGGAACAGCGGTCATTATAACCTGGGCAACTTTTAAAGAAGACTGCAGGTTCTGATCTCGTCGGGACACGCCACGGAAAGCAAATTAATTATCGTGAATCCAAACCGGCCAAGACTAGACTCCGTGCTTTTGTTATTTTATTAAAGAAGATTAATTTAAGGTATGGAAAGGCGAACGCAATTTGCGAAGCGCCGCCCGAAGGATGGGGAGAAAGGAAGGGAGGTACCACCGGCGCTTCCTATCAGCTGGCAGGCGAGAAACCAAGTTCCGCGGGGGAAAAAAAACTAAAAGAAAAACGAATGAAAAGTTGCCCGCCTTTGTTTCAAAGTACCGCATGCCTTGGCGAAAACTGCTGCCGAACCCGTCGGTTCAGTCATTAATACGGTGCAGCTGCAGCGAATATGAGCAAGATGGTGGAACTTTCTGTAGCGTTAAGGTTACTGCTATGTTATCGTCATGACCGAAACTTCGGTTAGCGGGTCGGAATGAACGCAGTGCTGCCCATGGAGTGAGAACTTTGCAGAAACGGCAACGAAGGCTGCTAAACTCGGTTCACAAGAAGCGTGGCAGTTTGGGCTAGTTGGTATGACATGACGACAGTTATAGCGCGAAAGCAGAACGACGACAAAGATACTAGAAGGACACGAGCGCTATACAGTAAGACAGTACTGTACGACAGTACTATGCGACAGTAGCGCTCGTGTCCTTATCTTTTTGTCGTCGTTCTGTTTTCGCGCTATAAGTATCGTCGCTTCACAAGCTTACTGGTTCCAACGTGCTGGCAACCGGAATTCAGCGTAGACAGCGTGCTAAGAGAAATGATGAAATGGTGACCCACGGACTGCACGTATAACGCTATGTGCGTGTGTACATACATAGCATTTGTCCTCATTCGTCAGGTGCAACATACGTGTATATAAACGCACTGATGTGACGTGATATCTTGCTCCAATAGAACGTTGAGCACGCTTCTTATACGTTTAAATGTTTCTGCGCCATTAGCAGGTGTTGAATAGTGCAAGTCATCATCATCATCATCGGGCTGACTACGTCCACTGCAGAACGAAGTCCTCTTCCATGCTCCGCCGGTCAACTTGGTCCTGTGCTGGCTGCTGCCACTTTATACCCGCAAACTTCCTAATCTCATCTGCCCGTCTAACTTTCTGTCTGTCCCTCACCCGCTTGCCTTTTTTGGGAATCCAGTCAGTTACCCTTAATGACCAGTGGTTATCCTGCCTACGCGCTACGTGCCCGGCCCATATCCATTTTCGTCTTCGTGACTTCAGTTATGATATTTTTAACCCCGGTTTGTTCCTTGACCCACTCTGATCTTGTCTCTTAAGGTTACACCTATCATTTTCCTTTCCATCACTTGCTGCGTCGTCTTCAATTTAAGCTGAACCTTCTTTGTAAGCCTCCAGATGTCTGCTCTGTAGATAACTACCGCCAGGTGCATCTGTTATATATTTTCCTGTTTGGGGATAGTGGTAATCTACCAGTAATGATTTGATAACGCTTACCGAATGTTCTCCATCGCATTTTTCTAGTTATTTCGATCTCGTGGCTCGGCTCCGCGGTTATTACCTGTTCTAAGTAGATGTCCTAATACACCCAACCACTATGCATAGCCTTCATAGATTACGAGAAGGCATTTGATTCAGTAGAGATATCAGCAGTCATGCAGACACTGCGGAATCTGGACGTCCACGAAGCATACAAATCTTGGAAGAAGTCTACAGAGGATTAACTGCCACCATAGTGCTCCATAAAGAAAGCGACAGAATACCAATAAGTAATGGTGTAAGACAATAGGATACGATTTCTCCAATACTATTTACCGCGTTCTTACGGGAGGTTTAAGAGACATACAATGGGAAGGGTTAGGGATAAGAGTTAACTGAGAATACCTTAGTAACCTGCGCTTCGCCGATGACATTGCATTACTGAGTAGCTCAGGGGATTTCATGTTTACTGAATTAGAGCAGAAGAGCAGAAAAATAGGTCTTAAAATTAATTTGCAGAAAACGAAACTAATATACCATGACCTCGGAAGAACCACTTCGAGATAGGTAGCAGTGCAGTTAAAGTTGCAAGTCAAGTATTATGCTGTAATTACCAGTAGTTGTTACGCCTCTGCTTTTACCGTTTCCCATTAGGTTCTTTTTCGACCTTCTTCACAGTGGAGTTGCAGCATAGAGTACCTAATACCAGGACAGATCTCTGCTTGTCTTTCCTAGAGAGATTTCCTTGATATCCCCACCAAAGCACCACGACGTATTCGCGTTGAGAGACTGTCTAGATTACGTCATTAGTTATTTACCGTTTCATTTTTTCTCATTTCCTCCTCTTAGTTTTCTTCACTATTCTTTCTTTTTCTCGCTCATCTTTCCACTCCCCTTTCGCTCTTCCCCCAGCGTAGGGTAGCCAATCTGACTGCTGCCGGGTTAACCTTCCGGCCTTTTGTATCGCGTCCCTTTTTCTGTTACATACATACATACATACATACATACGTGACATACATACATACATACATACATACATACATACATACATACATACATACATACATACATACATACATACATACCATACGTACGTACGTACGTACACAACACACATACATACATACATACATAATACATACATACATACATACATACATACATACATACATACATACATACATACATACATACATCCATACATACATACATACATACATACATACATACATACATACATACATACATACATACATACATACATGCATACATACATGCATACATGCATACATGCATACATACATACATACATACATACATACTACATACATACATACATACATACATACATACATACATACATACATACATACCTACATAAATACATACATACGCATTGCTGCTCGCACCACGCATTCAGCAAACGAAACTTCTGTCACTCGCCTACGCACCATTACAACAGCCACAACTTGCAACATCGCTGGAGAAGCTACTCTCCTTTTCACCCTGTGCGCGTCTCTATCGAACCGCACCTCGTATCGGAGAAAGAATAAAGAGGGGCTGTCCAAACGGTCGACAAATGGCCGACGCCGCCAGAGACGATGGCTTCCACCTCCGCGCTCTCCGACGCGCGCACAAATTTCTCCTCTAGCAGTGGCACAGAGAGCCGGTGTCCAATTAGCATAAACTTGGTTCTCGGCCGGCGCCTCGTTTCGGGCGCACGCGCATCCCCGGCAACTGTCTTCCACCACCGTTCAATTAGCCCGAACCCCTCGCCTAGAAAGTATAGCGTCGCTCGTTGACAGTTGCCGCCTTGTGTCCTGCAGGCTGCGCGAAGGGGCAGGGGCGCCGGCTAAGCACCCTGTTCGGGCTGCGAGGCATTGATTCCGGCCCTTTGCAGTTACTCACTTGGCAAAAGAGAGAGACCGAAAGACAACTGCCCGTAATTTGCTTCGAGAATAAAGAGCTCGCCACAGTTGGTCGTACACGGGTGAGTGAACGAAACTCTGTCGCTCGAAGACAGTGACAAGTGCTCGAACGCGTGCGACCCTCACGTTTCGCAATTCGGGTCTACCTTGGCACACTGCGTGTCGTGACGTTAACAACCGGAGAATGGGACGAAAATGGCATCTCTGATCGTTTTATGCACGGCGCTATAGTTTTGTGCATAGGCACTACTAAGGAGAGAGCCTCGGATGCCTGCTCAAGTGCAAGAGGTCGTCGGCGGCAGTGGTGGCAAGAACGCGAACAACGCTAGAAGCCACGTGATTACAGATTTCGCCCTAATTACGTCACCAGATGACGCCATCATGACGTCACAGATCAGTAAAACGTGCTATGTCATTGTGGAATCATCATCAAGTCGTAACCGTGGCTCAACATAAAGGTGGAGTATACGACAGAATCTGTGCAGTTCAAGAACCTACTGCGTATTCTGGGTATCTATGCGACAGACGCTCCGATTGTTACGAGCGACGACTAAGTGTGGAGCTGTTTAGTGGGCCGCGGCTCTCCTATGATGTAGTATGCTGTCGTCATCGTTTGGCGTAGCGCTCCATGCGTAGCATATGGAGCGTGCACACGCGTCAAGAAAAAAAGTTTTCTTCTTGTTGTTTTTGAGCAGTTTAGTTATGATCACTTATTAACAGCATCAGAAAAAAAAAGGACTAGTGCACTTGGCGTAATGCAGGCAAAGTTACGTATAAAGATAGAAAAAAAAGAGGAAGCAAGTGTGGTATATAAAGAGAATGAAGAGGATAAAATAAAAAGAAAAATAGAAACAGGAAGAAGCAAAGAGAGAGAGAATGAGAAAATAAACAGAAATAAAAAGAGAGAAGAACAATTGAAAAGAACGAAAAAGTAGAAAAAAGAAAGAAAGAGAGGAGAAAAGAAAAACAAAGATGGCTTCCCAGCTCGGCACTTTTCTTCAGGCGCCGCACCCGTTGTGCGAGGCTGCCTTATTTTTCTCGCCATTTCAAAAAAAGCGACCTCCACTTCAATAAGAATGAGAGTACAGTATTGAAAAAAAAACTACTTTTGTCGTTTTAGAAAGCGAGAAAACGAAGCAACGTTCTAGTTCTTTCCTCACTTCTATTTCGACCTGGAAGATATATGTTTATTTTTACATTTAGGTTAATTTTTACAATCAAAGGAAGGGCTGCTGATTAGTAGACAGCCATAAATCCTGAATTTTAAGTAGCATTGTTAACATTACAGTGTCTCATTTCTCATCGAGTTTTTTTGATGCCAGCTCACTGATGAAACTATAACAAATTGTAGCTCGCTTTCTCGCTCGCCATGTAACCACACAGCCAGCGAAAATGTGAAACTTTTCGTATTTAGCGTTTGTCGTTGTCGGGAAAAAACTTGCGGCTATGCTAGCTTGGTGCTGCAGCAAAGCGGAAGTAATATGACATAGTTTCATGGCGTCTAATGCAGCGCGAAGTACACAATGGGTCACAGAAACTTTCGAAAGAATACGAAGCAGTTTGTCACCCGAAGTGCTCACTTATGAACGATATCTCCACCAGTGATGGATTACTTTCATATTTTCAAAACAGCATCCTTCCCGGGCAAGCGCCACAATGATATTATTGATATTGTCTTGAAATTATCTTCATGTGACGATAATATCAAGAAACAGACCGAAATCTACATTAAGCAAGTTTTGCGCTATAGCAATCAGCCCCGACCAGAGTGCCAATATTAATAACACTTAAGTCAACTTTGAAGGAGATATTCATGCTTTTAGAACACTTGGTTATGGCATAAAGGAAAAACAGGTATTCTATTAAATTAAAGGTTCGACATAAAAAGAATGACAACTGCTTTACACACAAACACGCCCGCACAAAATTTTTACGCTAAGGGAAACAAAAGCAGCGTTTACCGCGTCGTCTTCAAAAAGACGTAAAAACTCTAATCCTATGTTTACAAATAATCGTCATGAAGGTGCCCTTAAAGTAATCATTGTCTTTAATGGCGTACGTTCCTGATCTATGCTAGTCCTAGTCAACCAAACAGGGCTCAAACTTCGGAAAAGTGAAGCAGACAAAAGGACGCCGGACAAAGGAGATAAGTGGCACACAAAGCGAATGGACTCTAAACTGGCTTTTATAAACAGACGCCATGTTCCTTCGTCCTTTTGACTGGTTCATTTTTTTCAGCGTTACTTACCAAATCACCCATATATATACTTCAAACTTACCGCATGCAGGCATGAAAGCTTCACCGTTGAGTAAAGTATGGCTTGACTTTAGCAACAAATCATGAGTATGATGTATTTAGAAGTTTGTATTTTCCTTCTTTTTTGCTCGGCTTTTCTTCTATAAAGACAAACACACGTGCACGCATGCATAAACACACACACACGCACACACACACACACCACACACACACACACACACACACACACGTGTCAGATATATTTGTGAAGACGGCATGTCTCACTGAGCATTTAGGCCACAACACGGCACGCAGCAGTAAGCGAGCAGCGGGAGACGCCTTGGCTATACGGTATACTCGCGACAACATTGACGACAGGAAAGGCCGCGCCTTCCACGCCCTCCTCCCTGCTTTTTTTTTTCTTTTTTGTTCTCCAGCGTCCGGTCGATGCCGTGATAAATCCTCGTGATTAAACCCGCGCCGTGGCCGAGTTCGTCCGAGTCCTTTTCTGCCGTATCGACGCCGAGCGCCCATCCTTCCCCGCTTCTTCCTTCCATTCCGACCCGTCGCCGCGAACGAACCTTTCTCCTCACTCTCCCTACACGACCACCGCGCCAGGCAAGCCTCTCCCAGCAGGCGCGCCATAAATGGGAAGTCTATTTAGGCAGCTCGCTCCGTTTCATTAGGCACGCCGGAAATAAAGATCGGGGACCACGAAAGGGGAGCGCGCGGGAAAACGAAAATAGTCTCCCAAAGACAACGGAGCAGGCGGCGGCGGCCTTAATCAAGAAATTCGGCCGCCATGAAGAATGGCTCCGTCTCCGGGGAGCCCCGGAGAAGCAGAAGCGCACGGGCGCGCTCCATCATCGGCCGCAGAGCCGCCGTCGGCAAAAAAGAGTGAGAGGTGGGAATATGCAAGCGTGGATGGCACATAACCTCCACATGGAGTCGTCACAATCGTCCCTGCTTCAGGGTGCTGGCGTCGTGGTACCGCACAGGTGTTCTTAAACGATGCACCTACCACAACCAATTCACTGAGTTCATTTGATACCTGTGTTTGGTGTACGATACCAATTGGATGAGTTCTTACACGAATTCTGAAGGCTGTCTGATTGTTGCTCTGAACTCTAAAGAAAGTATTGTAATGCCTGCGATTGCATCGAACATTGCATTGTAATACCTCTGCATTAACGAACCCCTTTCGGTTTCGATATATCAGTGATTTGATTTATATATGGGGCTTAACGTCCCAAAACCACCATATGATTATGAGAGACGCCGTAGTGGAGGGCTCCGGAAATTTCGACCACCTGGGGTTCTTTAACGTGCACCCAAATCTGAGCACACTGGCCTGCAACATTTCCGCTTCCATCTGAAATGCAGCCGCCGCAGCTGGGATTCGACCCCGCGACCTGCGGGTCAGAAGCCGAGTAGCTTAGCCACTAGATCACCGCGGCGGGGCAATATGTCAGTGACGTGTCATTGCAGAGTGACGTCGCGGAGGGAGAAAAAAAAACGTGTGACGCACTAGCATAAGATCTGTCATTTGTTTGCCGCGCAACAAAACAACTATGACTCAATCCTCGTCCTGTGACCACGACAGTGATTTTTGCGATTTAGGCTGCAAGGAGGACGCTAAAGTCGCAAACTTAACGGAACTCTGTTGGCTCGTCGGTATACTATCAAGCGGGCTTGTAGGTGCCCAGTGACAAAAAACTTTAAAAATCAAAGTAGAATGTTTTACGCCTGTTGTCTCGGACTCTAGTGCGAGAAGAGCGTTGACACTGCCTACCAAAAAACGTAAAATGTCCATTTCGCGATGTCTGCAAATGGCGTCAGTTCTCATTTATACGCCTCGTAAAACACTAAAATTGACCATCGGCGTCACTATTAGCAATCGTGGATGCAAACGGTTCCCATCACGGTATCACATCACCATGTCACGCCGTGACGACGTCACAGACCACCAAAGTATTTTGAAATCACTATGACGTCACAGGTGATGATGTTATCACGTGACAACGCCGATAGGCCTGACTTGGCCTGATCACTGAGGCCAGGCAGAACCAGGTTAAGTGCAGAAAGCTTAGAGAGAAATAACGTTAGGTAAAGTTCTAAAGCTTTCAGATGGGAGCGGGGGAGTATCAGCACGTCGACTGAGATTTAACAAAAAAAAAAAAAACAGATGACTTTTGTCTTCAATTCTTCTTAGGGCGAGTGCATATAATAGGCGTGTGAGGGTTCTTTTCGCTTGCCCTGACATCCGAAAGGGTGACGAAAATAAGCGTATTTGCATCACGGTTGAGCTGGTTGACAGTATTTCAGTGGTCCTGATTTAGTCATAATAGTGAGAAATATGCGACATCAAGTGACACTGCTGCATCAGAAGCGGGTACCACGGTTCTTTTCTATCCTCGTCATCAACCACCAACCATTCCCGAACGCAGTGCTGAAAAAGAGGTAACAAAAGAAAATATGTCTGTGAGTCATGTATTGGCTTAACGTGCTTGTTGTGATTTGTAATTAGGACAAATTAAGAAAACGTATGATATCAACTGAACAATTTCCAACAGTGGCAAACGTTTTTTGACGCATTCGTAAAGGTTGCTTCAGCAGATAGCTCGTGTGCGACAATCAACACCGTAAATGCGGAAGCGTGGAGATTAAATCATAAACTACAAAATGTATTTTGTCTCGATTTCGTTTCCTACTGAAGCATTGTCCAGTAGCAACCAAGCACGAATCGTGCATAACCATGTCAAGTTAATCTTCTTGGACCAGCAAATGTTGAGCCATGCCCGAATTTCCTTCTTTGGCGTGCTTGTTTTTATTAATGCTACCAGTGAGAATCGCGCAGTGTTGGAACGGGAAGAGCAGTGCCATCTAACATTGAGCTTTGAGAGTGTGTCGAACTTGCGTTAAGAAGTGTGGCCTTTTGATATAAATATGTACTCTTAAAGCCCGAGTAAGTCTAAAGTGCAAGATATATTTCCTCGGTGAGCTGCACTTACTTTTTCTGACCTACTGTGATATCTACCCAGCTCCATCATTACTATCAGCCTTACATGGTTTCATGTTTATACTCACGTCTACTCGCACGTACTCCAAAAATGTATCATTTATACACCATTTTCATATTTATTGATAAGAGTCGTGAAGTGAAATCACCGTAGCATCATGACAGCTTGTGGCAAATATTAAGCTTGTGATTTATTCGCAGGGAGGACACCAAGTGGTCTATTAGACATGCTGAAATTGTGCGAAGAGAAATCAAGTGCAGCTAATTATATGGGAGAGATGAAATTGGGGATTCACAGGCATAATCTGCAATCAACGCAAGAAATGGTTAAATCGAGATCGCTTGCAGAGCCATGAGCTCTTCGATAAAAATAGATTATAATGATGATGATGATGATTATGATGCTGATGATGATTAGTACTATTATGTTGACCCTGATTATAATCATGTTCAGCGTGTTCTTTTTGTTTCATCGCGTTATGAAGACAGACGAAGTCATGTGCGAAATATCCAAACACCTTGCCTCTTCTTTTAGGTGTGAAGGTTGGCTTTTCCACACAATGTTTTTGCTAAAGAAAAAGTAACATTTACAGGACAAAAGTGCGTAGGTTGTGTGCCTTGCTTTGGGTATAGCAGGACCAGACATGTTTTGTCATATCTGTGGATATATTGGTGGACCCCGTATGAAATGAAAGTATGTGGATGAGCACGAAAACTAGAAATAAGTTGATAGGCAGTAGTTTCGTCACGGCGAATATGGAGTCAGTATCAAATGGCAAAGTACTATATTGAACTTACTGCTTCAACTGCACATTCGCTATATAGAGTTGAAGCAGTAAAGACTAAATTTAAGACCACACTGAGCATCAGAGAAGAGATGTGTTACGGTAAAAATATGAATACGAGAATCCCACACTCCTCATTGTAGCAAGAAATTGATATAATTATGAGAAAAAAATTAATTAGATATTGGGGTCAAATAATGGCTTGCAAATTGAGTGAGTGAGTGAGTGAGTGAGTGAGTGAGTGAGTGAGTGAGTGAGTGAGTGAGTGAGTGAGTGAATTACTCACTCGTTCACTTGTGACTCGACTGACACTACCAATTTCCCCTATAGGCAGCTCCGCAGAATCTGTCCCAACTTGGCATGTTAATTAACGATAGGAAAACGAATGATGCGTCTCATTCTCTTGACAAGCTGTCACGAATCAGAGCTGCACACCGCCTGGCGAAAAAAAAAAGCGATTCGCTGTCTCAGCAGCCGGATGAGACCCGCGTCCCCACACGCAGCAAACACTGCCTAACACCACAGTGCCTGCGCTGTCTAGGAGAGGATGATGTAGCAGCAACATCAGCGGCGGCCACAACACGCGCTCACCGGCGGCACCCATCATCTGCGAGAGCAGATGCGCGCTTTCGCACGCGTCCAGCATCCAGCGTCGCAAACGCTTTCCTTTCCTCCTCCGCTCCCGGACGTGAAATATGCGCCGCCTCGCACCAGCCGTACGTCAGTGGCGCCGCAGCCGAGCGCGTCTCCGATCGCTCCCTTATTGATTGGCCGCGGGTCCCGCGTTGCCGTCCGACCGCTCGAGTAATTTGACGAAGCGCCGCACCCGCTCCGTAGCTGGTGGGACGCACGCAAGTCGCAAAAAAAGGGGGGAAACATTCTCCACGAGAAAACCCGCATCTTGCACTCTGGCACGAATACTATACCGCGGTTGGGCCATACGGCGCATCGCGCAGCGCGTTCTTTGTTTAGCGCAGTTCGCCTCTTCCGTCGATACTAGTGCGACATCTATGGAGCAAAGCGAGAAAGTGAGTCGCGTTTTGCGTACGCGTGGCTGCGCCTGTTCTCGCCGCTTTCGCACTTACGGTCATCTAAGGATGATGGAGTGTTGAATAACCTCGTTGATTACTACGCCAATAATACTGCCTTCGTGCTAACACGTCGGTTCGATAAGCAAGTCGTTACACTTGTGTCTGGTTTTCAGAAGTTTTTTGCCGCATCAGTGCAACTTATAGCGTAACATTGTTCCCTTCACCTCATGCTCGATGAACGGCTTTCCCTCGTAAAAAGAGTGGCTCATCTGCAAGGAATGACGATTAGTGACAGTAGGTGAAGAAACTGTGCAATAAGTGGAGATAGGTTAAGGTTAAAAAAAGAGAATATGTTTTACAAGGAAAAAAAATAAAGCAAGCTGAAAGCAAATGTTTACTCCCCACAATCGTTACCTTCGAATTGATCACACATTGGCAAGGAAGTTTAAAATAAACTTACTCAGACTGTTTGGCGTAGGATATGCATACACGTACTTGAAGAAGACAGGAGAACAAAGATTGTGTTTGTATATTGTCTTCAAGTTCATGCTGGCGTGTTCTGCCTTATAGAATGCAAAAAAGGGGGTCGTACCATAAGGCAGATATTCTACGCCAGCGGCTTGAACTGGGGAAGCTTACATCCACACAATTATGTTCTTGTGGCAGGTCACAAATCGGAATCATTTATACTTATCCAACAGTAGAGGAACAAAATGTGGCATACATGTTATAATAATGACTTTTTGATAGGTGCAATACTGAGTGACACGCCCAGATGGGCCTATGTGGGCACTACTGCTCTCGATGCCTGAATGTGTGTGTGTGTGTGTGTGTGTGTGTGTGTGTGTGTGTGCGTGTGTGTGTGTGTGTGTGTGTGTGTGTGTGTGTGTGTGTGTGTGTGTGTGTGTGTGTGTGTGTGTGTGTGTGTGTGTGTGTGTGTGTGTGTGTGTGTGTTTGTGTGTGTGTAAACCAATGTTAAGTGTTTTTCAGGCTCACTCGAGTTGAAGAAACGTTATGAATCACTTTTGTATATGTATATATATATACACAAACTAGTGATCCTTAGTTATTTCCTGAATTCAAGTCGCCCAGAAAAAATTCCAACAGGTGAAAAAAAAACTGATTAACTTACTTTGTGTTCATGTCTGGAGCAGTCAGTGCAAATGAAAACGGGCTCTAATAGAAGTATTGGACGCCATGCAGGTAGAGCTGTGTGGTCCTAATTATTCTCTCGTAATCTCACTATCTCTGGTGTTTCAATTTGATGTGCTCGTAGAAAACATGTTTTTTCGTTGTTGTTGTGGTGGTCGTGCGTGTAGGCACACTAGGTCACTTTCCTAAATCCAGTCGTAACTGACAAATGACAGAGAGAGAAAGACGCAGCCTAATAAAGTAAGTCTTCATGGCCACTGTGGAGAATGGAGTCCCTCGTCCGGGGCCTCACTGGCTATTGTGGATCGCCGGGCCTGGTCAAGGGACTGCTAAGAAGTTACATTTTCTGGATGAATGCCTGGAACAAATTCTGGGCTAGAGATCTCTTCATACTTTACCTAAAGCACTACTGGAGGTCTTGAAGCTATTTAACAGGAAAATGGGGTAACTTTTCCCTAAAGATAACGGTGTTATTTATTTGTTTGTTTTTGCACAAGTTTACAATAAGTTCCCCCTTTCTTTCCTTTCATTATTCTCTCTCCGTCTCTCAGCAACATTGCACAAGCTACATCAGAACCTAATGTTACACGCACTGCCACGACGTTTTTTCGTGTGAGCGAAAGCGCTACTTACAATTGCATCAAGAAGAAGGCGCGTTGTACATTATGTCTACGAGAATGCCTGGAAACTGCCGGCAAGAAATCAAAACACGAGTACTTCGTTACACTTTTAGGCCGAGAAAAAGAATGATGACGGTGACCCGTCGGGTGCACCTAACTTATCGCGTCATCGTACAACCGGCGTTGTGTGCGTTGAGGGGGGCGAGCTGCTTCTTAGCGCCTCGTCCTGACAGCCCATCCCGGTATAGCGAACGCGCGCGAATTTTCTTCCGAGCATAACTGATTGAAAGGCCCGGAGGAAAATAATATTTTTTAAGCAAGGTTGATTCAAACGCTTACAGATATTATTTTTTTCCTCTCCTCGCATAAGCATAAACAAAGCCTATAGCGACGCCGTCCTCTTTGAGCACGGGGACGTGAATCTGTAACGCACATCCCCTGATTTTTTGTATTCTCGTCATTTTACTTGATCGAGATGAATAAAATGCAAAGACTGCGCGGTAGCGTACTGTGCCTGAAGCGCGTGCTCGTATGCGCGTGTGCGACGCAAAATTCTCGTCTCACCGCTCGGCACGCGTTGTTTGCACGAGTCTCCTTCTCTCCCCGAGGCGCGCTCCGCAATCCTTTCCCGGGGCGCCCAATTGATCAACAATAATCAATCAACAGGCCTAATCCGCGCCCCGCGTTCGGTCCCCGAAATCCATACGCATAGCATCACCCACTCCCGCCTCCGCTGCGGCAGCGTCAGCAGTGTAGCGGCAATCTTCATATTTAATGGGTCCAAATAGGGCCCTCTTTTTTTTTTTGTCTTCCTGCAAATCTCGGCGAAACGCCCCAAAAAAAGCTTATCGCCCTCGGACTGCTACCCGACGCTCTTTTTCACCCGTCCGAATGGGGCTTCTCTTCCCCGCGCTTTTCGTAATGTGTCTGAGCGCCGAATTCCTCCAATCTTTGTGCGTGTTTGTGCACGTGTCTTTGCCATTGAAACCGCGCCTCTGTGCTTCTGTGTTTCGACTGCGCTGCACGAGTCGCCCTCCTGTCGTCGCGAAATGAATGGATCGGCTGATGGTATCGGCGTTTCTCCTTAAAAACTGTGTCACCGGCACTGGCGTAAATCACGGCGGGATCAAGCGTTTCTTGACTCCCTATAGTGTTCGGGCACTCCTTGTAAGTGTTCCCCTTTGAGATCTGTCTTTAAAACACCATATATTTCAATGTGAATGAATTTCCATTCTCCGGCGGCTACTCGCAGGGTTCACTGTTGTCATCGACTCGATTTAACAAAGCTTTGGTGGCACTAAACTCGATTTAACGAAGTTTTTCTCGGAAATAAATGAGCAAAATGCAGTGATTTATTTCCTGTTTTCACACAGATTGCTTTTTTTTTCAGACGTGCGCTGTAATGCAATAATAAAATATCAGGCTACTCTAGCCATGACACTGGTATTCCATTGACGAAGCTGTAAGTCACAGTTAGTGGCTCTTTTACATATGAAATGACGCTAAGCGCGTGGGTTTTTCTGCCCCTGCAAATAATTACACTGGAACCCGTTAGTTACATTCGCGACGTTAATGGTTTGCACTGATAATCTCCTTAAAACTGTCTTTATTTGCCTTCTCGCTCATAAACTGCACTCATTATCTCCGTATTATAATGTCGGCAGCTTGTCGTAGCTTCACGTGACCAAACCTGCATCGTCCAGACACGGCAGGAGGAATTCATGCTTGGACTGCTTTCACGAACTCTTTTAAACGCGAAGGCGTGTATTAGTGGCAAACAGAATACCACCACGGTAACTCTCGGGCGACGCTACAGTATGCTAGATTTCGAAATGCCCAAAAAGTTCTTCCCCAATTTTGCGAACTACTTGATTTAACGAAATGCTTTGAGCACCTCGATCACTTCGTTAAGTCGAGACTCAACTGTATGAAAATATGTGGCTGTTTTAAAGACGAAAGGATTAGATAGCACATCAAATACGGAAATTAACCGTTGGCGTCAGCATCCACGCAAGTGATGCAAAAAGTCATCACCCCGTCATGACGACACAAATTGCCAACATTTGTGACGTCGCATGATGACGTCGTCGCATTACGTCATGGCTTGGTCAAGCGAGGTCCAATCACGGAGGCCCACGAACAATGCGAGGTGCAAAAAGTTTGCAATGTCACTGATCTTGGAAGCAGTGAAAAACCATATTCGGTGCAGAACATTTTCGAAGGGTGGCGTGGGGGAGTCGATATATCCACGGAAAAGAAGAAGATGAAGAAAAGCCTTCTGCCTTGGAGTCGTGTTAGGGTGCTAGCATAAGGGACCCTGTGATTTTTTTGCATATTTATTTTTAAATTCATGTGGATACATTTCACGCGGAAATGTGCCGCCTTATCCACGTGAGGGACAGGGGTGGCAACGCACCCTATTTCCCGTAAATGACACTTCTGAACCATTCGCGCAGGACCAGTGCACAAGACGCGCTTTAAAACAGCCACTTAAAATGCGTTTTCTATGTCGGCAATCAAGAGTGCGCCCCGAGTGCTCGACGCTGACATATGTCGGGTCCTCTCTGGAGCGCACGCCGATGAATTGAATTACCGAGTTTAGCGATGGGAATATTATACGGATCGCAGAAAAAGAACAACGGTGGGATAACGACGAACGCGAAAAAAAAACTAAATTAAATTTTGATCGGCAGCTCGTTAAGAAGCAGAGTTGCTGAAACGATAGGGGGCTAGGAGAAAAAAAAAATTGCGAAAAATTTAAAAAAAAGTGACGGGGAAGGGAAAAAAGGAGAGTGAGGGAAACGCAGCCGTGGCTTTTCAAACAAGCTTAGCCGAGGTCGAAGAGCCATCTCGATCCACCGTTCCCGGTTCCTAGGCATTCGGAGCACCTGTCGCGCTTTTTTAGGGCGCTGCCATCGAGACAGGCAACAAGAAAGAAAGCTCCGGTGATGTTACGCCCCAACTTCCACTGCCTTTCTCGCACGGCGTATAGCTGCTGCTTCAAAGCCCAAGTACAGCGCGACGAGACGGCTGCAAAAAACGACGCTTAACGTTAGTGCCCAATGAAACCCTCCTGTGTCGGCGGCGGCGGCGCATTCGAGGCGAGGAAATCTGTGTCCTCGTGTGCAAGAGCATTGTTCGCGGGGTGCCCTCCTATTAGAACCATAAAAAGTGGCCTCTCCGCGGCATACAAATGATTCTTTAAACGAGACCGAGGACCGTTAACAGTGCCGCACGCTGGGCGAGGGATGAACGAGGGCGAGCACGCTGCCGCCCAGCGCAACGATAGGACGATCTCCTCCCCCAGCATGTCCGCCGGCGCGCTGTATAGTCGCACGCTGTATAGGGCAGTATCCTGGTACGCGTGTGAAAAATGCTCCTTTAACACCACTGACTGTAAACAGTTGCACATGTTTTCTCTTTCCTTCGCCTTTCAAAACGAAACCTGGGCCCAGCTATAGCGACAAGAGGTGTATAGTTGATGACACGGGGTGCTGTGCATAATTCCTTTGTTCGAAGGCTAATTGATTCGGGCCGCCGCGTGTTTTGGTGGTCCGTGTAGCTTTGGGTCGCTAGAAACCGTAATTGGATGCGCGAGGAGGTGTTAACTCAGCTAGTTGTCACCCGTTCGTAACTGTCGCACCGCTTTCGCGTCACGCGACAAAATAAGCGAGTATAGGAAATGGCGCAGGCGTCTCTCGCTTGCCAGTGTTCGGGGAGTTCCTCCACGGTAACGTCGGACACAACCTTCGTCGCGTGTTCGACGGAAGCGAAACAATGAAGCGGTTTAGACTGATTGAGATTACACTTTGAAAAATCTACTGTTATTAACCTCACCAGTTTATGAGTGGAAACAACATTAAGAAATAAGCGTCATTTGCAAATTACGCGCCGAAACTTTCTTAAGGACGTCACGGATGTCAAACTGCGTGTGTGTGTGTGTGTGTGTGTGTGTGTGTGTGTGTGTGTGTGTGTGTGTGTGTGTTTGGGTGTTTGTGTGTGTTTGTGTGTTGTGTTTGTATGTTGTTGTGTTTGTGTGGGGGGGTGTCTGTGTGCGTGTGTGTGTGTGTGTGTGTGTGTGTGTGTGTGTGTGTGTGTGTGTGTGTGTGTGTGTGTGTGTGCTTGCGTGTGTGCGTGTGTGTGTGTTTGCGTGTGTGTTTGCCTCATCGTCTCAATGTAATTTCAAGCCTCTGGCCCCGTCAGAGGACAGTGTACTTCTATTTCACCGATTATGAACTATATACGCACATCAAGTATACACGCCACCAAAGTTCATGACGTCATAGCGACGGGTGCTGGAACTTCTGGTTGACGTCGCGGCCCACATCTTGTTTTTGCGTGTTTTCTCGTTTTCTATAGATCACTTGATGCGGTGAAAAGCGAGGCTTTCGGAACTGTTAAAGCGTAGTTTTCTCATACAGTGAATGCTTTTGGCACTGTTAAAACGTAAATTTCTGATACGATGAAAATATACTTTCTTAAAGGATATGGCACCTGCTTTTTTTTTATAGAACTGAAACGACGCAGAGGATAATGTCCGTTACAATATTAATTTTTCTGATATACTAGTGGTGCTAAAAAACTATTGCTTTGGCTTAAATACGGACGACGTGGCTGATGTGCAAGAACACAATGGAGTATACGTATGAATTGCGTAATCTCTTATATCACATTCACAACGCAGCGCATACTTGGAGTTGTTGTAATCGCGGGTACAACTGCATAAAAACACATCTGCAATATTATCTTGATAAACAAGAAAACTAAGAGGAAGACCTCAAAAGCGACCATCTCCATGAACAACTAAGGGCTGTCCAAAGGGCCCGCGAACGAGTGTATGTTCATGGTGTTTCGGTGCCATCATGGGCACGGCCCGCAACAACGACTCTACAGTTCCTTAGGACCCGAATAAGGTTTGTTCACTGACTGACTAACTGTGATGTCTGTATGTAGCTTTAGACGTGTAGTGCCACATTGCAGAATGTCCAGCGCGGCTCTGTTACAACAAGCTTTTTTTTGTTTTGTTCTTGTTAAATGTATTTTAGAGAAAGGTTGGGACACGGTTGGCTCTCGCTGCTTCTCTACTTCTACATAACAATTTGCATCGCGAGGTT
Source organism: Rhipicephalus microplus (assembly GCF_013339725.1). Lineage (NCBI taxonomy): Eukaryota > Metazoa > Arthropoda > Arachnida > Ixodida > Ixodidae > Rhipicephalus > Rhipicephalus microplus. The sequence continues at coordinate 222,814,145 of NC_051165.1, read as the reverse complement.
GTCAAATAAGAACAAACCAACACAGAGCTTCACCACGAATGAACATTCGTACTTCTAATTCCGGTTGTACCACGTAATTGTCCACTCAATAACAACGTTCGCACGCCATAAGCGTTCGCACACAAGAAACGTCCACGCTTTACAGAATAGTTCATCGAGTCGGCCACTCGCTGGCTCTTTAAACACAATACTGTTAGTATGTGTAGTTTCTCGTCTCATAGCCATGTTATGATTATGAGAGACGCCGTAGTGGAGGGCTCTGGAAGTTTAGATCATCTGGTGTTCTTTTACGTGCGCTGACATCGTAGAGCACACGGGCTTCTACCATTTTGCCTCAATCGAAACGTAACCGCTGTGCCCTTCGGGCAAGCACCCTATAGCCATTGATCCACCAAGCCGGACTCAAACGCAACTGTTGTGAAACGTATACTGCTAGGTACGAAAACACCAGTAACGCCGAAAAGACGGGAATGTTGTCTCCTGGAGCATTTGTTAATAATAAACAACGAACGAAATTTGTTCGTCTGAATTGAGTATCTGTCTAAGATTCTTTTTTTATTCCTCTAAGAACTGTACTAGTATACACCTTAACAAATAGTGTTTATTAAAGGGCAGTGATCAAACATACCTGAAAAACTTTGAAAACGTAAAAATGTGTTAGCCCGACGAAGGCAACACCAGTAGATTCTGTTTCGTCGATGTAGGCGAAACGGAGCTGGTTGTTTTTTTGTTTTTTTAATATAGAATGTAGGAGAAGCTGCCCTACATCTTCTTCCGCCTCTTCACATGAGCGTGGTACTATTCCTTATCGGGCTCTGTCGTAGGAGCTGTGCTGGCAACAGTGAGAGGACGCATGCTTACGCACAAGCTAGGTCGAGCAGAACAGAACCAAGCAAAGTGGCCCGCGGGGATGGGAGAGGTAAGCGGTACTACGAAGCCGCTAACAGCGCTCCGCACACAGAGACGCTGCCCCCCACCCCACCCCCTCTTTACCCACTACGTGGTGTTTCCGTAGAAAGGCATAAATTTTGAGCAGCTCCCATCATGGCCCGAGGTCGGGGCCCCTCGGACGAGATAGTGCACGCAGGATTGACAAAAAGGAGAGAAAAAAAATAATATTACGAAGAAATCGACCCCCCGCTAAAATAAAGGAAAGGCGTGAAGAAACAAAGAGCGTCGAGGGGACACTTTACAAATGGCCCCCCGAGAGCAGCCCAGGAGCAGCCAGGGTCCTCTGCTTGCAGCGTTATGCCACCGCCCTTCTAGCATCTCCCCCCTTCCCCCTTTTCACTCGCCCCAAGCTCAGCCGACCGCCAACGCACACCCGACAGGCAGGCAGCGTTGGCCCGACTCGGAAATGAGACCGCGTCGCGACTTTCAACAATGATACAGGCAAGCGAAGCCGAAAACGCGGGAAACGAAAGGAAAAAAATTCCGCTTGCGTGTCTAGGTGCATGCGGCGAGAAATGGAAAGCAGTACCGGCGGGAGGAGCGGAGACAAATTTGCCGGCGCGCGCGCGCGTTAAGGCCCCGGCATGGCAAGCAACCCATCTATTCCTCTGGCATCTTTAAGTGATTCGAACCCGCCGAAAATTGATCTCTATTCCCAACGCACCTGAGACTCCGGGACGTCATTCTCTCTTTGTCTTTTTTCTTTCGCCCTGGTCGCCTTTATTTTCCTCTTGTCGAGGCTCTCCCACTTCGTTTTCGTGTTCCCCTTTTTGGCGGCGTGAGTAAAAGGCCGCGATAAATCAGCGCCACTTCCGGCGGCTGTGGCGGCAGCCCTCCTCATGACAAGGCTCGCTCTCGACTCGTCATATCCCCGCACGCACGCGGGCCTCCGGATAGATTGGGTCTCCGAAGCGATGACGCCAGGAGCCGCTGCGATCGGTCGGTCGTCCGGGGAGAGTTTCATCACGGATCTCAGACCACGCTTCGGCTGCTGCAAAGCCGCAGAGAATGCTGCAAATTAAATCGCCCCGGATAAAAGAAATGGGCCGTGTCAGTGCAAAACGGTGTGCGAAAAAAAAAAGGAATGGAAAAACAAAAGCAATCAACCGCATTGTGCAATTCGTCCGGGCCTCCTAGTACATGGCAAGGTTTGGACTGTGGTATAGGACGCAGATATTTGTCTCACCGTGATGTTGCTGTTTTAAAAAAAAAGGAGAAAAAGTGACGTCACTGTTTTAATAGGCCAAGTAGATTGTACAAGCTCCGGAACCATTGTTAGGAAGCATCCGGCACTTTTTTTTTTTTTTTGCTAAGCGCGTAAATGGCCGATTGGTGCAGTGTTTTCAACATTAAAATGGTTCATCGAGGATTTTGTAGTAAGCTTAAAGCAAATGTGACATCTGTGGTGATCGAAGCGGTTACTAAATATTCGCTTTCATCCTTGTGACGCCATGATGGTTTCACAGTCAGAGATCGACTCTTACTTTTGGAAGCACGTGATAAGCAACGCACTGTTTTACTCGGCGATATCCAATTGGAAACAAGCACCACTCACGTCATTTCCCCGTCTTAGCTAAGATTTAAATAATAAAACAAGTCACCCATACCGGAAAACTTGTGTATGAGTGCATCTGAGTCGTAGAAGACGGAAAGTCTGAAACACTTTTTAAACATTGGTGTAGCGCTGGTGAGGGGGTCGCAGGGGAGGATGATTCAAGTACTGGTTACTGGGAGAATTGGCGCATGATAGTATGATATTGCTTTAGTGCAGCTCAGTTTGAGCGTTGAGAAAAGATGACATGCAGTAAAGAAGGGGAAAAACACACGACATCTCTTTATTTACAAATTTGCGTATGCATATTGCGAAGACGCGTGGGCAGCAAAATGTCGAACTGTTTACTTCGAGCTGTGCCCCGGGCTTGGCGCTTTTACGTACAGTCATTCTCCCAACGTCGCCTTCCTCTTCTTCTACACTTACTTGGTGTCCATCCAGTTCTTATTCCGTCACCTCAATGTACATACACACATAACGAGCACGCACAAACATTTTGGTTAGAACCACTACCCCCCCCCCCCCCTGCTGAAAAAAATTTATGGCCCAGCGCCTGTTCTTGAACTGTGATGGTCTACAACAACTAAGCACTATCCGCTGATCGTGAAACGCTCAGGCCATATTCTATGCGTCGCGTTCTGTTACTGCACTGCGTTTCTTCACTGAGATCTCGAACAACTTAATGTGCAGGTGGTGCCGGGAGGCGGCATTGCATCTTTCTTCTCTCCGGCTTGTAGATCGAGACAGAGCGAGAGCCACGTCCCACGTGCCCAGTCGCTGCAACTTGCGTCCAGATCGCGAGAGTCGGCGGCAGGTGCCGCGGCCGGAGGGAGAGCTAGCCAGCCTTGATCTGATTAGGCACACCTCTCCCGTCCTGCAGGCCGGTCGGGGGTGGATTCGTTCGGGCACAGACGGGAAAGCGAAGGAGCCGCCGTTAAAGCCGGAGGCGCCGAATCGGCCGGCCATTCGTAAAAAGCAGCCGCAGGCCGAGCAGCAATAAAAAAAAAGGGGGGGGGGGGGGGGGCAACCCTCCCTTCTTCGTGGCACGGGTTGTTTTTAGGCTCGCCGGGCGCGTCGGTTTCCCGAAGTCCGCGCGTGTTCCCAGGGCGCATGAATAAAACATGGCGCGCGGGTGGGGTGCCGGGCAACCCTTTTGGCCGCGAGCTCGGCAGCCCGCGACAGGCAGCACCGAGACGAGTCTCGGTTGCGGCCGCGAGGCGTCGCTGTCTTGCTTTTCTTTGCCGAAACCGAGACTTCCCTGGAGGGGGCCCTACTCCTGGGTATCGGCGGGAAAGCAAAGCTGCGCAGCGCGGAATCGAGCGCGACGTCGGTAGATAGCGTGCGATGGCCCGCTACCGGTGAATAGCACGCACGCCAACTTTGGTGAAGCAAGGAGAAATAAAGAATGCAAGGAAGAGACGAGAGAGAGAGAGAAAAGAAGTATAAGCCGGATCGTAAGGAACCAAGAGTTTAGTTAGCAAGCTCAGTTATGCGGACATCCACGCGACCTGCAGGATTCGAGGCGAGAGTGCAAGTGTGCGTGCACATCAGGCTGTGCTGGAGTCCACAAGTCGTCATTTGTTTCTCTTCGTTGAACTTGCTCTGCCATAATCGGCAAGATGCGACTACCAGTGCTTTTTTTTCCCTTCATTTTTTAAACTACGAATTTGTTTTGGCTCATTGTAATTTGCCTGTCGGAATAGGAAGTGATCAACACAAAGCAGCATGCACACTCTACATCTTCATCTTCATCCTCCTCTGCTTCACCTCCGGAACTCGTGCGACTATTTCTCAGCGTGGCCTGTAATGACACTTACGAGTACAAAGAGAGAAAAAGGGGTGAAAATTATAGAGAAAAGGAGAAAATCTTGGCGGAAAGAAAATTCTTATGGCATTCGAGGCTGCAGACCCTCTATCCGAAAGTGAGCGTCCTAACCAATTGGCTGTCCATGAGCACGGCTGGCAGACCATAGCGTAGTCTTGCATAGCGTAGTCTTGCATAGCGTAGCCTTATAGTATCTTGTAGCAAGGGGGTGACAAGGGGAAGTGATCATCGCGAGGACAGATGCGATGTCGTAGAGGAGAGAAAGGATTAGGGGATAGAGTAAAGCATTGCATAGAAATCATTGGAAAGAGAAATATGTAGGCAAATAGAGCGAGAGAGATATAGAGAGAGAAGGATAGGAAGAAGGAGGAATCAAGTGAGAAATGGAGAGAGAGAAGTAAAGTCAAATAAACAGAAAGAAAGACAGAAAAACAAAGAGAAGATATTAGAAGAAAGAAAGAGAAAATTTTCAAGACTTGGCAGAACAGCAAAAGTCAGCGCTACACAGGTGCCCATCACCTCCACTGTCTCTTTCGCATTGCGCCTCGAGTGGAAGCTACGCTCATTTCTCCTTCTATTTCTTATTTGCTTCTACCCAACATAACACACCTTCCTGATGTGAGTTGCACGAAACTCAACATTAAGCGCCGCGCTTTGAAAGACTGAGGTAAACATCACTGTAGCATCATTGTAGCATAGATTTTGACAGCGTCTACTGGGTCTTTAGTTGTTCCTAATTGTTGAAGAATGAAGTACATTATTGTCTGAGAGCACCAGGTTTCAGTGAATTTCATTGGGCGAATTTTCCCGAATTTTCCCGAAATGCCAAAACTACCGTTTAAAATCAGTATGGTCACGTGCAGAGATTTCGGACCCAAGCTTAAAAATGAAACTTTGATCTTGATTTTTTTTTTCGTTGTACAATATTAGATTTCCTCTCAGTACAATTTATCAATGTAAACTCATTCAGAGTTGCAGTTTAGTGTTCCCTTAATTAAGTACGTACAACGAACTTGCCCAAAGATACGAATATACAAAATGTACGTGCTTTCGAGATAACTGTTGACCAAAGATGCTATGTACCTAAATTCTTTACTGTTGGCGAGTGAGTCAACGAATATCACACTTCGAGCAACAACAAAAAAAAAATACCACCCAAGCTCTCCGTACAAATTGTTAACCAGCAAAAGCTGGAACGTGTGGCCCCGGTGTTTAGCGGTGGGTTCAACCCGACGTGGAACTGAAGCGTTTCATAATTACTGGTTACATGTTCGCGCTTCCTAATGAGATTAGACCCTCCTTTCGCTCGGGTTTACCACAGTGTTTATTTCACGTGCCGCACATTGCACCTCGCATGATCACGGTGATGGAGGAATGTAATGAGCGGTTAAGTGCGATTCGCAATGCGTTCTCGAACCACATGCGGTTACAGACGCCACAACCGAAGCCAATAAGCCGCTGTAGAAACTCCCACTTTCGCAATCATTACTTTGACGCCAAAGCGTCTGACATCGCCAGCCAACTCGTCGGGGAGGTCTCACAAAAAACGCGTTTCGCCGGACCATTTCCAGACTTGAAAATTTGATTTAATAATAATAATAATAATAATAATAATAATAATAATAATAATAATAATAATAATAATAATAATAATAATAATAATAATAATAATAATAATAATAATAATAATAATAATAATAATAATAATAATGAATGTGAAATTTTACGCCGCGGCGAACTGATTTACGAAGAGGTCATAAGGCTGTGAGACTGCATGAACTTGAACTTGCATTTGAAGATAAGCGTTATAGAGTAATAAGGGCACTATTTCGCTTTCTTGATTAAACTAAATAACTGGCAAATACAGGTGTTTCTGATTTCTAATGCCATGCTCCCCGCAGAGACCACTTCTTTATTCAGCAATGGTATACCCTCTCTAAATTCATCCCTCACCCTACTCATTTTCAGAGACAGTTGTGCTGTCCGACAAATATTTGATGTTGGGGCTATCTCCAGCCTTCGTAATACGGTTTTCTTTTTTTTTTCAGTGTTCTGTACTAAGTCAAAAAACATTGTATAAAGTTCACATGCTCCAGTTATTGTTACCCCTACTTATGTAACCCCCCTCACACAATACTCTGATGTAGGTGCCAGTGAGGTGATTTGAATAAATAATTTATATATAAATAATTGATTGATTGATATGTGGGGTTTAACGTCCCGAAACCACCATATGATTATGAGAGACGCCGTAGTGGAGGGCTCCGGAAATTTCGACCACCTGGGGTTCTTTAACGTGCACCCAAATCTGAGCACACGGGCCTACAACATTTCCGCCTCCATCGGAAATGCAGCCGCCGCAGCCGGGATTCGAACCCGCGACCTGCGGGTCAGTAGCCGAGTACCTTAGCCACTAGACCACCGCGGCGGGGCAATTTATATATAAATAAATAAATAAATAAATAAATAAATGGCATTTCATGCGTATCTGATGAGTAAATCTGTAAGTGAAGCTGACTGTGTATGGACACAAAAAAAGAAAGGAAAAGCAAAGCTGCTGAGGGGCAGGGCTGCGTGTTTTCGGCTATCATCTTCGTTAAAAATGGAAGGATGTTTTTCCGAGTTTACTTTTTTGGAAGAAATTCGCAATTCATCACAGATAGTTTTTCAAAGATACACAATTCAGCGAAATTCGGTGTTTAATTTTGCATTAGAATTTCTCCAATCTGATCAGATAATTTTATTTCCAATGAAGTTTCGTTGTGGTGCTGCTGATAATCCTGTTTTCTTTTCTTTTTTTTTGCTTGCTCTTTGCTTATCCTATTAGGCCGCGCTGCACTGGTGCAACACTTCACTGCACTACTGTGAACTCCCAATATTGAACTTTTAAGGTGCATGAGCTAGGCGAGCTGCTTGTCCTCTCCCATCTTCTTGACGAAAATTAAAACACCTATTAATACACAATCATTCAGTAAAGCGAAATCTTAAATGAAGTTATATCTTAACACAAAAACATGCAAGCGCAATAAATTTATTTTAAATGTCTCGAAGGTTAGATCTCACATATGCATATGCACACAAGTACAAATCATCATCATCATCAGCAGCAGCATCATCATCATCAGCCTGACTACGTCCACTGCAGGACAAAGGCCTCTCCCATGTTCCGCCAGTTAACCCGGTCCTGTGCTCGCTGCTGCCAATTTATACCCGCAAACTTCTTAATCTCATCTGCCCACCTAACCTTCTGTCTCCCCCTAACCCGCTTCCCTTCTCTGGGAATCCAGTTAGTTACCCTAAATGACCAGCGGTTATCCTGTCTACGCGCTACATGCCCGGCCCATGTCCATTTCCTCTTCTTTATTTCAACTATGATATCCTTAACCCCCGTTTGTCCCCTAATCCACTCTGCTCTCTTCTGGTCTCTTAAGGTTACACCTACCATTTTTCTTTTGCATACAAGTACAAATACTTGTATATAACTAAACACCTACGTTTGTTAGTGTGGGGAGCGGCCCGCTACGTGCTTGTTCACGCCTCGATGGGCCTAAATAAAGTTTTTCCGTACCATACCATACGTTTGTTTTATGGACTCAAGTATCTTTTACGAGGTTACTGCCGCTGATATATCTGTATTTATTTATTTATTTATTTATTTATTTATTTTATTATTTATTTATTTATTTATTTATTTGCATTAATGATTTTGTAAAATATCTTGGTAGCGAGGTACATATATAAGTGCATAAAAACAGAAAATTAACAAAGAGAAACAATAAATGGCTTTGCTTTCACATTGGCTTTGAAGAACAAAACAAAAAGGCAAGGGGCCTTATTCCAACATTTTTTTTTACATCAAACAGACAATGAGTTAGCACGAACGGGTAAGAAGGAAAAAAAAGAACACGAAAAACATCTCAGCCAAACAAGAAAAATGCTTCCTACCGAAAATGCGATTCAAGTTAATGTTCGATCCATTCAATTGATGAATCTTTGTTTGAAGATGCTCTTTGAAGGTTGAAAATGCTTTTTTTTTAAACCGGAGTTGATCGAATAAATCCGACTTGTCAAAAATTTTACCTGTGGGTGTTAATCGAATTTCTTTGGACTGATCCGAAAACAAGGAGCCCTAATGGAGGGCTGTACATCATCTTCCCCCCCACTAAATCTATCTATCTATCTATCTATCTATCTATCTATCTATATATATATATATATATATATATATATATATATATATATATATATATATATATATATATATATATATATATATATATATATATATATATATATATGTTTCTCGGCGCTTACCGCTGCATGAGCACATGCACCTAAATACGCATGGGTCACTAAACCCACCCGCTGTTTCTGAAGAGTCATTGAAGTTGGTTTCTCCTCATAATACTTTTAATTGCAGAGAAACCAACTTTTAAAGAGAGTATTGTTATCCTTTTTTTCTTGTGCCCCTCTGTAGTTTCCTTCTTCTTCGTGTTTAGTTACAGCTATTTACAGGAATACCGACAAGCAGATAGTAGAAAGCTTAAAAAGGGAAGTGATACATACAACTCGCAGCGCGAACACATACGTGCATGAATGCTTGTGTTTGTGTTTATAGCTGGACATAATATTTATGTCAGCGGTGATAGCTAGAGCGCCAATAAAAGGATAGGTAGACACCCCTTTTAGTATCGTGCAGATGTCGCATTACAGTGGGTGATAAGCGTTGCACTTCGGTGTGCTTTATAATTTCTCAAAAGTGCAAGTTCTATTCGCAGATCTCTTAACTTATTCCCTAATCCGTTTCGCCTCTTTATCTTATATTGGGCAGCAAACCACTTTTTTTTCCCTGTCTCTCCAGCGTCTAACCACTCTGCCTACCTCAATGGGGTTTTTTTTTGTTTTTTGTTTTTTTTGCGAGAGCTTGCACTTAAATTTTAATGCTGGTGTAGAGGTGCACATGCATTCATTATTTCGTCTAAGTTCTCTCCGCTATATTGTTCTTGTGTCGACGTCATCATTCCAGCCTCTCCAATTCCCACCCTCATCTCACCACTGTTTCACCCATAGCTTTATATTCACCTTATGAAGTCGAGCACCAAAAGCTTGAGAAAGAACCAGGGAAAGGCGCTTCTATTAATCGCAATCGCTAAATGTTGACCAAGCGCGAAACTTCTGCGTTGGACAGCGGTGATTTTGCGCACGACGCCGACTCTCAGAATTGTGGCATATATGTGACGACACATGTATTTGTTGTCGCCTTATGTGAGACACACGTAACGAATTCTAGTAAAGCTCCTCGGAGCACACTATACTTACTTGTGGCCGTGTATTCTACCATTTGTTTAACGCCGCCTCGCCTCGTCTGGCTCATCATCTCGCTCCACATCGTAACAGCGGTAACACCTCTTTTTTGTGGGAAAGCCACATCCAACTCCAAGAAACGAGCATCATCATACATTTGCATGTATTACAGTATTCTTTCAAGGGTGTCCTTACAGTATAAAGCAGTTAGACTACCATATAGTTACCGCCACTATCTTCGCTACCATTACGTCGTCGTCGTCATCGTAGTAGTAGTAGTAATAGTAGTAGTAGTAGTAGTAGTAGTAGTAGTAGTAGTAGTAGTAGTAGTAGTAGTAGTAGTAGTAGTAGTAGTAGTAGTAGTAGTAGTAGCACTTTGTAGTGTTAGTAGTTGTAGTTAGTGGTACTAGTAGTATAAAGCAGTAGTAATCGTCACGCAGGTCACGCGAACAGAGAGGGAGTGAATAAGTAAAGGAATAAAACTAAATTAGAATGATGATGATACCGGTGATTATCATTTTTTCGCACCAAAACTCATCATCATCGTCGTTGGTTTCGGTGGCGTAGAACTAGCTGATTTTTTTTCTTTCGCGGATTTTTTTTTTTTCAACTCTATACAGTGCATAAATTAAAGTCAGAGCTGAAAGTTTGCTTTACACAGTAAGCGCACGGTATGCGACTACGAGGACCATTTCTTTTTTTTTTTTTAGATGTGTTTTCGTTTCTGTAGCTCAAAGGGTCCTCGTATGCACTGTGCGTGCCCTGACGATCCGTCCGCAGCATTCTGTCGAATGCGAACACCACACCGAGCTTAGCGGAGTAAAGTCAAGTCGGGGGCCCCAGATGTGGGACCTTCTGATTGAATAAAAAAGTGCCAGGAACGGTCGCATACGCAATAAATGCGTGCACGCGCAAAGTTCCCTACGTTTGCTCCTTTTTCTTCCCCTCCATTTGACCACGCTATCTTTGTCAATCACAGCTTTCTGTTGACCATTTTTTGTTGTTATCATTCAAGCCGGCGCTTTTAATTCTTGACAAGTGAGTGTGCCGAACCAATAAAAAAATTTCCAATACTTTGTTCACTCGGAGCCGAGTTTTTTGTGCACGCGATTCTGCATCGAGCTGGGACGGAAGCGGGTGGTTGAAGCGAATAGGCGGCGAAAAAAAAAAAAAAACTTCAACGCCGGAGTCCACGTGATTGAGTTGTTATGCAGATCGTGCAGCCAAGCGGCGAACCAAGGTATAGGGCGACGGTGAAAATGCCAGTATTGAATCACTTCGTTTGCACAAGCGGCGCCAAAGAATTCCCAGCGCACCGCAATGACTCGTCCTTTATGCGCGAGCTTTTTGGTAATACGGTGCATTGCACATAACTATGCCTCACGCTGTCATGTCGCCTTCTACGAGCTTCGTCCTTCTCGTTAAGCGCGGCGTGAGTGGGCCCTCAGGAAAGCGCGCAGACTCGCCTCAAAAAATGTTCACTTCACGACAACCGGTGGGTGCACGAAAATGAAGGGAGAGGTATTTGAGGGCTCGTTCCTTTGTTTGACTTTATACGTTAACGAAAACCAGTAGATAATGAAGAAAAGTATGTCTCGTTGATTCTACTGTCTCTTTAAGTGTATCTGTACAAATCGTGACATACATGTAAAGTAAGGTAAAAGCGAAGAAACGACTACTTGCGGCCGGTTTAGACTGAACTTGCATGTACCGTAACTTCGGATTACAAGCGTAATTTGAGTGATTCTAGAAAAGGAGGGAAGAAGGCACCTAATCAGAATCACACACTGTTTTGGATTAAATAGTCAGCAGCCGGGTAGCAAAAAGGCAGTAACGGAGCAAGAAAGGTAGTAACGGATGCAGTTACTACCTCTTTCATTCCAGTACCTAACTGTTTACTAACATAGGTAGTAAACAGGTCGCAAAAGATTAGTAACGGCTTCAGTTAGTAACTGTTTACTAACGTAGGTAGTAAACAGGTTGAAAAAGGGTAGTAATGGTTCGAGAAATGTAGTAAGCGCTGCAGTTACTACCTGTTTGCTTGCAGTTGCTACCTTTTTACTAACTTTTTTTTAAGAGTGTAAGCGTAATCCGAAGGTCACACGTACGGTACCTGCCGGTGGCAAGTTGTCGTTTCGACCCTTTTACAAAAATGACGGCCGCTGAAAAAACTTCAACTGTTCATTCGAAAAGTGATGCCAAGAAATCGCAACAGTTTGCGAATGATGTCAGACTGACGTACCAAATAACTGCATATCATTTTCGAAAAGGCAAGTCATATAGTATCACTAATACAACTCGTGCATCTCTCTCTCTCTCTCCCCCTCTTCCTCTCCTCTCTCTATATCTTACTGTCTATCTATCTATCTATCTATCTATCCATCTATCTATCTATCTATCTATCTATCTATCTATCTATCTATCTATCTATCTATCTATCTGTCTGTCTGTCTATCTATCTATCTATCTATCTATCTATCTATCTATCTATCTATCTATCTATCTATCTATCTATCTATCTATCTATCTATCTATCTATCTATCTATCTATCTATCTATCTATCTCCTCTTTTTTTTTTCAGTGTGAAAAGCCTGCCATAAATCTCGCACTAAAGTGCGAGATTTATGGCAGGCTGGTTTATTCTGGTTGCTCTATTGTTTGTGTACTTGCATCGCATGCAAACATGTACACGCATGCCGAATGCGCATGGGAGTAGGAGCCTCTGTCAGGCAATACGGCCTTTAGCTCTTACTCCTCTTTCTGTATCAGAAAGAAATAAACTTCGATGTAAGAATAGCAGACTGGGCTTGTTGGTTTAACATATTTGCAGCTTAAGGCGCGAAAACGACACGGACGAAGAGAGACAGTACACACACACGGAGCGCCACTTCCATCTTTGTTGGAAGTGGCGCTCCGTGTGTGTGTACTGTCTCTCTTCGTCCGTGTCGTTTTCGCGCCTTAAGCTGCAAATAAACTTCAATTCAATTCAATTCAATTCAAAGTGTCATGACGTGTTACCTTGATCTCATGTCCGCCGGTGCCCGACTTCTGATTCAAAAGTCGCGGGTCACATTTTGATGAAGGCGAAATATGGGAGGCCCGGCTACCGTGCGATGGCAGGGCATGCTAAGGACACCAGGTGTTCGAAACTTCCGGAGCCCGTTCAATACGGCATGCTTCATAATCATGTTGTAATAGTCTAAAGACGTAAAACCCCAAACATAGGCGTGCGCAGGGGCCCCCCTCATAAAGTCTACATATGGGGCTGATTTCGCCTCCCTCCTTCAAGTTGCAGTGCCACCTCCCTATTTCTCAATATACATATGGCTGACTGCTCGCCCCTCTTAGATAACCAGCCCCCCCCCCCCCCTCCCTGGCACACGACCCCAAATATTATATTTAACTCACGAAGCAGGGGCTCACACCTGCAGGCTACACAGGCTACACAATGCGCTCGGAAATGGGATTGTATTTGTTCTCAAGGATAATTAGTGCACAATTCTGGCAAGATAAGGTTGATCCAGACAATTTAGCCAGAGGTAACATTGTGGAAGTTTATTGTTTCCATTATAAGAAACGTAGCAACATTTAGGCGAGGACAAACGAAGTAACCCCTGCCTAACCACTTCAGACATGGAGCGCTCTTGTCGGCCCACTGGCTCAGTAAATGGCTGTGCAACAACCTGCAAGTTGGTGGCGCCATCACTTGCTGCTCGAGAGAAACCATTGCAACGCGCGGCATTTTGAAACGCCGTAAGAAGAATGGCTGGCTCGGGAACAACGAAATCGTGTCCGTCAAGACGTGCCCTGGCCAATCGAGAATATGTAATAAATGTTTGTATTTAGGAATAACAGATTAGAGGGAACGACGAGTTCCACTCACCTGAGCTGCGCTGAGTGGAATCCAATTTATTTGCAGAGACTCCCTTCAATATAGGCATGCCATTTTTGTTCTTCTGAACTTGTGCACGTAACCACAGTCAAACAGCTTCCTAGTTGTATTGAAAATCAAAGTTTTCTATGCTGAAGTTCATTCTATGTGACGTAATAGTTAGTGCCCCTTATGCCATCGTCAGGCCCGTAGCCAGAAATTTTGATAGGGGAAAAGGGGGGGGGGGGGGGGGGGCACTTGTTTCAAACCTTGCAAAACAGCTATTTTTATTACTTGTTTTCGGTAAAATACCCCCCCTTCATCCAGATTTCTCGGGGAAGGGAGGGCCCAAACTTCCCTCCCCCCTTCCCCCCTGGCAACAGGCCTGGTGATCGTTACGTTCGCAAGGTGATCCGGCAGATGCACACCGCTACAACAGCGCAACGGTCTTACCTTTCTGTCAAGTTTGTCATGCCACCTAGAGGGTTCACACCCTTGTGAAAAGAAAAAATTGTGTTCAGATACATCGATCCACTATGCATCAATCATTTGACACTGATTTACTATTTTAGGCTTCATTGATTCCCATTATTGCATGCTTTTGATGGGACGTGTGCAATAACGGGATCAACTCGCTTCATACTTCGGCTTGACGTGCAAAGAGGAAAAAAAAGTAAACAGGGACAAAAGATGAAAGAACACATAGTAGTATGAGTTCACCATGGCCGACCTGCTTTCGTGTCTGAGCCCCCCTCCCCCTTCTTTTTTTTTTCTTTTCCCCTGCGTGGAAACACAACCAAGTTGCACTTCTTGTCACTTGTCTCCTCTAGTATGCACGGAAATCCGAGTGGATGCATTCAATCACATACAGCACCCAGTGGCAAAGACAAGGGGGAGGGGGGTCGGGGGTTTAACCCCCCCCCCCCCCCCCCAATTTTCCGCGCAACCTCCTCTTCCACCGGCACTTACCGACCTTTTTTTCTTTCGTCGCTTCACGCTGACATGATTCAGAAACTATGCGGTGCTACTATCACGAATATAATTCCTGGACGCTTTCACTTTGAATAATGTCTGCATACGAAAAAAACGGGTCGCGGTGTTTGTGAAGGCTTTGACACACTGTGAGATTTTGGGCAGGAATCTCGGCCGCGAGCGTTTTCAGTAGGCTCGGCGACAGCTGCAGCAATGGGCGTACGCGTACCCGCCGGAACAGATCTCGCCGGAGTCGATCACTACGATAACTTTCACTAGGCAGAGGTTCGTTTTAATAGTAAAATCCATACACAGTTCCCAAGGTGATATGCCACGTTCAAGCATATCACACTGTGACTCTCCGAACGTGTGCTAAGGTATACTCATGCCAGAGACTAACATTTCTGTTGAACATTCGCACGTTCTGCTAACATTTAAACACACACAAACACACACGCTCCCGTGCGTAACAGAATGTTCGGCTCATCCAACGATCTTAATTTGTACGCGAGTGTACAATACATTTATACATAGTTTTACTGTGCCTTAACTGCTAAAGGCAGTCCGAAGTGTTGTCTAGTGAGAAGAGAGAGAGAGAGATAAATAGAGAGGAAAGGCAGGGAGGTTAACCAAGCTTGGCTCGGTTGGCTACCCACACTTGGGGTGGGGGAAAGGGAAAACAATAGAACGGAAAGAGATAGAAAAGGTGCAACACAGGCAAACGTGCAGGCCAATCACAGCCTTAAAAAGCCCCACTAATATACCCATCATGTAAGTCAAGTTGATAAATAAAAAGATGATGGTCATAAATATAAAGCAGCATCATGAGAAATGTAGTATATGTGCAGTTGTAGTGATCAAGAGTCTTATTGTTCTGTAGCGTGGCAAACAGCGCAAGAATTAGGAACACAAATCTGAAGAAAAAAAATATGCGACGAATTAAAAATATGTACATTGATTCGCTTCACCTGTTCGTCCCTTTACATTGCATGACCTGGCTGGAAGGGCACACCGAGTGATTTCTACAACTAGCGACATAACTGACAACAATAAATGCGCAGATTGAAGAAACATACATATGGGAGGACGCGGATATGTTATCATGCAAGATTAAGAACAATTTACATAGTACAATATTTATTTTAGAAGTGAAATAAACTCTGTGCAAGCGATGTTTCATGCGGAAAACAGACACATGATACAGCGGAATACTGTTATTTTTAATTGACATGAAGATTAACCTGCGTATTACATGTCATATCATATGCCACATAAGCTACCCAAAATTTACGAGAATTGTTATGTGCAAACTTGGGTCGTTGTGTTGCCATTCACACCTCTCGTATTCGCGAACCACGTCTGCAAGTGAAAGGTGCCACCGAAAAGCAAGGAGTGCCCCGCCACGGTGGTCTAGCGGCTATGGTACTCGGCTCCTGACCCGCAGGTCGCGGGATCGACTCCAGCCTGCGGCGGCTGCATTTCCGATGGAGGCGGAAATGTTGTAGGCCCGTGTGCCCAGATTTGGTTACACGTTAAAGGACCCCAGGTGGTCGAAATTTCCGGAGCCCTCCTCTACGGCGTCTCTCACAATCATATATGGTGGTTTTGGGACGTTAAACCCTACATATATCTATATCTAAAAACAATGAGTATAGGCAATGGAAGAGAACGGAGTTATTCTGCTATAGGTGTGAAAAGTGATTTTAAGCTATATATCGTAATCAGTTGAACTTGCGCCCTTACGGCTGTACGAAAAGTAGCGCATAGACCCGAACCGTCTTTTTTTACTACCAGCCACTATGGTCCAGTAATTATGGTGCTCCATTGCCGACCCGCAGGTCATGGAATCGAATTCTTGTCGTGTTTTCAATGTAGGCGAAAATGCTGTAGGCCCGTGCACTTTCATTCAGGTGCACATGTTAAAGATCCAAAGTGGTAAAATTTCCGGAGCGCACCATTACGGCGTCTCTCATATTTTGGTTCTCATAATTGCCTCTCATAATCACCTTGTCACCCACAGAAGGTCATAGTGTCTATGATGGAGATCCGTTTTTTTTTTCTGTTTAACTCATTTTGTGTTTGCGCTGATGGCTCCACCTTTTCAGCGATTGACTCACCTTTGAGTGCTTTTATAATGGGTCAAGAGTGTATGCTGGACTATCATTTCTTTTCTTAAAATGAGAGTGGTGTGTCATCAGTAAAATTTTGTTACATTTGTTTACGTTGTAAAACGCAAGTGATAGTTATTTGTTTGCTTTGTGTTATATGGCTGCCTACTATGTGCAATGTGATAGGCTGTTCTATCTGTTTGCCTGGTGTTATATGCTGATGTTTACGTCTTTTGTACCCACCTGCTAAAATCCCTCCCGGGTATTGCAGTACCGATAAATAAATAAATAAATAAATAAATAAATAAATACAACACAACCATATCGTGTTTCCAAATTTTATGGGTCCTTTAATGTGAGCCCTGGGAGTGCGTGTGTGGATGCATGTATTATATGCATATAAATATATACATCATAGGTCATGACACATTCATTCTATTACAATAACTAAAGGCGCTTCACCTTTCAGTCACCCACCAGTCACCCTATAGTCTGCAGAAAGGCTGCAGCTTTTTTTTTTCATCCCCATGCAACAACCTTTCAGCTGGTAATCAATTGTCCCTGAAATAACATAGCATATTTGACCAGTTTAGATAAAAATATATGTGTATTTTAGTGTTACCTCATAACCACCATAATTCTGCACGTAATCTGTGTGCGTTAATATTTGAAGTTTGAAGCATAGGAATTTTCCTACTGACACTCATGGCCGGTCAAAATACCATGACTGTTTAATATATATACCGGGTGGTCGGAGTTAGGTTGTGAAATGCGAGAAGTTATGTGTTTGGTATTTACTCTGCCCATGTTGCGTCTGTGTGTTGGGCACGTGTCTGGTGAGTGTATGGGCGGTATTACACCTTCCGGTGCTGCATGTTCCTTGAATGTTTGTGCTAACGCTAATGGTATATCATATTTTTTCCCAACGAGACAAAACAATGCGTATTTTCTGCGGAAATGCTGCAGAGATTCTGCAGACTTTCTGCAGATATTCCGCAGATATTCTGCAGGCATGCTGCACAATGCGTGGCTACAAATGCTCTGCAGAATTTCTGCAGAACGGATGTACCAATTGCCTACTCGGAGGTGATAGGGGGTGACAGATTTGCCACTTGCTTTCATATATTCTGTATCGCGGATAACTAATGGTTTGTAGAATTTCTGCAGATAGGATGCAAGTTTGTTTTTGTTTTTTTTTGTAAGGGTGTAGCTAGTGCCTGGTTTCCGTGTCATCATTAGCAAACGTTGTCTATAGACTAATAGTGCTGCAACTTCTGGTGTCTTGGTTCATTGAACACGTAAGGGCCAATTTCGTCAAGAATCATGGTTTTCGTGCATGCATCTGGCTATAATCAGTTTTCAGAAGTTTTTTTTTTTTTTTTTTCAAAACACGAGTCGTATTCAGGCAGTGCAGAATTACAGCTGAGAACCGTTTCTTCGGCTGCTGTAGCTTTTTCGTCGGTTGTCGTGTGTGCACTAGTAGTTTCGCCTTCCGAGAAATAATCACCAAGCGTTACCTTACAGTGTTTCGGCGCCACTATAGTGTATACCCTTGCGCGGCTATCAAGTCTCATAGAGGAGCGCTGATTGACACAACACGAACTATACTCTCAGCAATGCGTGAGCGTATTTCAAAGGGGTGACTTCGCACTGCTATGAAGTCGCGCGCTCAGCAAAGTTCTGGCAGTGACACTGCCCCGCCACGGTGGTCTAGTGGCTAAGGTACTCGGCTGCTGACCCGCAGGTCGCGGGATCAAATACCGGCTGTGGCGGCTGCATTTCCGATGGAGGCGGAAATGTTGTAGGCCCGTGTACTCAGATTTGGGTGCACGTTAAAGATCCCCAGGTGGTCAAAATTTCCGGAGCCCTCCACTACGGCGTCTCTCATAATCAAATAGGGGTTTTGGGACGTTAAACCCCACAAATCAATCAATCAATCTGGCAGTGACACTGAATGCGAGGAACGAGAACTTTACCGACGATACACGTCGGCTGGTAAAGTTTTACCTTAAACATTAGCGCTCGTTTCTACCCTGGAGGGAAGTTTCGCAGGTATACATTTCCTCCGCTTCCTTTCAGGTAACGGTAAGGTTGCGCTCGGCCAGAAACACTGCGCGCGAATCACACCCCTACTGAAGGCTGGTAGATTGTTTTGTTCTGATCGCGCAGCAAACACGTGAATAAACGCAAAGGAGTCGATGCCACAGTGAAATTCCAGTGACTCGCATCAGAATTCCCGTTAACAGACAACCGCCCGGCATGGATGGCGCACAGTAGAGCGTAAGTAAACTCGTGTTGTATGCGCTGGTATAGCTGTCGTTCTGAGAAATTCATTATGGTGTACTATGCTCTGAACAAAACCGCGGTTCATTCCTTCATCACTAGTGAACTGATCACCGGAGACTTTGCGTGACAGGAGGTTGCTCCTGTTCGCGCGGGCGTAAGTACTGCGAACATGAATGCACAATCTATGATATACAGATCAGTGAGAAAGATATATATATAATTATTTTAATGGGAAGCTGGAGAGGTTTGCCTGGTTTTACACCTCACAGGCTACTCCAGTTGCCGGGTGATGGCAGTGATATATACAATGATAAACACACAACACATACAGTTGCATACACGCATAACAGTCACATATCGCATAAAGTCACTCACACGCGCAGCACTATTTACAACGTTTCGTTCAAGCCTCTGGCCCGTAAGAACGTCAGTAGCGCTTTTTGTAGAGTTTAACGCACAGGAGGTGTTCTGCCAGGGCCTAGAATATTTTTTAACTCCAAATTGGTGTCCTGTTGCATTTTTAAGCCCATCTTCAGAGACTGTCTCTCTGATGCGTATTTCGTACACTCACAGAGGATATGATTGATGTCTTCAACGACGTTACATTGGGCCCAAAATGCTGAGTCGTACAGTCCAATTTTGTTCCTGAAGTAGTTCTTATATGCTGCGTTTAATTGGATGCGGTGTAAACACGTTTTCATCTTGCCTGTTGAGATTTCGCGGCATCCTGAAATCACACGATGAATCAATCTTGCACAGAGGCCCATACTGTTGGCTAGGGTCTGTCCAGAGGGATCGCTGGAGGCGCCAGGCGTGTGCCGACACTAGCGTTACTGCGTCTTGCCTCAAGAAAGGTATCTCGACGATTTCTGCTGAAGTGCCATGTCCAGCTTTGGCAGTGTCATCAGCCCGGACGTTGCCTTGTATTCCGCAGTGGGCACGTATCCACTGCAGAACAATGCGATGGTGGAGGTCACAGGCTTTCTTGCATAGGCGTTTGATGTCCATGACGAGTTGGTCCTGTGTGCATGGAGATCTCAGTGACTGCAGCACTGCTCTTGAGTCGGTGAAGATGACCCAGGACTCGGCTGTTTGGTCAATGATGTAATTTATGGCAGCCCGCAGTGCAGCCTGTTCAGTGGCTGTAGATGAGGTGCAGTGACTGAGAGTGGCAGAGATGGTGACATTGGCAGGTGGAATCCAGACGCCAATGTCGGATGATGTAGACGTAACAGTGCCGTCAGTGTAAATATGACGGTGAGCTCTGTAGCAGTTTTCCAAATGCTCTAGAGTGAAATGTCCGAGTGCTGGTTCAGGTGTGCGTCTTTTGCTCTTGAACCCAAGCACAAAGGTGACTATGGTCTACGAATGAGATTTCCACGATGGTTCTGCATGCATTGATGCTCTCTGATAGTGTAGCGGGAGAAGGCTCCGCACAGGGCTACTGCCTGAAGCAAGAGGATGATCCGGCGCTCTGGTGGCATAACGCGAGTGGACTCTAAGAAACTCCTGCTGCAAAACAGGAGCTGAAAGGCGCCCACTTTCAGCAAGGGTTCCGATGCTTGATGTGTTTTTTGGCAGGCCAAGGCACACTCTCAGGACTTGCGCCTGGACTCCAGTCAGTACCTCTATGTTCGTTCGAGAAATTCCATGCATCGCAGGAATGCTGTAACGTAGAAGACCTTCGCAGAGAGCGGTATACATTTGTAACATAGCGGTACAGCCACCAGCGGTACAGCCACCAGCGGTACAGCCACCAGCAATATACATTTGTGTAACGGTACAGCCACCGGAATTGCCTGTTAGTAAGCGAAATATGCTCGCGTATGACGCAACTTTTTCCTTTAATATCCGAACGTGAGCAGTCCACGTCATTAGCCGGTCGATTGTCACTCCCAGAAACTTATTATTTGTCACGTATCGAATGGGAGAATGAGCTACGTTTAATGTGTTGCGTGAGACATATCGCCTCGTAAAAGCAATGGCGGCACACTTTTCTGGTGACATCGTTAGACCGCGTTCGAGCAAGAATTTTTCGATAGAGTTGAGAGCTTTCTGCAGTCTTACTTGTAGAACACATCTGTTGCGACCGCTGCTCCATATACAAATGTCCTCTGCGTAAAGTAAGATTTCCACCGATGCAGGGATGCACTTGTCTAGTACGATGAGAGAGATGTTGAACAAGGTCGGACTGAGGACACCGCCCTGGGAACTCCTTGATGCACTGTGTGTGGAGTTGTGTAACCTTCTTTTGTGGACATGTAGACTGTCCTGTCTCTGGGGTAGTTCAAGGCAAGCCTCCCACGGAACTCAACCCCTATCGCCCCATTGCCCTTCTCAGCTGCGTAGGAAAGCTCGTGGAGAAGATGGTGTCGATACGCCTGGAGTGGTTGTTTATGAACAACAATGCATACCCTCAACAAATATCTGGGTTCAGAAAAGGTCGCAGCAGCATTGACAATGTAATCAATCTCATCAACTGCGTAAAGTTGAACAAGGCAACCGGCAACATCACTATCAGTGTATTCCTCGGCGTCAAAGGAGCGTTTGATAACGTGACTCATGAGTCTATCCTACACGCCCTGAGGCCATTAGGTGTAGGAGGTCGTGTGTACCGCTAGATAGAACAATGTATACATAGCATATCGCATGGCATGTCAACGCTGCGCGGTCAAATATCCTGTGTGGTTCTCAATATGTTGACGTAAAGAGAAAGGACGACTGCACGCTTGCAAACCACGAACGACACCTTGCCGCAACGCTATCGTTTCAGAGACAAAAGTAACAAAAGCTACAAAAAAAGAAAATTACGCGTTCTTGCGCGTATTCAAGTTTTCCTGCGCATACACGCAGTGAACAAGCTATTTCTGTGTTACTATGATACCCAGAGAAATCAAGCGGGTTATGGGGAGACAGAAGGTTATAGGTGAGCAGATGAGATTAAGAAGTTTGCGGGTATAAATTGGCAGCAGCAAGCACAGGACCGAGTTGACTGGCGGAACATGGCAGAGGCCTTTCTCCTGCAGTGGAGGTAGTCAGGCTGCTGCTCCTTCTGCTGCTGCTGCTGATGATGATGATGATGCTGATGATGGTGATGATGATGATGTGAGTAGGTATGTAGTCTGGTCCCAGGTGCATTTTCAATTGAGACCCAGTGAACATATCTCGACAATTGATTACCTCGCCCCCGCAGATTGCACCATAAAACTTCTGGAATTGGAGTACTTCATTGATATCAACAGTCACAGTGCAACTGTAATGTCAACAATGGTTGCGAGGAGGTCTGCCTGAAAAATAACGCGTGTGAAATCATGTTGCCAACGTGCAACATAATTTACAAAAAAAAAACTACTTATGGCCTATCGCAAGCATGTCTGGATGCGCACAGTAAACAAAAAAATATGTTGACTAAGAGTTATCACTGCATCACTTCTGCTTGACATATGGAGCTGAACATAAAATCGTTCCCATAGGCACGCAGTCTCTCTCATTCCAAGTTGTAAGCGGAGCCGTCCTTGACTTGTGAAACGCACTTCGCCCCGACGAGGACTATACGCCATCTACGCTTAACAGATAATTACCGATTAACGATGTCTTCTCCGATGGGGCGGGTAGTCACAATGACGCGTGCGTTTTCGAAGACTAGTCCATTCAATGGTGCGGAGAGAGGACGCGTTGCTTCAAACGAACACTGTACCGGTTATTTACTTTTTTCTTCCTGCTACTACTTTACTTTTGCTTACTCTCTTCGCAAGCATATACGGGGGAGGGTCCTCATGTCTTTGATGTACGTGTGCACAATCCGCTCAAACTACCACTGATAATCACACCACAAAAAAAATATGTAGCCTCTGCCCCCCCCCCCCCGAAAAAAACCTGTTGCTACGCCCCTGACAGCACCTAAATGTGGCCTCAATCACTATGCTTGGAATCCAAATCCACAAGCTGCTGCACAAAAATAAGGTGACAAATCAAATCTATCAAGTGTGTTTACCTGGACATTTGTGCACATACTAATGTACAAGACACTGATTCGTAGCAAGCTAGAATATGCGACTGTGTTATGGGACCCTTCTTCAGGTAATCTAACAATTAAATGCTCTTGAACTAATTCAGAGCAATCCTGCTCACGTCATTCTACATAAGAGCAGCCGTCACGCTAGCATCACTGCCTTCTCTCTAATTGTAAGCTTTTCCGCCTGTGTCTATTCCACAAAATCTATCATCCCATTCGAGCACTTCGTGACAGTCTCACCCCCCCCCCCTTATTGCGTATCGTCTAGGATAGATCATTGTAATAAAGTTGGGGTCGTGTCATGTCTTACAAGAACATGCGAAGACTAATTTATCTCTGGAAAATCTGCAGACTAAAATCACCTTCCCGGACCTGTGGCTGCCGTCACCAATCAGTTGTTTTGTACCGAACTAGCTACGGTTGTGTAACTATTTATAAGCAAACCAGCTCGCGTTGTCTCTTTGTACAACACGTTTATATTTAGCTAACATTGTTTCATCCCCTCCATAATGTCATTGGCCCAGAGGGTATAACGAAAAGAAAAAAAAAGATAGAGAAATTGATTGCAAAGCAAAACTAGGCTCCAACCTTCTGCTCCAGCTTTAAGATTTAGGCAAGCTGTCACACCTGTCCCGTTAATTAGGGAGGCGATCGCCGGGCTAATTCCAAGAGCCGAAGTATCGACTCCCCGAACCGCACCACGAAAGCGTGAACAATTTAGAAGCGGTCCTTTTTGGCGCGCCAGCGGACGCCAGCTGTGGCCCAAAGAACAAGACAGTGCCGAGAGTTGATAAACAAACAAATTATATTCTCAATAATGGCAGATCGAAAATAATACATAAAAATGCACACTCCACAATAGTTACATACAATACGTCACCAATCAAACAACGTACTACACGGTACAATCAGCCACACTCAAAACTACGGACACAGACAACGATACGCACTACAATGCAGTCGCATGCATTGAACATCCAAGACACTTAAAGACTAAAGAGATAGAAAACCTATCCAGTCCAAAGTTCTTGAACCAAAGTCTAGATGATACTCTTCCGAGAATCACTCACTCAAAGTCCAGCGTTCTTGTCGTTCCGTAGCTCTCGAAGTTTCTCTTCCAGGAAACCTCGCCGTAGTTTCTCTTCCAGGAAAACTCCCGTCTTCAATAGGCCACTCTTCAAACTTCAACTTCTTCGCCGGAAATCCGTCGGCTTCACACACGCAGCTGTTGCCCGCGTCTTCGCTCGATAGCGGTAAACCCACGCTCTTGCCTGTAGCTCGAGCCGTCCCTACGGACCAAAAACTTCGCCGACTACACGGCGGAATCTCTACGCACTCTGGCGCTCACTTCCGTCTCCTCCTGTTCTGTCACTACGGGCAGAACCTTCGCCGACTACACGGCGGAATTCCTACGCGCTCCGGCGCTAACTTCCGTCTTCTCCTGCTCTCTCGTCTCGGCTGCTCGATTAAATACTTTCCGCGCCACCTTCCAGAACGTTCTCATTTTCGTCGGCGCGATGCGCAGCGAAGGCTGGGGAGAGGCACGAGACGGTTCGACTGCCCTCTCCGGAGAATGATTCACTCGGTCTGACCCCGCCTCCTTCGTTCTAGAAAAATCGCGGCCTTGCTGGGCCGCCGATGTGGGGTGAGGAGGATCGTCTGCGAAGCCGTGCTTCTGCGGGGGAGAGCGCGCGCCCGGGAGCCCTGGATGTTTGCTTTCCTTTTTTTTTTCTTTTTACCTCGCGGCGTTTCTGCCGCCCGTTGTCGCAAGGATTTGGCGGCGCGCTCTTGTTTAGCGCTCGTTCTGTGACACAAGCGGAACTGCTGGTGCCTTAATAGTAGCTAATTCTAGGCTACTGCTGTGATACACTTGAACACTTCAGCGCCTCACAGTCCTTACACAGCCAACATCACAACTAAGAGTCTGCTAGGACCAAAGTGTAACACCCTAGATGAGTGCCTCACCTCTGAGACGGTGCACTTGTCAACGCACACAGACAACTTGTTTTAAAGACGATAGTCTTTCTTGGGGAGTTTCGACACAAACATTTTGGTCTGTCTGTCTGTTTGTCCAACCTTAACGGTACCCTAAACGGCACCAAAGTGACCAAACGATACTCCAAACGGCCGACCCCATCCGCAGTGCCCACCAATATTGCTCAAGGTTGAGCGTTCGCACTTGTGCGATTGTCAACTAAAAGAAATTATTGCGCATATCTGGGGCACCATAACAAGACGTCAATATTATGTATGTGTATTTTTTAATAGAAAAGGCATACATAAGTAATTTTAAGGATCGTAGACTTTATAACGCTGCGCTGGCCATGCAACACTTGCACGAAACGGCAAGTGTTTCCAACGCTTTGCTAAGACGGCACGGTGGTGGCACCTACCCGTCGCCTTGATCATCTCAGAGAAAGGCGCGCACGGCACGCGCCCCGTTTTCCAGGATAACTGCCAGATAGCGCTCATGTCTCGCCTGTGACGTGACTTGATGCGCTCGTTCACCTCCGCTGCACGCTCGAGGCACTCTAACGCAGCGCACAATACCATTCACCGATTTTCTTGCGCAGAACATCAAATAAACGTTTTGTTCACTCTCTCCAGACGCAAGACCATCGTGTTTCGACGACATTTGCGGTGTAACATGCAGATACGGGGCCAATTTTTTACTCTGCAGACATTCCTTCCTTCACAAAACTGACTTGTGTTCCCTTTAGGCCATCATTTTTGTTATTTTTTTATGTTGCATGTAATTTTGTTATTTCCTTCCTTTACCTTTATTTCTTTGTATCATAAATCTGCTTCATTTATACCCTCCAACCCAAAGAGCAAGCAGGTATGTACGCTTTAGTTGGCAGTTGTCAGCCTGCTTCTTCCCTATTTGCTCTTTGTCCATTGCATTTGCTTGCATACAAGTACAGCATCACTGCATCTCATTAGTACTCGGTAGCCACAGCCAGGCACTAGTAGCCGACAATCAATATCTCGCTGAATTGGTAAATTTTGATCAAATTGAGAAGAAATAGACCTGGGCCGGGCATTTAGCACGTAGGCAGGATAACGACTGGTCACTGGATAACCGACTGGATTCCCAGAGAAGACAAACGCACGAGGGGGAAACAGAAAGTTAGCCGATGAGATTCAAAAGTTCGAAGGTGTAACGTAGCAGCAGAAAGCACAAGACCGGGCTGATTGGCAGATCATGGGAGAGACCATTGCTTTGCAGTGGGTGTAGTCAGGCTGATGACGATGATGATCATTCATAGTTCCACTAAGCATATTTTTAACTACTCATCCTGTTTGGTCAACCTCACCAATTATTATACGTAGTAAGAGCCAGAATGAGTGCAGAGATCCTAACATCTTATCCGGAGACCAATCTCTATCAGTGTCTAAGAATTCACTCGATGACAACATTTGCTAATGGCCATCACGCTGCTACACATGAAGACGGTGTGGTTCCACTTTGAAATCCTCTTGCGAACTTGACGCACAACTAGAAAGCTTAACTGCAATCTTCACAGCTACCTTTTCTATTTGCTGATGTCGTTTTCCAGCATTCCCAAGGGTTGGCTCAGAACATTCTTAAGCAATATTTTTGTACAGAGTTCTGGAGCTGATTTACAGACACAAAACATTTAAGTACACAGTATGAGACAATGAGCTTGCAGGCAGTCACTGTGAACTAAGTTCAATAGAAAACATCAAACAATGCCTTTATTTTGTGCATGAAGGATCTGCTGTTTCCAGCATCTAACAAAGTATAGTGTACACATAGGAAAATTGTGCGTGACAGAACTACTAGACAAGATGGGGGAAAAAAACTGAAGATTCTGAAGCAAAACAACACCTTCTGTTTCTAGATACAGCCAGCCACTCGCACAACACACATCCACTCCGCCAGCGGAGAGCACGGTTTGACAGAAGTCACTCGTGTTTATCCAAGATGACTAATTGCAGGTACTAGGTGTAAAATAAGTAATTACAAAAGGTGTGGGTGCTAGTACCACATCTAATCGAAACACAGAGGCGAAGCTGACACAATCTATGTTGTTTCACACACAAAAGTGGTTGCCTAACGGGACTTTCTTCATAATAAACAATGGCTTCATTAGCTGAAGTACACAGGTAGTTTACATATCTGTGGAACCGAAAAAGGCACAAAGCACAACCATCACATTGGACGGTTGCCCTCTTCAATTACTTAATTTGCATTTCCTGTCTGGACATTATCCCTTGCATGTTTCTAACGGCTTACAATTGTGCTAGTTCTTCTTTCAGAGCTAATGCATCATAATGCATTCCGTAGCACTACCTAACTATTTACGCCTGAAAAGACTGTCTTTGCATACTTCGGTCATCCTGAATCTGGAAAAAGTCAGATCTTGTTAAAAAAAGTTGCATGACAACAGCAACACGTGGAACACACAGCAACAGGAATGTTGGCTGCTATGTCACATTTCTTCAGCACAACGGATAGATATATAGTCACATTGTCATAAGATGATATCATTGCAGATAAGGGAAGACAGAAGCTGGCAAATGTTACAATGCCACAGATTTGTAAAGGCTATCATCTTAATTACGAAGCTGTTATATGTGCGTGTTGGTGTGGGCTCAAAATATCACAAAATAATATTTATGACCAACCTAAAAGCGAAAATTCGCTTTGTTCTAAAAAGTCCTGAACACAAAATCCAGACATTTCGTAGTGATATCACATCAAAATTGTTCTGCCAAACATAATTTTGGGTAATCGCCTACTGTCAATAAAACTTTGAATACGCACAGTTAGGTCAATGCTTATATTTAATATAATATGACGTAGCTGTCACACTTATTCCAGTCTCACCATAAAGCATAAATCAGTAATGTTGTAACTGTTTACCTCTGTGCTCTTATTTGGGCTTAATAGCAGAACATTAACAAAAAACTTGCTGAACAGGTTTAAGGTTCATGGTTGTGTTCACAGCATAGCAATTAAATGACTGCAATATTTTAAGATATGCCATGGGCTTTTATGTGGATTCACAGTTGCTCTATCCTCCTGCAGTTCACCAGTTAAACCTAAAATTTTACAGGGGTAATAGGCTAACGACCAAGGCCAAGTTACAATTTACTTGGCCTCACAAGACCAAATTCTGAAAACAATACTCTCCAATTAACTCAACTGGCTGACAACACACACAAACTACAGTGGCAAGGTGCAATAGTGGCCCATTTGGAGAAACGAAAGAGTGGTCCTCAAAAAAGTTAGGTTTTTTTTTTTTTTTCAAGATCGCAAACGTTGGGCCGTCGCTTAGATGTGATCAACCACTGCGAAAAAAAAAAAAAAGGCACAGCATTTCAAGGAGAAAACTCTCTTATACTAGCAGCTCCAGATTAGGCAAAAAAAACTCGGCACATCATGTGCGTTTACAAAGAACACTACCCAGTCAAAGCAACACAAGTGAGCAATAAGGACTCATGAGAAGATGCAGAAGGAAATGAATAATAGAAAAAAAAATGCATCTCCTGAAACAGGAACGGGTAGGTCAGCCATGCAAGACTTCATTGGTGCACCTGGAAGGTGACTACCGAGGAGGCTGCACACTATGGTCTGCTCGAAGCAATCTTCTGGCCACCTTCACTTCAACTTAAGTGAAGAAATAAAACCGAGGAACTGTAACAAATTTATACAAAGGATGATTTGTGTGCACTTCCTGAGAAGAAGAAAAAAAAAAGTGACGTTACAAGTGCGAAGCACTCGCAATGAGACCGCTGGCAGATGAAGACTAGATGATAAACCAGAAAAGCACCTGCAAAGCAGCTTACAACCACCTGCCAGCTGTTCAAAAGAGAATATGCAACAGTGGAGGCACACACGACATGTTGGCCACACTGCAAGGCTCAGCGCTTGTTCGCCTCGAAGAGAGTCGTTTCCTCTTCTTCGTCGTCCCCACGGTCTAGCGGCTGCATTTCCAGCTCAGCACTGCGACTGGCTATGATGCCGTACTTCCGTGTTTTACTCCGCCTGTACCTGGACCTGCACAACAAGAAATGGCTATACAAGTAGCCAGGCAGGCCTACCAATGACTCCAAACACTGCATGCACATTTACAAATGAATTGAAAGTTCTGCAGGAGCAATAATCTTTGAATCCTTGCAGTTTTACGTTCATAAACCTCAATATGATTCCGAGAAATACATAGTGGAGAGCCTTGTAAATTTTAACCACCTGGGGTTCATTAATGTGCCCCTAAACCTAACCCTCAGTCCTCCAGCTTTTTCGCTCCATCAAAACGCAACCATCGCAAGCACGATTCGATCCTGCTACCTTCAAGTCGGCAGTCAAGTACTATAAACACTAGACCACCACAGTAGCTTGTTGAAACGCCAATGCATTACATGTTTTAAAAATGCTTGCAATGAGGAAGAGCAGTTAGGAATACCGCAGTAATAATGTGTGGGCTCAGGAACCAGCAGCCAGCTAAAGCCTTTGCAGAGGACATGGAAGCAGTGAGAAGAAAAACATCTTGACCTTTGCTCTCCAGTTACTGCGGCCAACTGCTTTGTCTACAGCAACAGAGCAAGCACAAGCGTGCCTCAGGCCATTCATACTTCTCGTTTTGTGCTATGCCTGGCCAGTGTCCCCATAATAGACACATTTTTGCATGTCATAACATCAAAAACACGCTGTATAACACTGCAACGATGAAAAGGAAATAGTCAAAGTAAAATTCATACCTAACCAACCTCATGAACAACTGCATAAAAGTATGCCAATCAAATAACTTCCTGAATAAATTGAAGAGGAATGACGTCCTCTGTCACATAAGTATCTTCAAAGTGTGTGCCAAAGTATGTCTCTATTTAAAGGGAAACATTGAGGCTTGCAATGTTCTTTAGCAAAGCAAATCTAGAGTTCCTATCTATATTCACAAGAGCTACTACTCTAAACTAGATGAGATTTTTTTATTTAAAGGGGCATTGAAACAACTATAGAGCATGGTCAGAAAACGCTGCAGACTGGTAGGCGAGCATCCTGAGAACACACACGCCACGAGTAGGGCATTCGCAACATGATTCCGATGACGTCAGAGTTACTGCCTCCAATTAATCACTAGTAATTGAACTAGCTAACTAAATACTAAATAAAGAACCTTCACTATATCAAGATGTAATGAAGGGCTGCTTGTTCGTTTCTGTTTGATACATAGAAAAAAAGAACCACCGGGCATTACTATGGGGAATAGCACGAGTGGTTCAAAAGTTCCATTTTCGCCTGCTTGCACTGGACATGTCGTGTCATCTAGCGGGGCCCAGTTGAACAAAGCAAGCCTACTATATCGGAGGCAATGACAGGAAAAGGAAAGATTAGGCGACATGTGGCTGTTGTTGCTGCTGTGGCTCTCGCTACTTTTGCTCTTCTGCTACTAGTGTTGGCAGCAGTGCAATAAAGCTGGACACAGCAACAGTAACATGAAAGTTTCCACTTGAGACGGCTAATCTGAAGTATGCTAACTCGATGTGGACCACTAAGACCTGATTTTATATTGAAAAAATAAGCTCTTCCATGGCACACAAGAGTAGCACTACGAGGTTTCTGGACTGCTATTTAAGCATTAACATCAACTTAATATTTGCCTCAAGTTTCCTTTAAGGAACCCGGGTTGCCGTATGCTGCCGTCGCTTGGCAAAATGCAGGCAAACCAGTGAAAAAAATTGGAAAAGAGGAGCAAGTGAGAAATATAAAAAGAGAAAAGAAAGAAAAAAAATAGAAAGAAAAATCAAAACATTGAAAAAAGAGAAAAATAGAACAAGAAAGAAAAGAGAGGAAGAAAAGAGAGAAATAAGAAAGCTGTTCAGTTTACACCTTCTACAGCTTTGGCTCCACTGGTGCGAAGATGTCCTTAATTTTTGGAATTAAATGTAGCTGTGATGACGATGTCCTTCTATTCCTGTTCATTTTTTGTACAACACAAATGCCATGTGTAGTATTGAAGCAGTCCAAATCACGTGCCCCACCTTACAACAAGCTTTTGCCTGGATGTGCACCCAAGACTTCACACACACAACACACCCTTCCAATCTCTGAGGTTGTTGCGCAGTGACGTTTTTTGCCACCAGGTGACACCGCTGTCCCAACAGTGATGATATTTCAGACATCTTGGTGCTCTTTCCAAAAACGAGATGCTTTTAGGTATGAATTTTTCAAAATACTTGTCGTCTCTTGCATAAAATTAAATGGGACAGAGCGGCAAAGAGATGACAGGAAGATCAAGCAGCCTTTTGGGGCTTTTTAGTAATGCTGCGGCCATCCGAGTACTTCTACAAAAATATTAGGCTCAATGTGTATTCCCCCACCCCGCCTCAAGGCACAATCCAGCTGATCGCCGCGACAGGTGCTGCAACAAATTATTTCCGTCAATAGTCGTTGAAGGGTTGAGAATGCCCTCAAAGGGTACGGCCTTGCATGCACGAGCAAGCACACGGACCATTGTCGTGCCTATACCTTCACCACTTGTGCCATTTATCATGAAGAGCATTCAGCTGAATAATTTCGTCAGAGTAATGCTCTGAACAGCAGGCGGCTCACGACTAGGTGAGCTCACACGCTTCCATAGCCTGTACACCAGTGGCCTGTACGCCTGTGCTTATGGGGTGTACAAGGGGGTAAACGTTCTGCAACTCGGCTATAACCATATACGGAGCCAGTTTATCTATTCCTTTTTTCTTTTCAAATCGTTACAGTGCAAACTACACCGCCTTCAGTGTTGGTCTTCATAAACCATGGCGTTCAAGAACAATTTTACACTTGAATGCAAGAGTGTGATGATGTTTCTGGGCAAACAAGTTCCACAAGGGAAATTCAAAACAAAGCAGTAAATATCTGTGGCAGTGAAGGTATTTCGTACGTTCAGTGGTTCAGCGACTCAGAGGATTAGACACAGCTGTGTGCATGTTGCAAGATCTAAGGTCAAAACTAGTCACATCTACACAAAATTCTGATTATTCAGTAAGAGCTAAGAGTACACGAAAAATGTCGAACACAGAGCAGGATATCGGCATTGAATTAAGCATTTTGTAAGGCGGTGCATATGAATTCATTCCTGACATTTTTGTCGCTGACATTAACTTTGGCATGCAATATTGACACCACCATAACTATTTTTCAAGAGAGCCCTTGCTTTGACGTAAGCAACTTCAAAAATTTTTGCAACAACCTTGTAAATGGCTGCAAGCCGTGGACTGTTACGGTGTTACTGAAAAGAACAGTCATGTGTTCGTCCTTCAAGGTCCACCTTCTCCTGCCGAAAATTTCTCGAAACTTTCCATGCCCCAATTCGTACCGTGGTGTCTTTTGAACTAGCGTTTTATCTACGTACTTTGACTGATTACTGCAGAACCATGCTGCAAAGGTTTTAAGCTAGCAGTTATTCATGTGCTACGTTTTTTAAGCTGCTACTGTGTATATGTGCAACAGAGAATCGGCTCCTTTTCAGATGCAGTTACGCTTATGTTCAAAATGACAATGAACTTTCTGCCGAGACAGTTTTTTTTTTTATTAATAGCATGGAAAGCTGAGCTAGTTGGTAGGAATGCATTTTAAAATTGTGCAAATAACACAGAGGGTCAAACAGTTGGGAATCCATGTGCGAACATTTGAATCTGTGAACACCATTCTTCATTAGAAGGGAAAACAAGTAAAGTAGCAAATTGAGCTAGTTGGAACACACTCATTTCGATCAGCGCACAAAAAGGACAAAAAAAAAACACAAGAAAGTGCACGACACAAGCGCTGTAGAGCGTTGTAGAATAAGTAATTACCTGACACTTTACACTATGCAGAGTGAAAATTTACCATGTGTTTTGACGCCAACGATCACGTAGAAAGCACGCAGGACAACTCCGTTCGCCTGCTCCATGCCGGCGATGTTGAACAACATGGTCGTGTTGCTTTTGCGGGTGGCATTAGTCACCGCTGAAGTCGCATTTGTGATGGCATGCTCCGGCGATGCCGCCGAAGTGGCCAATGCATCGGTCGACGTCACCACAGTCTCGGCCGAGACGCCCAGCCAGCAAGCAGCCGCAAACACTGCCGTCAACATAGTTCCCAGCTTCTCGAGCTCCTATACAAATCAGGCGTCACGCCACCAACACGCAGATCGTCCTGCGAACGAAAATGTCGAAGCGGCAAATGGCATTCATGCTGCCACAGCCACGCGTTCCGCAAATTTTGCCTGCTGGTGCGGCATGTTTGACGCTATTTCGACGGTTACCGGTAACCGTTCTCAAACACAACCTTGCTCATCATCATCACCAAATTCATTACATACGTTTGTATTTAAAAAAAAAAACGTCAATATGAAAACAATAGTATATTGTTGCCTTACAATATTTACAACCTTGTTATACCTAAAAATTTTATACAAGTAAATGTTTGTGACAAATTTATAATAAACAAATATTCTTTGTTTAATTTACAAATCACGAAGGCAATTTTAACTTTCGCAACAAAAGCCAGTTTTAGAGGTAACGTACGTCACGGTCGCCATCTTCTGGGCAGCAAGTAATATTGACTGGTTGCTTGCGCCCTCTGCGAACAATGAAGACGCATCTTTCTTATCGTGTGACGGCTATGCCTCGGATGGTGACCTACCTACCTCCTCAATGCTTCCCTCCACCCGCGTCGTCCCGCCGTACCTTACCCGCGGCCCTGCTGGCTTGACCGGGTGTCGCGAACTGCGTAATCGCCCCCCCTCTGTTACCTCTCAGGTATCCGTGGCATCGTGTCCCAGACGACTGCGCTTCGTCCGCATACCTTGTTTTTTACAATTACCTCAATGACGCTTCCTTGAGCCGGCGCGCTGTCCCTGTGATTGACTGTTGTGATTAGTTTGTAGAGATCGGCAGCATGTTGCTTCGGACCCATCCTCGCCGCAGCCGAAGCATGTGCATTGCTTTCAGTGATGTGCCTTGTCGTCGGAGGAAAGAGGAGCGCTTCACATCTGACAATTTTCGAAAGAAACTGCTCTCGATTGGCGTCGTCGCTTCGTCGCTGCATTTCGACGACGCACCCCTTCGTACACGACGTTCTGGACGAACTTTGGTGAGTCGCGCTTTCGTTTCGACGAAACTAGACGGTGCTAACGGCTTCACATGCAGCGGTGTTTCAGTTTAGTCCGGCAAACGCTTGTGGTCTTAGTGGTGAGGCTAATTACCTGGAAGCTATGAGCAAGTGACTCGACGGATACCGCCCACTGCTCGATTTGTACGTTCGCGTGCGTGATAACTGACTTTTTTTTTGTTTGTTTTTAAAGCTGAGGACACTGCAATAATCGCGCCCACTGAATATTTTAGTTTCGGTAACGTTCAGGTTTTCAATCAACATGTGCGTGCAGCATGTTGAGTGAAGTCACTGTTTTAGTGTGTGGAGCTACATGGTTACCTTGTCTTGTTTTCTTGGTGCTTCCTAGACGTTGTCGTTCAGGAAAAAAAAAAAAAACGATATATAGATCTTACCTGAGCAATATATGGTGTGGAAAGCCGTAAGTACTGGTGGTAGTGAGCGAAAATTTAAAGAACCTTGCTGTAGTTATCGTCAAGGTTCTTAACTTTATTCTCATTCCCTTTCCAATTGTCAACTGCAGTGTCGAAACGCCGGTTATGCTTTGGGAAAGCCAACCATGCAGGCATCTTTCCAAGAAAAAGAAAAATATTGATATGAAAAACTTGCCTGTCAACCGAGGTACACTTTTAACTTGGTCTCGGTGTAGTTTTGGATCCCGGAAAAAGGGTTTCTCTCTCTCTCTTTTCATGTTATCTTCTTTTCGCTTCATTCGTATGCCATTAGCGGCGATAGTGTGGCGGTACCCTGTGACACACGACTTCTTTTTTATTTTTTTTTTCGCTCTTCCTGAAAGTGTGCTGCGCCGTTCTCTTATTTTAGACCAGCGTCGAAAGGCGGAACGAGTTCGACACGAGCCTCGCACGCGTCGCCTTTCCTACGTTTTTTTTTTTTTTTGCGCTCTAAAAAAGAACCGCAATGAACTCTCCCAACTTTCCAACTCAAGAAATGACACTATTGTCTAGCTTGCGAAGGCGTGAACAGGAAAAAAAAAGTACGCGCTAGTTGAACGGGCCATTTTCGCACAATGCCCCTGTGGCTTCGCAGTTGTGCTTCACCGTGTCACTTCCCCGACTCGTGAGGAAGGTTTCTCCGATCTCGGTCGACTGGAACACCCCCCCACTTCCCGTGGAAAAGTACTCTTACGACTTCCCAATGCCCCAACAAGAAAAAAAAGGGGGGGTGGGGGGCGTAAAGCATGTTGTAGCCGAAAGCTTGGTAACCCAATCGTTTATCGCAATGTTTTGCTTCCAGCAGTGCGCTTCTACCACGGTGCGCTGCTGCAGTCCCGACAGAACCGGAATGCTAGCCGTTGTTTACCCAAGAATCGAACTGTGCGAGCAATTAACGGCGTTGTTGCAGTCAGTACACGTGTCCTTTGCTTTTCTTTCGTGCCTGAAAATGCCATTAGTGCGTCAGGGCACGCTGTGTAATGCACCAATGGGCCGTCCGCTGCAGTGTGCTCGGTACCAGATCGAATCGAAGTGGTTGGTTGGGGGACCAGAAGTTGACTGGTGGAACTAACCGACGCGATTAGGGCGAGAATCACGTCGCCGTCTCCTTCGTTCAGCTTTCCTTGCTGGAGGCATGTCGTCTGGTGTGTGCAGGGATCAACATGACCCCGTCCTTTCTGGAAAGCCCTGTTCACATTTCCGGTCTAGCGATTAGGCTCGTTCTTTAGGGGATTAGCTTTTGCCAGTCAGTGGAGGCTTTTTTCGAAGGCTAGGCTAGAAAGGAATGCCATCACTGCGAGGCAAGAAGCCACTCGCACCATCGACCCGGTCGACCTCGCAGTAGGCGAAGCAAAGCCGATCAGTTGAAACGTTGCAGCTGTGTTCTGACCTCGGTGCGCGGAAGTATACGATCGGATGACGTCATCTGGGCGGTGAGTCCCAACCTTTACTCCGCGAGCGTCTGACCCCCGTCCCTACCACGTGCGACGCGAGTACAGACAGGCCAGCGCCCTTGAAACGACGCCGGTGAAAGTCGCTGGCCCTGTGCCATGTATCGGTACAGATTGACCGAGCTGACGCATTCGCGCCTCTTCGCGTACGATTCCGCGTGCCGGCGTAGAAAGGGCTGTGCACGCTTTATGACGCAAGCTGTGCGCAACCGTCGGGGCATGAATGAGCGTTTCCCCGAGTTCAACTTGGCAGGCTATTTTTTTTTAACATTCGCTTGCGAAAAGCGTTGACGGGACTCGTGTGTATAACGCAGCAGCATCAGCAACACGATGATCGGGCAAGCATTGCATCAATCTGTCACATATTTCGATCATCTTTGGCATGATTGGTTAAATAGTGACATGACAATTTCGCTATCATTGGTTATAACGCCCCCCTCCCCATTTTTTTCTTGTTTTGTCTAAAAAAGAAATCGGAGCCCTGACCTTTTCAGAAAAGAGCTGACAAATGTGGAACAGCCCTGCATTGCCGACGCGAGGAAACTTGCGTATTACTGAAAACCAACGTGTGGTGTTTGGTTTTGGTGTAACCCAGTCAGCTTGCGAGGAGGACCCTTCAAGCCAAAGCTCTCTTGCGGTGCTCGTGCTGACCTCAATGTTGCGGGCTTGATCCTGGCTGTCGCGGGTCGCATTTTGATCGAGGCGAAGGTCTAAAGAGCCCCCCCCCCCCAACTACGGCGTCTCCCATTTTGGGACGTTAGGCTGCGTTAAACAACCATCTAACGGTAATGATAAAACCAGAAATATCAGTACAATAATTGTTACAAGGCGAGATGCTTAATCGTTTGTTCCGAATGTGACACACCGCTAGCTATTTCTCAACTGGAGCTCCGGTACGCCAGTGCTTGTGTCTTCGACCGCGAGTGTGTCGATCAGTAGCGTAGCCAGGGGCTGGCACTCTGCCCCCCCCCCCCCCCCCCGAAAATTTTCTTCCGCCACGGTGCGCAAAACCACACTTGCAGCTCCCGGCTTTTACTCAAAATCCATACTGTGGCCCAACCGAAACAAATTTCTGGATGCTTCACTGGTGCCAGTGTGTGAACCATGCGCGCTGGGGCGTGTTTTGTTATCCTAATAATAATATGTTGGGTTTTAATTTCCGAAACCACGATATGATTGTAGGGGGACGCCGTATTGGAGGGCTGCCCCGCCGTGTTTGTCTAGTGGCTGAGGTACTCGGCTGCTGACCCGCAGGTAGCGGGTTCAAATCCCGGCTGCATTTCCGATGGAGGCGGAAATGTTGTAGGCCCGTGTGCTCAGATTTGGGTGCGCGTTAAAGAACCCCAGGTGATCGAAATTTCCGGAGCCCTCCACTATGACGTCTCTCATAATCATAAGGTAGTTTTGGGACGTCAAACCCAATATATCAATCAATCGTATTGGAGGGCTCGGGAAATTTTCACCATCTGGTGTTCTTTATCGTGCACTGACACCGCACAGAGCTCAGCCATTTTCGCCTCCTTCGAAATGCGGAGGGATTAGCGACATTCGGATCAGCAAACAAGCACTCTAGCCACTAATCCCCGAGGCGCTCTGTTTTATTATCTTCTACACCGCTGCCTCGTCGTAAAACACTACGTAGGGTAGCTTAGAAGTGTGGCAGCTTGGGCTAGTTGGTATGGCATGACCGTGTCCGTCTTGTCTCTGTGTCGTCGTTTTGTTCTCGCGCTATAACTATCGTCACTACGTAGGGAGATGCAACAGCGACTGCGCTGACCGTGCGCCTCCAATTTCGATGTTGTCGAATGCGGACAGCTTTAGGCCAGTGTTCCGCTTCGCCGGCGGGCGGTAGGAGAGTCGTGACAGTCGAAATTTCCATTAACTGGGATGTAGCATGCCATCTATAGGGCCAACGGGGCCCGAACGTGCTGCGTGGCAAACTTCAGAAAGGACGCGCCGTGCCGATGCCGTGTATTGCTCATCTGGACAGTAAATTAGTTCGTATACGTACACGTTTGTAGAACTACATTCTCGGTCGTCCGTATGTAGTGGTATAAACAGCTTCGCTGGTCATCCACCTTCGCAGACGCGGATTTAATTTTTTTTCTTTTCGTGAGCGTCAAATAATGCAACACGACGAAGAATTTGTGGCGCTGAGGACGAGGACAAAAACAAACAAAAAAAAACGAGTGTAAACAAGATAGGAACGCCGGATTTTCGATTGGTTTGTTTTCCGCGCATAGATAGCTCTAATGAGATTTTGCGTATGCTGCGCACACACTTCCTGCGTGTTCGTAAAAAAATAAACGTATATCTGTGGGTGATTTGCGCAAAACAAACTGCTTGCAACTCTGGCGTGCTATCCTGTTTCTCTCGTTTTTTTTTTTTTTTTTTCCTATCTCTTTGTCTGTTTGCGCTGCAAATCATTGGCCGTGCGCAGGATTCTACATGGAAATGGGGGTGAGGGGCAATATTTTGTACCGCTTGTGTGCCCCCCCCTTTTCTTCCCCCACCCCTCGCCATGTCGTGTCCGAAAGGAAAACGAGCACCGTGCGATGGACGCCATAAGTGAAATTGAAGTGTTGCCGTGCTCTTCGCCTGCCATTGGTCCACGGACCACGGTCTTAGCGGCCGTAGTAAAGGTAGGAATTCTTTCGATGCATCAGGCGTAGGGTGGCCCTTCTAGCCACCCTATCGGTAGTCCTTGGGTCGTGGTTAAAAACGGTCCAAGAACGCGATACACAAACGAAGAAAACGCAAGGACGATCGCCGGGTTTTCTTCGTTTGTGTCTCGGTGTTCTTGCGCCATTTTTCTCCATGAACCCGCACCAATTTACCCAACTATCAGTGCAACCGTCACTGGGTCGCTATGATTATGATGTTTTGTCTGTACTTGATTATTTCATTATTTATGAACAAAGTGCAACAATGTGTTCTATATGCATTTCAGTACGTTCTTTCGAGCATTTACGTCACCTTAAATCCCAATGATATCTTCTTGTATTTTTGTTCGTTTTTTGAAAAAATTAACGTTTTTTGATGTTCTAATTTTTTTGTATACAAATTGTATTCTGCTTGTATACTTTCTCCCATTAGACCCCCTACTAGCCTATGGCTATGGGTCTAATCAGTGTTGCGCATTTCTTGAAATGTAGTCATAACAACCTCAATAAAATGACAAAAAAAACACGCGCAACCATGAGCCTGCGCACTAAAAAAAGATGTCAAAGGTCTGGCAGAGCAAAGGCCTAACCTCACGTACTCGTTGCAGTGCGTGTCTTGTATAGACTCGGCGCCGCGTCTTCTTCCTAAATGGAGGAGATCGCGAACGGCTACACAAACGTGGCTTTTGGGGCTGATTGGTTATATGCGCCAAAATGTGTCACAGCGCTAACACACGCGGTTCACGCAGAGACAAAAAGACAAGCTCCGCGCCCACTGTCTCCGTAAGGACAAGGCGCAGCGTCGAGTTATACAAGCCACACGCTGTATCGCGTATACGTGTGGCCAGGCCTTAAAAGCATCCAGTGGAATCGGCGCTACCGTTCAGATCAGAGCTCTCTAACTCGCATCAGCGATATACCGCGTGACACTCACGAAATTTTGGTAGCACAAGTGACCGGTACAAGGAAATAGTGGAAAGCGGGGGAGGGTTGGCCATAATGTCGGCTCCACTTGAAAGAAGCCTTCGCCGTATCTCATATGCGGGTCGTTTCTGAAGGGGATTTGGCGTCAGGAGTCGAAGAAAAGATAGATACCGATTTTGAGGAAGGACTAAAAATTTGGATACGCCGATTTTGAAGCATAGTTTTGTGCAGCGCTTATGTTTCCGGCACCATGGTGACCGCACGAGACAAATCCTCAAGACCAGTCGCGTCTGTGTAGCTTACGAGGACAAAGCGTTATCACGATAGGCGTGAAAATAATGCGGGCTGCATTTATAGCAATGTCACGTACAGTCACAGTGTCAAAGAAATATGATACGAAGACTCTTGTGTGGGCCGCTATAGCGAAAGGTCGGCGGGCCGTTTCTATGAAGCCCCTGGTTTAGATTGTTAGAAGACGGGGGGGGGGGGGGGGCTTTATATCCACCGACTCGCCCAACCTTATGTTCTGCCAAAGGCTCATGAATACGTTGCGAGTGTAGCACCTGAATTGTGCATGGGCAGTATTAGTAGCGGCGACCCAAGCTTTTGCTTTCATTCTTTTGTAATTTGGCTGGCGAAAGAAAACGGGGGTGCAGAAAACGCAAGAACAGCACTAAAAATCTATCAGTGGCAAACAACCCCCTTCTGGTGAGAGGTTAATGAACGTTTTCTTTAAAAATCGAGTAACAGATCGTTGCATACAGGAGGTCTCGCTATATTGCGTTGAAACCCGATCAAGTTGTGAGTGTAATGAACCAGCAGCTATATTGTCGAGTCTCTTTATTGGCTGAAGTTTTGTCCACGTACAAAGTCCCCCTTCCCCCCTCCTTTTTTTCTCTAATAGGCCAGTTTTTCATTGATCCTACAGGATACGTACGCTAACTATATAAAGCATTTTTCTGTTCTATTAGCCCGCGTTTAGTGTGTCTCGGCGCTGATTTGCGATGTTCAGGTGACAATCACGTGCCGCGTAGCGTGACCCGGTGACTAACCTTAACGTTTTTGTTTATCAGAGAGGAGAAAAAAGAAAGAAAATGCGGACGGCTTGAAATGAAGCGTTCCGCACCACTTCAATTATTCATAAACACGCCCCCCGCCTCTCTCTCTCATTTTTTCCCTCTCTTTGTGTGTATATCTTAGAACGATAGGAAGTTGCGCTAGCGAGTTACATAGGAGCACAAACTCCGGCGTTCGCGTTGTATCTTGGTCTTGTGTCAGTGTTTGTATAGGCCCGCTCGCTTTCGCGATAGCTCTCGTTTCTCTCGAGTCACATGCCGCGCGAGGGCATGGATGTCGTTGGCAGACGTGCAACGCGATCGGTAGTACTTGCACACGTGCGAAAGCCATGCTGGTATGTGCGGCGGAGATATGGCCGTCACCGAAGAACGCCCTCCTGCACCCGCACCCTATTGGGTCCCGCCTTGGTTTGTTTGTTTGTGTTCTGTTTGTCCCATTATATAGGAACTGATAGAGTGATAACTGATTTTGGTTGTTCGTCGATTTAGGCACACGGTGGCAGGAGTATATCGGCGCGTCACGCCGGGAAACCACTGCAGGAAAGAGAAAACAAAAAAATAAGTTATCTTGTTTCCTTTTTTTTGTATATGCTTCCTGACAAAAAAAAAACGCACTTCTGTCTCCGTAACCTCACTTTCTCGACTACATACGGCTATTTTCTTCCGTTCAGTGCTTACACCGCAGAGAAGTCTCGACCTGGAAGACTTGCGCAACTGTTTTTCACATTGTGTTTCTAATAAATAAATGAAAAAAAAAAAAAAAAGACGGCATCATCCGCCCTTATGCTCTCCGAGTTGGAGATGAAAGGGAAGTGGCAAATCGTAACTGAAGACCTATTTCACCTTAATTCAGACAGCGTAAGTAAACCGGCCGGGTCCGCCGGCGCTGCGATGACAGGAGTTGCTTTGCCGCTGTAAACGCCAGTGCTATTTACCGCGTGCCTACGGGAGGTTTTCAGAAGCCTAGAATGTGAAGAGTCAGAGAGATGAGAGTCAAGGGAAAGTACCTCAGAACCTGCGCTTCGCCGGTGACATTGCATTGCTGAGTAACTCAGGGGACCAATTGCGATTCATGATTACTGAATTAGACAAGGAGAATAGAAAGGTACGTCTTAAATTTAATCTGCAGGAAACGAAAGTATAATGTACAACAACCTCGGAAGAGAACAGCGCCCGGGATCTTTAGGTAGCAGTGCACTTGAAGTAGTAAAAGAGTAAGTATACTTAGGACAGGTATTAACCGTGTAAACGAATTACAAGATTGAGGTAACTAGAAAAATAACAATGGTGTAGCACATTCGGCAAGCATTCTGAAATCGTGACTGTAGAAATTGCCACTATCCCTCAAGGGGAAGGTATATTTTTATGTGGCCTCGAATATGGAGAATCTGGATTGGAAATTTTCGCATATAAAGACAACATTAGGGGAAATGCGATAGGTCACATTCGAATATTGCCGCAATGCTTTAATGTAGACCGAAAATGATTTCAGGCGTATACAGTGCGAAATAAAGTTTACAGGTGGCGACAAAGTTGCAAAAATGTTAAGTTTTGCTCAGGTTCGGCCGTTATTTCAACATTGAGGTGGTCTTCAGTCTGATCATATGCTGAATAGCAGATTTAGTAGTAACTATCATTGACTACTCACTCAGAAAGCTTTATCAAATAATTTCTTTGTT
This sequence comes from Rhipicephalus microplus, assembly GCF_013339725.1. Lineage (NCBI taxonomy): Eukaryota > Metazoa > Arthropoda > Arachnida > Ixodida > Ixodidae > Rhipicephalus > Rhipicephalus microplus. The sequence continues at coordinate 222,771,902 of NC_051165.1, read as the reverse complement.
TTAAGCGAGAAAAAATATTTGTGAACTTGTGTGTTACCGCTCTCGGGGGTTTGGACGTGCTTATAGCCGTAACAATGCGTCCTAGCACCAAGTACAAGCTGCACGGATGTGTGGATCACCTGGACAACTTAATCAACTTTGTCCGTGCTTATTTAAATGATTTACAAGCTAGTATTGCCCTTGGTTAACGAGAAACGCGAGACCTATACTAGACAGCATTTGGCCACATGCTGGCAGCCTGCGTTTATATGATGCTTACGCAGCACCGGCAAGTGGTACCGATGTGCCAATTAAGTTGGTTGTAAGTCCGTCAATGGTGTGTGCTTGAGTTTGCCTTCTTTCGTCCTTGTCTTGAGTTTCACTGGTTTTTCTCGCATCTAAACATGAACCAACCTGCTCAGATTTTCACGCTTATGAAATACACAGATCGCACTGTGTATGTGATATTTTTTTAGGGGTTTTCGTTAAATTAGCGCACTTTCGTTCAAGAACGTTGTACCGACTCGCCCAGAAAGCCACCCTTCTTGAGCACCCGTAAAGCTGGCACTTATTCCCCTCTCCACCAAAGTTCACGTGCAAACGCAAATCGATATATCTGGTGTCTCGGATACAGACAAGACGCGTGTTTATAGTAATGGCGACGGAGCGTTGGATACATTTTCGCGAGTAAACGTGGCCGTAGTATGGTTTGTGTGTTTGCCACGAGATTAAGTGGAAGGTCCGAATTCGAGAGAGGCTCAAACAATGCGTGCCGCAGATAAGCGATCATCGTGCATACTAACTCCAAAAGGAAACAAAGATGATATGACAGTGTGAGGAAATTGGCAAATGTGCAATCTGTTCTCGCTAGAGAGCTGCAGCTAAATATATATATATATGTATGGCTTCTTGCCTTGCACTGGATATATGAGATAGACTGAATAGAGCAATGATTTTCAATGTTACCGTCATTAATGTTCTCCTAATATACACTTGACATGCGCGACGCCCAAAAAAACAAAAGCAGTAATCAACTATGCTTATCGGTCCTTCCCGATTACACAAAACCCTCTGAGTACAGTTTTTTTTTTTTTTGTCAAGATACTATTGAACTCTGCAATGACTTGTCTGTTACGACCCCTCGCTTGACAAAGGGTAATTCGTCGCTGCTATTGACTGCGCTGTACTTATCTACGTCCTCATATGTTTCTGTATTTCCTGAAGCCTATGATTCGTGCGATAATCGATAATCAGCCATAGCCTGAAAGCAACAGGCTTTTTTTCTGTGATAGGCACAGAAGGTTCGCTAATACAAACGTATCATTCTTTTTGATATGATACGCCTAAAGCAGTTCGCGTTCAATCCCTCATTTTCCCTATCTAGAATTCAGATTTGGCAAAATAAAGGCTCCCAACTGTTGGAATGCTTCACATGCAACGCTAGGTGCGTGTGCCTCATCGCACACAGTGAACATGCTTCTTTGAGTCGTTCATTTGAACACAGCCCATCCCGGCCAAGACCGCCTAAAGTCTAGGTGGTATTGGCCTGGCCGACATCTTGGGCGTAGGAATGTTGTGAACTACCCCCCCCCCCCCTCCCTCGCTGCACTTTGTGTAAATAGTTCGGTGACTAGTCTTTCAGTGCGAATTGCGATGATATATGTTGTCCCAAAACCTTCGTATGATTATGAGAGACGCCGTAGTGGAGGGCTCTGGAAATTTCTACCATCTGGGTGTTCTTTAACGTGCACCCATATCGGAGCAGGCGGGCCTACAGCATTTCCGCCTCCATCGGAAATGCAGCCGCCGCAGCCGGGATTCGATCCCGCGACCTGCGGGTCAGCAGCGGGGTACCTTATAGCCACTGGGCTACCGCGGCGGAGCAGGCAGAATTGCGCTCGCCGCCTGAGATGCGGGCGTGAAGTATGTATTGAATATATATATTGTTTGTCAGTGCTGATGTCTAAGCTTTGCACCGTCACGGACTGCGGAGGGCCAAGGGCCTTTGTCAGGCTGTTCGCCTTTAGCCCTTTGCCCCTGCAGTGAGCGCTGTATCCGGCTTACTGTAAATAAAAGTACTACTACTACTACTACTACTACTACTACTACTACTACTACTACTACTACTACTACTACTACTACTACTACTACCACTACTACTACTACTAAAGTTCAGTAAACATGCGTGGCGCTTCGAACACATGTGTTCGCCCCGAGCTTTTGCGATACTCGTTTTTATCCGGCGAGACGACGTGTCGTCTTCGTTCCAAACTACTGCTGGTATGTGGAGCTGTCTTCGCGTCGCTATATTGTACGTATTTAAAGCGAGAAGGGTCGAGAGCAGCAAGAAGCTCGTGTAGTGGTTGTGCAGGTGTGTTGTTGAATGGAGGAGCCGAAAAAAAAAGGGGGGGGGGGGGGAGGCTGCCGTCAGTGCGTGCGCGCGCGCTGAGCCGCGCTACGAAAATAGCGATTGCGCAACGCAACCGCACGCGGTGTTTACTGTAGTTGACGCTGATGCGCACCGACAAGTCTCGACGCGTCGTGGCGCGGCGGTCGGCTGGCTGCTCGAGCTTTTTTTTACGGTATTGATTACCGAAGCTAAACGCGCTATCGCTACAGTGCACGCACTGGGCACGAAGGAAACGCCTATAAGTTTCCTCGGCGCGTATAATAACTGCAGCGGGGAAGTCAGTCACGTGACCCGGCGCTTTTCTCGGGAATAGCTCTTTCCGTTGATATAACGCACGTAATACCTAACACGGTGCGCCAAGATGCATGAAGATACACAGGCGGCGGCACGCTTGCAGATGTATTAACAGCGAGCGTAAGGGAAGAACTGGCGCCTCGACAAGGCGCTTATGCACGTACGCAGTCATCTCTTACATCAGCGTATCTTGCCTCTTAATCGACTGAAAGTTTCCTATCCGCCGCTCCTTGTTGCAGAGTTCTATCCGCAAAAACGGTTCGTGTGGTCGCCACTGTTACCATCTCACAATGCTTCTATAAATGTAGGCCAAGTAGTATACCGTATCAACAGCTACAGAAGCAGGAAAAGAAACGCTCAGCTTCTTCCTGCGGTCCGCGCGGCTTACGACAGTGTAGATACGAGTGTCTCCTCCTCCTCGCCTCTTTTTTTACAGTCTCCATTACGATCGACTCTCCGCCGGAGCAGTAGTAGCAGACAGCTTTGCCGCAAATAGATTAGTCCCGGCGAGCATGCTATATCTCCCAAGATATTTTGTAATGATGGCCCAGTTTCCTGTGACAAGAAAGTCGCGTTCGACTGTCTTCTCTCTAAAAAAACGCGCCGTGAGCTGGATTATCATCTCGGCACAGTTTTCTTTTTTTCTTCTTCTTCTTTGTGTCCCTTCCTGACTAACGGCGGCGCCTCCGGCGACGCCTTTCCTGCTGCCCTCCTCCCGCGGAAGTTGGGGTTTTCCGCGCCCATCACTGAGGCTATCACTTGCGTCCGTGCATGCGCCGCACACTGGAGTAGGCTGGTATTTGGTCTTTTTTTTTTTTTCGTAGTACTAGCAGTGCGTTAGAGCCTGCGCAGCCTTCGAAAGTGTTCTGCTTCCACCGATCAGCGGCGTGCATATGTAATCGCGTGATCCACTGTGCCGCAGTGCAGCGAGCCGGAAAGCGAACAGAATATCTGTCTATCTATCTATCTCTCTATCTCTCTATCTGTCCATCTACTTTTTTTGTTGTTGTTGACGAGGCTAACGAGGTCCAGCTCACATTTGCGCATTCGTGGTACCGTGGAGTTCTATAACGTTGGCCAAGCCGTCGCATACCGAAGGAGCAGTGATCGTATGACTAAGCTAGTTTATATATATATATATATATATATATATATATATATATATATTATATATATATATATATATATATATATATCAGACAGTAATGCCCAAGGGAATGTACAGGGGAAGTTATTAGAACCAATGGAATGTAAATAAGAAGAAAGAAAAGTGGATGAAAAATACCAGCTGTGAGCAGGAATCGAACCCACGACCTTCGAATAACGCGTTCGATGCTCGAAGGTCGTGGGTTCGATTCCTGCTCACAGCTGGTAATTTTTTCATCCACTTTCTTTCTTCTTATTTACATTCCATTGGTTCTAATAACTTCCCCTGTACATTCCTTGGCATTACTGTCTGTTATATCTCAGTAATATTGTGTTAAAACACGGAAATACGAGCCCTTAGGTATACACTTCTCTCCCTTATATATATATATATATATATATATATATATATATATATATATATATATATATGCTCGTCGAGTCTCCCGACCTGGGCGTCCTTTCTCTCTCACAATTTTTAACGTATACGACGCGCGGCACCACCCATCAATCGATGGGGGCGACGGCGAGCGGAGGTTTTTGCGGAAACGTTTCATCCAGTGCGACGCGCGTGAAGGTTTGCTCGCACTCGCTGCTACTTCAAAAGTCCCCATCGACCCCCGCTGCATGCGACTTCTTTGTAGATACTATCGCTGTAGTACACACTACTGCAGCGCTGTGCAGGCACGTATACGAAGTGCACAACTGCTTGCGACACGAGCATGAACGAGGGCCTTTTTATAACCTGGTTCTTTTTGGAGGAAAAACGTGCGCTCTTGCATAAAAAAAACACCCACGCGCGAACTATATATGTAATGCAAAAGGTGGTTTACCTAGATGGCTATATACAGTTGGAAGAATGGAAGGAAACGGAAAATTTTACTGCGCCCTGTATTTTTCGACGTTTTTTTTTTTTAGGGGGAAGGAGAGGGTGGAGGTGTTCTAACTTACCACGTGTGACTTTCTTAGTGACACACATAGTTCAGGTGCCCTTTGGAGACAACGTCAATGAAAACCGACTAACAGAGAAGACGAAGAAGGTATACGACACCTTACTTGCATTCTTATTTTCTGTATTGTGGTAATTGTGATTTATCACATTTACTGCAATGCAGTCTAAGGACTACGAATGACGTCCCCTATACCTTCCTTGACTTCTCTGTTAGTTGTCTAACTAATGAAAAAAAAAAAACGAGCGCAGAAGTTCTTTCGCTCTTCAAAGCGAGTCATACACGTATACGTGTATACACGCTATAGCGTGTCAGGACTCACCAAAAAGGGCAAGGCTTTCTTTTAAGACGACAGTCTTTCTTGGGGAGCTTCGACGCAAAAATTTGGTCTGTCTGTCTGCCTGTACATTTGTCTGTTTGTTCACCCTTAACGGTACCCTGAACGGCACCAAAGTGACCCAACGATACTCCAAACGGCCGACCCCATCCGCAGCGCCCACAAATATTCCTCACGATTCAGCGTTCATACTTGTGCGATTGGCAATTAAAAAGCAATTACTGCGCGTATCTAAGACACCATAACAACACGTCAATATTATGTATGTGTATTTTTTTTACTAGAAAATGCATACATAAGTAATTTTAAAGATGGTAGCTTCTATAACGCTGCGCTGGCCAAGCAACGCTTGCACGAAACGGCAAGTGTTTCAACCGCTCTGCTAAGGCGACATGGTGGTGGCACCTACCCGTAGCCTTGCGTTCTACACCTTATCACCTCAGAGACAGGCGCGCACGGCGCGCGCCCCGTTTTCCAGGACAACTGCGAGATAGCGGTCATGTCTTACGTCTGACGTGACTTGATGTGCTCGTTCGCCTCCGCTGCACGCTCGAGGCACTCTAACACAGCGCCTTCAGAATACCATTCACCGATTTTTTTTTTTTTTGCGCAGAACATCAAATAAACTTTTTAAAACATTAACATTTTAACACATTTTAAAAACATTAATGTTTTAAAGACATTAAATCGTCTTTCGACGACATTTTAGGTGTAACATGCAGATACGGGGCCAATATTCTTTTTCCCCCTCTTCGCGTGGTAGCGCACTCTGTCTTGCAGGTGCTGGTCTATAGCGTGAACATCTGTAGATGGCGTTCAACAGTAAATACCTATTCCATCTTTGTAAACAGGGCCAGGCACCATCCACATACTGAGGCGCTTGTAGTGACGCGCATGCTCCGCCCAGCCCAAAGCTCGCCACTGACATCTGTGATAACACGACAACTGGCGCATCAGTTACAAACTGCCTCGGAGCACGGCGCGTTGCGAGTCTCCCCTACGCGCTGTGCTCGGAGGCAGCTCTGCAGCTGGTGTGCCAATTGTCACGTGATCTTAAGAGGACGGTGGTAAACGGTGGCGAGCTTTGGGCTGGCCAGAGCATATATAGATATATATATATATATATATATATATATATATATATATATATATATATATATATATATATATATATATATATATATATATATATATATATATATATATATATATATATATATCGCGCCGCGTCGTCGCTGTGTCGGCGGCGCCTGCCTTTGTTCAGGAACATGGAATATAGCTCTACCGGTGTGGTAGCATAAAGGTGAGGAGAGGGCGAGAGATAATATATAGGGCGACTGTTTACGGATGTGCAATGGAGGGACGTTGCGTCGTTACGAATGCGCGAAACAATAAGAACGGGCAAATCGAAAAGAGGTGAATGGGTGTAGATTGTCTAGTTCCTGCGAATTCTATAAATATATAAGCGTGACAGTTCTGCGTGGTCGTGTGACCAGCTGTGTTTACCTTGCTACCGGAACTGCTCCTGCGTAGTTTGGTTGTCTTTGAAAGCGAAACTGTGACTGGGTGTGGCAGCTTGGGCTAGTTGGTATGGCATGACGATAGTTATAGTGCGAGAACAAAACGACGACACAGAGACAAGGACACGAAAAAAAAAGCGCTTGTGTTTTTCGTGTCCTTCTTGTCTCTGTGTCGTCGTTTTGTTCTCGCGCTATAACTATCGTCATGTGACTGGGTGATCCAAACAGTCTCTAAAGAAACAACCGCCGCTCTTTCGCGTAAATGAGGTTTTCAGCCGTGATAAGCGGGTCGTAAGCTACCTATCGCAAAAAAAAAATAAATAAAATAGAACATAGTGGACAATTTTTGGGTTAGTGCTTCTCTGATGGCAAAGGCCGAAACGAGTATTAATCATATATACAAATATGCCATTCACGTTGACTGAGGCGTCTTACGTCTTGCGTTTTCTGCGCATAATTTTCCACACGTGGTAGTGGCAAGCATTGAGAGTCGTATATGATGCGCGCCGTCCATGGCATCACCAAGGCGCGCTGCACCGTCTGCACTACGATTTGGCAGCACTACGCATGTCCACGGTGGTGACTGAATGGAGCGCACTATACTACCGCTAATGCTTGCCTCCGTTCGGGTTTCACTTGGCGCCCCTATAGTACGTGCTTGGTGTCCTTATATAAAATCATCTTAAAAGGGCTTGCGAGTTCATTCTCGTATTCCGATTGCTTGTGTACTTTACTTCTGCGGTGCTGTATCCTAATATTTGAAATAACACAAGTAACGCTATTAGAACTTAAACCAAGGAATGTGCGGCGCTTTAATTGCTAATCAACACCAAGCTGCTAGTTGAATGTCCGCCGTCAGCAGCTGCGTTTCGGCTGTGCAAAATATGAAACGGCTCGTGCACGTCGAGTTCGGCTCATGTGTGTACGTTTCCTAATGGTGACACATTTTTTAGATGTCCTCTGATGTCGGTAATGATAAACGTAAAACAGCGTTTAGATACAGGAAAGAAAAAAAAACACACACAAGGCGTTGAACATGCAACTGAGTTGCAATTTTAGCGCCACGTGTGTGTGTGTGTGTGTGTGTGTGTTTTTTCATTACCGTGACCTGTGCCTAAGCACTGTTTTATTTTTATCGTGGAACCCCACCTACTCGCTCAGTCTGCTTGTTTTCTTCGGTTGATGTCGATAAAGTTTTTGACCCCGCCAGTCAGTCAGTGGCTTGGTCCGATGGTCAATAATTAATTTAAAAACGAATATTGATCGCGGGAAAATCGCAGTCTCTCGTGACCGCCCCACTTATCGCGGTAGGAAAGCGTATTTGTTCGATCGAGCGTGTGACCTGTTTGCGTTCTACCCTTGGAACTATGCCTCCACACTCGCTGAAATGATTCATTAGCGTGGGTTCGCACTGGCTGAAGTGTGACAAGGCCCGTTTGTATAGGCCACGAGTAGTTCAGCAGTATGTAGTAGTAGTAAGTAACGTGTTTTTGCGGGAAGAGGGGGGGATTGGTGTTGGTTAAGTGGTCAGTATACGTGTGGTCCTCAGTCCACGGCTCCACCGACCTTTGCGGGGCACTGCACTTGGCCAAGGAGGGTCATTTGACCCTCCATTTTTCGTGCTGGAAAGCCGGGTCTCCCACTGTCCGTTTCTTGGTATGCGCCCCGATTTGGGCAAATTGATATTTGTGGGAACGCGAATTACAGTCCCACGTAATGTGGCCGAAAGTGGGCTGTATGTTCGGAAAATTGCAAAAGATCACCTGTTTGTGTCCGTTGAGTTTGACCTATTTGCAACGGCACGCGAGAAGTGCTTCGAGGAGCCATATATTTATGCGCTGACATATAGCTTAAGAGTTTGCGAAAATCTTGGGTGCCCACGGCTTCATTATTTTTTTTCCTCTCTATTTCTCTCTCTCTCTCTCTCTCTCTTTGATTCCCCCAAGTTTTGACGCACAATTTTCCAGCCAAGTACATCCGAGCTTCGCCTGACTCTTAATTTTCCAGCCAAGTACATCCGAGCTTCGCCCGTCGCTTAGAGGCCCGTTTTGTGAACGTAGCGCTGACGTGGTCGGACGTATCGTGAATTGCAGCCGTGCCCCGTGATTACGACAGTTGTCAATATGGGCGAATGGAAATGAGCGCCAGTCTTTCGCAGCGCAAGAACATGTGGTCATTCCGTTCGCGCTCTGACGGAATGGCATAAATTTTGGTGCACATGCGCTTCTCATTATAACGCAAATGACCTGCCAAGGTTGAGGAAAATACGAATAGTGGCATCTGGAACTGCAGTACACGTGTGTTTTTTTTTCTGTTTTTTTTCTTCACTCGTTAAAGGCATACAGGTAGCGCCGCTCGTGCGAGTGGACTATATAGGTGACCATTCGGCCTGACGCAATTTGAGTGCAGCAAATAACGTGAAGGGAAGGTGTGTGTACTTTTAGACATCAGGGTGCCGTCTCACTCTCTCTCTCTCTCTGATTGATTGATTTGTGGGGTTTAATGTCCCAAAACCATCATATGATTATGAGAGACGCCGTAGTGGAAGGCTCCGGAAATTTCGACCACCTGGGGTTCTTTAACGTGCAGCCAAATCTGAGCACACGTGCCTACAACATTTCCGCCTCCATCGGAAATGCAGCCGCCGCAGCCGGGATTTGAACCCGCGACCTGCGGGTCAGCAGACGAGTGCCTTAGCCACTAGGCCACCACGGCGGGGTCTCTCTGTGTGTGTGTGTGTGGTGTGTGTGTGTGTGTGTGTGTGTGTGTGTTGTGTGTGTGTGTGGTGTGTGTGTGTGTGTGTGTGTGTGTGTGTTTTCGTTAGACGTTGTAGTCGCGTAAAAATCACGGCAGCGCATGCCTATCCGTGCATTTTGCCTTGACGTGTGGTCGAATGGCTGCTATACAGCACAGATTGTTCCTACTTTTGAAGTGCTCTTTGTCACGGGTCAATCACTTCGGCACGAAGAGCTCTTGAACATCCCTATGGTCATCGTTGCCCGAGTTTCGTATCATCAGGGAACTATATCGAGCTCGGATGTGCAAACCATAGTCTCCGTCGTTATGTGTTATAGTTTTTTTAAGCATGAGTTTATGCAACGACGCATTGCAAACGTCACTTACTCACAGCTCGGTAACTTTTACGCTTTCCACAGTCTGAAAGCTTGCAAAATTTAAAGAGGCCCTGCAACACTTTTTCAAGTAACCATCGAATGGCTCCAGTAAGAGAGTTTATTACCTTGCGAATCGACTGCCGCAAAAGTTTCTAGAATCCATCAAGTACAAGCGTAGCTACAGATATTTGTCGCGCGCTGTAACTGCCTTTTTTTTTTTTTCTCTCGACCCGACGAGCCATCCGGAAGCTAAGCAGGGAGGGATGGCACGGGAGAAAAAAAGTTACGTCACGCACGTGCGTCATGACCTTGAGATCTTTTTTTTCCATTTTCTGAACGCGCTGCTTACATTCAGTGGGATCGCGAGCGGACACGTGGCGGCCTCCCGCGGCGGAAGCTGTGATTATGCTGCTCTCGTTGCTCAAATCAGCTTCTGGCCGTGGACATGGGTGTACGGCGCTGTCTTTTGGGTATATGACATCATTTGTAGAAAGAAGAGGGAACGATTACTATCACACTTTGAGAATAGTAAATTCCGGGCCGCGTACTGCGTTATAATGCTTTTCTCGCGTGTCCTCAGGGGCCTTGACTACCTATCGGCAGCGTTTTGTGACCTTGCCGAAAAAGTGTTGCTACATACTGCTCGTCTACTCTCATCACGCCTGCTGTGACTGCAGCTCAGCGGCTAACCAGTTTAGCGGCTATACTCAAAATCGTGGGTTTGATTCTCGACCGCGGGGTTTTCAGTTCGATGTAAAAAAAAAAGTGCGATAACACCCAGCATTTTGGCGCAGGTTATAAAGATTAATCCGGTGTTCCTTACGATGACTTACCTGATAATCATATTCTGGTTTTGATCCACAAAACCCTAAAAATGATGTTTTGTTGCCTAGATCGCGGGTTCAATGTCCGTGTGCGGCATCCCATAACCGGTGCCAACATTTTCGCCTCCCCACGCACTTTATTCTTTCGCGGTGGAATGGCCTCGAGCTGTCGGAACTTCGATTGGCCCTGAAGCACGTGTATTTCGTAGACATACTACTCCACGACGCAGTAAAAATCTCATCACCATCGTCATCGTTTCTCAATTGTGCCGAAGTGAAGTCAACGTGCTGTATTATGGGAATTTTCCCCGCGTTTAGTAACACACAAGAAGTTCTCAACGTTACTCTGTCGCATGGGGGACTAGCGTGGCGCAGTTCCCATAATATTGTAAATATATGGAGTATGTATGATAAACGAGACTTCCGGTTGTGAATTTTTGAAGGGAAGGGGGATGTTAGGATCATTCTGTAGTTATCAGGCTCGAATCGCTTATCTGGTAGCGAAGGGCTGGCAGCGTAGGGCTGATAATGAGGAACAAAATCGCGAAGCTTGGTGATTGGGAATGCGATTAGGATGTATAGCTTTGATCATGCTTACGCTGTTCAACTGTAATGGTATTTTACCTTCATCGGTCTATACTGCAAAACTGGGGAGCCCTGAAAGCACAAGGATGAACGCAATAGCTTGTTTCCCGTTTCACGTAACAGACCCGTTTGCCACGGCTGTTTGCCACGTCAGACCCATTAGCCAGCATTAGCGCCATGGTCGTTGTGTATTAGCATGCGGGGCGAGCCTCTCGACGGTTGCGAAAGCCCTCCGAAGCTGAGCCAATGAAAATGCGTAGCTGCGTCCGTGATGCATAAAAAATCCAATAGTCACGTATCTGTCCATCTTCGTTTCCGCAAGCAGCCGATGCATTCACGTCACCGTCCATCGCTCCACGCGCAGGTCCTTTTTTTACCTTGAGGTCACGTGTTTATGAGTGTCAAAGGGGTGCGTTGCACCAGCGTCCCTGTGTGACGCTGGCAACAACGTCGTCATAGCCAGTGGACACGCACTGCTAGCACAATTTGTCATGACGGGCACACACAGTCTTCGTATGAATGTAAGCGCTGCCTTTGCTATTGTGTCGTACGAAGGACTGGTAATTGCGTTTGAGCGGTCACCACGGTCAACGCGGAGAGCAGCAGGTACTTACCTCGTTGCATATGGAGGAGCAGCTTGTGGTTTTCGTGCGCGCATTGTTCGTCCAGAAAGGACACACACACTCTCTCTTTCTCTCTCTCTCTCTTTCTCCCATCTAACGTGGTGTGTGCCACAGTAAAAGCGTGTAAACGGCGCCCTGCATGATGACGTAGGCCCGTCGACGCACGTAGTCGATGACGTCATGCGCGGAGTTCCCCGTATTAGGAAGAGAAAATTCAAGGACGCGTTGTTGATTGATGGACTGTAGGTCAACCGTATGTCGTAGATTATCCAAGCTGCCACCGTGAGCCGAAACATGCAATTTACCCCTTGGAGTGAGCTGCTTCTGGACTGGGTCTTGCGGCAACGATCAAGAGCCAACGATGTTCGCGACAGTCGAGTGCAGTCGTGCCTTTTTTTTTTTTTTTTGTTCGTTTCTTTGTCCAAGACGTGCGTGCCAGCTCGGCATGTTCCTTACGCATTAGAAGGTGACGCAATGTGTTACTGGGACGACAGACCTCGGCTGCAAAAGAGGCTGCGTTATAAAAATCTTGCAGCTTTCCCACGTGTATTCCCCTATATAGACGACTCGAAGGCGAAAGCCCCCCCTCTTGCCCTCCTTTTTTTTTTTTTCTCAGTCGGTGTTTTGATCCACCCGCGCTTCACACGAAAGTTTTCTGCGCATAACATCGTTTTGCACTTGTTCCGTGATCGACCTACTTTTTACCACGCGCCAATACATATGAAAAGTCTTTATTACGTCATAGTGACATCATGTGATGGCACAAATTGTGGCAATCTGTGACGTCACGATGTGATGACGATTTTTGCATCCGTGGAAGTACTTTTCGTGGAGCAAAAGGGAGCTGAAGAAAGGATGCACGTCCACAAGCGCAGTGTAACACACACACACACGCACACACGCACGCACACGCACACACGCACGCACACACGCACGCACACGCACACACACACACACATATATATATATATATAATATATATATATATATATATATATATATATCTATATATATATATATATATATATATATATATATATATATAGAGAGAGAGAGAGAGAGAGAGAGAGACGTACACTGACCAAATTGCGAAGAAAATGCAATTAAATATACGCAGGCAGCAGCGAAATATCTCTAATAAAGCAACACAAGAATGGCTAACGCACTTAACTTTTAGTCGATCAATCCAAAATAGCTTCTACTTTTTCCATCGCGTTTTTTTCTCTTTCAACAAAAAAAGTATCTGTGCCTCCGGGCAGATATCCGCTGAAGGGTGTTGCGGCAGAACAGCGCTCATAAGACCACATGGATCCGTAGCTGGCTGTTTTAGGGCCCCGAACGAACATAGTGTAACTTTACCGTATAAAATTGGCCATATCCACATAGGTGTCAGAATACTCGGTTGCTCGTCCAAATTGCCCCCTGCTCCTAAAACGAAGCAGCAACCGCAGATGACTGCCCACATTGACCACGTATTTTTACACGAAAGTGTCACGTGATAAGAGTCAGGATCGATCGATATTTCTCTACACGGTCCTTGAATGTCATAGCAACAAACATAGCATACAGCGGCGGCGTTCTCAAAACTTGTCGAGCGCGCAGATATCTGGAAAATCCTCGCTTAAATAATAACGAATGGCCTTACAAGTGCGTGTCGTCACTAATACGTGTCGTGACGCCGACGCCCCTACGTGTTTCGTAAAGCGCGGAAAGATGCCGAGTATAGCGCGGCCGCTCGAGCTGTTTCCGGCTCCGTGCTAAAAGACGCTCGCCGCCTTGTCTCAACGAGGCGTCCATAGTCGATGTGGTGTCGTCATTCCGCGGATAGGACAATCGAACTTCCCGCAAGCGTGGTCGTGTTTAACTTTAGCGACGGTTTGTCTACACGGCAAACGACATCGCGGGTAAACATGCTACACCCCGTCACTTCTCGGGAACGAAAAAAAAAAAAAAAAACGCGCCTTCTTTTCCTCGTCGCCGAAGAGGAAAAGCGGAGGCCGAGCCCTTCGCGAGTTGCATCACGGAGCACCACGCCTCTTCTCAATGGAGAATATGGGGCCTAACCGTGGTTCGCCCGGTTGCAGATGCATGCGACCATAGGCTTGCGCAAGAGGGGAGAGCGGGGGTGTGCTAAGTTTGCCCCCATACTGTTACTCAGTTTGGCCTGTCCCGCGATTGCTTGAAGAGCAGGGTTATGACTGCGCACTCTTTGGGCGCTAAGAACTCTCAGAAACCTCGGATGTTGCATTCAAGAACTGCTTACTTCCAATCTGAGCACTCTCGGAAAGCCAGGGATAAAGGCAGGTCATTGTGAGAAACACGTCATTTACGTTTGTCATCCATTGTGAAATTTGTCGTCGATTGAACCGAACCAGGGAGGCGGGGTGGGTTGGTGGTGGGAAGCTAACAAAACTTCCCCCTCGATGGTGAGCTCACTCCTGGCCTGAACTGTCCCGAACCACGGCAGATCTTATGAAGTGGTTCTAAGAGAGAAAAGAAAAGTGAGCCCCGTAACTGTCTGCATCAGGGTGCGACACCTCAACAGTAGCTCACAAGGGATGGGGGTGAGGAGGGATTGAAAGAATAAGATCAAAGGTATATATATAGAGAGAAAGATGCGCTGGGACAGCGAGCGAGGACATATTGAGGAATAGGAGAGATAGGAAAGATGGAAACATGGTCACGGGAGTCCGAGGACGGGGCACCACTTGCGAGAGCTCTTGTCGGCGTCAGGAGTTGGCGTAGAGCAAGTCCAGTCGGCCAGAGCTACGCTGACGTCGGAGATCGTGAGGGCACAACCGGTCGGCACGGAATCCAGCGAGTGAGTCCACGGCAGATCTTATGAAGCGATATCTTATGAAGCGCGATCTTATCCGAACCGCGAGGTTGCTGCTTAGGTTGCCTTGGTGCGCGCTTTCTCCGCTTTAGGGTGAGGGCATCCGCAGCGTGTGGCATGTTGGGCTAATAATTAGTATGGCATGACGATAGTTATAGCGCGAGAACAGAACGACGACACAGAGACAAGGACACGAAGGACACGAGCGCTAACCAGAGGCAGGTGCTTGTTGCGGCAAATGGAGACTGTCTCTGGTTAACCAGAGACAGTCTCCATTTGCCGTGCGCGCACCTTTACCTACTGCATTCGCACCAAGCACCTGCCTCTGGTTAGCGCTCGTTTCCTTCGTGTCCTTCTTGTCTCTGTGTCGTCGTTCTGTTCTCGCGCTATAACTATCGTCATGTCTATACTACGGCGTGGCTTCCACGTGTGTCACATGTGTACCTTTAGGAGTGAGGAAATGGGATCTGCATGTCATTGCTATACCTAAATGGCGGTGCGCATTTATGACCATCTATAAGCTAGGGTTGGCCACAGCGAACCTCTAGCAAGGAGCAAGTACATCGACCTCCAGCATTTCACCTCCATTGAAATGGAGAAACGGCGTCTTTCGGGTGAGCTGCCGAGTACGTATTTCCAATGCTCCGTTACACCGTACCTTGGATGCTCGCTGGCAGCTAAGGCGAACAATGTGTTGTCAGTCGTGCATGGGAGGTCGATTTATATGTTCGGCCTCTGTAAAAACGTGCTCATGCCCGTCCAAACTGAAAGTCGACTTCTTGTGCATTCTTGCTTATACCGTACAGCAAACATTTGCATTCGATGTTGCTGTTCTCCTTACTGTAAATGCCGAGCTTTGTTGTGCCAACGCGGACATAAGCAGCTCGGTTCTTCTGTTCGGCTGTTGACGTACAAGTCGTTGTAAATGATTACAAATAGTGAAGTCGTCAACGTCAGACTTCATTGGCACAGCTGCTGAGCTATATGTGCTTCATGTCACACGCCTGTGACCTCGTATGCTAATCAGATAAGCTCAGCTTTACGGACAGCTATAGCACTATAGATTGAAAACCTAAGGGGGCCCTGCGACAAATTAATCGTGTCGTTTTCATCGCTTCTTCTAGAACTGGGGAATGCACCGATGTCATTGCGCAAGTGGTAACTTAAAAAAACAACGCTGTTATAATTTCATTTCAACGGAGAAATCGCATTACTAAAACGTGTTGTCGCAGTTGGTTCGTTCTGAAGAAATGTGAAGGACGCAACCTACATAAACAAAAAAAAAAATTGGCCCTCCATGCTTCGCTGCAAAGAACGTCGAAAAACCAGTCTTCTGTCTAAAGGCGATGGATGGATGTGGATGTACCCTTTAGATCGGGCGGCGGCTAACGCCACCTAGCCGTGAACTAACCATCAGATTTATCTTTTTTTTTTAAATAGTGATGTTGATTATTCGTACTTTGCAGTGAAGGGTTTAATTTTCACTCGTGCCTTGAGTTTAGCCACCAATCAGATAATCTCCTTCTAGTTAAGTCTACCCCCTTAAAGTCTATTTTGCCCTCCCTGTCCCTAAACCCCAGTGCTTTGAAAAACTCTGCGCCATCATCCTGAACTATAGGGTGAAGCCCTTTACAGAACATTATCAAGTGTTCGGCAGTTTCTTTCTCTCCACACGCACTGCATACTGTATCTACTACCCCTTCGTATTTGGCCCGATATGTCTTGGTTCGCAATACTCCCGTCCTGGCCTCAAAGTTGAGAACTACCCCGAGTATTATCATAGATCCTTTCCTTGGCAATTTCCTGCTTAAAAGTTCGATAGATCTCTAGTGCGGACTTCTTAATCATGCCCATTCTCCACATGTCAGTCTCTGTTTCCTTCACTTTCTTCTTAACCGATAGTTCTATTTGGTTTGGCAACCTGCTGTTTTCTAAGTATTTACCAGTCAATTTCCTGGTTCGCTTCCTCCATTTTGTATCGACATTCTTCATGTACAAGTAGCTGAAAACCTTCCTAGCCCAATGCTCCTCCCCCATTTCTCTCAATCGTTTCTCAAATTTTTATCTTGCTGCTAGCTTCCCTGCCCTCAAATGATGTCCATCCCATGTCACCTTGCACTTCCTGATTTGGTGTATTCCCGCGAGCTCCTAAAGCAAGCTTACCTATTCCACGTTGCTTAATTTCTAATCTTGCTTGAACTTCTAGTCTCATGCACAAGACCGCATTGCCGAACGTCAGCCCAGGAACCATGACCCCTTTTCATATTTCTCTCACAACATCATACCTATTGTAATTCCACAGTGCCCTATTTTTCATCACTGCTCCATTCCTGTTACCTTTAGTTCACGTATATTTCGTGTTCCCTTAAGTACTCGGCCCCATTGCTTATCCTTACGCCCAGATATTTGTATTTATCTGTTATCTCTAGCGTGACTTCCTGTATTCTAAGCTCACTACCTTCGTTATCATTAAAAATTATGACTGCTGATTTTTCCTTACTGAATCTAAAATCTAACTTATCTCCCTCATTACCGCAGATGTCCATCAATCTCTGCAAATCTTCCTTGTTGTCGGCCATCAGCACTATATCATCTGCGTACATTAATGCTGGTAGTGCCTGATCAATGAGTTTTCCCTGTTTGACTAAAGGGAGGTTGAAGCCAAGTCCACTTCCCTCTTATTTGGCCTCTAATCCTTGTAGGTACATCATGAATAACAAGGGTGACAGTGGACACCCCTGCCTAAGTCCCCGTTTAACCTCTGTGGGCTTGGATTCCTGTTTTTCCCACTTTATAACTACCTTGTTACTTTTATGGATTTCCTTTAAAAGATTAGTGACTCCATCTTCCACACCCAGTGTGTCTAGTATTCCCCACAAGTCCTCTTGAACCACGCTATCGTATGCTCCCTTGATATCCAAAAATGCTAGCCACAGGGGCCTGAGTTCCTTTTCTGCTATTTCGATGCACAGCGTCAGTGAGAACAGATTTTCTTCCAACCTCCTGTGTTTCCGAAACCCATTCTGCAGTTCCCCCAGCACCCCCTCATCCTCTATCCATGCCTGCAGTCTTTCCCTTTATAATCTGCATCGCCAGCCTGTAGACCACTACAGGCTGGCGCTACGAGAGATATGGCGCCATCTGGCAGTAGTGTGAAGAAACGAAAGTTTTTTAGGACGCGGAGCCACTGATAGGTGACAGCACCGGGTTGTTTTCGTTAAAGCGCCTGAATTAGCGTTAGCGAAGCGTAGAAAACACCCGCTTTTTTTTTTTTTTGTTCATAGCGGCGCATTGTTAGTGCTGCGCAATAAACACTCCAGTTCTTAAAATACGTATTTATGTAATTTCCAAATAAAAAGACACACTGCCTAACACTTACGCATTGATGTTGCACATAAATTACGCGTAATATTTGCTTTTTGATTGCCAGTGTTCGGAAGTATGAACACAACCACCAGATAAAGCAGGGTAGGCTTTGAGCACTGGCTTAAAACTTTAGCCCCGTGGCTGAATCGTTGGACAGACACCAACAGAAAGACAGGTCAAATTTTTTGCGTTGAAGTATGTCAAGAAAGAATCCTTTAAAAAAGGCAGGGACGCCCCATCCCGTCCCCTTCTTTTTCATCTATGTGGGCCGTGTCCTTAACATTTCTTTATAAACTTCATTAGTCTATAGGGATAGAGCGCTACACAGTGGGCGTTTTTTTTTTTTTTTTAGATAAGAAGTGGCGTTTCGTTAGGTGGGACGCATAGGTCGGCAGAACTTGTGGAGATGCACTCATACTCACTCATGAAATATAATTAAAGCTGTGTAATCAGTGGTGCTCAGACTCACGAAATGTTTTCTGAGCCGCACTCACTCTTTCACACACAGACGAACATTTTCTTCCACCGGACTTACTTGGACTCAACCTAACTCGGGCTCGCTCAGACTCACAGCTCAGTATACAAGGGAGTCTGAGGGAGTCAACCGATGAGTCCGTTTGCCTAAAATTAGCTTTTTTTTACCATGGTGTAAATACGAATGTCTCACGTAATCGGTGCTCTTGGCGCCGTTTGACATATATAGTATCTTCTCAAACTAGCTCTGCGTACTTGCAAACCAGTAAGGTTTTTTTTTTTTTTCTTGGAAGAGATGGCGGCATAAAATATATCTATCAAGAACTTCCCTGGAAGAGTTGGTGGGAGGGGAGGTCAAGGCACCCCCTTACGTGATTCGCTCCTCTGGTCTGTAAATATTGAAGGGTTGTATGAACTATGCTGCTTTGAAATACGTGTGGGAAGACGGGAGTATAAACTCAAATCCAGATTAGGCTGATAGTAATGCTGAAAATGACTGGAGATGACATTAGGTCGGCACAAGAAAGCGGAAATCACTGGGACTCACTCGTGAAATACATTTTGAGCTTTGGACTCGCTCAGACTTACCGAAATTTTTCTGCGCCTAACGCACTCGGACTCCGCACTCACGAAAATTTTATTCGACTGGACTCGGACGGAATCAGACTCGCGGAAATAATACTCACCCAGACTTACTCTGACTCACGGCTCGATCTGAGTCCGAGTGATTCGACTCTTGAGTGTGTTCGCCGACCTATGAGTGACAACATTGGCCAGTCGTTTTGATTGATTGGACGCTACTAGTCGCATGTACTACTAATATGGTCCCAGCTAGGCCACGCTATTGTATTGTGCACTAGAAATATAAAAGCACTGCTTATTCAGATACAAAAGCATTTGTTTCTAGATATAACACACTTACAAAACGACGCTAGGGGCGCTGTACAACTGCCACGACTAACTAGATAAATCTAGTTTTGTTCACTAAGTATAACGGCTAAGGTGGCGTTAGCCGCCGCCCAATCTTAAGGGCACAGCCATACAAATCTATCCAATCCATCCATCCATCGACTAAAATCCAGGGACTTTTGCCACGATGAGGCGAGTATTCCGGCGTGAAAGATGCGCGCGGTGATTGGGAACGGCCTTTTACGTCAGTGGGGGAGTGAAATGCGAAAAGGAATGGCTCTTCTCTTGATGTCGTCTGCTAGAATATTCAACTTTACAGACTTACAACACTGGTTTTTGTACACTAATCCTCATAATTTTTTTTGCGTCCGTCTCGGTATTTATTACTATACTCTGTTGTGAAATAGGGCATTCACGAAACCGTCGCAGGGCCCCTTTAAGGCTATTGAGCGCGGCTGATTCGTGCCAATATACCCATGTATACAATTTCGAAGACTTCTCTATTATTTCAGAGTGATGTGGTGTGGCATGCTTTGGTGGCACTGTTCAAACATGGCAGCAGTTCAAGCAAACACGGAGGCCCGAAGTATCGTGAAGTACAGTTTAACAATGAACTTTGGCGGAGCAGACATTTCCATAAGGGCGCTTAACTTCGTCCCTGGCTTGTCTTGGCTTTCCTGACGAAGAGAAGTCACCGAGTAACCCGTTCGCCATTCTTTATTATTGAGATCTCTCCTCCTCACCAGTTCAGGGCAAGCCCTTATAGAAACTAGACTAAAGTTAAATAACAATTCACGTCAGAGTGAAAGCTCAATGTACGACGACGTCTAAAACGACAATATTATCACCAGCAGTGCCCTACTAACCGAGAAATCAAGGTAAATGCACAAGAACAAATGCGCCACAGTAGGACGTGCGCAAAATGATGCCGATGACGTTAGCCAAACCACCTACAATTAGTAACTAGTCATCGATATACCCGCACTAAATAAAGAACCTTCCGTGCTTCAAGAGACGTTATAAAATGTTGTTTGATTCATGGAAAAAAGAACCGCAGCTCCGGGAACCAGGAATGGCGCGAGTGGTTCAGAAATTAAATTTTCTCCTGTTTAAACTGGGGGACAGGTCGTGCCATCTAGCGGGGCCCAGTTAAACCAACACACGTCTGCCATCTCGGAGTCAACGACAGGAAATTGATCAATGGCACTTCTTGCTGCTGTGGCTCCCGCTACTTTCCCTCTGCTGCTACTATAGTGTCGGCGGCCACGCATTAAATCCGGGCAACGTTGTGCACGGCAACAGTGACGTGGGACGTTCCGTTGAGGCGGATAATTTGAAGAGCGCTAACCCGATGCGGAGCAGTAAAACGTCATTTTATTTCAAAATAAGCCCTTCCTTGACACAAAAGTAACACTACGAGGTTTTCTGGACCGCTATTTCAACAACCATCCTTAAGAGTCCGTTTAAAGATCGATCGGCGGAAGTTCATTGCTGCTGCCTTGGATTCGTTTTATCAATAGTGGAGGGAAACAAGCGTGAAATGGCCTGAGATTTCCTTGTGACTTCGTAGCGCATGTGCGTCGCGTGGCCATCCGGTGGTGCCGTATGCCTAATGACATTCACATTGCCGTGGTCGCTCCTGAATAGTTTAACATTGTCGCGCACTAATTTCACTATGCCGAATAAATACGAATAAAATGTCAGTCCTCGTGTTGGTGGCCACGCACGTGGAGCATGACCTTGACGAAGTGAATGTTCGCCGGCGTGGAAGGGCAAAGCGCGTCGCTACGCGTAAGAGACGATGCCAAGACTGCCGGAAGGGTTTTTTTTTTTTCGGCGCCTTTGTTTGCACCGCGATGGGGGCCTGCGTGTCCCTTTCGAGGGATCCTCAAGGGGACTGCGGCCTTTCCTCGTTCCTGCTCGAGATTGACACCGAGGGCCTACGCGCCGCGGTCTCTGCGTGCGTCTCCAAACGCTCGCGGCGGTGGCGGAGAGGGTGACAGTGCGGTTATACACACACACGCGCTGGTCGACGACGCCGACGGACTCCCTGTCGAGTTCTCCCGCGCGCGAGTCTGTGGCCATGGTTGTGCGATTACCGCTGTCGATGTTCTCCGGACTGACCGACTTCCTCCGCAAACTGCGACGCAGGCAAGTGTTTCCGTCCCCGGCCGTGTTCTTGTCTGTGGCCTCCAGTACGCCCACTTCCTCATGATGATGGTGATGGTGGTGGAATCCTATAGGTCACGGAACTGTGAGAAACGGGGTAGTCGTGAGAGTATATATTTCAACAGAATGGCGTCCGTTTAGCTGGTCTGTATTTAATAGAAAGAACAGTAATGTGCCATTCGTAGATTTAAAACGGCGCAAAGACGAATGATCGCACGAACACCATTGCTGATCATTTGCCTATTCGTCTTTGTTGGGCCGTTCTAAATCCCTGCATCCGTACCAAACCGTTTAATATTGTCAGGGGTACTTATCTTTTTTAAATTGTTGTACTCCATTGAAATACAGTCGAAGTTGGAATTCGTTACTTGCTGTTTACAGTTAAATTGTGGGAATATTCTTAAACTAGGAGTATCGCTAAAGTATGAGGTCGAAGTCGTTTAGTCACCTGTGGAACTTTCTCCAATCGAAAAAGTGCGTGATACCTTAAAAGGGCTCTGCAACACGTTTCCAAGTAATCATCGAACGAATTCATTCAAATAGCTTATTGATTCGTGAAGGAACAGCCAATTCTTTTTAGAATCCGTCAAGTACAAGCGGAGTGAAAGAGATTTGCTGCTCGGTTTAAGCACTTTATCTCTCCTTTCGTACCAGCGAGCGCGCTGAAAGCTACGCAGAATTGGGGATGGCAATGGGACAAGAAGCTACGTCCGTCATTGGCGTGCGTCGTCATCTTGAGCACTTTATTTTTTTTCGTCGAACGCGTGGCTTACTTTCAGTGTGGTTGCGAGTGAGCACTCGTGTATGTGGCGGCATCTCGTGGCCGCCGCTGTAACTACGCAGCTCGCCATGCTTCCATTGGCCAGTGGCCGTGAATGAACCTTGGTTTGACGGCACCCTAATTAGGGTTTATGGCGTCATTTGTCGACAGAGGAGGAAGTGATTTATAGCTGACTTTGACCACTAGACCACCGCCCCGCCGCGGTGGTCAGATTTGGGTGCACGTTAAAGAACCCCAGGTGGTCGAAATTTCCGGAGCCCTCCACTACGGCGTCTCTCATAATCATATGGTGGTTTTGGGACGTTAAACCCCACAAATCAATCAATCAAGCTGACTTTGAAAAGTAATTGTGAATACCAGACCGAGTGCGGTGCTATAATGTTTGGCGCACTAAGGTTTCATCCAGGGACCTTATGGCGCACGTGTTCTCGACTACCCGATCGGCTGCGCTTTATGACCGTGCTAAAGAAGTGTTGCAGTGTGCCTCTAACACGAAATCCGAGTAACCTTTTCGCACGTGGAGAGATGTCCCATGCATGAAAATGTGACACCTTTGCTTATGGGTCAGGCACGTTAATAGGGGCCCGCATCCTCAAAACGTTTTACGGTAAAAATTTTCGTCGCAGAAATTTCAGTGGCGAAGCGTGTCTGACCAACGGGAAGACGCACGCACGAAAGATAAGCTTTGTGAACTCGGCCCCAGTTCTTCTACGCCAGTTACACTGTAGATATGCGCAGTGAAACCGCAAGTAGGAAATGCAGAATGTTTTAGGCCCTTCCAGTCCCGGTGCTCGAGCTGCTGGAGAGCTCTAGCCTGCGAAGCTAGAGTGCTCCTCAGTTGTAATCGGCACTGTGCACTCTTTCCGGTGCGGTATCTTATACCTATAGGGTGCCGAGTTGCTGAGCTCGAAGCAACGAGTTTGATTCGTGGCCATAATGGCTGCGTTTAATTTGGGGAGGTGTCACACGGGCATTTCGATAGCGATCAGGACCAATGTGGATCGGACCCG
Organism: Rhipicephalus microplus; assembly: GCF_013339725.1. Lineage (NCBI taxonomy): Eukaryota > Metazoa > Arthropoda > Arachnida > Ixodida > Ixodidae > Rhipicephalus > Rhipicephalus microplus. The sequence continues at coordinate 222,748,576 of NC_051165.1, read as the reverse complement.
TGGATCGTGATAACGTTTTTCGCTGTTACACAGTACAGGCTAATCCGGATAGAGTTTGGCGTAGACGTCAGCCAAATCGCGAACACGAAGCCAGATCGCGATGCGCAGAACGCGATCGTCTTGATTCCGATGTGACCTGATCGCAATCAAAGGTGCCCGTGTAACGCTGGTATAACTTGGATTTAGGCGTACAGGACTACAGGTAGACGAAAGTGATCTGGACTCCGGTAGCGTGATGAGTCCAGATCATAATCGTATCGTGGTTCGGCACGTGAAACCTCAGAAATTAATAATTATTATTATAGCAGTACTCTCGCGGGAAAAAGGATACGTATATTGTTGGTGATGGCAAAAATTGTATTGAAGACTGACGAATTTGTAGCCAGAACCTAAGCCGCCCTTGAAAAGCTCCAAAGAAACTTTTTTTTTCGCTATCTACCGGCTTTGCTGGATGGCATAGGTGGCCCATAGTTCATTTTAAAGGTGGGGCTTGGAAGCTCGAAGCCGCCGCGCTGTCATGCATTGCGCAACAGCTTCATCTGTGGAGACGGTACTTTCTTCACATTACCATAGACTGTGTCTTTAAAATGTGTTAGCCAAGCCTCATAGTTTGCAGTTATCGTTTGTATATAGTTAAGCGAGTTTGGGCAAAGCGTAGGTTTGTGACTGGCCTTAAATCTACCGCTTGTAATCATTTGGTGGTTTTGGGACGTTAAACCTCGCATATCAATGAATTTCTTTCATTGATCCTTTTTTTTATTTCCGTTTCTTCGTTTTCATTTTTTTTTTCGCAAAGCAACTGTGCTCTCAGAAAACACGAAAGAAGTCGGCTATATATAGACGTTCACTGTCGACAAACGAACGAGTTTTTTCGCTTCTTATCCAAGTTAACATTGTTTCAGCTCCTCACAAAGTTGCTTGATGGGAGCTGTTAGTTAGTCGAATAAAATAGCGCTTTCACAGCATTCGCTACATCCCGTAGGCTGTATACGTGTTCAACAATGCGTACGCTCGATGCGGTTGGCCTTGTAGACGCTATATATGTCTTTTATACAGCGGGACAAAGCCAGCGCCTGCAACAGCGTCTCCGTACGCAACTGAGTTAATATATACATTCAGCAGCGATTAGGCATTTGGGAAGACGGCGCATTTTCGCTTTGTTGGCACTGACGAGTACCGTCGCAGTACCCGTACTTTCAGCGCATGAATGTTAAAGGGACACTAAAGTCTACTATTAAGTCGACGTTGATTGTTGAAATGACGGACCATAAACCTCGTAGTGTTACTTTTGTGTCGAGGAAGGGCCTATTTTGAAATACGTGTATAACCACGGTTCAGTGGTCCGCGTCGGGTTAGCGCACTTCAATTTACCCGCCTCAAGAAGCGGACAGACCGGTCCGTCTCACGTCACTGTTGCCCTGCACAATGGTGCACGGCTTCACTGCGCTAGTAGCAGCAGACCGAAAGCAGGGGGAGCCACAGCAGCAACAACAGATTGCAGGCGCTTTTGTTTCAACTGCGCCCCGTTAGATGGCACCACCTGTCCCGTGTAACCACGTGAAAATTGAATTTTTGAACCACTAACGTCCGGCGGTTCTTTTTTCCATGAATCAAACAGAAACGAACAAGCAGCATTTTATTGCGGCTCTTGATGCCCGTAAAGTTCTTCATTTAGTGCAGTTAGATCGATTACTAGTGATTAATTGTTGGTGGTCCGTCTGATGTCACCGGGATCACTTTAAAAAAATTCCTGCTGCGGTGCTTGTGTTCTTGTGTATTTATCTTAATTTCTCGGTAAGTAGTGCAGTGCTATTGATGATATTGTCATTTTAGGTGCTGTCATACATTGTTTTCACTGTGACGTAAATTTTCATTTGACTTTAGTGGCTTTGTACTATCGTGGACTTGAAAACGCTTTGGCAAAGAACCGTTTATCGTTGTTCTTCGAGCGCTCCCTGTTGTCTTGCTCCGTATCTCTTGGACGACGCGTTTTTTTTTTTTCTACACATGGAGTACTTTGTGAATCTTGCAGATAGTGTGTACAGCTTGTGAAACTATTTATGAGAACTTTGCGCACAAGGCCGCCAAGCCAGTGTCGGGTGGCGCCGAGGCGCGTATATAGGCGGGCCATGGAGATTGCTTTTCAAGAGTGGTGTGGATCACCGATCGATACGTCACGAACTTGTAAGGAAACCAGCATTTCTGTTCAGGAAGAACCATCTTCACGTGCGCTAAGAATGTTCGGGGTGTCGGGTATTCAGGTATAGTTTGTGCGTGTCTGGGAATGGCGGGAAACTGTCGTGGAAAAAAGCCCGGCTCCGTGGGTCATGAAAACTGACTGAAGGCAGTCTGTGCTACCCTCTAAAAAAAAACTGTATTTATCTTTGATCACAGTTTAAAAAGTCGTTCATTTTTTCTCTAGCTATGGTAAAAAGCTTAGCAGAATGAATGAATGAATGAGATGAACGTTGGCTTGCGAGACAGGCTTTTGAGCGCACAAACCCGGAAACAGCTAAGTAAAAGCGTAGAAAAGAGGACAGTTCTGTTGCTTCTACAGATCACACAGCATATCTCAATTCCAAAGCATGGCGCTTTCATGTCAGTAAATTAGGACTTAATGGTATTAATCGTTCCATTAACTCGGCTTAAGTGATTTCTGGTTTGGCGAGAAGTGCTTTCAAAAGGGGGCACATGGCGTGTGGAGATATGTTGCTGTAGTTTATGCCCAAACCCGACGAAACTAAATAGATCTGGGTAGTTTCTTCTAAATATGCTACAATTTCCCTTGAACTTCAACTGGTTTTATAACTGTCTATTCTTTCTGAAAGCAGCAGGGAAAAATCCGTTCAGCAAAAAGTAAATATCGGATAGCTGGGTGCTGTAAAATGCAATAAGTGCAACACCGTAAACTGTTTTTGAATCAAATATTCACTGTGTAGTTGATCAAAATGAATGTATATACCATGACTGCCACGAAGAAAAACAAAATTAAATAAATGTTTACGACACCTGGGTGAGAATGCTGCTCTCAGCAATTTGTGTTAAGCAGTTGTTTTATGTTAAAACAACAACAATTAACTGTTTAGCTGTGCTAGACCGAGATATCATTCCGACAAGCTAAATAAATGATCCAGAAAGGTTATAGCTCGAACTTGTCGCTTAGACCGATACTGTGGATTAAGTACTGATCTCATAAGCTTAACATGTGAAAAATAGTTATAGATTTCAATAATGTGTTATAGATTTCAATAAGATAGACGTCCTCAGTTATGCTCTTCGTTTACGCAAGTGCCCTGCGTATATTTATTTTTTATCACTCGAGGGCTCATTTCCTGTATACTTAGTCACAAGGGGCTGGGCGGCAGGTCGGTTCGTTGACACTATGGCAGAGGAGCGCAAAATAAGGCCCCGTCGTGGTGGTCTATAGTGGCTAAGGTACTCGGCTGCTGACCCGCAGGTCGCGGGATCGAATCCCGGCGGCGGCGGCTGCATTTCCGGTGAATGCGGAAATGCTGTAGGCCCGTGTGCTCAGATTTGGGTGCACGTTAAAGATCCCGAGGTAGTCGAACTTTCCGGAGCCCTCCACTATACGGAGGCTCTCATAATCATATGGTGGTTTAGGGAAGTTCAACCCCACATATCAATCAAATCAAATCGAGCGTAAAATACGGAAGAGCAAACGCACAGGGCATATCGTATGTTGCGCTCTTTAGTTTTACCGGGCGGGCTTATCCAGTCAGGGAAAACCTGGTGAAGTAAAAGAATTCGGAAATTTGAATACGCACTGAGGTTATAACCGTACCTCTCTGATACATTTTCATGCTAACGGGAACGCCCTCCTTAAGTGTCTTTAGTGATATATGTCGCGTTAAACGGTGTATATCAATTAAGTCAGTGGACGGCAACATGCCTAAAGGGCTCTTTTGCAGATGGGCTGGTTGGTTTATGAGCATTGCGGCAGCACAACGCGAACACAGGACATTGAACGCACAGGGCAGTCCCGCGCGTTCGCGTGTTTCATTTTTGCCTTGTTTTGCCTTTTAAAACGCTTTTCCGCCACTAAGCTTAAACGACTTCCGCGTAAGTCGTCATGCATGCGAAATGAGCAATTTTTGTAACGTGTGAGCTAATTTTACAAACAATTGAAAATGCACGCATGTTATGTAATCTGGTGGGGGGCAGTGTCTCACCCTGCAGTCCCGTATGTAATCTGGGGGGCCGTGTCTCATCCTGCAGTCCCGAAGAATTTCACGGTAGGCATTTGTTGGACTACATCTGAAGTGTTCTGGAAGTGCTTAACGAAGGCTGTATCGGCAGCAGCCGTGTGCATATAGCCAGAAGCGTCGGGCGTACGCGTTATTTCTGCGCGATGCCACGGTCTTGTCGCCGCCGAGGTTCGGGGACAACGGAAGGCGGTCGTGGCGGCGACGACCAGGACGGCCCACTTTCGCCCCGTGGACCTGTTTCCTGCGGGGCGGAAGTGGTCTTTCTCGACCACCGGAACAAGTCGTCGATAGCGAGCTCTTACGCACACTTCGCTGGACAGATCACCTCGGCACCGACGACCGCCCCTCGTCCGGCTCGGCCCTCTTCCGGTCCTGCGAGCGCGCGCAGCGCGCCAGGTAATGTATTGCCGAACCCCTCTTTTTGCATAACCCGGTGGCCCCGTATGTGTGTACCCGCTTGCCGCGGGAAAACGCGGCGCCTCTTTTGCCGCGCGTCCGTTCGCCCCTCGAAGTCTTGACGGAACACGCAAACCTGCCATCGGCCTCGTCTCGTCTAACCTCCTCTATACCTGACGAACAAAACGACGTTTTGTGTCGTCGTTTTGTTCTCGCGCTATATCTACCTTCTTGTCTCTGTGTCGTCGTTTTGTTCTCGCGCTATAACTATCGTCATGCCATACCAACTAGCCCAAGCTGCCACACTCCTCTATACCCTTCAATCATCATCGCAACGTTTGAGCGCGGCGTAACGATGTACCACGCCGCGTGGTTTCAGATGAATACGAGAGTACTTCGGGTTGGGCGTTTCGTCGAGGGCAGGCAATCGCATCCGCGCTGCAGCGACCACCTTCCCGCTATTTCTCCGGTGACGTCTCAAATAAAGACGCGCTTATAGATAAGCCAGCTAGAAAGGTCACGGGCGCAGTCACCCGCGGATTAAACAAAAACCGCCCTATACGATATGCACGGGCAGACCTCTCGCGGAAGTCGCGTAAAACCGTTCCGGGGCCGGTGTAACTCATGTATAGATGTGTGTTATATATACTGCCCATAAAAGCCTGTTTTGCGGGAAGTGTTGCCGACGCACTTCGCAGGCCTGCCTCCACGGACCTTAACGGTGTTCAGGTGGCATGTCCCGTGCAATGTACTCATGGAAAGCGGTGAGGGCGGACGTTTGACGTCTCGCCAGCGACATCGGAGTGGTTATAATTGCGCGACGTCACATCGATGCCACACTGAATGGACGAAGGGAACTCGCTTTGCGTGTTTTGCCAAATTTCTATTGCGTCTCGCGGGCCCGCTTCAGTGTGCGTGGACCTCATGTCGATGCAGATGTGTACCTTGCGGCGATGAGACTATCGTTCCACAGTTTCGGGGGGTTCGGTTCCTGCGAACAGTGGGATGCTTACGCAGCAATTTTCTGTACATAGATGCCAGAGGATCGGCAATGGCTAAACTTCGAACGGGGTCTGTAGGTGTCGAGGGCGAATAAACAAGGAATGTGAATGGTACGGAGGTTTGCTCAGCACTTGAACTTCCTCCCGGAGTACAGAGGGCGCAACTTATTGGCCTCGTGGACCGATCTTCCGGTGACGTGACGCCGCGTCCTTGATCTCGATCCTGAGTGCATTGGTGAGTTTTACGGAACCATATACTTGTCTGATAGATATGAATAGGCATTACAGAATCCACGTCATAAAATAAGAGAGAGAAGGAAAGAAAAGATGCAATGGAAACATGAGGACTTTCCCGGCTGCCCCCTTCCTTCTTTTTTTCCCTTCACTCTTCCTTCCTTCTCTTTCTTGTTTTTTTTTATTTTTTTTTCTGACGTTCACCTTTAGGATGTCCGTGGTTTGCGTATCCTTCCTTCCACTAACGTATTGTTCCCGACCAGACGGCGCCGCATGGCTCTGGCAGTTCGGTGTGGGGGAAAAGAGCTTTTTCAAGAAGTTTAAGCCATCAACTACACAGCGCCTCGTGGACATCTCGTTGTTGAAAGAGGGGCGCCGCGTATTGCCGCAGAGGCTGGCAAGCGGGTGCAATGTCAATTCTGGCCCGCTTCTGGATTACGCATGCGGTAGGGGCCTCCCGATTGTGCACAGGGTTGCTGTTGGGCATGTCATGCTTGGCACAATTGATTGGATAGTAAGGTAGAAACAGAAACAGACGACAGCTGTACTTAGGAAGAGTAGTTACACTTGGAAGTATTTTCAGTTGTCCAGTGCCCGTCGCATCTGCATTGCTGGGAACTCTGTTATTTATTGTTTTCTTATGCTTTAATTGCTGCAAGTGTACCCGGATTCTCATTTATTCCTCTATCGAGGGTGTTAAATTGGTGTATGAGGTATGACTCACGTTGTTCACGTTCTCGGTTTGATTTAAATCCCGTTTCTAAGACTGCTACTGATAGATTGTCGAATGCATGGTCGGGAAGGTTGAGATGTTTTGACTTGGGGCTGATTTCGCATGGGCTCAGTCATTCGACGACTCACCTCGCCTGCTGTGTAAAGAAGCGCGTGCACTGAACAATAATTCATGTACTTTATGGTCAGTATGCGTGCAGTAAAAGCACAGCATCGCCGCGTTGCCAGTTTGAAGACCAGTGCAGCTTTCCGGAGAAGTCATTGGGGACGTTTGATGACCGGTGGTGCTTGCTTACGATAGCTGTTTCAGGTATGTTCCAGGTATGTTCCCTTCGGTTTCTCAATATACTGTTTCATTTTCTTAAGGTGGGAATTAAGGTCTATCTACACCTTCATCTCACTAGCGCCTCAGGAAAGGGCTAGACACAAAACACTGGAGAAAAGAGACAAGAATACCTTCTGGCTTCTTTTGCGCTCTGCTTTTAATTTGAGGCCGCGAATCAACCCACACAGCGAGACATTTCATTAGAATATCTCTTCAATTGTATTTGGCTGTGTAGCTGGCCTACAGTCTATGAAACTCTGCACATTAGCGTTATCTTATGCAGGTCGCTGCGTTTCTCGAACGTCCGTTACATGACAGCGATACTGGACGCGTTGTGTTCCACATCAGTTCGTAGCGGGCATTGCCACCAGCGAGCGCGGTGATTGTGCAACGTGCGCGGCGCTGCGTGCGCGCTTAGCCGAACGTCCTCGCTCTTCAGACGGAGGGAGGCAAACCTGTTCGGCGGGATGCGAGATCTGGGTGGATGCGCGTAGACGCACGCACAATGCGGCCATGCAGTTGCACTATATGCGAACCATTGTGCGCCGCCGACACCAGGATCTTCAGCCTCACGAACTGGAGCAGCTGGCGCGCTCGCTTCCTCGTCTCAGCGAGCGCAGTGAGCGTGAGGGAAACCCCGTCCGTTGCCCTCGGAGTGCGCGCGAGATGGCAGTCCGCTCGGTGGGGGACAATGCCTTGGCGTCCGCCCCTGCTTCGCACCAGACTCTGGGGACGCCTTCTGGTGCAGTAAATGGAGTGAGACAAGGGTGAAACGACAGCGCTCGCGCTGGTCTCTCAGGTGTACGGAGGCTGGTCCGGTGTCTTCACCGTTTCGTCTCGAGGCTGACTCCGCCGCATCTCCCGTCCGTCTGTGCTCATCCAGCGCTGGCTTTGGTCACGCCTTCTTCCACTGCCCTTACGCGACGCTGTCTCCGGGCGGGTCGCGAATCACTGGCGAGCACGATACGGGAGAAACTGTTGCCGCGGTGCAAGTCCTTTCCGCCGGTCCTGGCAGGAACTATGAGTGGGGGGAATGGCACCACTGTCCATCCCCCACTCAGGTGCAAGGGAGAGCGAGCGGACGGTGTTCTCACGTCACAGCTGAGTGGGCGAAGTCGCGTGACTGGAGGAGGGAGTCAAAAGGAGCGGCGGCGGCCATCGTGCAGGAAGGCGGGCTGACCCAGAGACCCTCGGGCCAATGTCAGGGCCGCCGCGCCGTGGCCTAGATCGGCGGCCGACCGGGAAACGGGGTCGTTCACACGCGCGCCACTGTTTAGAGGGGGCGACTGCTTCCGCGACAGGCCCTCTTCCCTCGTCGGCGTGCGCACGCGGAAGGGGCCCCCTTTTCTCTCGAGGCGAAAGCGGCGGCCTTCCTTCCGCGGCGACCAGTTTCCTCGCCGTCCGAGCGCCATGAGGCTCGGCTGACCCCCCCGCCGCGTAGCGCGAGCTGCCGCAGCACCATGGGCGACGCGCCGCCGCGCCGCAGCGACGCCGTCGTTCGCAAGCTCGAAGAAGCCGCCCGGGCCGCCCTGAGCCGCGCTCTACGACACTGCTCCAGGTACGCTGATGCTGCGGGTTACTTTCTCGTCGCGACCTCTCTCTTTGCTGATGCCCGTGAAACCCGCCTCCCTCGCCGAACGGTACGCCGCGAAGCAAACGTGTTCGGCGCCTCTCGGTCTTCGGCCGAACCCGCGTCCTCGCGCCGGGGCCGCGTCCCGGAGGACAGCGCGACGAGTCCTACCGGCCGCACCGTGTGCGTCAGTTGCCGTGTTTCGCTTGTGTCTGCATGTCAGTGGCGGACCAGAATTTTCCTGCACGATCGCTGTTTCCCGTACGTGTGCCTGCCGTGGTAGTTTTGTACTCGATGACCTGCTATCGCCGCTGGAACGGGCCTTGAAGGTTCGTGTTCTTTGCTACCGCCAATTCGGCTGCCCGTGACGCATGGATGGTCGCACCTGCAGAACTACTACTGCTTTCTCTTTCTCCACGAGCGCGGATCCGTCGTGCTGCTTTTGAAAAGACGTTCCGCAACCGTGGATGGAGTTTCCCGCGTCTTGAAACGTAAGATCCGCCGAAGTTCGCTAGTGTAAGAAAAAAAAAAGTCTTAATTTGCATCGAGTGGTTCTCTCTGACACATTCTTGTGTCCATGTAGAACCCGCGACCGCCCTTCTTAGCGCACGAGCCGTTCAAAGAATCGAAAAATTTCAGGTCCACACGGGAGCTAACATGGCTAGCGTTGATGTGGCGCACGTTGCAAGGTCTGTGTGGTTCACGGCACCACGTCGGGCTCTCAGTTCACCTGCTTCAGGACCATAGGCGTACGATATCTGCTGGCGACAAGGATTAGCTGTACATGCGAGTGGCAAAGCGGTGATGACGTCACCTTCGCATTTTCGTGGAACTGTCGATGACGTGCATAGGTGTTTGTTACCGCGTCTTCCTGTACGTCGAGACGGCGGCAGTGGAGTGGGTGACTGCCGGAGCGCGAAAGCACCTTTGTCGCTGTCCCGAGTGAACCTTCTTGCGGCTTTTTCAGGGCCATTTAGATAGACTCGTGTTCAGATAAGAAAGCCTTAAAAGTGCTTTCAATATTCGGCAGCTATTACAGGACTCAAGTCAGCGGACAAGTTATCTGCTCTCATCGGTGAAAGAAAAAGTGTCGTGGCGTTTACTATGTCATAAACCATCCAGAGAAGCTGCGCTTCGGAAAGAAAAACTTATCTTAATGCAATTACCCCCTCCGGACTTATATCGTAGAATAATTTGCTTAAGTTAGCGCAATCTGTAGTTAATTCTACCCATCTTGATCATGATTCTTCTGGACAAACATTCTAAAGGAAACTAGTCTTTGAACACAGCTCGTTTTAAGACGGAAAGTTTGCCTGTAGCAGTGACTTTCACATGTTGATGAGGGGGTCACAGGATAGTGGACACACAAATCAACACTGGGCGAGAAAGGAAGGACAGATTATGGCCTGTGATTGTCGATGATCTTAGTAAACTGACATGATGCTGACCTTGCGCACTGTGTGACGTGCACGTCTTTACGCCGTGTCTTAAGCAACGTGCAAGATGCACTTCCTTCCGTTTGCGTCAAATCTATGCAAGTTGACCACGTGCCGGTCATTGCAAAGACTGCCGCTTTTGTCGGATATCTGCGGAGCACATTGAAAGGACATTCATGGCAGACAGCTACGTCGCTGCATCGCTGGGACTTATTTGTGCAATTACATCGGGCTTTAGTCTACTATAGCAGACCATCACAATACTGCTTTTGACGGCGAGTGCCTTTCAGTGGCTCATTGTGCTTTACAAAGATATAAACTTAGGCTTGTTGGGTTGCTATTACACGTAAGCTGCATGTGTCTGTGTGCTCTTGTCTACGTCTCTTACGCGCAACAGTGTGTGCTTTACGCCAAGCAGATGCTTTTTCCTGTATTCTGAACTATTACGTGTACCGTGGTAAAACTGTGTTGACATTCGATTCTTTATGCAAGTATATATCCTTGATCTCGGAACGCTTCAACAGGATTATGTTCGACTACACCGTTGTACCCGGAATTATATGGTGCGACTATTGTTAGTCACTAGAGCTAATTTTCTCACTAGGGCACGCCTACACTCTGGTTCGCTGCCATTTAATTTACTCGGCGTGTATTGCCACCATCATAGTTTCTCAAAATTAACTAGAGGGCACTCTGGCGCTGCGATCGTTCAGCGACCATGGGAATGATGGGTAGTACGCACATTTGCCTAGTCTTCGTGCTTGCGGACGGCGAATTGTACTTGCGGCTTTGTTTATTGCTGTGTTTCGGTTTTGTTTTGAAAGAAGGAACGAACCCTTTTGAACTTAGGGACTTGATTCGAAATAGTAAGCTTAAAAGAATAAGGTTGTGAAGCACAAACGGTGAACATTTGCTAATTTATGTTTTGGTGAAAAAACAGCTCCAAGCCACACGAACACACACGGAGCCAGAAGCAGGCCATAAGTACGAAAATTAGACAAATTGTGTACTACCCATCATTCCCATGCTCGTTGAAGTGCCATGCGTTGCAGCTCCCATACACACTAGCGCCAGAGTTCCCTCTAGTTAGTATTGTGGGAAACTCTATGGCCACCATTTTAAAGACGAACACGGCAGCGCTACTCCTAGCGCTGTCCCAAAGACTTCTCCCTTTCTCCCGCTGAGTGTCCCACTGTCTCCGTGGCTTCGCGGTGACTGGCCGACGGCAATGGAGGTGGAAGAAAACTCGACCTTGCCCCGGGGAAAATGTGTCCCCCTTCCCCGTCTAGCGCGGCGGCCGCCAAGCAAACACATGGCGAAGGTGCCCGCTACGTCGACTGCGTCCGCAAACACTTGTGGCCCGCTTCGGGTGACCGAAGGCGCGACGCCCGCCGCGTCGGGGTCGCCTCGCGGCGATCGTTCCGCCCCGTTGGCGGCGAGCTCTCGAGACACGTGTAAACATGGAAATCGACAGTACACGTTCTCCCCCCTCTCTCCTTCGCACATAAACACCGCCTTGGAATCGTCCATTTTGCTTCTTCTTCTTCCCGGCTCCCGAAAATAGCATCATGAGAGCGGCCCTTCGGCTGCAGGCTTCGGTGGCACCACCCTCTTGTGAGGGGGGGGGGGGGGGGGGACGCTCGTCGACTTCGTTCGCCTTGCGCAATTGGCCGCTTAACCATCCTTCAACCCCCCCCCCTCCCCCAGCCACGTCTGAATCACGTGTGCGCGAAAAAAAACCAGGGCAGCCACCTGTTCCTCCTCGCGTAAGGACGCCGCCCGATTCTGGCCAAAACACGGATACCCTGGAGCACGTAGGGAAGGCTCCGATGGAGGGCCTGTGAACGCTGGATGATGGTCTGTGCTTCCAGAATCGAGCCAAGTAGCAGGTGGATAAAACTTCGTGTTGGACCTGGTTCCGCGGCTCCACCTTCGGCACGGAAGCTGTTGGCGCTAGGCTATATAGCGTAAACAATTTTGGCGCGGGATGCAAACTTTGTCTCATCGTGTGATTGATATGCGCGAAGGGCATGCTGGTCTGCGTCAATTCAGCAAGTCATTGGTCTCCTCTTTCTTTCTCTTTTTTTATCTTACAAATAAAAAAAAAGGGGGGGGGGTGTTTACGTTCAATGGCTGTAAATTGCTAAACTGAATAACTGCAGAGATGCCTGAAATAAATATCCACACGTCTGCTATGCCATGAGGAACTATAGTTGTGTTATATGGGCGTGTTGCCAAAAAGGTCCACCTATTTCGGTTCGCTTTGTGGTGCATAAAGATAGTAATGCGTACAGTGATTTGCAAGACAGGTAACCAGTTAAGTGCCTGGTTACGACACTTATGTGTGGAACCATTTCTCACGAGAGCACGATTTGTTGGTCCGGGAAAGGGAAATATATAAAACACACACGTCCGCACAGCATAAACAAGGCGCATATCGTTAAAGTCCCGAAGTGCATTTATCATGATCATTGTCTTTATTTATTTCTAAATTCTAGGGCAGTGCGAAGAAGTCTTACGTCGATGTCCAATTTACGCGACCTTGCGTGAGGTGTTTCCATTTTATCCCCGCTAATTTCTCAATTGCACTGCTCCATCTAACTAGCTGTCGCCATCGGCTTCTTTTCCCTTCCCCTCGTAATCATTCCGTTGCTCCATCTGTTGTCTGTGCTATTTGACCGGCCGAGCGTCTTTACGTATAAAGCTTGCGTCGCCAGTGAAACCACTCCGATGCCCCCGGAAATGTATTCCACATGGTATACCCTCACCTTTCTATATAGTTCGTTCCTTTTCGCATGCCACGTCTTGCATGAAAACTTCTGACTCCACCCGGCGATGTCGCACTGTGTTCATTCACTTTCATACTGTTCGGGACCGACCACAGCGGTGCCTTCCGGCAACACATCAGCGAGTGCCAGGCGCTTGTTTGTAGCGTCTATGTCGGCGGCGCGAACGTGACGCGCGTCATGCAACCAGCCGCCTGCGAGACTGCTGCGCTGCAAAACACTGCGGGAGGGCTTGCTGCGATATCGCCAGACGCTGCCAGTCGGGATCTGCGATAGCGACACCGTATCTGTCCCGGTGCCACGGTCTGGCGTGGACGTGTTTGTAAACAACCGGGATCGCGGCCGCGTGCATACGTGCACGCCCTTAGGTGTAACCGCGCTTGAAGTTGAAACAAATCTTTATCTGCGAGACACTCCCAAGTGTTGTGGCTGCCCCGTTATACGCACGTGTGTTGTATCGTTCCGCACGTGTAGAACGTAGCGCCCGAAATAAGAGCACCGCTGCGATTGGCTGCGGCGCACTCGAACGACGCGGTATAAATTTTCCGGAACCTCGTGGAGCAACTCGATTCAGCGGTTTGACTCGTAAAAAGAACAGCCGCCAGGAAGGAGAGAAGCAGGGACCACTCGTCGTCGAACTCGTACCTGATGAGCCAACTCTGTCTCAAAGCCATCCCCGTGTCCGGGGGTGTCCTGGTGAAGGAAACCGTCTCAGAGACCGAGTGAGTCAACGTATCAAATCCGAACACCGTATGATACCGTTTGGTCAATTACTATACGGAGCTTACTCTGTACTGTTGTGCCTGTGATATATCGCTTGGCACTTATACGGCCAGACTTAGACTTCAATTTCGTGAGGCTAAGCGATTGTGAGCGAGTGCGAGCGACACCGTGTAAACGCGTGAGTTTAAGCAAAATTCCGTTATATCTGGCATTGGTGACTCTTACTAATTACGTTAGATGAGCGACTAAGCTCTAGAACTAAGTGTATATTGTGTAACTTCGCTTGACTTAGTGACCTGGGGTGATCAGTTCACGTAGAACAAAGGGGTTGGTGATAAGTAGGATATACCTTTGTCAACACCACCTGAAATCGCCATCACCCAGGGTACGCAAAGTCTGATCAATACGTTTACTCCGATATGTTGGTTTTTTAATAGTATATTTGCGGCCGAAGGAAGGCCATTGATGTACCATTCTAAGAGCTGTCTACTTCCCCTCTTTACTCCCGCAAAGCTAGGGACCATAGGCAAGTTATTGTGAGAAACATGCCATTGCTTCATTTTCGTTTTATTTTTTCATTCATTATGAAACATGTCCTTTGGACTCCACACCAACGGAAATAGGGTGGGGAGGCTTCGATGAAGCTGTGCCTCCGTGCTGTGCCCCGCCCTCTAATGGAATCCCTGCGTACGCTGATGATGATGATCAGTATACGGTCAGGATAGTGTTATAACGCTGTTCAAATTTAAAACCCGTACGACTAACTGTTTCCGAATTTTCGTGTTCTATTCGCGTATTCCTTTTTTCTCAACTTTCTTATTTCGTAATGCTGCATTATTGATAATCTTCATCGTCATCTGCCTGATTATGCCCACTGCAAAGCTATAGTGTACTAGAATATACTGTAGCAGGGCAAAGGCCTCTCCCATGTGGGAGAGACCAAGACCGTGTTGATGAGAGGGGCCTATCCAGGGCAAATGATCCCCTTCCCCCCCCCCCCCCCCCAACCAATTCTGTCCTGCACTTGCTGCTTCTACGTTGTACCCGCAAACTTAATCTCATCTACCTATACCGATCCTTCTGTCTCCCCCTTTCGCGCTTATCTTTTCTAGGAATGCAGTCAGTTACCCTTAATGACCAGTGGTTATCCTGTCTACGCATTATTATTTTGTTTATGTCAACATCTTTTAGGTCGAAAATGTTCTACCCCAGCGCCTTTCTTAGCATCGATCCCAGTCATTGCCGAGGAAGCTCTGCCAGCTGCATTTCGATAGAGGCATGTGTGACGCTGCTGAAATTAACCATGTACAAATAAACTTTTGAAGTTTTTGCCTACGACGATGGACCTATTTTTTTATGCAGCATATGCGAAATCTTCACTGATACAAGCCACTTTCAACTTTATCGATTACATTGTACTAATCCATGATTTAAACTTCTCGAGTCGCATCATGCAATAACGAGTATGCACTAAAAGGTTGAAGTATGGGCTATGATGATACCCCTATCGCGTTCAACTCTTAAAGGTGAAGCTGTAACTTTTTTCTGTGCCTCCCTGATTGCACACTTCCGCCGTGTAATGTACGCCTGTCCGTCTGTGCCTGTTTGCACGTCGCACACTGTTTGTATACGGCTTTATTGGCGAAGTCTCAGTGTCCACAACTCCCACGCGACGCTCTTTCGGGTCGGAAGATTTTGTTGCAGGACTCTCTCCAATATCGGAAGAGTTGCCTCTTTTGTTTAGGTAATGCGACATCACAATGGATGAAGCTACGCCTATTAGCTCGCTTATTTTTTTTAATTATTGGTACGGGCAAGCAGTGAAACACAGGGGTCAGGCGCGGGCAATGCTTTTGTATGCCGTATACTTGCGAGAGGTGGAAAAAGTCGTGCCTTACGCCAGCTGTTTAGGACAGCGTTCTCCGGTCAGTTCGTTATTTACGGCAGGGGGCGGAAACGCTTTCGATATCGTCCATTCTTCCTCGATTGAGCCTGTCGAACGGCAGTGAGGGGGCCATTCTGTTGATGTCGCCGCGGCGATCTTCCTGTTCGAGTAGCGGAAAAGGGTTGCCTCAGCTCCTGCGTGGGACCAAAACAATGGCACGCGATTAATTATGCCTGCGCAGCAGCGATGGCAGTGTTTCGTAGAGATAAGCGTAATTTATTCCCTCCTACCGGCTCCCTCTTCTCACCCGTTTTATTATTCTTATTTTAAGGCTGGATGTTTCGTAACGGTCGCAGAGAGCGCGATTTCGTCGTTCACTTTTGTGTTGCCCACGTTCTTCCCCCAATACACAAAGGCGCTCGTTTTTCTGTAAAGCGGGGATAGCAGTTCCCTTTTCTGAACAGATACCCCCCCCCCCCTTTCTGTTATTGCTTCACGGATCCATAACAAGCGTTCGTTTAAGGATACAGACGTTGTCTCCTGGCGGTCTTGTGTGCTGAAGGTCAACCTATTATCGTGATTCTGTCTTTGATGTTATCGTCCAATATTTATTGCGTTTTCCAATGCACTACGCCTAATACTTCTTAACTTTCGTTACTATATTTCCCGCTTTTTTATTCGACTGAGCTTTCTTCTGTAGACGCTGTCCGCTTAATTTTTGCTTATTATTCCTACTCGATGGTCGCGCCAGCATTAAGGCCGTAGAGTTGTTCTTTGGAAACTTCATTTTACCAATTTATTTATTCATTGTTTGACGAGTGACTCAATCGCGAGTTTGTACTTGTCACCGTCTCCTCTGCAAGCTGACCTGGATTCGGCTGTCTGCCACTCTGTATTCAGACTTCTCGTATGTTCCTGAAGCGTGCGTTACACTTCACTGAGCGTATACAAGCCAGCGTGTTCATTGCACGTGCGCCTGTCTCTTCCGTCTGCTACAGGGCCCAGCGCTGCAGCCCGGGGGCGATGCTGGCGCGGCTGTTCTACGCACACGGGCGCCTGTGCGCGTCCCACCCGTGGGAAGTGATCGTGGGCTTCCTCACCCTCACCATCTGCCTGCTCTCCATGGGCTCGGCCTTCCTGGCTGGCAGCCGGCTGTGCGGGTGGTCGCCACAGTGCCAGATGAAGGAGGTCAGTGGCCGGTACAGTAGATTAAGAACTCTGTAATCGGCAACAGGGTTCATCCGTAGCTTGAGAAGCGAGGCAGCTTGGGCTAGTTGGTATAGCATGACGTCAGTTATAGCTCGAGAACAAAACGACGACACAGAGACAAGAAGGACACGAAGGAGCTCGTGTCCTTCGTGTCCTTCTTGTCTCTGTGTCGTCGTTTTGTTCTCGCGCTATAGCTATCGTCTTGAGAAGCGAACCTAGAACCACTCGTCCCTCTCCCTTACATCAGCCCCTCCTCTGTGAGAGGCAGTGGCCTATTAAATGCAGCAACAGTAACCTTCCTGATATTGCAGGAACCGGTATTGTACAAGGGCGAAATTTACTAACGTAACTTGTGCTCTCTCTCTGTACTTATGGCGATAAACGGGACGTAAAGGAAACCGAAACTGTGCCACTCCGCCCCTGTAAATAAGTGCGTTTAACGCGAGCCTGCAGTTTACGAGACGTGACATACATATATGGTTCTTCCCACCCCATCAGGAGGACAAAGGTATGGACGTCGTCGTGATGACCGTGACGCGCTGCATGGCCCTGTTGTATGTGTATCACCAGTTTCGGGTGCTCTACAAGCTGGGCTCAAAGTACCTCATAGGTAAGGCGAGATCCTGCTGTGCACCTCCCGCAACCGCGTGTTCGACCCTCGGTTTATTTTCGTGACTTTCCGTATCGCTTATGTCTCGTCACTCGCGTCGCCTCGTATGTATACCGACTGTTCTGAGAGGGAGATTTAGGAATTGTGGACGCTGTCACACTTTTCGTACTAGAAGTGCGGTGCATGGATTCTTTTTCGTGATTGATTCTTTAGTTTTTAATATTTAGCTGAGCCGTTCGCATCTTCAGACGCTATACCACATGGTAGTTGTTGCGATTATTATTATTATTATTATTATTATTATTATTATTATTATTATTATTATTATTATTGTTGTTGTTGTTGTTGTTGTTGTTGTTGTCGTTGTTGGCAGTAGTAAAAATATAACAGTAGTACTACGAAGTCTTTCGATTCGAAATGAAGGATTTTTTTTTTTTTTTGCCGAGGCATGGGGGGAGGGGGAATGGGAGGACGTGTCTAGCTAATTTCAGCGCTGTTGTCCGTTAACAAGGAAAACTATAATTCCTCCGCTGTAGCTGTGTATGAAACTTTCTAGTCTCGTTTCATAACAACCTAGTATTCGTCTATAGCGAGTGCTTTTTGCGGAAAGGGAAGATGATTGCGAGACGCGCTATCTGTCGTTAATTAAAAGATCGTTAAAGCGTTATGACGCCGAGTCACAATGGGCGACAGTAGTTCATTTGTCTGTTTTTCTTTCACCGCGGTTATCTGCAAAGAGATAGCTACGTGCCGCCGACACCACTCTCTTAGCGCGTAAGCTCGATATAGCATGCTGATCTACGATCAGTGGTACGAAGCTCGCCTTATCCGGTACGAATGGCCCAAGGAATTCGCGCCTTTCCAGTTGCCTTCTCCATAGGCTTGTGTCGTGCCTGGACAACGCACATTGCACGAAAACGCATAGTCATGGTAGAGTCCTGGTGATTGCTGTCTTCCCAGTGCTTCCTCTTTCATTGCCGCTATGATAAGCATTGTGTTTTGTTGAAGAGTGTCCGTATTCATTTCTTCTTGCTCTCTCGCTTTCAGGCATAGCAACCATTTTCACAATTTTCTCCAGTTTCGTCTTCAGCAGCAGCGTAGTGAATCTCCTAGAAGGCGACCTGTCTGAACTCAAGTGAGTACATTGGTCTACCTCCTCCTTAGTGGCTTTTGTGCTGATGATGGACATAGTGCGGAAGATGACGGCATGGGCATCACATGCGTTTTGTAGTAGTTTTTTTTTTTCTTTTCGCGAAGTACATGAATGCTCACAGACATGAATCAAAATAACGACGAAGAGTCCCCGGAACGTTCATTGTGCTTAGAAGTGTGGCCGTTTGGGCTAGTCGGTATGGCATGACGATAGTTATAGCGCGAGGTCAGAACGATGACAAAGAGACAAGATAGTCGTTCATGTCTCTTTGTCATCGTTATGGTCTCGCGCCATACCTATCGTCGTTCATTGTGCGTAGGACTGCGGTAAACGCCAGTTTTCGAAAGCGCTTGGCCATGTCGAATTCCGGTTGCAACCGGAGTAAATTATCTTCGATGAATTTTATTTTCAACGCAAATAAATCACGCAGTTTGTGTACATGGACCTTTCACGCGATGATCGACACAAAGGCATCGATAGGTGGCGATGAGGGTGGAGGGGGGATAAGGTCTCCGATTCCGTGCGCATCTGATCAAAGTTGAGGCACTCGAACCCGTGCGTTCGCCAGAGGAGCGGTGCTAACGATATCAACCTGTAATCATCCATCATATCCTGAAAAATATGACAGCCGGCTTGCTTTCTTGACTAGTGCCACCCGCTGGCGCCGCCCCTGCTGCCATGGTGCAAGTGCCCCTGCAGTCGCAGAGGCGTTTTACCTACCTGCCTACCCCTATTTGCGTCCTCGCAAAAGTACAGTGCATTCGCAGTACAGGATCTTGCAGCTGTACAGCCGTAAGGGCACCGCCAAAGTCGAAGGCGCCGGGGGTGTACGGCAGGCTCGTTGGCCGCCCTCCTATACCGCCGTCATCTGGGACGTGAATGATGCTGCTTCCCAAATGCGGTCGGGTTATGATGCGTTGTCCTCTTCGCGGTTTTCATTTTGTGTCTCTGTGCCCTCCTCGGAAACACGAAAGGGGTGTGGCATGTCTTGCGGAACTGTCTGAGACGCCCGCTCGCTTCACGAGACGGAGGAGGCATCGGTTGTTCGCGACGCTTTCCAGTGTCGCTCGCGGGCGCCCCCGACTCCGCGAAGCGAGGGTCTCGCGCGTGTAGTTTCACATTGTGCCAACATCCAAATGCGACCAGGAAGGCAGAAAGGGGCGCAGGGCGCGCGACGCCACCTCCCCCCAGAGGGCGCGCCTCGTCGACGACTCCGCTGCGCTGGCGGCAGCGTTTCCTCGAAGGGCGCCGCTTTCCTTCCTCACGATCCTGCTCTTCTTCTTCTTCAGCTAACGTTCTTCTGTCGTTTACCTCGTTTTTTTTTTTTCATCGCAACCTTTTTATTGTAATTCTTTGGCTCAGCGAAGTGTCGAAAATGTTGTCCTGGTTCTCGGGCGGATAGCGACGAACGCTTGTTGCGGCCGCCCTAACCGCGCACGATATGGAAGCGGGAGCACGGGCGAGGGAGCAACCGTGATTTGGAGCGATAAAGAATGAGAGAGAGATGGGGAGGAGAGATGTTGGCAAGGCCCCACGTTGAACCACGGAGAAATGTCGCCGCTTCGATGCATTGCGCCAATCAGCACTCGTCAATTGCTTCATTACTTAATCATTGGATAGAACAATCATCACTCTGTGACACGATGCAAAAGCAAACGTCAAGTGATCAGTCAAGAATGGGGCGGTACCTCTCGATCACTGTCACATACATGTGCATGATTATATGATCATAGCTTGGTCCCTTCACATATCCATAAAAAAACTCATGGGGCTTTTGCATTCAATTACTTTAAAATTGCTTTCAAGAGAAGCGAGAACAAAGGTATTAAATTATTTCATAGCATTTGCTAGCTGTTGTGTATAGCTGACATAAGGACATAGCTGAGAAAACAAATATTATGGCATCAGCATGTGGACATGAAGGAATGCAAAAAGTGTCCCTGCAGTAATATTTGGTAAAACTGCGATTCGGCCTAGTTGGAACATGTTTATCTTGAAGTTTTTGCACAGGCACAAGGGAGCAAAGATGAGAGACAGAAGTGGGTGTAAAAATGCCTGTTGGTGTTTCTCATCTTTGTCCCCCTGTGCCTGCGCAAAAACTTCAAGATGAATATTTTGTTCACTTTATAGTCAAAGTTGATTCAGGACTCGTCACCACAGCACTTGTCTAGCCCTCTCTGCAACTGTTCCTGTGAGGCAGTGGAGTAGCCAGAAATCATTCCAGGGTGTAGGAGGATTTGTCCCTCCTTCATGTATAATTGGGTGAGTGTTTTGTGTGTGTACTCATATCTACAAATTCAAAATGGGAAAAAAATTTTGGTGTGGTTTGAACCCTCATACCATGCCCTTGTTTTATCACAACAGTGAGAATGTATTTGTAGGAAACTGGTGTTTGAAGGTATCTAATTGCTTTGTGAAGTATATAAGTGCCTATGCTGGGGAGACTATTTAACAGGATGTTCTTTGTGCATTATATATAAATGTACCTTTTACAGGGAGGCACTGCCATTCTTTCTGCTTCTCATCGATTTATCCAAGGCTGGTCTTCTGGCCCAGTTTGCCCTCAGCTCCAGCTCTCAGGTATGGACAGCACCTCTCATAGTGCTTATGACATTAATATTGTCAGTGAAGATATCCTACTAATCTGAAAGGTGGTCAGAAGTTTACATTATATATTACCCAGGTATGCATTAGTTCCTGGGATGACCTCGTATCACTTTAGTATAGCATCTGAAGTGCATGCAAGATGCACTACTGCCCTGTATGACTCCTCCTGAGCCTGCTATTGGCCTACATGTCTGCCAGCCATTTTGGCACTGTGTCATTGCAGTAAATTGTACACCTAAAACAAACCGAGTGCAGCAAAACACTCCATGCCACATAATCTGTGCAGGAGGAAGTACGGGAGAACATAGCCCGTGGCATGGCTGTGCTGGGTCCCACAATCACCCTAGACACCATCGTCGAAACATTGGTTATCGGTGTAGGCACCCTTTCAGGTGAGTGGCTGCCTGCACTCTGTAAACTATTTCTTCAGTGTTTTTGTGGAAATTCAGACCCACCAGGGGCGTGTGACGAGCAGCAGGAAAATTGTGGCATGTGTACAAGGTTGATGCCTTGCACTGTTCAACAAACAGAGGGATAAAGGATTTTCATCTTTTGCAGGTGTCAAACGGCTAGAGGAACTTTGCTGCTTTGCTTGCATGTCTGCATTGGTCAACTATGTTGTCTTCATGACCTTCTTCCCAGCTTGTTTGTCCTTGGTTCTTGAGGTAAGAAAAAATACTTGACTCTTTCATGCACACAACTCTTTTTTTGGTGGGAAACAGTTTTACTGAAGAAATGGTGAAATCTTTTGCAGAAAACAGTTGTCTCGCGAGAAACGAAAACATTGGCAAGTTTAGTTAAAAAGATATGAGGTGGTCATGACCACCATGCTGTAAGGGTCTACTGACTACTTTCTGTGAAATTAGATTTTCATTCCTATGGTTTTAGAGTTAACTAGTCATTCAACATCCTTTCCTGGATTATCAAAATACTAGGAACAGCACATACTTCTGTATCTACAAAAAATATCACGGGTCTACCGTCTAGCGCACCTTAAGTACGACGCTAGCCAGAAGAAAGCAAATGTAGCATGTCACACTAAAGCTTAAACGAAGTAGCGTCATCTCGAGATGTCAGATTTCCGACAGCTTTAAAAATATGTGCCATTTAAAATCCAACACGCGGGGCTCGCATTTCTTAAGAGCAAAAAAATTAAGAAAAGGTTGTTACCTGGGGTGATCACCGCGCTTGGAAGAGATGAAGGATCCAATCTGATCTAAATTATTTGGAGGTGTTTGCTACAGCATCCCTCAGAGTCACTTTGGGACATTAAATCACCTAAACGAATCAGTCGCAGTGTATCCTTCAGCAGTGTTTTAATATGTGATTCATTGAACCAGATGGAGTAGAATGTGACACTGCTTGGGTACTAGTCACGCTGTTCAAAATTTTGTTGCATGTTCATTTGACTGCTTACATTAGAACATGTTGTTAACCTTAATAGATTCGAACCCCTTTATAGAAGACACTGATATAAAACACAAATAGGTAAATAAACGCTTGTTTGCCTACGGTAAAATACAGAATTATAGGAAAATGCGTACGAGGTCCTCTGCTTATAAGAGACATCTCATATTAAAGACGAAAATTGCTGCCCGGAGCATGCATCTTATAAAGGGTTTAACTGTAGTACATATTGTGCATATGCACTGCAAGAGTCGTTTTCGAGGTGGTAATTTTTATGTTTAATGCAATGCTTTCTTCTAAAACAACAAGTTAATGGCCTAGAATTATTACGTGGAAATGTCTAGGTTCTTAGCATATTTTTCTATATCCCCACCATTTTCAGCTGTCACGAGACAGGGAAGAGGGCCGTCCTGTGTGGCAGCTGAGTACATTAGCAAGAGTCTTGCAACAGGAAGAAGAACAAAAACCAAATCCAGTACTTCAAAGGGTAAAAATGATCATGGTAAGCATTGTTGCTTTCATGTAAAATAGAAGATGTGTGCATAAAACATATATGTTTGATGCCGACACATCCGAGGGTTTCAAAATCTAAACTGTCCCAGTCTTACTTATTCTCAACATCACACGAGACATCACAGTGGCATCGCAGCTTCTGCCCAACCAGAAAAAGACATACTTTTGATAAGCACTACATATTGAGATGTACGGTAGGATGTGGATGATATATTCATATACAGTAGATTCTCATTAAATGGAACCTGAAGGGACTGGGAAACTATGTTCCATTTAAGAGGAATTGAGAGATGAATAGGGGTACAGTAGGCAGGGACAAAATCAACGATATTAGAGGCAGTTGTTTTGTTAAAGCAGCAGCTCCATTTAACAGATTTTTCTTTACTGAAAATCTGCTGTATGTTCATTTCACCCTTTTTTCACCCAAATATTGGATGTGGTTATGGCTATAAAATCTTTCTTTGTGAAAATGGGGTCATTTGGTACAACCTCATAATAAACCAGTCTGCTTCATTGTTGACGTCACACGCGCCCATACTTTATTGCCACAGCTCCACTCTGCTGGTCAGATGCACCATATTTATTGTGACAACTGTTGGTTGAACCTGAACTGGTTTTGAATAGTACTGTTCATTATTTAGCCTTCTTCAATAAGTAAACTAGGCACATCTGTGTTTAGAGTTATAAAGGGAAACAGGCATGAGGGGGACAATAAATTGGGGCACGGCTAATAATCAAAGAGGGGTGCCAAGTCTGGCCCGCACCTTCATTCAGTTGGACCTGTCCTGGTATTTGACACATGTTTTATTGGGATAGCAATTATGTGGTCACTCTCAACAGGTTTTCGCCATCAGCATCGCCGTCTCTTTCATGTTCCTCATGAAGTCATTGATTAACATACCCCTTGTACCACATTTCTTACCTGTGGATAAATGCGCGCCAGGGGGGGCGGCAAACACAGCTGACGCAGAGAACAATCAAGCTGGCCCATTATTGTCACTCGCTCAGAGGGCGCATGTGATAACATACCCTTGTGTGTTAGACCTACCATTGAATGCTCAAGCAGGGAGGAAACACCCCACCAGTCTTGAAACAAGCATTAAAAAGTTCAGGGAGGGAGGTGGTTGTCTCTCTTAAGCAGCAACTGTGGACTTTGAATCTTAGGGCGCGGTCATGATTGCTGGCGTGCGTGCAATCTTGACAGGCATCAGCAATTGAGTTGTATAGCTTTCCACGTGCTGCGCTTTCAGCACGAAGAGACTGTGCGAAAAGAGCATCTCTACTTGGTGCAGCCGCATCCTCTTACACTAGCATGTTGTAGAGTTACGAGATATCGAATCCAAAAGAGTTAGCTTCCAGCCTTTCTTTGTATAATATTTCAATTTGTTGCTGTCGCATTCAATGCTGGGCTCTTGCGGTGAAACATTTCTTTATGGCAGCAGTGGCTGAGGACCTCTGATATTGCATTAAAAAACTGCTCACTTCGCACTTTTACTCCTGTGGGAGCAAAGGCAGGCCATTTTGAAAAACATGTCGTTGCTTCAATTTTATTTTCGCCTTCATTGTGAAGCCTACTTTCGGAATCCACCAATGGGGAGGGGGGGTGGATGGCAATGAAACTTTGCCATTCTAAACGATTAATCTTGCACATGTCCATGGAAATTGGACAAGCCCGCATTGATGGCGATTTCTTCACTGCTGACTGACCAGTTAGGAATTAAGATAAACAAAATATCACTGCATTTGAATGACCTTACTTTCTTTCTATGTTGTATTGATTGATATGTGGGGTTCAACGTCTCAAAACCACCATATGATTATGAGAGACGCCATAGTGGAGGGCTCCAGAAATTTCAGCCACCTGGGGTTCATTAACATGCACCCAAATTTGAGCACACAGGCCTATGGCATTTTCGCCTCCAACGAAAAGTGGCCGCCGCAGGCGGGATTCGATCCCGCGACCTGCGAGTCAGCAGCCGAGTACCTTAACCACTAGACCACCAGGGCAGGGCTTCTATGTTGTATTACTGCAAGACCTAATTTTTTGTGCAGGAGCTGTATTTTCTTGAGCTTTATGCTTAGTTTGTCTTGTGCATATCTCAGTTCCAGATATATAGTATTTATTTAGTTTTTTCTTATGACTTCCACCTTGTGTCTGTGCAGTCAGCGGGGCTGATGCTTGTGCACACACACAGTCGGTGGATGGCAGGCAGCCCCGGAACGCAGGGCCCAGACCCCATTGCAGCTGACAAGCTTGCCTGGGGACCTTACTTTCAAAGGTATGCCTCTGTTTTATGACATTTTTATTTCAATAATTAAGTACAGTCATACCCGCTATGAGTTGCAACATGTTGTCTGTCCTCAAAGTTACACCATCATTTACTTACTGGTATTCACAGTTTCACTTACTGGTATTCTATAAACCAATTTAACATGCGCGAAAGTAGCTGTTCGGACTTGTGGCTGCTTCAACTACAGCCATCTTATTGCAACTTTGAGCGCAACTGTACTGTCTGCATGCATTGAAACATGACCACCCATGGCTAAGAAAGGCATTCGTTTTCTTTTCAATATCTTCATATTAGTGTAATATTCTAATATTGATTCAAACCATTAGATTAGGGTTAACATTACTATTAGTGGCCAGATTTTAGGCAATGTGACGCACTTATCTCATGCACTTGTGCATACCAATCTGCTAAAAGTTGTGATGTTGCATTTCAGTCTTTCAGCAGTGTACATAATGGTGGATTAACATTGATGTATATTTTAGCCTTGCATATTTACATTGGACAAATCATCAGTGCCTTGTTGACTATGGTACCACAATGGTAAGCCTAAATTTGTGGGTTTGATCATTGACTGGGGGCAGCTATATTTCAATTATAGCAAAATGCAAAAATGCTTGGGAACTTGGTTTTAGCTCCACATGGCAGAACTAGAGCTAATCGAAGTTAGTCAGGGATTGCCACTATGGTTTGCCTCATGAT
Organism: Rhipicephalus microplus; assembly: GCF_013339725.1. NCBI lineage: Eukaryota > Metazoa > Arthropoda > Arachnida > Ixodida > Ixodidae > Rhipicephalus > Rhipicephalus microplus. The sequence goes on along the minus strand of NC_051165.1, from coordinate 222,722,773 downwards.
CACATTGTAGTTTGATTGCAAAACACCCCAGAGCTTAATAAATTGAAATATTAAACTTCACACTCCCTTTCAGTAGCTTTAAATCATGTCTGTTAAGCACTACAGTCGACTCTTATTAATTCAAACTCAAAGGGACCTCTGAATTTTGTTTATATTATCAGAAGTTCTCGGATAGATGACTCTGGGTGAGGTGACACCTCACATCGTGATTAGGCATTGATTTTATCACATCTAAAAATTTTTAAAGTGTTTTTTACCTTAACTGCACTCCATGAAGAGAAAGCTGAGATGTAAGGTACACAAGTTAGTAACAATTTGCTGCTGATCAGACCTTTTAAAGAAATCGTGAATTGCCAACTGCTTCTATGCTATAGGTGCCTTTAGCACAAGGCTCTCTATACCAGTTGAGAAGCATCACGATTTGCCATGCGTGTGCTTTGTTTCAAACATTCATTTATTGGCAAAGCCTTTTTTCTCGAAGGCCCAAAGTGCTAATATTTCATTTTTAGACTGTTAGGATTATATAAACTTGCAAAATTTGAAACAGTAGTAGAAAAGCAGCAGATGGTTTTTTTGGTATGGAACTGCAAAATGTGTGAATTAACTGAATGATGGAGTTTGACTTAAGAGGCTTTTAAACACCTTGAAAGAATAGAGGGTAAAACAAAAAAATTGAATTTGGCTTGAATCAACCAAAAGTTTGAATTATCGTGAGCATACTGTATAGCGAAGCATTAATCTAGAGCTAGGTTATATGTAAACAACGTCATGCAAAATTAAAAAATAGCGTGCTACTTGTGCACATAGTAGTGTGCACTGTCAGCATTATTTATTTCCAAGTGGTGAAGAGCATGTTGCAATTGTTACGGCCTTTTTCAATTCTGTGCAGTATGGTGAGACAAGGCTGTCTGAGATATAAATCAAGTGCTTGTGCTTGATATTGAAGTGTAATTCGCAGCTGAACCAAAGACATTTTAAAAAACGAGATATGCACTTTGTACATGTAATTACACCTTGTGCTCAGTAACAATTAGAAAGTTACACGTGGGAACTGATGTGTTCTTTCCTCAGTTGTGCATAGCACCCAACTACCAAACCATAGCCAGTTCTGGTAGGAAAGTACAACAGCAAAGTTTACCGGCACAGCATAGCAGAGAAAAGTGTCTTAAGTCTCACAAGACCAATGGGCTTATAAGAGCTCATCTTGTCAAAATAGACAAATGGAATATAAAAATAGTTTTTGAACACATTTCTTGAAACATCTTGCTTATTTTTTGTTCTCTGTGGCTGATATTCACATTTACTTTCTATTGTACATGCTTATGTCTACTTTGGCATGTTAGGCGGTTATGTTGATGACCAGCTCGTTCAAGATAAAGCCACATTGAGGAAGGCCTGTGGCTTTGCATTCTCTGTGCAGATGGTTGGCGGTGAGCCCTGAGCAGCTGGTGTTGCTCGTGCTGGCATCAGCGCTGGCTGTCAAATACATCTTCTTTGAGAACAGAGAGGAGCTAGAGCTGCATCTTGCACAACAAAACCACCCGTGGGAAGAAAAGGCTTGCCTAGGTGACTCTGCAAATGGTAAGCGATCCAACTGAGCAAGAGAACGGCATGTTGGCAGCTGCTATTCATAATAGCTACATGTGCACAAGAAGGACAAAGGCAAGAAAAGGATGCTGCAGTGCCTGTTGATGAACTTGCCCCTGTGAACATGCTTTTGTACTTCATCTTTTATGCTTGCTGCAATTTAAAGCATGAAAAATTTTTTCCTTGGGTCCCTGCACCTGGTTTTTGTATGGTTGGTTATGTACTACATGAAATAGCATCTTTCAGCCCCTTATGGCCAGAATATTTCTTGCCTTCAAAAAAAGCATATGAAATTCGCTGCATTGTTTGGATTGGCACAACAGGAGGAGGAGGAGGAATAAACTTTATTATAAGAAACCAGCAGTTTTAGGTGGCCGGGCCTAAGCCTCCCATGAGGGGACGTCAAGGGCTTGCCTCGACGCTGCCTCACGGGCGTGCTGAGTCGCCCAGGTTTGGTCGTAAAGAGCGGGGCTCCGCAGAGCCTCGTGGAGCTTCGACGAAAGGGTCGTGGCGTTAGTGTGTCTGTACTCTGCCGGGCAATCCCACAGCATGTGCGAAAGCGTAGCCGGACAGTATACAAATGTATTTTCACACAACTTGCTGCCTTGAGATAACAATTGTAAGCTTTTCTAACAATTCAATATGGACAGGAAACCTTGCTATATTGCATATAATTGTAGTTTGTATGTTGCGGATGTAATGCTTAAAGTTTTATAAATACTGGAGGGGGGGTTCAATCGGCATTTAAGGCCAATTGTTTCTGGTACACCCAAATTCTGATAGACGTATGAGCCCATGTTTTGCACCCCCCTTATGCCCCTACTGCTTGTCACTGTATGAATATACAGCTACATGGCTTTCTTGGAGTGAACAGCTTCATCTCGGTATAATTTGTGTAACACAAGTAACCTGAGTATAGTTTCTCACCATGTAAACGAAAGATGGTAGTGCACTGAAGTCCTTACGTAGGAAGGCCAACTGCCTCGCAGGTGCAGAAGGGTCCACAGGGAGTCGCCCTAGCACGCCTTCCACGCAGCCAGCTTGCCCCACAGACCCTCGTGTTGACTTTGTGCTGGGTGCTGATGACTGCTGGGAAATGGTGGACAGGGGTTGCCAGACGGAAGAGAACCCCGAGGAGGAGCCAGAGCCTGAACCCCGCAGTCTGGAAGAGTGCGTTGCTGTTCTGCAGGGACAGGTACGGATGTTGTCATGCGCATCTGCCTTTGAGGTAGAAATGCCACAGACATAAAGTTGTAACTGCCTATAGTTAGATTGATACCTAAATATGTCCATGTTCCTTACAATTAACTAGGTGGCTCATTTCTGTCACTGCTTTAACAGGCTGGTGCTCGGGGCCTGACAGATGAGGAAGTTCTCCGGCTGTGCGAGGCCCATAAGCTGGCGGCCTACCGTCTCGAGCAAGCGGTGGGCAGTGCACTGCGGGGTGTGTCCCTCCGGCGGCGGCTGCTAGAGCGGCAGGGGGCGAATTCCTTGGAGGGCCTGCCTTTCCACGGTTACGACTACACAGCCGTGCAAGGGGCCTGCTGCGAGAATGTGGTCGGCTTTTTGCCTGTGCCCGTGGGCATAGCCGGACCACTTCTGCTGGACGGCCGGCAGTTTCACGTGCCCATGGCCACTACCGAGGGGTGCCTGGTGGCCAGCACCAACCGGGGCTGCCGTGCGCTGTCTGTAAGCTTGTGTTGGTCTTCCCCTCGCCCTGCAGTTGCCGGGTGATGGCAGTGATCATTGTATATATCACTGTCATCACCCGGCAACTGGAGTAACCTGTCAGGTGAAAAACCAGACAAACCTCTTCAGCTTCCCATTAAAATAATTCTCTCTCTTTTTTTCTGATCATGAAAATGTGTCCCGAAAAGTAGGCGAGCTTCTGTCCCTTCCTGTGGCAATTGCCAGCCTGCCTAACTATAAAATCACCAATCATAATAATAATAATAATAATATTTTTTTGAACCACTTTTATGTGCACATTTTACCAAGTCTCTAACAGTACCGTGCAAGTGTCAACTGGCCAGCCAGCACTCTCTAACAGCATGAAGCGACAAGATTAGCAAAAGTAGCACAAGGCTCATTTCACTCAAACTACACTTAAACTCTGCTAGGCTCTTCCTACAAGCATGATGCTGCCACTGGCATGATGGAATTGGCGCAAGCTTCCAGCTTATCAGAACTACTGTGTGTGTTACTAACTAAAGTGAGCAATAGTATAGCTAGCTTTTATTAAATTAGTCATAATAAGGGTGGTGTCAAACCTGTGGGATAAGCCTGGCAGGTGAAACTTGTCTTTCAAGTAAACTTGGTGCATATGTACTTCTCTTGCTTTTCTAGTCACCAAGCACTGCCTTATACTGGTGCAAAGCAACTGCATTATGTCAAGCAATATCAGAGATTCCAAAAAGCTATGGTCAAAATGCCACGTTATGCAGTATCATTAACGTTGGTGATCTTTCTTTTTATTTTCTGCATTATTCACTATTTTTAATAATACCAAGAAAGAAAACTTGTTTTTACAAGAATGGATAAATTTGGGACTTTTTGGGAAGAGTGTTCATCTGTATGTCTGCTTGTGTTGAGTGTATTCGCAGCTTGACTGTGTGTTAACAAGTGTGTCGCACTCAGATGCATGGTGAACACTCTGCTTGCAGATGTCAGGTGGTGCCTTCAGCAGTGTTGTCCAGGATGGCATGACCCGAGGACCTGTCGTCAAATTGCCTACCGCACAACAGGCAGCGTTAGTGCTCTCCTCGATGCATATGCCTTGCATGTTGGCTTGCATGGACGCCTTTCTTGAACTTCCGTTTGACTTTGTCTTATAACTTCATTTCACACAAAGAAACATCTTTAAGAAAGATAAGTGCACCTTCAGGCACCTGCTGTGAAATAAATCGTGTTTTAGCTTGTGAGCTTCTATTTTCCTATCTGGTACTTACACTATTCCTACCGTGCTTTGACTGCTGAAGTCTGGGTAATGCAAAGCATCATCACAAGGTGTTTGAGCTCTAGGTGTTTCAACACCACAAGGTGTTTCAACTCCAGTGCCTTGTGCTATGAGAAATATGAATCATGGCAATTGCGATGCTTGTTACCCCTTGAATCTGTTACAGCTGCGTGAAGGAGACACTGAATTTCATGAATGATTTGTTTTGGAAGCATGAAAACTTAGTGCACAGCGTGCTCCCACTATCTTTATTTCTTCTGCATGTTACTGGATGAATAGAAAGCGAGCATATTGAGCAGGTATATTTGCTTTAGTGAAACCCGAAGGAAAGGTGCCCACCTAAATTCTCACTAGACAAGGAATTCAGATGTAGGACAGCAGGCTGTTTTCTGTAGTTTTAGGTGATGTAGCATTGCTTGCAGCATGATATCAAGTGTCCGTTCAAAATTTGGTCACAAAATTTGGTCACAAAATTTGGTCACAAAATTTGGTCACAAGGTTTGATAGAAAATCATTTTTTGAATACTAGAACAATGTTGAATAGGAAAGCCTTTGTGTTTCCGTAAACGGGTGTGTCTATTACTGCATTAACCTTTGCACTGCCTGGTTTTCTTGGCGCTGCTGAGCGTTTTGTGCCCACTTTTTTTCTTTCCTTTTTTTATGTTATGCAGAAATCTTTTGCTCACGATGCAGTAGGATGCTCTGCACAAAATTTGTGTAAACATTTTTTTGGCATTATCTCATCAAATAAAAAACTGCACTCATTATAAGCAAGTTAAAAGCTATTAACTAAATAACAAAATGATTTGCCACTAATTATAGGTTCAAAGCCACGATTATCTATCTTAGTCGCAGTCGTAATTCATCAAAAGCTCCTCAACATCTTTGTTTGTGAAGTTTTGCATGCCTGTAACATGCTGGCTTGCCATGAATGTGCTGCTGAGATGCTGGCTAAGACACTCGAATCAACGCAGATGTGGAAACACGCACTCAATTTATTGTCCAAACTTTCACTTTAAACAACTAAACAAAAAGTTTAAACATGTTTACCTGTTCTGCCAATAGATAACGGTGCATGGTCACATTATTTTCGTCTGCAAGAGTTGTCTCACATGTGCCAGAGTGTGCTTTAGAAGCGCCACATGAGTACAACTGAGATTGTCAGGGGTTGTGAATGTGTGGCCGCCTGAGTTATGTTGGGATTGGCAGTGAAAGGGTCAACTCACTGCGAAGGTAAAATCGTACCCTGTATTTGCCAATACGTAGTTTAATATTTATTATCACTGCCTTTATCTGTCATTCATTCAGGCATACTGTATCCATCTTCATGCAGGAAACCAGTATTAAAAGGAGTGTCAGATTACTATTCAGTCAATGACAACCCTAACTAAATATATAGTAACTCCTCAAAACACAGAATGAAAAAGAAAAAAATAGCAATGTGAAGGAAGCAAATTAGCTTTCCCTTTTGTCCAGCCCTATGTGCCACTGATCTATTTAACATGTACTTTCTAAGTTACAACATTATGTGCAAATTTCTTTCATACTCATCTGTAGTGTAGCAGTAGTAGTATATAACTTATTTGAATGCTTCAGTTATTCAAACGAATGCCACAATATTCAAATACACATTGACGTGAATTTAATAGTGCCAAAATTTGTCAATGTTTTCATGCAAGCACAAGCTGGAAAATAGCTTTTTGAACCAAAAGTGCCGTCTAGTACAGACTGGGTAGTGATAACTCTCCTATCCTACGCGGCAGGAACTATGTTGAGGAGAGATAAGACAAAAGGTAAGAAGAGTGCGATCATACGTGGCATCTCCCACAACCTGAGAAAGATAGGCAGCAAAAATGGGATGCACGTTCCATTTTCAGCTCCTGACTGCTTGTCATGTCTTTGCAAATGAGCAAATCAGAAGGGTCGCACGAAGGTTGGCTACACCACTAGTCGTCACGATGAGTCTGTTTCATGTACTGAGGGAGTCGTTTTTTCTTTCCCTTCTCTTGGCGATGCACTTACATCGGCCAGACGGGCTGATGCCTTAACAAAAGATTGCTAGAACATAAATACAATGTGACCATGTGAATTTCTGGGCACCTTGGCATCTACTGCCAAAATTGTGGATGCGCACCCCAATTCAAATAGCACGGCAACACTACACAGGTCTGGCGATGAAGTGACCTGAGAAGTCATAGAAGCCCAAAATAGACTGAACTTACAGGACAGCTGTGTCAGCACGCCATCAATAGCCCTTTCAGATAAAGAGCTAGCCGCCTTCCTATCGGGGGCTTGATAATCACAGTCTCACGTGGCTAACTGCTTTCAGTGTTCTATCAAGCCTTGCTTCTTTTGCTGTGCCTCTCTTCTTTTTGTTTTTTGTTGATACGTGCTATTTATTTTCGTGGCGTATGAGCAACAGGCCTTTGTTATTGGTTCAGTGCGTGTGTCTGTATCTTCTGTCTGTCCGTTATCGTCAATGCACGCTATTTTCGCCTTGGTACGAAACAAACTTACATACGTTTTACCAACGTGAAACCTGCCTTTAAAGATGGCGGCTTTACTACAGATCAAGTCGCTATGGCGTGAAACTGTCTAGTCAAAATAAATGTGTATTGCCGAGAAGCCGCACTTCATAGTCGAGTGGGTCTGTTATTTTTATTTTAAGTGTGTTTATTTGTTAGTTTGAAGATGTGCTATTACGGTTTATATGAGCCAAGTATATCAAATTTTAAAACGTAATTTAGCTTACTGCTAATGGCTTGCACCCAACTGCTATTTAAAATTCATTTATGGTGTAACTGCGTAAAATATAGATGGAAACACAAAAGAACAGGGAGCACAAGCAGGCGCAGACTATCAGCTGAAGCTTTATTCCGAAAGGCAAAGCAAATAGAGCTTCAGATGATAGTCTGCACCTGTTTGTGCTTCCCTCTTCTTTTGTGTTCCCGTTTGTCTTTCGCGCATTTAAGCCATTGACCAGTACCAAATGACCCAATGCACCGCTTTTCTGCTATTCAAATTCTGCCACTATTCGGTTTCATTTTGAAATAATTCGATACTAGTTATCATTTTCTTTGGCCACGCTTCAAACTAATACAATGATATTTTCACAAGCTAAGTAAATAATTCTTTCTTTTCTTCTTACAAGCCTTATAATTTGCTCCAGTACCAGTAGACCTGTTATAAACATGCCGTATTGCTAGGATTTTTCCACTACGGGTTCCATGATCTTTTCTGTACAGGGAGGTGATGAGGTGGCTGCAGAATCCAGAGCACTTTGCACAGCTGAAGGTGGCTTTTGATGGGACCAGTCGGTTCGCCAGACTCCAGAAGCTGCACACAAGCATTGCTGCGCGATACCTGTTCATTCGCTTCGTCTCTGTCACTGGTGACGCCATGGGCATGAACATGCTTTCCAAGGCAAGTCTACTTGCTCTCTCCTTTTTTCTCTCTCTCGCTTTCTAATTAAACATTCTTTAAATGTACAACAAAAGCTTCATTGCGACTTTAACCCTCTGTGTGTCGAATATTTCTGGAAAAAAAAAAACTCCTGTATAGTCAAATTACTTTATTATGCTTTTTGAATGTACGAAATGTGTAAAGTCAGGAAAAAAAAATTTTTAATTCAGAAACACTATTTTGCTCAGTCATTATTACTCAGAACTGCATAATGTCCTATGGTATTTTAGACCGTGGCATTCCTTTAAACTCAGGTCTGCACACATCACCTGTACATATAAAACGCGTCTGTTCTTCCCTTGCATTGACGAGTTGCATTGGCGCACACACGTGGTATCTTCTCTGCATGCAGCTGTCTTAGGCAGAGTACACCCAGTAATGAAAAAGAACGAGAATACCTCGTGAGTGTTTGTGGTTAACTAGCTAAGAGCAGTGCAAATAAAGATGGAAATCTACTTCTGCAGCCTCTAAAATAAATTGCCGATAAAGATAAAAATAGTTTTGTGCACCTAGGTTGCAATCACATGGCAAAACCGGAATGAAGAAAAGGCATTGTCCATCATATTCACCGCCGACCGCACGATGTGATGACACTAGATATCAATTCTGTTTTATTTACGCTAGAAAGTAGCACAATCATTTCCAACACCTCTTGTAAGTCTTAGGAGGTGGCAGCACTTCTCTGTGAGCACGCATCGTCATTGAGGCACAAAATTTCAAGCGGAGATTAAAAAATGTACCCATGCGGCAAGGGCACTGCAAGACTGGAAACCGTCTCTGTACATGTACGGCAAGAACACTGTAAGGGCTAAATGATATGAAAATGATATTACATATGCCAGTGTGATGCTCTAAACTAAAACAACAGTTGAACCAACAGAAACAAGCAAAGAAAGGAGAACTTCTACAAGCAGTTTTTATAATGAAAATATTACACTCTGCACTAGTGCAGCCATATATCGCTGGCAGTAAAATGGAGAAAATGCTTGCGTGACACATCATATAAATCGAGAACTCGTGGCAGTCTTCATTTCTTTTGAATTACAGCATTGTTCAAAGCCAAAGTGTGTCTTCAGTACGTTAAATCTTGTGCATTAATATTCATATGTGGTGCCTATTCCTGAGTGCTGAACTGGCGTAGTGCTTCTATACTATTAAGTACATGATTTGCTAATTGCATCATGATTTACCGTTATGGCCACGAAAATCACTGATGTAATGTATTGCTGGTGTTTCAGGGTGCAGAGGTGGCCCTTCGCAAACTACAAGAAGTGTTTCCAGCCCTTCAAGTGATCAGTGTTAGTGGGAACTATTGCACAGACAAGAAGCCAACTGCTCTTAACTGGTGAGCCGAGTTCACAGGTTGTTGCTTCTGCACCAAAAGAATTTCTGGAAAGGGAAGTCTTCACACTTATGAAAGCTCGAGACGATATCCCAATCTAGTCGTAGGCATGAGGCATTGCTTCATTGGCATTGTAAATAAATAATGTCGCAACGTATATTTAGCTGGGTAATTTTTAGGGCATTTATCAATGTGGCAGCACGTTCAACGAATGGACTCATTGATTTCATAACATTTATTTCATTATTGTCATTCATTACATGGTAATAAACATAGGGATAGTCTGGCTGCAGCCTTCGTGTGGCCAGAAAAGTGCAGTGATACAGAACAGATCAATTAGTCAAATTTGCAGCAGTGTGCTATTATTCGAAATTTCAAACATTTTTCTAATAGTATTGAATTTCTCAAACACGAATGGTATCTTTAATATGCTTTATTACATTCTCGTATTGCGGCGAAGCTGTCTTTCATGCTTCGCTATGGTTGAACTTTTAAGACAAATACAGCTTGATTGAAAATGGCCCCTTGAGAGTTTTAATATGATTCACCTTATTAGATTCCCATATCGCGGCAAACCTGCCTTTCACGCTCCATTGTGGTTGCAAGTGTATTGACTCAAGAAAACGCTGGTTTGAACATGGAGATAGATGATAGATGTGGCAGAGGTGGAGGGGGCTCACTTAATGCCATTTTGGACCTTATATGTGGGCGGAAAGTCCGAAAAATAGAACGCTAAATATTTTTAGCGTCCAAAATACTGAATGTTCTTGTATGTTGACATCTACGAGCTTGTATGTTGACATCTACGAGGCAGATTTAAACCTCTTAAACAGGCTTAGTTGCGCTTCCGCCCCAGCCATACGGACACAGCCTCTTATTGCGAATGGCTGGCAGGCTGCGTCTGTATGGCTGCTGTGGACGCGCAACTAAATCTGTCTATTTACTCGAAGGGAGCACACTCTTATTCGCCGCATCGATTGGTCATCCACAGAAGTTGAAAGAGAAGCAGAGGCTCAGGAAATAGCATCTTTGCCTTTCGCATGTAAAACTTCGGTTGCAAGAAATCATGTACTGATAAAATTCGGCCTCTGCATTGCTTTATTCTTGATGAGACAACTTTGAAATACCACCCCACCACGGCTTCATCAACATAGCAAAAAGAAACTTTCATGTTACTATATGTCATAAGAATATGCTTAGGAATCCTTTTTTTTTTACAATTTTACTTTGAACTACTAGAAAAATATTTGAAAAATATTTAAAAAATAAGGATTTCATTCATACTCACACTTTAATATTCCAATTCACTTAGCATCCAAAATTTTTCAATTGGCACAGCTCTACAAATCTGGAGGCACTGGCATCATAGCATTACACATCTGTCGTTGCCGATTAGGTAATTCACCCTGAGAATGTGTTGCAATGCACACTACAGGTGAAGCGTGAACTTCAAATGTGCACACGTCAGATCTGTCTGTTTTTTTGAAGTCTTGGCTATAGAATTGTAACAATACTATCTATAGAATTATAGATGTGTTGCTGCAGTAGCAAATACGTCTGTGCTAGTTCAGGTGCATTGACCTGTGCAGAAGTTGCAGGCATGACATTTCGCTTGTGGCAGTTGTTATCTAGTTCTGCTGTGAGCCTATCTATGTATGCGTGTGTTTCACACATTTTGCTATTTGTGCTTCTCAATGCAGTGCTGTTTTTATGCCACAAATTATTTTGCAGGATTGAAGGCCGAGGCAAGTCCGTAGTCTGTGAAGCCACAGTTCCGGCCCGGGTGGTGAGAGAGGTACGCAGCAGTGTCCACTTACTAGGCTACAGCACTAAGGAACCGATAAGTGTGAAATCAGTTTCAATTGGTGGGACCTTCTTTCTCAATTTTCGTGTGCATTTCTTTGGTTTACCCGTTGAGTAGTGTAGAAAATGGTGATATGGCCCATGTGTATTCTATGCTTGCATGCAGTGCCATTTGAATTGCTGTAAAAGCAGGCATGCTTTACAAGGTGAATTGCTGTAAAAGCTGCTGGTGAGGATCAAGTAATATCAGATCTGCTGAAAGATGGAAGACAGATTGTGTTAGAAAAACTAGCCACCCTGTCTACGAGGTGTCTCCTGACGGGAAGAGTACCAGAGTCTTGGAAGAATGCTAACATCATCTTAATACATAAGAAAGGAAATGACAAGGCCTTGAAGAATTACAGGCCGATCAGCTTACTCTCTGTAGTATACAAACTATTTACAAAGGTAATTGCTAACAGAGTAAAGAAAACATTAGCATTCAATCAACCAAAGGAACAAGCAGAATTTCAAACAGGCTACTCAACAATCGACCACATTCATACTATCAATCAGGTAATGGAGAAACGCTCAGAATATAACCAACCACTATACATAGCCTTCATAAATTACGAGAAGGCGTTTGATTCAGTAGAAATATCAGCCGTCTGCAGACACTGCGTAATCAGGGTGTCGATGAAATATATATAAACATCCTGGAAGAAATCTTAAAGGAATCAACTGCTTCATAAAGAAAGCAACAGAATACCAATCAAGGGTGTAAGGCAGGGGGACACAATCTCCCCAATGCTATTTACCGTGTGCTTACAGGAGGTTTTCAGAAGCCTAGAATGAGAACAGTTAGGGATAAGAGTTAAAGGAGAGTACCTTAGTAACCTGCGCTTTGCCGATGACATTGCATTGCTGAGTAACTCAGAGAACGAATTGCAACTCATGATTAAGGAGTTAGACAAGGAAAGCAGAAAGGTGGGTCTTAAAATTAATCTGCAGAAAACGAAAGTAGTGTACAACAACCTCGGAAAAGAGCAGCGCTTCGAGATAGGTAATTGTGCACTTCAAGTTGTAAAAGACTGTCTACTTAGGGCAGGTAATAACCGCGGAGCCGAACCACGAGATTGAAGTAACTAGAAGAATAAGAATGGGGTGGAGCACATTTGGCAAGCACTCTCAAATTATGACAGGTAGATTGCCACTATCCCTCAAGAGGAAGGTATATAACAGCTGTATTTTGCCGGTACTTAGCTACGAAGCAGAAACCTGTAGACTTACAAAGAGGGTTCAGCTTAAATTGAGAACAGCGCAGCGAAAAATGGAAAGAAAAATGGTAGGTGTAACTTTAAGAGATAAGAAGAGAGCAGAGTGGATTAGGGAACAAACCGGAGTTAAGGATGTCATAGTTGAAATCAAGAAGCGGAAATGGACATGGGCCGGGCATGTAGTGCGTAAACAGGATAACTGCTGGTCAATAAGGGTAACTAACTGGATTCTCAGAGAAGGCAAGAGGGTTAGGGGGAGACAGAAGGTTAGGGGGGCAGATGAGATTAAGAAGTTTGCGGGTATAAATTGGCAGCAGCAAGCACAGGACCAGGTTAACTGGCAAAACATGGGAGAGGCCTTTGTCTTGCAGTGGACGTAGTCAGGCTGTTGATGAAAAGCCGGGATGTAATATTTAATTTTTTTTTTTCACATTTCAGCCACTTTTGTGTAGGTGTTCATAGGAGTTTCCTACATAGTACTGTGTCCTTGCTTCCATCAAAAAGTAGTGTAACCGTACTTTATTTTTGGCTCGTGTAGTACTTAATGTATTACCGTATTTATTTGCATAATAGGTACACTCCGAGTTTGTTCGCGAGAAATCAGTTTTTTTTTTTCTGCGCATAATAGGCACACCCCAAACCTGGCTGTGATCACCGCATTTGCACGGTTGCAATTAGACGCCCTCTGACATTAACTGAAGCGAGCAAAAAAAACAAAAAAAATTGCCACAGTGCTGGGCCAGGTTCGCGGGCCCGCCAAGTGAGGAAGAAGGACGAGTGTCGGAGTAACCTTTGCACCGGGGCTGGCATGACTCCGGCCGCACGCGCTCCGCATGAAACGCGCGATTGCGTCCTTCTCAAGTGTGCATAGAGTTTCCTGTCGAGAAAGGCGTCGTTATCGCATTTGCTACCTTGTTCGCAAATTTAAAAGTTTTCTGGCTTTATGACACGAGTTTTCGCTTTTGCTGCCACTATGCAATTTGCACAAGCTCAGCGAACTTTCATCACTGTTGATTTCTCAGTCGCAAACCTGAACATCGTATCACGCGCGCTGTTCTTGGATCAGTGCTTCAGTGCAATCTTTTTGACGCGCAATCTTCATGTCTTTTACAAACTTCCCGCAACAACATGCCGAACCATAGCCTAAGCCTAATCAATGTTGGTGCTTTTAGGTGGCAATTGCAGACAATGAAAGTAGCGGTTTTGTAGAGAATTAACGCATCTCTTTTTGGTGGCTCTACTTGAAGGAAAGAGAGCTTGGGTGGTGCTTGTAACTCTCAAATGATGGTTTGTGATTCGATTGTAATTTCTTAGATATGGGGTGCGAGCCCGTGAAATCGAACGATCGATACCATTGAGTAAATGGAATTTTAGTCGTGATAATGAGCATATTCTAGGTGGCCTGAAATGTAATTGGCAAATTCCCGCAATGACGCTTTCTTTTTGTTTTTTTGTTTTTTCTCGCGTTCATTTTGTTAACAGCGTAGGTCTTTCTATGTTAATTTTTAGAAATTTTAATGTGCACTGCATCTTATGCCTCGATTCTCGGACACACGAGACTGCATGCTCTACACATTTTGCGCTAGTGTAGCCTATGAAGGATGTCGTTGCTGCTGTAGTTTAGGTATTTGCGAGTTTGGTGATGTATACGTTATCCGTGGTCTATACTAGTCGCAACTTTAATTTTCGGAAATTTGACCCCGCGCAATAGGTGCACCCCAAACTTGGAGCCAGATTTTCTGGGAAAAAAAAAGTGCACCCATTATGCAAGTAAATACGATATGTGGAGGCTGTGAATAAGTGCTAGTGTTATGCAGAAGTTGGGAGGTTCAAGATATGTTGTAACAAAGTAAACACTTTTCGCATGCACTGTTATTCTGACATTCGCGTTGTAGTTGTCCTGCTCCATGATCAGACGATGAAGTAACCTGGTCTTTTTGCAGCCACATCAATCTAAAGCTCTCTTGCTATGTGATCAGTGTTGAGCAACTGATTTTAGGCAAGCCTTTACGCTTGCTTAATAACTAATGGAGTTCATGAATACTTCCAGTCTTCATAGGCATTTTAGGCGTCAGTTTAGATGTACTGGAAAGACATAAGGCAGTTAAACTGAGTGCTCTACACAGGTCCTCAAGACAGATGTTTTGTCCCTCATTGAAGTCAACATCAGCAAGAATCTCGTTGGATCAGCCATGGCAGGCAGTGTGGGCGGCTTCAATGCCCAGGCAGCCAACATCGTCACAGCCATATTCATTGCTACCGGACAGGTAAGAGTCGGCTGAAACTCATCCTATGCGTGATTGCCATCCTAGATTTTTTTTTTTCAGTAGTCCGCAATGCTGCCTGGCAGAAAAGCACTTCATGTGCAGAAGTTAGAGGGGGATAGAAGCTTCAAACAAGTTTCTGTTTTGGTTACCAATGGGCGAGGCGGTTCATGCCATTTCACAGATGTATCAACTACACCCTCATCGAAAAGAAAAAGGGGCAAGTTTTTGGAGCAGTGTCATGCAATCAAGTTCTTTGTAAAACTGGTATGAAAACAGGGCGGTGACACTCGAAACACTTCAGAAAGCCTGTGGTGATGACGCGATGAGGTTCCGGGAAGGCCCGGAAGAACAAAGCCATACTTTGATGTGGTATAAGGGGTTCCGGAAAGGTCTGGAGTCTTTCAAACGACGACGACCACTCTGGGCGTCAGTCAAAATCGGAAATGGACGACTCAGTGCAGAAAGTACATCAAGTATTGGATAAGGATTGGTCATTAAGTGTTCAGATGATTGCAGAGTAGTGTGGAATGCCCACAACAATTGTTCATCGTTTTTTGACACTGGATCTTTCAAGGGGGAAAGTCTGTGCAATAATAGTGCTGAAAGTCCTGACAATCCCTGATGAACGAGTCACAGTTATAGACCCAAATGGGCGTTGCAGCACTGCTCTAGCCACCGTACATCCTCGATTCAGCACCACTAAACTTCTTTTTGTCCCCAGTCATTTAAGGAACCCTGAAAGGAACTCTGCATGGGACACTGGAGATGGTAAAGGCATTTTCGACAACTTCACTGAAGGACATTCTCGTTAGCGGCTTCCAGGGTGCCTTCAATGATTGAGTGGTGCATTGGAAATGGTGCATTAAACCTACGAAAGAGTAGTTCCATAATTTCTGAAAAGATTACAAACTGATATTAAATAAATTATTTGTAAAATTAAAATTCTGGAAATTTTTGGGACAAGCCCTGTGTGCTGCATCATGTACCGCTCAAGAGCAAATGGTTCAACCAAGGTTTCAGCACTTGGTGTCATCTCATATGCACTCTCTCAAAAGCTTTCTGGGAGGGGCTGTGATGGCTGTGAGTGAAGCTGACATTTTTTTCACAGGCTGTAATTGACTATAGTACACATGGGCGCCAATCTGGATGTCATCACTTTCTGGGCTCCTACAATTTCTCAATATTTTGCATAGCTTACTGCTGCAACAATGTTTCTGGCACAATATCAAGAGTTGTTGTACAGCGTGAAGATTGTTGTTCCTTGTGTGCACCGATTAGTCAGCTGCTAGTTGCACCAAATCTCATGGAAGTGAAAATATACGGTGATTGTTCAGCAATGTTGCACCATTCTGCACTGCTCTTCCAGTACCACTATTCAATAATGACCTTATTGATACATAAGTGCCTGTACTATGCTTTTGGTTTATGTAAACTTGTTCACAATATTTTTTGGTAGTGAGAATATCAGCTGTAACTTTTTATGGTAGCCTGTGCTGACGTACCACTGTACCTTGTATATAAATTTATGAAATACATTGTTTATGATAGTTTGAATTCCTGACGGTCTGTTCTTGATGTCTCCCTTGTCGTTGCATTGCAGGACCCTGCCCAAAACGTGACAAGTTCTAATTGCCTAACATTGGTCGAAGCCTGTGGTGCAGCGGGACAAGATCTGTACATCAGCTGCACCATGCCTTCTATCGAGATCGGAACTGTGGGTGGAGGAACTGTGCTCCAGCCACAGGGCACCATGCTTGAGGTATGCACATAACCTGGCAAGAACTTGTTGCGTTTGAAGTGTTGCCTTATATCTCCTCAACTTCCTTTGTCTCTATTAAATTGATCAGTAAAGTGGGATATTCTGAAAAGTTGCTGATCTTGGGAGTGGTGTAGGCTGAGCCAATTACCAAATAACACGATTGTAACTAGGCTGATACTAAATGACAAAGGACGTATTTTGGCCAGATATATTGAGTGGGAGGTCTGTGTGGTTGTGCTAACTTTGTGCTGACTGACTGATTATTAGAGCTTTGCATGTACCTCTACAACTGATTTCTGCAGTCACTAGGCCATGTGGATTGATCTTTGCATTTAAGCAGAAGGTGTGAGCAAATGGATATATTGGAGCTAAACTAAGCTTGCACGTATTGTTGGGCAAGCTTATCAATGCATGGATATGAGCCGCTTGGGGCACAAACAGAATGATACGTGTGCACACGTTGCTCCCTCTAAGTCATAAGGTTATAGCGCAGCTCTGTTTGAGTGTGAAGAAAAGAAGCCAACTTGCCCAATCTACAGTACTTGCCCTCCCTATAATCCGGTAATGGTCCATCAATCCTGGAGCGGGAAGGCACATGTCACATTTGCATTCTGTTTGAACATGACTAAATTTTGATTCTCTTGTCCGCCAGGCTGTGCATTGTGGGACTGCAGTTGCATTGGAAAATTCCATCGCACAGTGCATATGCATGGAATCTTGCAGTTTTCATGACAGATCTTGGCTTTAGATAACTTGTGGCATCAGTGTGAGCTACAGCTTTGCTTACAGCCAGCCATAAGATGCACGACTGAATGGTGAAAAAATGAAGTTTTTATATCTGAGCAATTGTAGTGGCTACAGTTTACTGAACTTCAGTATGTTTCTGCAGAGAATTTATGGAGCTGTAAACTTGGTGCTAGACTTTTCTGTATATATGAACTTCTGGTTATTTTTGTTCAGAACTTGCCCTTGAAATTCTAAATGACGTTCTTGGCTGCAACAGTTAGTCTAACTTAATTACTTTGGCATGCAATAAAGTTTATTAAAAATATTTAAGTAGTTACCCAATGAGAGCACTTTTATGTTTCACTTGCACTCAAGTAGAATATAATCTATTAGCCTATAAACTTGCATTCGTCCACTTTTTGAATATGCCTCCATGATTAGGGACCCATACACACAAAAAAACATATTGTGGGCATTTGTTACTTACATCGTCCTCATCCCTGCATGACCACAATCACCATCATCCGCTTGTCTCTTTGTCCTCATTGCCACTCTGGGTCATCATCATCGTCATTGTCTGTGTACTGGCTCTGCCCGTTCGTTTTGCGAGGTCTTTCCTCAATTAAACGCTGTCGCAACCACGACTACCAAGACTTCATAATATTGAGAAACTAGAATACTTACAAAAAAAAATTTGCTCAATTTATCTTTCGCTCATATAATCTCCTTACACAAGTTAGTGCTTTGCTTCAGACAGCAAACTTGGATGCTTTCCATCTGTGGCGATATAATGAAATATTAAAATTTATGTACTGGCTTTATAACGATAAGCTTGGCATTGAATAAAATTTGTACATAAAAAAAAGTTGTACAACAACCCACATGAGCGTATCATTATTAAAAAATACTACAGGAATTATTGTGTAGGGCTTACTCATACATGGGCACCTTTTTCCCACAAACTGTACACGAGGAGAATCACCTCCCTGTTGAGGCAATCGATGCAGCAGCAATAACCTCATTCTTAGAGGAACCTAAGAACCTGTAGCATGTCTTTCCACCTTATCTTTGGGATGAAATAAATAAACATTTTTGTATTTGTGTGGCATTTGCAGTTTTTTTCGCTTGCTTTTGTTTAAGGTTAGTTCAAATTAATACATGTATTATGCATTGTGCATGTACATGCCATGCATTGTACCATCTTTATCCATTCGCTGCATTCCAAATCATGTGTTTACAGTATTTTTATAAGGTGCATAATATATGGTGAAAATGTTCAGTGGACTGTTACGCTCCTCACTGCTGCGTTTCCTCGGCTATTACGTTGTCTTCCATCGGTCCCGGCATAGCTCTAATAAAATCCCATGTATTGTGAACCGCGCCATTACGTCGCAACCTAGTCCACTGAACAGGCCTGGTCATCACCATTTTGGTTTGACGTTTGACAGTCTTGGCCTGGCTTAGCTATGGAACAGGCTGCAAGAAGCCGCAGGTGACTTGAAGAGGCCGCCCCTAGATGGCCATTTGTGAAAGTGCTATCACCATCATCGCTGTGCTACAACGGAAGTTTCACTATTGTCACGGCAGTGTATTAGTGAGGTGAACTCCGATAGTGTGATCATTCGATGATTGCTGAGAAAATTGTGTTCCGGGGCGTCTTAGCAAGAGTAAACATTGTCCAGGCTGTATCGCGGCTAGCTATTGATGCCATTGACTGCAGCGTTCACCTCTTTATTGTTATCGGATTGTCCTAGCCAATTCATATCTATGATTGTTGCAGCTCCTGGGCGTGCGGGGTTCATCGATTGAAGAGCCTGGTGCGCATGCCTGCACCCTGGCACGAGTTGTGTGTGCCACTGTGCTGGCCGGAGAACTTTCCCTGCTGTCAGCCTTGGCAGCAGGACATCTAGTCAAGTCTCATATGAGGCACAACAGGTGTGTATGCAGCCATTGTGGAAGATGTTTCAGCCTTTTACAAGATGGGAAGATGAGTGCACAAAGAACATTACTGGAATGTTTTGAGCTGGGCCCAACAAAAAACTTTATGAGCCATCTTTTTACAATGAAAAAATGTGCATTAGTAGCTCTTGTATTGTCTGGACTGTAGAACTAGAAACCCCTATGAATACTAAAATGCCATTATTCAGTGCATTTTGGCTACTAAATCAGAACAAAAGCTTAGTTTTCTCAAAAAAGGAAACCTGTCAGACCTAGTGTGAACTTTTAAAAATGACAAGGTATGGTTGACAGATATCTTAAAACATTATCAACAATTGCAGCACTTCACAAAGCGAAATTTGAGCGAAACTCTACATGTATTTTCCTAGTTGTTACCTCACTTCCAATGGCATGAATTGTGTACATTTTCATACAGATAAATAACTGCAAAAGTTACTAAACACTACAATGATGATGATTGTCTTGTTGAATGTTGCTTTATCTACTTTGAGCACTACACAGTAACAGTGAGACGTTAAAGGTTGACACATTGTATGGATGTATGCTATCTCCAGTAGAATACTGAAACCTCGATACAATAGACCCTTATATAATGAAATATTGTATATAACAAAATAAATGAAGAACAGCCTTGTAAAATAGTGTTACAAATATAGTTTTATAACAAATTTTCGGATATAACAAACTTATTCTTATAAAAGTAGTTAGAATGAGGTTTGAGTCATATGGTAGTTTTGGGACGCTAAAACCCACATATTATTATAATGTGGTTTCAGTGTATATATTTTTGTTGAAAAGCTTCAATGTGTCTCTGACTCTTTCGAGAAAAAGTCAAGCTGAGATGTGCAGTGGGCAGAGCCATCTGGTGGCATCAGAAGTGGCGCAAGTGCCACGCCACTTGACTTTGTTTTCAACTCTCAGTGGCAATAATGCGCGCGGGATGCTCCCCCTATGCTGTGCTTGTTTGCTTAGTTTTGCAAACGCTCAAGGCAGGACTGGGCATGTAAGAGTTGTGCTCTGAAACCATGGTTCATGGGCATCTCTTTTATATTGCCTTGAGCCAAAGAAATGGACTGCTTAGTTTCAAGTGCATCATTTGAAGCACTATGAATATACTAGAAGCAATGCATAGTCTGTATTTTCATCGAACTATTTCCTAGAGGCTGCATCCTTACAATTTTTTTCCTTATCTCAGGTCGAGTGTTAATGTGGCTCAGTCGACAGCAGTGGAAGATGAATCTCCAAGACCCAGGACTGTTGGTGGACTACTTGCCCCACAATAGGAGTTGTTGCAACACTGACAACAAGCAGATGTGTGTTGAGCGTGTTAAATAAAGTGGGAGCAAAGATCATGTCTGGTTTTCAGAGGGCAAGTATAAAGAGTGTGCAGAGCTTGCATAGCATTGCGAATGTTATCATCGAAATGCATAGGATCCTTTACAGGCTCTTAGTTTTTTCTCACTGAAGTCCTTATTGCGTTCTCAATGTCGCTGGATGCAATCTCTGTGACTACAAGGTGCTGGACCTGCAAACCAACCGACAACAGCCACACAATGAGAGTAAGTATTAATCACAGCTGCAAGCACAAGTATGTGTGGCATTGGTGACATGCATGCAATGCATGAGCAGGTCCATTGCTCTCCTGACTTGCTCTTAAAGGGGCCTTGCAACACTTTTTGAGCATGGTCAGAAAACACTGCACAGCATGCGGCCTGGAGTTCACAATAAATCATCAGTCAGCTGAAAATTGCTTTCTCTTCTCTCGACAAATCACGTTATAGTATGCTCAAAAATATCACCTCAAAGACCCATTGGCTTATTTGAACATTGTGCACTTGCTCGTTACAGGGGTCGCCGCGGGAGGCCGCTATTTGTCCACGCGTGCACGTGCGATGACACTGAAAAGGCCGTGCATTTGAAGAAAAATAAAGAAAAAAAGTGCTCAAGGTCGCGAAGCGCACGTGACGTTTTTTAGGGGCCTTGCCATCCCTCCCTGCTTAGCTTCCAGCGCTTTTGTCGGGGCGAGAGTAGAGAGAATCGTATGGCACATGCGACAAACTTTTGCAACTCCACTCGCACTGGACGGATTCTTAAAATTTTTGCGGCGTTGAATTCGTGAGGCAATAAGCTCTTTTAGTGAATTCATTTCATGGTTACTTGAACAAGTGTTTCAGCGCCCCTTTAAAGGGAGGCTAAAGGCAACTAATGGGAGTGGAAGCTCCATGTACGACCATGTCCGAAACGGCAATATTATCAACAGCAGTGCTCTACTTGCCGAGAAATTGACCTAATTGTATTGCACAATGTGTGCCACAAGTGGAACATTTTTTAAGTGATCCCGACGACACGAGAGCGTCGGACTACAATTAATCGCTAGTAATCAGATTAGGTGAAATAAAAAAAACCTTCAGGGCATCAAGAGACGTAATAAAATGCAGTTTGTCTGTTGGTTTGATTTATAGAAGAACTGCCTATGGTCACTATGGGGAATGACACGAGTGGTTCAAAAATTCCATTTTTGGGTGGTTAAGCTGGACAGGTGACACCATCTAGCGGGGTCCAGTTGAACCACGCACAGGTGCAGTTTAGCCCGGCCGTGGCAGAAAATAGGTTCGTGGATGTTGTTGATGCTGTGGCTCCTGTTACTTTAGCTCTGCTGCTACTAGTGTTGGCGGCCACGCAGTGAAGACTGGCAATGTTTGGTACGACAATAGTGACGTAAGAAAGACCACACTCAGGCGGGTAATTTGAAGTGTGCTAACCTGATGCGCGCCTCTAAAACGTAATTTTATTTCGAAATAAGCACTTTTCTGGAACATAAGTACAGGGGTGGAAGTCCTGTGCAATTCTGCGCCAATTTGGCCTGCCCTAAACGGCAATTTACGCCTGCAACGCCAAATTGAGTCGACTTTTATCATTGACCGAGCAACACGCACGTTGGCTTCGCAAAGGACGCAACCGTGTCAATACCGAATTAGTTCGGTCACGTCGTATTTCGGTTCATGCGTGAATCTTGCGCCACGGGAACAGAATGCATGAATCTTGTTAAGGTGGCGTTTGTGTGCACACCTTACTATGTGAATCTCATCATCATCATCATCAGCCTGACTACATCCACTGCAGGACAAAGGCCTCTCCCATGTTCCGCCAGCCAACAGCCAACTCGGTCCTGTGCTTGCTGCTGCCAATTTATACCCACAAACTTCTTAATCTCATCTGTCCACCTAACCTTTTGTCTGCCACTAACCCGCTTGCCTTCTCTACGAATCCAGTTACTTACCCTTAATGACCATCGGTTATCCTGTATACGTGCTACATGCCCGGGCCATGTCCATTTTCTCTTCTTGATTTCAGCTATGGTATCCTTAACCCCCGTTTGTTCCCTAATCCACTCTGCTCTCTTCTTGTCTCTTAAGGTTACACCTACCATTTTTTCTCACCATTGCTATGCGAATCTATATATGTTTTAACAGCAACGCTTTTAGTCGAACTATAAGGACAAAACTGGCCACACCGTTGCTGAGCGGCCACCGTGCACCGCACGCGGTCTGCGATGGCGACCATCGAACCATATAAAATGAAGACAACAATCAGTTTCACCGGCGAACCTATGACTGCAATAGCAACAATCTGTAATGTAATGGTAATGCCGCACGCGCTTATTTCTTTCTATTTCGTTACCGCACCATTGCGCGTGTAACGCTTCCTTGCGCAAACCGCGCTCGAATGACGGGGAACCGTTTAGGTAATCTTAGAACCTTCCGATGAGATTACGCGCACAACGCGTACATTAAAGTTTGTTCTGGCGTCTCTCACAATCATATGATGGTTTTGGGACGTTAAACCCCACATATCAATCAAGTTTGTTCTGGAACTTACGCGGCCGCTAGCGATAATAATCAATCTTCGATGGCACGTGCCAAGCTGCAAAGTGCCAGCACGCTTTGTTGCTTGGCAGAGTATCGATGGCCGACGCTCTATGGTTCGCTGCTATCAGTCTACAGCGTATATTGTTGGTAGAGTGACGTTTCGTTTTCCGCGCACAGGTTCGCCCAAATAAAATGTTCACTCATGAAGTGGCTGCTGCCTTCGTCAACATCACGACCCCGTGACAATACGGCTGACAGCTCTTGGATCCGACATCGCGACATTCTAGACACACACACACACTATATATATGACACGTAATGACAGAAATCGGCCGAGGATGTCCAGATGATTAAGAGCAAGATGTATTCTACATATTGGAGAGCACGGGGCATTCTCTTAGGCCTCACACTTGATAAGACCGTGTTGACAAAAAGTACGCTGTGAATGAGGTCATGACGACGCCACGACGACGACGCGTGGTAGGCCATTGGTTCAGCCGACAGGACTACACCGCACGCCTGTGTGTTGTGTGTAGAAAAAAGTGTGTGACGATTTCGAGTACGTCGTACTCAAGTGTGAGAGAGCATGTCCGTTCAAGAATGGCTTCACGCGCTAATAAAATCCAAGCCTACTGTGTTTAGAAAAAGTGGCTAACTGTACTTTACTATGGGAGAGCAGAAAGCCGTCCCGTGCACCTCACACTTGAAGAGGCCCCAGTTGACAAAACTTGTGTGTTTAGAAAAAGTGGTTAACGATTCAGAGTAGTAGGTACTCTACTATGGGAGAGCATAAAGCCGCCCCGGATTTTAAAGGAAATACTGTTGGTAATACAGCCGTGAACCAATTTAAACTATAGTTGATTTTCACCGTGCAGACACGCGTTTTTGTCACTGCTTTCAGAACAAAAAAAAAAATTAACTTGCTGTGAAATTGCAGCGAAGATTAGAAATGTCTTTTCAACGAAACGTAGTATTGTAGGTAGGGTGATGAACTTTTAGTTACTATTATGCGTAGCGTAACATTGGCAGCGCAAGAACACTTATAGTTGCAATGGAATTGATGCAGCATGTTTTTGCAGGTGCAGTTAAATGGCAGGCGCACCGCAGTTCTGGAGGAGAATCTCGTGTGTGAGTGATTTTAATTGAAAAGAAAAGTGAGCCCCGTAACTGTCTCTCAGGGGAGGACACCTCAACAACAGCTCACGAGGCGAGGGGGTAAAGGAGGAATTAAAAGCATAGGGTTAAAAGGTAAAAAGATGGAGAGAGGAAGGTGAGAGCGAGGCGCAGGGACAGCGAACGACGGAAGTAAAGAGGAGATAGGAAAGATGGAATGGTCGCAGCAGTCCGAGGACGGGGCAGCACTCGGCGAGAGCTCTTGTCGGCGTCAGGAGATGGCGTAGGGCGAGCCAGTCGGCCATAGCAGCGCTGTCGTCGGAAGTCACGGTGGCACAACCGGTCGGCACGAAATCCAGCGAGCTACAAAACGCTGGTGTAAGAGTATAAAGTAAGGCTGCTCCAGTAAGGATTGCACCATCTCTTCCCGTTGACAGCGCACCACGTAAATTGGTTTACGAGCCGTGCGCTGGTGCTTGCAGGTAGTGCGGTGCGCTGGCTATCGAAACCACGCCCTTAGAATCAAAACTCACGGCTGCGGCTCCAGAGTTGTGCATAAGTCCGAAATTATGTTGAACGGCTGTGAGGCGGTATATTGCTATAGTAGCAAGAATGCTTGAGGCATGTGTGCTTAAATTTAGGTGCATGTTAAAGAACACCAGGTGGTCGATGTTTTCGGGGCCCTCCACTACGGCGTCTCTCATAAATTCATAATATATAGTGGTTTTAGTACGTTAAACTCAACAATAATTAAATAAGGTTAAGATGAATAAAAGAGTAACTCATTCGTTATTACGCCATAGCGCGGTTTTTTACACCAGACGTGCTAAGCACAATGTTTCTGCAATAACGATTTTGTGATGGCCTGGTTCGTTTTGACTCAGCTAGATGGCGCCACCTATCCAGTCTGTCGGGGGCTCAAACCCGTTTACGGCTTCGATATGCTGGCCATTCTGGCTTTCGTAATCCAGCTGAAACAATGTAAATACTATTGACACTCGCACTTCGGCTTATTTTGACTCGATGTCTGTAATCTCATATCGATCGCGAGTATCTGCGAACGAATGTGTATTTGCGAAATAGCGACTCAAACGTAAAGCCTACCCGGCGGTTAGATTACGTTACGTAAAGGTTTACGTTCTGTAAACACCCGCGCGAGCGCAGATTCTATTCGGTAACATGGCAACGCAAATAGTATAGTACAAGCTAAAAGCCCCTAATGGTGGTCATGATGAGACTGAAGTTGGCGCGGGCAGAGAACGCGCTGGCGCCGCGCCATCGTGCGCGTAAAGTTGGCGATAGTTATAGCGCGAGAACAAAACGACGACACAGAGACAAGAAGTATGGCGCGAGAACAAAACGACGACACAGAGACAAGAAGGACACGAAGGACACGTCGCTGTGTCGTCGTTTTCTTCTCGCGCCATAACTATCGTCATGCCATACCAACTAGCCCAAGCTGCCACACTTCTACGTAAAGATGGCTTCACAGCGTGAAATGAACATTTGACGTCACTTTGCACCACGCGACACCGCTCACTGCGCCATCTCGCTGGTACTGCTGACAGCACGATAATTCCCTTTGAGTGGCATCACCAGCGGTAAGTGGTAGATATAATTAGCTTGTCGTTTGAACGCTGAATGAGGTGGCCCTTCGTGGCCCTAACACCTCGCACTCACAATTCAAAGGTCAGACGTTCGATTCCGCGCACCGGAGTCCTTTTCTGGATTATTTTTCTTTCTTGCGTTTTCACATATACGTATACACATAACCATGTATGATGGCGACGCCGGCGGCAAAATCCACCCTAGAGTGTCCATATAATTGAACAATAAAATAAATTTTCGCAAAGCCGGAATTTTCCTGGTGTCTTCGAATGCTAATGTTCCTGGAAGGGGCTTTTATCCACGAAGACTTCACCAATGTCTTGACAGAAAGTATTCCCTTTTGTTTTCGTTAGTTTTTTTTGTTTTGTTTTTTTACAGCGAAAGCTGCTATGAGATGAAGAAACTCGGGTCACGCGCGGTGCCGTAGTTGTCCACCACCGCCGGTGTCCGCAACCACATGGCGCGAAATCAGATAAAAAGAACGTAGCACCGATGACACAGTGGGGCTTGAACCCGGTTCCGCTGAGCGCCAGCCCAGTTTTCTACCACTGAGCCACGCCGGTGCTTGGGATTTATTGGCATAGTTGTTTTATGCAGGCTTGATGTCGGGAAAACAATCGCGTTAATACGACTTATAAAGCGTTTCAAAACAGCGAAAGAACAACCAGCCGTCGCACAAAGCGAACAGCGTAACGAGTGGGTCGTCCAATGCTCCAACCTATTACAAAAGCTTGTTCCTGTTCGCCTATTATTATTGTTGTTGTTGTTGTTGTTGTTGTTGTTGTTGTTCTCCTATTGTTAGTGGCGCATACCCACTGTGGGGGATTGGCCAAGAATCGAGTGGCTTTAAAATTTACTGTTCAGATTTAGAATGATGGAGGTATAACAGAAAGATTACCGATAGCCTATAGGCAAGTGTGGTGCTTAATGTAATGCATACAAATATTTACATAAACAAATTTATTCTTAGAATAGAGCATTAGTCTGATTTTATACGTATATAATTACGCGAACATGTTAAGATAATGAAACTGGTTAATTAGTCAACCTATTAGTTTCATCAATATAGTCCCGGACGGCCGCGCATACTGTGCCATTACAGAAACCAGAAATGGAAGCTTCAAAAGACAAAATGACAGGCAGAGATAAGTCCATACCAAAGCCACGCAAAGGTATTCTAATAGGGTTTTTCGTAATGTGTTAAACCGCCTGCAGGTCAAAAAGAAATGGTCTATTGTTTCCAGTTCATCACAGAATGCGCACAGTGGCGAAGGTGCCTGAGCAGACCTGTGTTTATATAAATTTAGATTTGGTACCCGGCAACGCAGCCTTGTGATAGCTACTTCTTGTTTTCGAGTGCGGCAAAAGTCTCTTCGCCAGGGATATAATACATGGCGATATTCTCTAGAGTTTGTTAGTGCTGAACCTTTAAAGACTTGCATAAGCGTACGTCTGCGGAATCGAGCAGCAGTCACATAAGCGGATGATGGACAGAGCGGTAGAATTGGTTCGCTCATTGACGACTTAGCTAGGGAATCTGCTATTTCATTAAGAAACAAACCTTTATGTCCAGGCACCCACACTAATCGCACTTTTCTTAAATGCGCAGGTACTAGTGCACGGAACGCCTTTGTTACGTGATTATCAGCACCAACAGAAAGTGCCGCACAAAGAGATAGGGAATCTGTTATTATGACAGCTGATGTAATTGCTGTATCTAACTTGCGTAAGGCGAGCACTACTGCCAGAAACTCAGCCACAAAAACGGGTAAGAAATCGGGTAGTCGAAGGGAATAAATCCAATTTAAAATCGGGCTGAAAATACCAACGCCTGACTTTTCGTCGTATTGCGATGCGTCTGTAGCAATAATAACGTTCGTTGTAATACGGCGCAGGTGATCTTGGAGTAAACCATCCGAAATATTATGGGGAAGTAATTTGGCATTATTAGGAAAAATGTCGTCGAATTGAATTTCCACCGGGGCTGAATTATAACGACTCGGCATGATGTCGCATATACGTACGTTTAGAGGCTCCAGTAAGTTTTGCACAAATATAATTTGTGGCGTGTGAAATCGCGGACATCTAGCAGCAAAAAATGATTCCGGGGTGGAAATAAAGGCTGTTTCTGAATGTCGTAATGGTGATTCACAAAATTCTTAAGAATGTCTGAACAGTCAGAAGGCGAATTCGACAAGAAAGCGGAGGGACCCTCGATTCGAGATATAACACATTGTTGGCGACTGTTTTGGGAAGGCCAAGGCATAAGCGCAAAGCTTCTCTTTCCAGAAGAATTAGAGGCCGCAACTTGTAAGCTGGAACTCTAGAGAAAAGCACACAACCAAATTCCAAAATGGGACGAACATACATGCGATATATCATTAATAATGTGTCTCTTCTCATACCTATGCGGTAGTTACTTAGCCTACGTAATATGCCAATGGCCCGCACACCTTTTCCGGCGATATATTCGATATGAGATCGCCAGTTAAGCGATGTGTGATAAATTACTCCAAGGTATTTAACAGATTCCACCTGTGGTATATCCTCATGATGGTAAGACAGAGAGATGTTCACAGGGTATTGCAGCGGGAAAACAAGGATGGTACATTTACTCGGATTATGTAAAAAGCTGTTGCCATCGAGCCAGCTCTCCAATATATTAAGGTAAGTCTGCAGCCGTTCATATAAGGTCTGAATGTTATCTGCCATTGCAAAAAATGCGATATCGTCTGCATAAACATAAGTTGTTATATCCTGTTTACATGGGATGGTGCTCATTAGTAAATTAAATAGCACCGGGGAAAGCACCGAGCCTTGCGGTACTCCCCTCGTTTGGGTATGAGTAGATGATGAAAACCCATCTTTAAAACAATAAAATTTCCTGTCTGCGAAAAAATTGTGAACCCACGCTATAGTATGTATGATGGAAAATCAAGGTATTTTAATTGATCTATCAAAATACAGTGCTCCACGGTATCATATGCTTTAGCAATGTCTAAGGTAACTAAAGCAGCATATTTTTTATGTAGCCGAGCTAATTGAAGCCTACTTTCTAAGTCAACGTGGGCATCCCAAATTGAACAACCAGCCCTGAACCCAATTTGACAGGGACTTAGAATAGACCTCATGGTAATAAGTTCATTAATTCGTATATTGATGATTCTCTCAGCCAATTTCACTAAGTTTGATGTCAGTGCGATCGGCCTTATGTTATCCAACGTGTATGCATCATTTTCATTTTTTAGCAACAATACAATTTTGGCAAGTTTCCATTCTGGAGGTATCCATGCATTCCCCAAAGAGTAATTCACTAGTTCTAGCAAAAGATTAGGCGATTCCTGGAGTAAACATTTCAACATAGAGTTCGTAATCCCATCTGGTCCGGGAGCCGTCATCGGTAAGCATAATACTGTCTGATTCAATTCAGCTAAAGAAACTTCTGGAAATTCATGCAAGTTTACCAGAACGGACTGAATAGCCGAAAAATTCGCAGTGAAGCGGCGTTCTAAACCTTGCGCTATGTCTTCTAGAGAGGTGTTCATTTCTACCGGCGTCAAGACACATGACTGCAACGTTAAAGGTGCTGGTAGTACTTTTCTTGTCCGAAGATAAGCGAACAAAGCACGCTTATTTTTTTATTTAGAAAGATAATCAAAATGTCTACTCTCGTATTCTTCTTTCGCGCAGTTCACTGTACGCTTAAATACGCCAGCAAGGAATTGATAGTCTTTCCAGTTTGTTGGGCTCTGATTAAGAAGTTTTTTCCAAGCGGCTTTTCGTCTTCTATAATCGCGCGTACACTCATCGTTCCACCAACGAGAGGAGGATCGTTTATTGGATGGAATAGAAAATTCAGAATTTTTTCTAGATCCCTCCAGCATTGAACCTATCGTAGATGCAATCTCCTTAGTACTGGCATTTCCAAGCTTGTAAATGGCAGAACGGAGGCAGGCTTGAAATTTGCTATGGTTGATGTATGTGCGTTTTGGCTGATCTAAAGTTATTGTTGGACAAGTAATGTCAAAAACTACAGGAAGATGGTCACTGTTAGTTGCCGAATCCAGAACAGCCCATGACAAAATCTTGATTGCATTGGAGCAAAACGTTAAATCCAATACTGAGCTAGTTTGACCTCGGACAAATGTTACATGACCTTTATTCAGACAGGAGAGGTTGTGATCAATAGTCCATTCCCACAGTCGCCTACCACAAGAATCTGTCCTTATACCCCAAGACAAATGGTGTGAATTAAAGTCTCCTGTGAGTACAATTTCCTTTCTACATGCTACCAAAACACTGTCAAGATAACGCGTGCTTTGCACACCGGAGGGAAAGTAACAATTTACGATTGAAAAAAGGGTGGTATCCGGGAAGACACAAGTCTAATGCTAATAATTCGCAATCTAAGTCTAACATTCTGAAAGAAATTTTTGCCCTATGGCATAATTTACTTGATACAAGGATCATTAAACCACCACCACGTGATGGGCGATCTAATCGAAAAGAACGAAAACCTGCAAGATGGAAATTTTTATCTGGTGTAAGCCAAGTTTCTTGGAGAATTATAATATCAAGATTAAAATTATTGCAAAAGTAATGTAAGTCGGTTGAGGCTGAGAATATAGAACGGCAGTTCCACTGCAGTACCCTCAACTGACCTATGATGTTGAGCGCACCGCAGAGGCGCATGTCGCGCCCTTGTTAGCATCTTCACGCGAAATAGCTGATTCATTCCGTTTAGATTTGGACTTGAGATCGGTGAAGATAGGGGATCTGGTACGTTTATTAGTTCTTATATCGAGTTCCATATCTGTATCAGTACTTGTACTCGGCCGAGGCGAATGTCGGTCCAAGTGCACCTGTGTTCCTGGCTGCTTAGCCTTGCCTGCAGATGCAGAAAGTTCGTCCATCACTACATTGCGTAGCTGTGTGGCGTCACTAGTAATGTGTAATACTGCAGGTTCTGTACTAGTCTGTACTGTTTGTCCAGTCTGGTTTGAAAGAATTTGCACTAAACAGTCAGAAAGGTTAGATATTAGTTTATCCATTGCCTTACTCACTGCCTTTTCCACAGCAGTTTCAATAGCCTGCGATAGGGTTGAGTCCATACTGGAAGTGCAGCGCGCTGTAATACCAGAGTATCCAAAAGCCCTGTCTCTAACTATGTCAATGGCTTCCCTTCGAGAACAGCGGCGGCGGTCAATAACTTCTAGGATTTGAACCTTCCGGGAACGAGCGGAACAGTCAGAGTTGTCGGCGCAGTGACTGCCCCCACAGAGACAACACTTTTCCACTGTTGCAGTACAATTGCTTGAAGGATGACTCTCTCCACAGGTGCGACAACGAACGTTAGATTTACATCCTCCCGCACTGTGGCCGAATCTCCAGCAGTTCTTGCACTGAATCGGACGAGAAGCGAGGGGTTCTACTCGGAAGATCAGTGGCCATAATTTTATTTCTGACGGGCATTTTGTGCCCACAAATGTCGCGATAACAGATTTGGTTGGTACCCTCTGGTTGTCGACTAGGCGATTACACCGGTAAATTGAAATTACGCCTGCTCCAGAGAGCCTGTCTAGGGTCTCAGCTGGACTCAGCTTGGAGTCGACTCCCCGTACAAGGCCTTTGGTACACGCAAGGTGAGGCGGAATAAAAGCACTCACAGGGGTAGCAGCAAAGGAGGTGCACTTGAGAAGATCCTGCACGCAGGTCTGATCCGGCGACCTACACACGATACCTCCTCGCCCAAATGGGCGCACATCTGTGATGGTCTGGAAATGATTTGAAGTTGTCTTGAGTTTTTTTTGAACCACCTGAGGGTTTGAAAGTCTGATGAAGCCTCCATTTGTAGGTACCAGTGCTACGGGAATGCTGTCGATACCACTTCGGAAAAAGGAGTCTAGCGGTAATTCATTAGACGGCAGGGACGCTGACCAGGCGGATCGCGCCTGGCCAGGAGAAGTAGTCGACATGAGCACTAGAGATATGGTTAGACTCAGAAACAGATAAACTATAGAGTCGGACTCTAAGACAGAAAGTTAAAACCACTCAATCCTCAGCCAAGAACACCCCAGTAGGTTGAGCGCGGCACCAGCTACTGCAGGAGACGACAGATCACCTGTCCAGCTTCCGACACAGGACTGTCAGTGAAGCGTGCGCCTATTAATAGTACCCACTTCAGGCATGACTCCTCATCGTCGTCAGCCACTGCATGAACAATCGGCACAAAATTACTTGCAAGGGTTGAGCGGATACCACGCTTCTCAGAAGAATGACGAAAAATAGCATAGTGAAAGCTGGCCTACTACCAAACATTTTTTTAATTACTAATGCCTTAGTAGGTATCAAGCAAGTGTGCTAACTTGCAGCAATCATCCAATGATTGTTTAGAAAAGGCTCTGAAAGGCCGCTCTTCTAGCTTTCGCTGTGACTGTGCTGCACATTCCGCGCATGTCTGATTTTTTTTAATATCTGGTACAAAGTACTCATATGGTTAAATACATTGAAACTCAGCCAACGTTGACGGTTAAATGAGTGGTCAAGACCCTTGCCTTTGAACCGTTACGTCCCAGGTGCGAAACCCGGCCCCACTAACGTATCTTTCTTTCATTATTTCCTTACAGGACCTTTATTACATGTTTAAACCTCATAGTACACGTGTTCGATTTACGATACATATTTTCACTTCGAAACTATCTCCAAGACATGCTAGTTTCTCATGCTGTAGACGGACAACTACGTAGTGACGCGACAAACCTTACTTGAATATTCTCAGGGTAACGAATATGTGTGATAATGAATGCATTTAGACGACAAAACACTTATTTTATGAAGAAAACGATCTCTATTCCTTCTTTCTTTTTTGTTTTTTACTGGGCGAGTCTGCTTCTCTTGCCCACTTCCCCAGCACAAGGCGTAGTATACCTTTAATCAAACAAATCTCTGAATGCCCCGTTTTCTGCATGGTGTTTCTGGCAGGGTTAGTCCACTAAAGTGCGTGATCGATGACATAAACACGACCTACTACAGCAGACCTGCCCAGATGGCGGGGTCAATATGAGAGCGACTGTGCCCGCTTTCGTTCAGCCGCTCACCGTTGCTGGCTGAGACTAAGTCTCCTTCTTATTGGACAACGGCGTGGCGCGGGGCATGGAGTCAAGCTTTCCCGCCGGAAAATGTCAGAAAGCTGCGTGCGAACGTCGCTATAATTTTACCCACAATGCCGACGTGAGCCTACCTATTTTTACAAACATGGAAAGAGTCTATAACCTGTTCGTCTGCCACTCTACGGTGGTTTGGACGCTCTGTTGTTACTCTAGCCCAGTCCAAAGCGCCGTAGAGTAGCACATGTAATGGGTAGCACCCACCAACGGTGAGTGGTTGAACTGGAGCGGGAACACTTGTTCCATGGAAACCCCGCCATCTGGGGAGGTACGGGAGTAATGTATACTATAGCTCATGTTTGTGGCATCGATAACGAACTTTGGTGGACTAACCATGCCAGAAACACAAGAAAACGTGGCACATGGGAGTTTATTTGATTGAAGGTACTACTACGATTAACTGGTACCATCATTAACCGATAGATTAGCTGCGCTGAGGCCATTGGCGTACACCTTGTGTCCTTACTGTGTGAAGGGGCCGTCCACGAATGAGAAACCGACGCAGCATGGAGGTCGCTTAGGCCAACGTTTTTAGAACAATTCTTCTAAAAACGTTGGCTTAGGCAGGGGTATATATAGCCGTTTGCAAGTATAACCTTTCTACTCATTTGTTCTCCGAGCTTACGCATGACGCGGTTTTGCAACTTTTAGGGCTCAAAGTGAAAAAATACAAAAGGGATATACTTGCGATCGACTACATGTATACCTCTCATAAAACGACCTTCGATTGGTGCCAGTTTTAAGCCAATGTGCAGCGACCTTACGCAAAGATTATACAATTTGTACGTTCATGGCATAACTACTATTAAGGTGTGCAATTATGAGCCCAGTACCTTTTATCAAACAAACTATTCAATTGCCTTTATATTGAGTAACTTCTCTGTATTAATCTTCGCAGACAATACGCGGCAGCGGGATATTTAAACTGCACCACACTATATTGTTCATTTTCCGTCCAAAGGTGTCAGAATCGGGCAAAATAATTTTCCCATGGTCCGTATTGAGGAGAAGCCAACTACTTGCAGTGTGTTGCATTATGGGCACGGGGGAGGGAATTTCAAAATTACCTTACGCTTATACAGTACATATCGCACTACGAAGCCAAACCAATTGATTAACTCCATCAATGTAGGTTTGACGTCAGATAAAACGTTGTGCTTATCTGGTCGGATAGGGGCCTCAACTTTTCCGACTTCTTTTCAACGTGTGTTTCGGTGAAGCAACCCACCAGCAGACTTTTCAGCTCGGAAGCTGGGTGTTTGTGGCTTCGATTTAATCGCAAAACATTGCTGAATTACATTTAAAATATTTATATCCGATTTATTTTTTATTTGTGCATATAATTACGTAGTATGAGTGCTCTGTTGACCAAAATATGGCCACGATTGCTGAAGCTGACTGTAGCGCCATCCTAACCGCCACAGAGTAGCAGACAAACATGCAATAGGTTGCGCCACCAACGGTGAGCGGTTGAACGAAAGCGGGGACACTCGTTCCACGGGAACCCCACCATCTGGGCAGGTACAGGAGTACAGTAGGTCGTCTTCGTGGAATCGATCACGCAATTCGGTGGACTAACCGTGCCAGAAACACCAGAAAACGGGGCCCATACAGGTTTGCTTCATTAAAGGCGCTACGCTCATTAACCGATTAATTTAGCTACGCCAAGGCCGTTGACATACAACTTCTGTCTTTACTATGTCATGGGGCCGTCCGCGAACGACAAACCGGTGCCGCATAAAAGTCGCTTAGGCAGGGTTATATATAGCCGACTGCAAGTATAGTCTCTTTACTCATTTGTCCTCTGATCTCGAGCTTAACGCGGTTTTGCCACTTTTAAAGCTCGATGTGAAGAGTGATAAAAAGATTATGCTTGCGATCGACTATATGTAACCCTGATAAAACGACCTCCGATTAGTGTTAGTTTTAAGCCAATGTGCAGAACTTTATGCAAATAATGCACCAGGTGTACCTTCATGGCTTAACCAATATTAATTTTTTCAATCAGGAGCTCAGTACCTTTTATCAAACTCTTATATCGTCCTTATATTGAGTAACTTATCTGCACTAGTCTTCCCAAACAAGACACGGCAGCGGGAAATTTAAACTGTACCGCACTATCTTGTTCATTTTTCGTCCGAAGGTGTCAGAATCGGGCAAAAAATTTTTCCCACGGTCTGTATTGAGGAGAAGCCAACCACTTGCAATGTGTTGCATTATGGGTATGGCGGCGGGAAATTCAAAATTACTTTACGCTTATCCGGTACATATCGTACCAGGAAGCCAAACCAATTAATTAACTCCATCAATGGAAGGTGTGACGTCAAATAAAACCTTGTGCTTATCAGTTCGGATAGGGGCCTCAACTTTTTCGACTTCTTTTCAACGAGCATTGCGGTGAAGCCAACCCACCAACAGAATTTTCAGCTCGGAAGCTGGGTGTTTCTGGCTTCAATTTAATCGCCAATAATTGCTGAAATACATTCAGTATATTTATATCCGATTTATTTCTTATTTGTGCATTTAATTACGCAATATGAGTTCTCTGTTGGCCGAAATATGACAACGAATGCTGGAAGTGACTGTAGCGCCGTCCGAGTCGCCACAGAGACGGTCATGTAATGTGGCGATTTGCAATGTGGCGGTTCGGACGGCGCAATAGAGTCACCTGCAGAATTCGTAGTCATATTTCGGCCAACAGAGCACTTGCGTAATTACTTACACACATTGATTTTCAGCTTGGCAGCTAGGGACAGCCCGGACCTCGTAATCCTGCAGTCGCCATGGTACCTTCCTCCTATTTTATTTGATAAAATGACGTTTTTTTTTCTTTTAAATAAAAAAATGGCATTACTTTTTTGCCCTATTCATGTGCCCTACCCCCGCCCCTTCCTGCTAAGCTGCTCAGCCATGGTTTCCCATACTGTGTAGCGGTCACTTCAATTTCCGTCTCTCCGCGGTTCGAACCAACACCCTTTTGTTTATGAATTCAACACCGTATTCACTCAGCCACCACCGCAGCACGGGAGACAGTGCTTAGAAGTTGCTCTGCTCACTGTACGTTGGGTCACGATTAAAAAGAACAATCGAACATGGGCGTTTTAGCCTCGACAACGACATCACTTTAGGGATCTCGCTTTTTTTTTTTCAGCATTATGTGCACCGAGATTCGAACCAGCGCCCTTTCGGCTTGCAGCTGAACACTTTCCCAACACGGCTACTGCCGCGATCTTGATAACAGTGCGTAAAAGTTTGCCTGCAGATTACGCAGCATTATATTGAACAGTGTGCTTCTGAATCTAGTAAAATAATACAAAAATGCTAAAATATTTCAAAAAGCTGCAAGACACTTGAGCCTCGCCTGCAAAAGCACATCGCGATAGCGCAATCACGACTGCATTTGTATATGCATTGATTTTTCTGCGTCGTATAAAGATTTCTCAGCTCGAAATGGCCGTTCCCGGAGACTTCATAAAATAATTATAAAAATTGTTCAGTAGGACCTCGGACAGCGTCACACTAAGGCAGAGTGACTTTCAAATGTAGCATTTCCCGCTGCTCTTAACAGCCTGTCTGTCGCCGTCGCAGTGAGTGTTGGTTTGCTGATCTTTTTAACCTGGTGCAATTCACCATAAGTGATCGGTCACGTAACGAGCGGTGCTTTGCGGAATAATATAACTTGTTTGTACTCTCGAAACATTGAGCAATAGATAGTTTTGAAATAACCCGTTAGTTTAATTCAGAGATGAAAATAAAAAAAAGAAAACTAATTTAGTTGAAGAATATGCTTCATTTTTGTGACCTTAACATTTTATTCGTAAAAAAAGCCAACTACAACATGAAATTATTTAATTGTAATAACCAATATGCAGGTAATGTTGGTACGTCATGATTCTCACACTTAATTAAATAAGTCAATTTCCGGACAACCGGTTGCATCTTCGATCGATCTGAAAATGTTTGAGGTGCGTGCAGTTAGGGTGAACCTTAAAGAACCCCAAATGATCGGAACCTCCACTATACGGTGTCTCTCATAATCATATCATGGTTTTGCGACGTGAAACCCCGGATAATATTTTATTATTGATTTTCTGATAGCGTTCGTCCAATTTTCGGATGACGTTCTCAAGCATTTTCTTAAATAGCATTTAGTCTAACGTCACCTGCCGTAATGTTTGGGTGTATCTCGTAGACCTTCGTTATTCTTTCTGAAAGTTTACTTATTGACAAAATTACAAGCCTACAAATCTTTTATGCGATATTTTTACAACGTTTCGTCACATTTTGTTGAGTTAATTTGAATCTGGGCGCATTTCGAGCCAAGACAGCCAGCCTATAGCTTTCGGAAAGCTATTTTTCTATGTTTCCGAGGTCGCGTCGCATCTTGAATAATTCAGTATTGAGACCACATTGAGACAAAATCACAAGCCTTCAACTTTTGGAATATAAATTGCAAGTCAGCGCTCTTTTTTTTCCACCATTTTTTCTTCATTCGCATCGTTGTTGCGCTGTTTCAAAAATGTTCAACTACTCTGACCAGCTATAGGCCCGCTTTCAATCTTTCTAGTTGTGGGGGTTTCGAGGCTGCTCGGCCAAGAACACCGCAGGGAACGCGCGGAGCCAGACCAGGAACCTTGTTTATTCCTCTAAGCCTCGGCCACAACCTTCCACTGCCAGCGGCTGCCGCGTTTTGCCGGAACGCGATCTTCAATCATTGTCTTCTTCTCTCTGTGATCCGCAAGCTCGCGGCCGCTGCTCCAATACAGTACAACCGGACGGTTCAAGTTGCACCTCGGCTAAATCAAATACCTTGTTTCTCGGGCGGTTCCCATCTATACAGCCGGGGAAGTGATTCTTAAATGAGTGAAAAGAAGATAAAAGTGAGCCCCGTAACTGTCTCTCAGGGGGAGGACACCTCAACAGTAGCTCACGAGGGATGGGGGTAAAGAGGGATTAAAGGGATAGCGAGGAATTAAAGGTATAGAGAGAGGCGCAAGGACAGAGAGACCACACATGGAAATAAGGAGAAGATAGGAAAGATGGACACGGTCGCGGGAGTTCGAGGACTGGGCACCACTCAGCGAGAGCTCTTGTTGGCGTCAGGAGATGGCGTGAGCCAGTCGGCCAGAGCTGCGCCGTCGTCGAAGATCGCGGGGGCACAACCGGTCGGCACCACGGCGTGCTATTAGGATAAGCTTGCTTTCAGTAGAGTTGAAATAGTTCCTAACTGGTGCCAATTGGTTTCAGTTCAACCCGAAATGTTCCCTGTTCAATTATACCAGCTTGGACAAGTTGGTATCCGAGAGGGTCACAGGTTGCTCCCAGTTCAACTGAAATCTTTCCACTTCAATCCCAGCTGAAACGGGCAAGTCGATCCCTTGCTTGGACCAGTCGTTCCCTGATAAACTGGAATGTTTCCAGTTCAGTGTTATTTTGAAATAGTTGATCTACAACTGGGACCAGTTACCCTCAATTCAAACAGTAATTTTTCCAGTTGAATCCCACCAGGAACCAATTGACCTAGTTCATTCCAGTTGAATCTAGAGAAGCTATTCTCACGGTGTCCAATTCGGACTCCACTGATTGGCTGGAGCTAGTGAACAGTGACACCGCCTTGTTTCCGGTCTTTCTTCCGCAACGTCATTTTGATGCCATGCAGCTTTCGCAGCTCTCGATACAAATGAGAAAGACGGAATACGTTTCGCAACAAATAAAGCCGCCCGAAGAGATCCGCTTTTGGACACATTTCTACGAGGCCGTGCATAGGCTCTAACCCCCGTATTCACAAACGCTCCTCGACTCGACTTTTAACTATTCACTTGACAGAGTTGAGCACTGCGCCGCTGCTCGGCTGAAAATGGCGGTGCGCTACTCCAGAATAGCAGTACAGTGTCTGGAAATATACTACCTAGTGTGCTGAGCGCGCGCATTCCGTACGAGAGTGGGTGGCCGCGCATCTGATGACTGCACTCAGATGCCAGAAGCGGCGCTGCGCGTCGAGAGGGTGCACGAACGCACGAAATTCCTCTCGTCCTGTTGCTGCCGGGGCCTCGCCACGTTTAAAATCAGTGTGTGACAGCTGCCATCTGATTTACTGGGAAGTTCGACGGCGCCATATGTACACTGCAACACCCTGAGATGTTAAAAGCTAAGCGGCAATGCAAAGAAAGGACGTGTATTGTGCCACTGTGTCAAATAAGTTATCGGTCGATCAAGGAAAAGGTGTCTTGTTCCCCGCCTT
Organism: Rhipicephalus microplus; assembly: GCF_013339725.1. NCBI lineage: Eukaryota > Metazoa > Arthropoda > Arachnida > Ixodida > Ixodidae > Rhipicephalus > Rhipicephalus microplus. The sequence goes on along the minus strand of NC_051165.1, from coordinate 222,683,659 downwards.
AACGGATCCAGCACGGTTTCCTGAATGAAAAAGTAGGACCAAGAGGGCAGACAGAAGGCTGAATCCGAAGCCTGTCGTGCTAGAAAAGCATTTGAGGGTGATTCCACCGAACTATCTTTTCGGATTAGGGTGAACGGTGTCGGGAATGAAATCGTCATTTAGGCAAAATTTCAAATATGAATATTTATGTAAAAAATCGAAAATACCTTTTCGAATTTCATTCACACTGTTTTTCTGCCATGTCAACGTCGGACTCCCCTTTCAACAACGTTTTGAGTATCATATGCGGCAAGTGTCAAATTATTCATTGGCATGTTATCATTCTTTGTTTTCACTCGAATCCTAATGGAATGCAGGCTAAGAGGTTCAACTAGAAGGGCCGTCCGGCAGCTCGAGGTCGCACTGGCGCTGCAAAGGCGAAAGGGGGACACCCTCAGTAACCCGAGCGGCGACGGGGCACGAAGGCCTTGAGGTCTAGGCCCGCGTGACATTAGGACTTCTAGTGTAACGTGAGATAGGGTGAACCCCACGCCCTGCGCGGCCGGAGGGAATCCCGCATGCTGGAACCCAATAAAGTTTATTCTCTCTCTAAGAGGTAAAGGTTTTAGGGTCTTCTGTCACAATTCTTGCTCTCAAGAACAAATCACATATAAAAAAATAACTCTGGTGGTTATACTGTCAATGGTTTTTAAAATTTATTTCTTTCCGTACTGCAACCACTTTGAGAATCTATCTATCTATCTATCTATCTATCTATCTATCTATCTATCTATCTATCTATCTATCTATCTATCTATCTATCTATCTATCTATCTATCTATCTATCTATCTATCTATCTATCTATCTATCTATCTATCTATCTATCTATCTATCTATCTATCTATCTATCTATCTATCTATCTATAGAATCGCCTACGTCTGGGTGCCCTCACGATCACCCCCTTAACTTAGGGTCTTCGAAATACTTTGCAAGAAGAGCCAAATGTTCGTGAAACGCCAATGCTGGTTCCAGTGTTGACTATCCAATTTCTTTCATATATTTAGCGCCACTTCATAACGTTTTACTTAATAAAAAAATTACAACAGAGTTACCTTGCATAGCATTGATTCCCAAGTTACGTGGGACCTGCGTCTTTTTTTTTTTTTTTTTTTTCGGGCAGTAGCGGATGGCGAAATGTATGCCACGAAATGACCATTTGGTATTGCAATGCGCCAGTACTGTGAAAGCAATCGAGTAGTTATTATACAATTAAGCATTATGCAAAAGCAAAAAAGACCCCGAAATTGCAGAAAAATAATAGTTAACTTCGCGCGGCTCGGCCTCCTGCAGTTTTCGCAGCGCTTGCGGAGCGCAATGATTGAACGCAAATGCACCCACTCGCACAGCAGCGCACCATGCGGGCGCTGTCAGCAGTCATCAGCGGCGGGGCCATCTCCTAGCCCGCGCTCAGCACACTAGGCAGTATATTTCTAGACACTGTAATAGCAGGAAATTACCACTGATATGCACTGACTTGCCCTGCCTAGAGATGGCGCTCCCATCGGCTTTCTCGCCGATGTACGCAGATGATATAGTGCTAATGGCCGACAACAAGGAATATTTGCAGAGATTGGTGGACATCTGCGGTAATGAGGGAGGTAGGTTAGATTTCAGATTCAGTAAGGAAAAATCAGCAGTCATGATTTTTAGTGACAATGAAGGTAGTGAGCTTAGAATACAGGAGGTTACGCTAGAGATAACAGATAAATACAAATATCTGGGCGTATGGATAAGCGATGGGGCCGAGTACCTATGAGAACACGAAATATGCGTGACGACTAAAGGTAACAGGAATGCAGCGGTAATGAAAAGCAGGGCACTGTGGAATTACAATAGGTATGATGTTGTCAGAGGAATATGGAAAGGGGTCATGGTTCCTGGTCTGACGTTCGGCAATGCGGTCTTGTGCATGAGATCAGAAGTTCAAGAAAGATTAGAAATCAAGCAACGTGGAATAGGTAGGCTTGCCTTAGAAGCTCACAGGAATACACCAAATCAGTGAGTACAAGGTGATATGGGATGGACATCATTTTAGGGCAGGGAAGCTGGCAGCAAGATAAAAATTTGAGAAGCGATTGAGAGAAATGGGGGAGGAGCGTTGGGCTAGGAAGGTATTCAGCTACTTTTACATGAAGAATGTCGATACAAAATGGAGGAAGCGAACCAGAAAATTGACTGGCAAATACTTAGAAAACAGCAGGGGGCCAAACTTAAAAGAATGATCGGTTAAAGAGAAGGTGAAGGAAGCTGTGGATAATTGGCATGATTAAGAAGTCCGCACTAGAGGTTTATCGAAGTTTTAAGCAGGAAATTGCCAAGGAAAAGATCTATGATAATACTCGAGGAGTTCTCTACTGTTTGAGGCCAGGACGGGAGTATTGCGACCCAAGACATGTGGGGCCAAATACGAAGGGGTAGACACGCGTTATGCAGTGCGTGTGGAGAGGAAGAAGAAACTGCCGAACACTTGATAATGTTCTGTAAAGGGCTTCGCCCTATAGTTCAGGATGATGGCGCAGAGTTTTTCAAAGCAGTTGGGTTTAGGGACAGGGAGGGCAAAATAGACTTCAAGCGGGTAGAATTAACTAGAAGGAGGTTATCTGATCGGTGGCTAAAGTCAAGGCACGAGTGAAAATTAAACTCTTCACTGCAAAATACGAATCCTCAACCTCACTTTTTAAAAGGAAAAAAAAATCTAGTTTTTGGTTCATTAAGTATTACGGCTTGGTGGCGCTAGCCACCGCTCGATCTAAAGGGTACAGCCATATTCATCCATCCATCCATCAAGTGAAAGTGAATTGAAGGGGCCACGGAGGAAGGAAAACCCTTTTTTCCTTCCTCCGTGGAAGGGGCGTTCTTGAATACGGGGGTAAACCACGTTAGCCCTTGAATGAGGTTTAACGCGCCCGCGCGCCTGACGACCCTGAAAGGTCGTTGCGCATTCGTGTCAGAATGTTCGTACGCACGTTCAGACTTTTCAAGTTTGTTTAAGAGTTCTGTTACTCTGCATTTCGTCCATTTAGTTTCTATTTACGCTGGGAATGTGCTAGCGGGTTCGGTGTGCCGACGTAGTCAAGCGCACCATGACGTCACAGTTCACCGTTTTTTTTTTTTTTTTGCTAACTGAGCGCGTTCTGCCAAATTGGACAATACGAGAATGGCTACCCAGTCGCTTTCCCAGTTACCATTTTCACCTGGGTCGTCATATGGCGCCAGTATTAATGCTCTTTCGATCGTAGCCTTGTTGGTGATTGGCCATATGTGCGACTGAATTATCTTTTTATTGAGGTCACTTGTCATTTTACGTTGCCACGTTCATATGCGTGCGCACGAGGGGTGCACCGGGGGGGGGGGGGGGAAGGGGGGGTACTTTCTCTTGCACTCTCGGCCGCCATCTTAGGGCCCCCAACTGGTTTGATATGCTGGGTGAGCTCGTACAGTGACAACGGATTAGTGCCAGTGCCCCTCTAATTCCTTTGTATTCCCCCTCGGCATGCTTCGCGAACAGATGTAGGGAGATCACAAAAGAACGCGGGGACCGAACGACTCTGTGTCCTCCTTTGCTAATCAAAGTGGACGACTGGGCCAGTTGGTGATGAATGATCTAAGTATATTACGCGGTAGAAAACACGGACGAGCAAAAGACAAGGACAAGCGCAGACTATCAACTGAAGGTCTATCCATCCCGCATTGCAGTGGCCCTCTCTAGTGAGATAAAAACTCGCGGTTGTTACCATCTTAGGGCACCCAGCGCAGAGAACCTGTCTGTGACGTCACGTGAAAGCTGTGCGTACATTGCCTTAACGGGAAATGGGTGCTGCGAAAATCCTCCCCTCCCCCTACCCTGAAGGCCGACCCTTCGCATGCTTATGGCCACATTCGAGTCTTACCTTTTTTCTTCAAGCCTGCTGTCGTTGTTGTTTGTAGGTACATAGTTGTAGCGCTTGTAGGCACGTCGGTGCTGGTGTATATGTTGTGGTGCTTCACTGCTGGTCATCCTGACGGCCGCTGTATCGAATCCCGGGCACGGCGAGTGCATTCTTGGTGGGACGGACATGCTTGATGCCCGTGAATTCAGTTAAAGAACCCTCGGTGGTCGAAATTTTTCGAAGCCTTGTTCGAAGTGCCGCCATGTTGGACTGCTAAACTTTGGGTTTCGCATCTTTAACAACTAAACGAACAGTGTTCCGGTAGACGCATACAGATGAAAACGGTCGAGTTAGTGCACATGATGTTTCATGGCCGTCCACTTTACATTATACAAAAACAAGAAAACATCGACTTGACAGCCCAAGATGACGGCGCCAACTTGTCTTAGGCAAAAGTCTTAGGCGCGAGGGCGAAAGTCCTTTGCCGGAGAAAGCTAGCAGAGAGCATAGCACGAGGTGAAAAAAAGATAAGTAGAAAATCAGGTAGGCTCAGGTCAAGCTTAGCTCGAGTTCTTTTGTCCAGTATTGGAGAAGGGATACAATTTTTCTTTTGCATTTTTAAGCACACCTATTACACGGGATGAACACATGATGTTATATATGTACTTTGGAAGTACAACACATGATGTTGCAGGCTCCCTGAACGCCATAAGGGGGGCTCACCAGAAGAGAGATATCACGCAGAGATCTTAATAAAGATTTGTTATCCATGCTTTTTCCACCTACACCTAACCACTCATTATATTCCGACCTTCCAAGACGGGATGTATTAAAACGAGTCCAGAAAATGTGTATTTCTCCCAATACAAAAACTTTCTTTTATAAAATGCATACTGATACACTGCCAGTAGAACCATGCTTGCAAGAGAAGGGTACTTTTGTTTATTTAGGTGTTATCTTTGCGATATACCCGAGACATCAGAACACCGCTATATTAGCTGCAAAGATGCCATTCTGTTTTGGAATATCCTTCAATGAACCGTTAAAAATCAATTTTAACATTAATTCACATACCATACATTACCCTCTCAAAACATGTCTTGATGAAGTGCCCTTGATAAGTTCTTTCTTATGCAACTGCACAGTCAGTGAAAAATGTGCACGCAAGACTGCAATACAGAACCTACAACTGCTTCAAGTATGCATTTCATGCATATGGCTTTTCACCTAAAGGACATTGATAAAGAACTTGACTTCACACCAGACTGGCACCCCATCTTGATGAGGCTCATCCTTACCAAATTTCTGAAGAACTTTTGCTCCTTTTTTTTGGACTTGCTATGTATATATTTATGTAGCCTTTGCATGCTTGTGCAGTTCTTATGCAATTGTCATCGAGTGAATGCATTACTAGGCCAAAGCAAATGTTATAATTTTAAAATATGCATTATAATAAATACCACAAAAAAAGCGGCATGACTGCATTGTAGAACACTAGCTCGCCATGCAAACGATTCGGGTTCCATTCCCAATCAGACCCTATTAATTCAGTTTGTAACTATGGGACCTCTTTCTGTATATACTAAACATGTATTCTCTCCTTTGTCTGACGTGAAAAATAAAATGATTTTGATTCTGAGACCCAAAATTTTTATTATTTATTTTATTTGCATCTTTCTCAATTTTTCAGTCACACGATAATTTTTCGCTTACAACCACTGATGGCAAAATTTCTGCAAAACGAGTTCTTTAAAGCTATCCTGTTCAAAGCAATATCATCATGAAACTAAAGAGAGAAAATTGCTCCCTCACTGTTCTAAAGTTTTGCTCCTCTGGTTTTTCTCATAGGTGCTGAGTATTTAAAAAGTACTGGAAAAATACTTCTTATTTTGAATATTCACTGTTTTATTCGAGCACTAAGTCTAACCAAACACTATTCAATAAATTATTTAAAATTTTTGAATATTCATACGCCCCTAAGTGGCGTATGAATATGTACTACGGCATACGAATACGGCTTGTACGTAAAATGTACAAGCTTAGAACAATAATCGGATGCAACTACAATAACTTTATGAAAGATGCAGCTTAATCAAGATTTGGCTGCACCAGTCTCTCAGCAGGCTCAATCTGAATCTGCATGAATTGTTTACAGAAGCCAAGAGAAACAGAAAGGTGGAATAGACAAGTGTAGTGAAAACAAACACAACAGGGTCAATTGTTTACCAGATATCTTTCGCTTATCTTCCACATTCATTTGGCACCTACAAAGAATGCACTGAACATGGTTTTGAAGTAAAAAAACATGGCTTATTTGTTAATTTAATGCTCCCGAAAAATAAAGGAAACTTGTGTCTTTTTACAGCTAACTGCATAAGCTTCTTATTATTATTATTAAAATTATTATTGTTTCAATTTCACTGCTTCTAAAACAGAGTTGCAGCTGCACGCAAAGAAAATCCACAACTTTACATTCAGCCACAGATTACCAGAGTCAATGAGACAGTGGTGTATTCGATAGCTCACAGCAAATATTTTTTGTCATATTATACAATACTAGCAGGGTCCTCTTTAACCTTTGAACAGCACACTTTTCCAAAAGCTTCACATTCTCCAAGTCTCAAAAACATATGTACATGTCCCGACCAGCACAAGCTCACATTTCACCACACTGCGAGATGATAACAGGAATCTTCGGCTTGTTGTTGGGTCCAATGGGAACGTTTTCAATCTTTCGCATGACCAGAAGACCATCAAGGATACGACCTGCATTACCAGCACGAAAGTTAGTTTTCACTCTGTACGGTTAGCCTTATGCTTACCGAACACTACGTGTTTCCCATCAAGAAAGTCGCATCGTGCACACGTAATGAAAAACTGACAGCCGTTAGTATCCTTGCCACTGTTGGCCTGTGTGAGAAGAAAACATAAAGCATGAATATGCGGCAGAGCTGTGTGGATTATGCCAATTCATAGCGTAAACAATTGTTTTCCTCTGCATGATGTGCAGTGGTGTAAAGCAATATACCATAGATAGTAAGCCAGCAGCATCGTGCTTCAACTGGAAGTTCTCATCAGGAAAAGGACCACCGTAGATACTTGTTAATCCCATGCCGTCACCCTGGTGAGAAAGCAACGAAGTATTAGTTTACGGTAAAAGAAGAACTAATTACAATGTTCATGGTACAGAATGTCTGGCATGGAAACATGTACACAAGTAGAACGAAAAGGTCAGCACAAATGACAATCTCTCCTTTTTGTTCCACTACTGTTCATACATGTTTGCATGCCAACCTTCTCTTATTACGAATCCCCGTTAACTATAAACTTTTAGTGTGCTTAGCGGGACTTACGTTGACGAAATCTCCTCCCTGGATCATGAAGTCCTTGATGACACTATGCACAAACATATATCGAAGTGTCAGCACAGTGAGGCATTCCCAGCATTTGTGACAGAGCTCACCGATGAAACGTGGATCCCTTGTAGCCAATCGGCACGCTGTCCTTCTTGTACTCTCCTGTGCAAAATTGCCTGCGGATAGCATCCAGCTATCAGCGTCTCTCGGAAGCTTTTTTTTCAACTCAAAATCACCTGAAGTTTTCCGTAGTCCTGGGAACTACGTCAGAAAAAAGCTCCATCTTCATCCGTCCAACCTCCTGATAAGGAATAAAAAAGAAAGACAAAGCAAAATGGAAACAACGGTTACCTAAAGTAAACATTGCCAAACCCCCCTCCCCCTGCGCGCGCGCGGGTAGTACGTGCCGTGTGGTACCTCCGAGAGGAAGATTGTGAACACTTTGGTCCAAACAAGTAAATGAACAGAAACGCTCGCATGTAGCTGGTTGCGATTCAGCCCGATGAGACCAACTTCTCGACAGTGATTGACTCCATTCTGCAACTTGCGTCAACCACGATCACGAAATTCGGTTCGAATCGGGCCCGATCGCGATCAGAAGTGACCGCGTGACACCGGTGAAACGAACAAAGCTTCACACACCGCGTCAAGGCGTTTTTTATGATCATGAGAAGTTCTTTTCTTCACCAAACACTATTTTAATGCTCTCCCGACGCGTCAACGAAGCAGACCATCTAACGCCAGCAAATTACGCACCGTAGAGCCGATGGTAATATCAAAGAACACCACAGGATTGTTCGGATGTCTGAGCTGCTGTTGAAGTTGATTCCAATTCGCCATGGCTAACTAAACCTGGAACCGAAGTTGAACCGAGGTATAAAACACTTCCCAAAGCAATCCAACGTGCCCTCTCCAAGCGACAAACAACGCCGTCGACGTCATGACGTCATGGTACGGGGTTGCCTACTTGGACAAGAAAACACGCCAAGCTAATGTACTGTATTATATTTTTTTTTATAAAATAATACGTAACGTAACAACTAAAATATTTTTATGGGACAATAAATTAGACACCTAAAGACATATAGTTAACAGAGTGGTTTATTTTGTACGCTCAACCGTAGCCTCCTAGATTTTTTTGCCTGCCGGAGGAGCGCGCAACGCCCGTCATTTATAGCAGCGCTACCTACGTAGGATCAAAGGTTTTTGTACTTAACCTTTGAGATGAGCAATTTTAGGGTTTGTTAATTTCAAAGGCTATGCCTTGTTTTGAAAGGTTTGCTTGTTGAATGAGCGCAAAACGCCTGTCATCTATGGCGGCGTCACTTACATAGGGTTAACTTTAATTAGTTTTACGTCTTTTTAAAGCTTTTTACGTTATTTTTGTGTCATATACGCTCCAAAAAACGAATAACCTTATTTGAAGACACCCATACTTAAGCGGTGCCACCACCATAGTTCCGACCATAGAGTTTCCCACAATACTTACTAGAGGGAACTCTGGCGCTAGTGTCTAAGGGAGCTGCAACGCACGGCGCTTCAGCGAGCATGGGAATAATGGGTAGTACACACATTTGTCTAATATTCGTACTTCTGGCCTGCCTTTGGCTCCGTGTGTGTTCGTGTGGCTCGGAGCTGTTTTCTTACGAAACAAGTATTAGCAAATGTTCAGCGGTTGCGCTTCACCATTTTATTTTTTTATACTTACTTTCCAAATTGGCTCACGAAGTTCAAAAGCGTTCAATCTTTTTTCTAAACAAACCGAAACACAGCAATAAACAAAGCCGCAAGTACGATTGCCGCCCGCAAGTACGAAGACTAGGCAAATGTGTGTACTACCCATCATTCCCATGGTCGTTGAACGATCGCAGCGCCAGATTGCCCTCTAGTTAATTTTGAGAAACTCTATGGTTCCGACGACGGCCGCTTCCCAAGTGACCGCCGATAATCCGGCAGGCAAGAGAAATCTAGGAGGCTATGGCTCAACATAGGAAAAGTCACCAAATAGAAATCCATTAGAAATTTATCACACCTCAACACATTGAACCGTTTTTTCCACTTTACATCAGTGCCTTTTTGTAAGTTTATGTGAGGTTTTGAGCGCAAACACTATGACGTCACAGAGTACTGCCCCCTGTGCACAAAAGTAGAACAAAGACAATCTACACACTTTTGCTCAAGTGTAGAAGCTTTACATTCAAAAACGCAAGTCTAGCGACAAATAAAAAAAAACTAAAAAATTGTTCTGTAGCTGCAAAAGCGACCATACGGGTAAAGCGAGTTAGAAGCTGTGGGCTCACTTTAGTACGGGTCAGTGGTCATCCGTAGTTAACTTTGCAAACAACTGCAAACAAAAAGAAAAACATGCGACGAAAATAAAGTCCGATAACAGCACCAGCTGCGTTAACGCCGTGTTAACGCTGTTTATTCATTACACATATTAAGTAATGCCGAATGATGCACGGCAACTGGGATAGTGCATGACGATTATGTAACCATTCACGGCTCTGCTAGTCTCCAAAATGCGCGTTAGATAGTTACCCACTCCCCTGCGTCGGCAGGCATGGGACAGGCGTCGGCCATTTCAAGTCTAAAATTTTAAAACGAAGAAACACGGCCGATTTATTATGACGTCACTGCCTCGAAAATTAAAACTGACGTCTTCCGTGGAAATAGCCACGCGGCTGGAAGCCGCGGAGAGCAGCTCGACGCGTTTGCTGGGAGACTCGGAGACCTCCTTGCTACAGGGTGCGTTTTATCCGGCACCGTCCGGGTTAAGCGGACAAACGGCGCGTAGACGCGCGGACAGCGGTGTGCTCACTTATGTGCCGCGGTCTGTTACATTTTCGGGTCGTCCAATGGTGGACCACCCGAGCGCGACAGGGGTCCTGCCGACACAAGCACTGACTACCGGTAGCGGCTATGCGCTGCAAGGTAAGCCTTTCAGACCGGGCCCTTGCAGTCTGTGAATGGCTTCGCGTCGGTGACCTCAACAGCGACGTATCAAAAAGTGCCACTCTTGTATCTGCATAATCGATCACTCGAACAACGTGCTCCGGCGCTTGCCGCCTGCTAGTCACGTCACGAGTAGGGGAGCGCGCGCGCACCCGAGTAGACGCGTCGCCCGCAAAGGTAGCTTCGCGTGAATATGAGCGGACGACTCTTTGAACGGGGCATTAGCTCCGCGAGAGACAGGCCTGTTTGCTGGTGGATGGAAATGTCTCCACACGGTCTTAGACATCACGACTGCTTCTTGCGCTAGTCCCGTGAATGATCTTCGGTGGGAGAAATACCTCCCACCGACGGCGTAGGGCCTTAGGGCGGTGCGGCTATTAAGCGATCGCAGTGTTACGCACTGCAGTGGTGCCGTGTCGCACACAAACCGAAGCGGCAGAAGTTTGCTGTAAGTCCGCGACTTTTCTGCCCTGTTCTGCGGCAGTACGACAGCGCACGAAGTACTAGTAGATACCAGTGCAATGGCTACACGCCTATATACCTCATTAAACTTGGACGAAATGTCGCGGAAAATTAGCAACCCGCTCCGTTTGCCCGTAGCACGTTCTTTAACGCTGGCTATGTATTCGTCAAAACGTGTGAAATATTGATCGTATGGCCCACGACATAAGCTTGAGCTGCTAAATGATGCGCAAAGCTAGCATATGTATCGGTTACTGGCAACGTATTCGCGATGCTCTTTAATTAATCTGTTTTTCTTTTTTTGTCAAATCCAGCAGAACCGAAAGCGATTTGGTTATTCTGACGAAGCAATCGCGGAAATATAAACAAGGTCATAAGTATACTTTCTTTTGACAGCAACTTCCTTCTGTGGCAGCTGAGTGACAAATGTTGGAGGCTATGACCGCGGCATTTTCCCCGCTCTAGCTTGTGCTGTTGCGGTCGAAATGCCGTCCATTTTCATTGACCATGTTTGCGATGCCTTTCAATATGCGCACTTTTGTAAATTAAACACCGCTTACATTCCGGGCGTTCATTGGGTAGTACAATTATAAGAGCGCATTCCCGCCGTAGCATAACCCAATGTTACTTTTTTTGTTTTAGTACTCATTACAAAAATTGGCGCTGTGCTACTCGTGTGCATTTTTTCTAGTTCCATGCCGTTCTTCACCAGCTGCACACTGGAAAGAAGTATGCAACCATAGCCATCAAGCTCAAATGAGTGACACCAGCAAAGAATCTTCAGGTAAGCAAATCTTCGTTACCTGATCTAGACATATGATATTGGAGGGGAGTGCATTTACTCTCGCGAGTCTGTTATTGCAAGGGACATTTCACTAAACTATATATTTCATGTTAAAAACTAATAGTGCACAAGCCTCTTCTCTGTCCTCATCTTGTGCGTCTTTAGCATGTCTCACCAACAATGTCTTTTCAGTTTGCTCACACCACCTCCTGGCCCGCTAGAGAATTTAAGCCGTCCGTCTAAATCGTTTCACTCGTGCATCAATTTTGTAGCATAGCTAGTTCATGGCGCTGTTCCACTCGAGACAACTATCATCGTGTTGTTCACCAAAGTTGCTGCAACATTATCAAAGCTCTTAATAGGAAGAGGCACGAGCCATTTCTAAAGCCTGTAAAATGCACTTGCAATTGCTCGAGCTTTGGGGGATGTTGTGTGCGGCCATTGCGCTCTTCATTCAGAGTTTATTCTCCTCTGTCAATGTGCTTGAAATATTTCAGTTCACTATCTTTTGGTTATTGTCATATGGAAATTTCTTGTATGTATTCTTAACAGCCATACACAAGTTTCTGTTGTAAGCAGCAGTTATAAATCACATCTTGCACTCATCCTCCCCCTTATTGCCTAGCCATTACAGAACTTTTTATAGAATAGATAAATTATGTCACTAATTGTAACAATTCTTTACTAGAATGGCTGCAGCAAATCCACGTGATGTTTCCCATTCTCTGTCTAAATCTTTCCAGTACTAGAGGCACTTAGCGATATTAATAGCCAAGTTCCACAATGTTAACATGAGCTGGGAATGTGATGTGAATTAACATGAGTTGGGAATGTGATGTGAAGCAGTTCGGGGTGGTTGGCATGCTGCGTGAAGCAATCCATAATATTCAGGTGGCAAAATATAGTGCTTTTGTGCAGCCATTCATTTTACCGACAGCCTACTTCACAGGAGGGCATCGAGTTCAAGGCAGTTATATCAATATCTGCAACTGGAAATGGCGTTTAGGTGGTGTACTGAAACACTTCCTCCTTACAGAGCTGAATAAAACTTTTTAACTCTGTTCCTCATTAATTCCATATGGCTGTGAAACTCCCCAAATCTGTTCGATTAGGCATACATAACATTGCTCAGGGTCTTTGTCTCTCCGCAGGTACGCCAAGCAGGGCGATGGCCGGGCAGTCTCGGCTTTCTGCCTACCTGCTGGCCCTACGGCCGTGGTCCTTCAGTGCCTCCCTCGCCCCAGTTGCACTGGGCGCCGCCCTTGCCTACCGTGTGGTGCACCACTTCAGCCCACTTGTGTTTGTGGCCAGCTGTGTGACGGCTTTGTCAGTGCATGCGGCCGGTAATGTTGTCAACACCTATTTTGACTACATGCGTGGTGTCGACAGTCGCACGAGCAGCGATGACCGCACCCTCGTTGACAGACGTCTCACTCCAGGCGAAGTGGTCCACCTGGGCGCTCTGCTGTACACCATCGGCTGCATAGGGTTCATACTGCTCGCTGGCTGCTCCGAGGCACGTATGGAGCACTTGGCACTCGTCTACTTCGGTGGCCTGTCCAGCTCGTTTCTGTACACCGGAGGCTTAGGCCTCAAGTACATTGCACTCGGGGACCTTTTGGTGCTTGTGACCTTTGGGCCTGTATGTGTGCTCTACTCGTTTGTCGCGCAAGCGGGCCGGATGGATCCTGCTCCGCTTTGGTATGCCATGCCACTTGCCATGAATACAGAAGCCATTCTACATGCCAACAATGCCCGCGACAGACAGCAGGACGCTCGTGCCGGTGCTGTCACTCTGGCCCTCCTGCTAGGGCCCACGGGCTCTCACGTGCTCTATGCGCTGTTGCTTTTTGTGCCCTACCTGCTGTTTGCGCTTCTCGCGGCGCGCTCGCGTTGGCTCCTGCTGCCACTCATCACGCTGCCCAGTGCATTCAATCTGGAACGGCAGTTTCGCGATGGACGCCTAGCCCGTCTTCCCAGGCACACGGCGCGCCTGAACCTCTACTTTGGCCTCTTTTACATCCTGGCCGTTGTCCTGGCAGACTTCCTGCCTGGACTGCATTGAATGGTCCACTTGAGCACAAAATACTCTCCGAGTGGGTGCGAGTCTCATTTGAGCCGATAATGTGGTCCCTTTATGGACAGCTACAGGCCACAATTGCGTGTGCACCCGACATATCAAAGTGTGCTGTTTTCCTCCCCTTCCCCAACCACAAGCCTATGGTGCAGTTAATTTCTGCCTTTGATTGGGCTAGGCCTTAGGACTTTTCAAGTGACTTTTATAGGCATTACTGCCACCTTGTTTGGCAGTTCCCCCCACCCATCCCTTTTTTTTTTTCTACAGAGGACAATAAAAAAAAAAGATGTGATTTGTAGGTTTGCGAGAATTTAATCTCAACTTTCCTTTCCAATGAAATGGTGATAAAACAAGACATAGATGTAGCGCAGTTCAGAAATATGTAATATATACATTATGTTAAAAATTTACAGTTCATACAGATGGCTTAATAAAATCAATAATCAATAAAATCATCAATAAAATATAAAAATATCCCCTGAGATGGATTTCCAGGCAGTAGATGGCTCAACATCAATGAAATATTTCAAATTTTCAGGCAGCAGATTTTCACTCTTCGACAACTGCTTGAAGGATCATTGAGTGGAAACCTGAAAAGATGCAGCAACATAGCTTTACTGAACTGCACTGTTCGAGCATATCAAGCTACAACGCTATGAACATTTATATGTTTTAACTGTTTAAGAAAAGAAAACATACAAATGTGCAGGAAGAGAGAGAAATGTATTAAGGCTTGTCAATTTTCACTTTTATATAGTGGAAAAAAAATGTGAGATTCCAAAACTCTCTGAAGCCTACATAACTGTTTGAACAAACCTCATGCCATTTAGCCGAAATAACAGGATGCAGCACACCGTAATGGTTTATTGTTATGATAAATGTAAAATACATGCATTGCTGCTATCTGATCAACCACTATTACTATGACTTAAAGAAAGTGTGACCTCTCAATCACAAGTCTGCTTACCAAAGCACTTTTTAAGCTTACAATATGGTAAAAAATAAAAAGCCTAGTAATTGTGCAAGTTTACATAGCTTGTGTTCAATTCGTATTCCCATTAGCTATAATTCTGTACACAACTTTCTGACAAAGATACCAAAGGGTCTTTGCCAAGTTGCAGGTAAGCTCTCAGCACTACGTTGTGACAGCAAAGGTTATCCTGAAGAAGAATGCACCGTACATTTTTATTAGCTGCTATGCTTTATATATTTAATCTCTCTGAAACGTGGCTACAGACAACTAAAAAACCAAAGGAAAAGATGGGATGTCGGGACAGAAAGGCTTAAAAAAGAGGCCCTGCGGCACTTTTGGGACAGCCTTATTCAGCACCAGAACGCGTGTAGCAATGATTACTGAGACGAATGCAACAAGAATTGCGGTCGAAATTGGTGCACAGAAAGTGAAGTTACGAGTCCTCAAAGATCAAAACTCGAGCAGATGATGACGAGAAACTTTCTTTTTCGCATTTCACTCACCTGCTGACATCAAAAACCGCTTCCAATCACTGCGCGCGTATCATAGACATTCCGGAAATGTCACCTCATTGTGGCTTTCACACAATACCTCGCTACCACTCTTTTTGATGATGTAGTAAGCATGGTTACTGCGAACCATGCGTGGGGTAGCAGACGCTCCACGGTCACACTGTGTAAGATTCACACATATGCTTTTGGTCGGTTCACTTCTTGGCTTGCACGCAAGACGCATTCTATGGCAACGCCGGCGCCCAACACCTGTTGCATTTTTGGCTCGCTAAAAACGCGGCGCTCGTTTCCACTTTCAGTTGCCGGGATACCATACCCTCGTTCGCAGGCTAAGTGCGGTATTCATTGTTTTGAAAATACATCATTACGAAACAGGAATGATTTCTTTCTGAAAAAGGTTAAAAAAAGGCTTTTGCTGTTTCCAGCATTCACTCGTATGGCCTAGCTACCAACATACGAATATCGCACGCTATTTCTCGTGTCAAGCCTATCAAAAGCGAACGGTGTTTGTCGTCACAACACATAACACGACATTACTTCCGATAAGAAAAATAACCGATGTGTGTTGCCGTAGTCTAAAATCAAGGTAGTTTGTCCCGTGAATTAAAATTACAACCGCCTCGCTTGCGGTGTTGCATGTGCGCTACGATATAGGCGCCTTTCACAGCACCAGCAGAACTCATGAAAAATACGTGCTCAAATAGTGTCGCAGGGCCCCTTTAACGTAGGCCTTGCACGTCGCCTTTCAAAGCAACCGTTCTTAGTTGAAAAAGCCCAAGTTTCAAAAAGTGTAGATATAGGCAAGCATTGTGCAAAACGTTGAAATACAAGTTGATGTGTCACAAGCATCTTGCAAAAACAAACGTTATAGAATGCAAGACATATAATGTGAACTACGATGACCAGTCATTGACAGCAGCACACTTTATGTCTCAGGCTAAATGCACTTGCGTTCATGTTATGCAGTAAATTCTTACTGCATAATAGCAGGCGTTGTCTACTAGGGTAATAGAGTATATTCTCATTAAATGGAAATCTGATAACGAAATTGCCGTTTAAATAGAACACTTGTCTCTGATACGACTGGTTTAGTACTTGTGTTTCTTTGTGCCTGTTAAACGGAACATATTTTCCTGGTCCCTTTCAGATCCATTTAATGAGAGTGAACTTACTTAAAGGCTGTGTATAGGAAACTAAGACAATAGTATTAGCTTTGCCAAGATTATTTCAGCAGTATGAATTACTCAATTATTACCAATTTAGTCATAGTAATATGTCATTGCAGACTCACCTCTAATAGTTCAATTTCAACAAAGCTGAGGCAAGAAACCAGTAAAGCTCTACTAAACACTTATACTAGTATATCACAACATTTAGTATTGTATTTGGAAACATTAGGGGTAATAATAGATAATAAAATCTATAAAAACTGCAGCCAAAGTGAATCTTAGCTGTCCTCAAAACTGGACTGTGCGCCAGCACGTATTAGGCAAAATCACTGAATTTTCTCGCATATAACCAGCACCGAAAATTGAGAAAAAAAAAAAAAACGCCTGTAAAGTGGGATGCGAGTTATCTGTGAATAGTCTGGAAGTAGAGGTCGACTTCACGGCAATGCATGGCCTGCCGTGCAGTCCGCATCCCTATCGGCATAGTCTTGTGCAAAGCCAACACAGACCATAGACAAACCCCCTCCGTAGCACGTTTATGTAGTGTTTATTCACGTGTCTGGTGAGACAACATGAGCGGGTTCTGGCAGTAATCTATCGCCGCGAAAGAAAACTCGAGATTATAGCTGCTGCTGCAAGGAGGCGCGACGCCGCCAAGTCCTCCTGTTGCGACTGGCAAAAGAAAAAAAAAGAAAAGAAGGCCTCCTTCGAGAGTGCACGCAAGGGGAAGCGAGCATATCGCGGCCCAAAGATTTATGCGTACCCCTTCTTGAGATGGCAGCTTGTCAAATTAATTGAGAGGTGGAGGAGCTGCAGCCATGCTGTGTCAACGGAGATGGCGCAAATGGAAGCGCTGAGGTCGGCTCGCGAGATTAACATCTCACGCGAGTTTCGTGCGAGCTGTGAAAGGCTCCACCGATTCACGACGAGGCACGGATTTTCGATGTGGCGGTGAACGACAGTGTGTCAGCGACTTCTCAACACCTATGAGGATAAGCTGTTGAACTATCAATGTTACGTCGTCGGGCTGCGGAAGGAGCACAACTACTTGCTCTCCCAGGTGGGCAATGGCGATCAAACGCCCGTGTACTTTGAGATGGCCACGAACACAACTCTGCAGAAAAAGGGCCCGAAATCTGTAAGTGTACTGACGGGCGGTAACACCAAACTATGCTGCACAGTAATATGCGCTTTGGCAGACGGTAACAAACTGCACCCGTGCACAATCTTCAAGCGCAAAACGCTGCCCAGCGCTCCACTGCCACCACGGATTGTTGTGCAAACCGAAGATAACGCGTGAATAAATGGTGACCTCGTCTGTGAATGGCTTCGCACGATGTGAGAGAAGAGGCCAGGTGCCATGTTGGCACGGCGGTCGACGCTCGTGTTGGACTCGTTTCGAGGCCATTGCACTGACGCAGTGAAAGCGTGCCTTGCTGACCACCGCACCGACCTCGTGATCATATCCGGTGGCATGACTTCCGTACTACAGTCACTGGACGCGTCTCAATAAGCAGTTCAAGGCGCACGTCAAGCAGCCGAGTGGATGGCCTAAGGAGGCCTGTACGCCCTCAAACCGACGGGGCGCGTGTGGATGTCAGACACTGCGCTGCTGTGCCAGTGGATCGTGGATGCGAAGGGGGCGAATCCGGCCGACTCTGTGCGCAAGAGTTTCAAAAAGTGCGCCATTGGCAATTGCTTGGGTGGCATAGAAGACAATTGCATCTTCGAGAGCGGCGACGTAATCTTGAATTGCAGCAGCGACAGCGGCGAGTCGGGCGATGATTGAACGAACAAAAATCGGGCAGTGCCAACGTTGCAGGAATCACTTTGAAATGAAGTTTTTTTGTAAACGAGATTGTGACTGTGCAGTTGTGACTTCCCAGAAGTTTCTTTAAGCTAAGCATGCAGGTCATACGTCAGAATTTTTTTCTTTTTTCAGGGAGTTCAAAGTTAGGGGTGTGTGTTATTTTGAGGGTGGGTTATATGTGAGAAAAGGCGGTATTTAGCATATTAACAGGTCATATCATGAAAGTAGTGCAAGGGTAAACAGAGAATGAGGAAGCTGTATATAAAGTTTTATATTTTATCCTGTCAGCACCTGACAGTGATGCCTTTTGTCTCTGCCAAACCTTGAACAGATATGCTAATGCTAGCTAATACTAAAATGACCTGACAGATAAGGAAACCTGACCAGGTATGGGACGTTCACTTAGACAGATTTCCAAAATATGGAAAGAGAAAAATTACGTAGTATATCCATGGCTATTGTTTTAATGCTTGGGTTAAAATTTGTACGCCTTCACATACTCCAACAACAATACGTGAAGCAGAATTATGTCGCTCATGGTCTACAAATGAGTCAATCCACTCACCTGTGCCTGTGGCCAAAATTTCGCCTGTGCAACTGAAAGCAGCAAGCTGTTGAGAGAAAAGAAACAAATATATGCATCCTTATTTAACAACTTGCTTAACAAGCATCTCAATGGCTGAGATGCACAAACTACTGGTACAATATAGCACAAAACGTAACAATAACATTAGGGGATGTAGCTTGCTATTGTAACACCCCCTAGCTAATTTTAACACTGAATAATAAACCTGGGTAACACTGAAAATGACACTTCCGCATTACATGGCTCTTAATCTACAACAAATCTGACCCTGCACATAAATCGCAGGAACAAGTATATCTCAGTACTATATTCCCATAGGGTGGCATGGTCATCTTGTGTAATCTAATGTTCCCAAATCACCTTGAAACCTTACTACAGGATGTAATTGCAATATGTAAAATAATAACAAAAAGTTTTTTTTTTTTTTTTCAGGAGACCGCTTGCAACAAAAACATAGAAGGTTGGTTTTGCTGCTGATACTTAACGTTCATCTCAATGCATTTTCTTCACTGTATGATTGCATACGTGCAACCCAACTTTCAAGCTTCTTTTAATGGAAACTTTTGGGAACATATTGACAAACATTTCGGAAAGGTTATGGCCTCTTAAGAATCATGCGCTGAGTGATGATAGAGATTGTGTATGGTTGTCCGAACAATTAACCCTTTCTCAAGCAAGTATTGTTGTCATGAGATTTTATAACAAAATAACAATGACAACTATATTCATCATCAACAAAAAATGGTCGCATGTGAGAACCAGTGATGAGTATAGCCGCTATTGTGGTCTTTTTCAATGTGAGATCGCCCCACTTGATTGAGCATGCATTCCCAACAATTTGCTCCTCCTGTGTCTTGCCTTTCATTGCGTTGCCGCCTGTCATACCGCAAACAGTATCTTTTCCTTCTTTTCTTTCGATTACGAAAGGGTTAGAAAAGGCTTCCTTACATGCCAGTGCAGCAAACATCGTTGACAAGTAGTACTGTGCAGCTTACTTCTCTGTCCCTACAATGCTAGCATTGTGCTCAGTAGATGGCAGCAACTGTCAGCAACTTTTTTTCCTCTCCTCTTTTTTTGTAGTTCTTTTTTCCTATCCTTTTTTTTTTCTTCCACTATCTTTGGCCTGGAGTCAATTGACACTAGCACGTTGCAAAGGGAATGGCTACAGGATCATCATCATTCAACACCAATTGTGGTTTCTTCCGCAGTTTTCACCGATGGCGCTGACATCACCTTCCTTTGTTCGCGCCCTCAAGAAAAAAACAAAACAAAAAACATTGAAGTGAAGAAATTACAGCCGAGTGATGATAAAAAAAAAAAAGTTGCAGTTACAAGGAAAGTCGAAAACTGCCACCGACAACAGGACATCACAAAACAGTTTGATATTTAAAAGCAGATAATATCAGACCATCTAAGAGACAAGGTGTGTATTCCAGAATTTGCCAGGAAGTGAAGTGGATTTCAACTGACCTATTGGTATGGCAACGTGACAAATACAGCCCCCCCCCCCCCCCCCATGAACTAGCTTCTTCAGACTGCCCGATTTCCCGGATGTGAGCTCGGCTCTTTGAGGGTCCAAAAAATCAGTTGGTGACTGCACTGGTCGCTCTGTTAAAATAGAAACACGACCATGGTTTCTCTCCCAGTCATTGGAATCATCTACACATTGTTAACTAATTGGATACATTGTCTTGCAGTGGCTGTTAATAACTAAACTCACTCAGACAAACACTCAACTAATGTGTGATTAACAACTTAACAGCACAAACACAAACGGCGAGCTAAGAGTTCCAGCATTATAACAGAATGTATCTGGCAGTGTACACCAGAAAGCAGAACCATGGAAAAGAAAAGGGCAGATAGCCATGAAGAATGCAACTGCTGTCCAGCAGAATGTGAATGCACCAGACTTACCGAGCAAATGCCGGTAATGTTCAGAGATCCCTCCACTTTTCCAAGCGATTCGCCAGTGATGCCATCAAAGAGGTCAATACCACGCACAGTGTCATTGGCACAGAAGTTCTTGTCTGGATACCGTCCGACCACAATGAGATTCTCCATGGGATGCCAACTCGCCTGTAGTGAAAATGAAAAGTTACACATAAAATGCAACAAAATTGTCGATTCTTCAATACCATAGACATTTTCCATCATAATGCAAGCTTGCAGCATTGTTGAAAGTGGTGCTTGTCTCAGGATACAAGCGTATGTCTTGAATTGAACAATTCACGTTCTCAGTAAGTATTAGCATATTAAAAAAGCTGTTTAGTAATGACCATATGATAGCTGATATGCCAGTTAAGCTTCAATATATCAAGTCAGTAAGACTGCCAATTCACTTCACCATTAAAGATGTGCGAATAGCAAAATTTGGGGTGCAAAGCGAATTCAAATATTAAAGTTTGACAGTGAAATCAATAGAATATTTTTCGAATATCTCTCAAATGTTTGTTTAGTATTTTTCATATATTTTGATGTGGAACTACAGAAAGAAGGTTGCAGAGGATCCCAATCACATTCCTATGAGATGGGAGCAAGAAAGCATTTTTTTTGGCTAGGATGGAGAACTGAAGTAGGGATAGTGTTTCCCTAGTTGTTTCATCAAGGATAAGGCAATGCAGAGGCCGAATCGTATTAATTTACATGATTTGGTGTAACCACTGTGTTGCCAAATACACTTTACACATAAAGTGAACGAACGCTCTTTCCTCTACCTCTCCCCTTCCGTGGACACCCAACTTATTCGGCAGACAACGGTGTGCGCCTTTGGAGTTTGGAGTTACTAATCTGCCTTGTAAACATCAACGTATAAAAACATATTAAATTTCAAATGCTGAAACTATTCGTTCAACTTTTTCACACTTTCTGGTCCGAAATGGCACTCAATAAAGCCCACACCTACGACATCAGTTCCAACCAGCTCTTTTGTGAGTTAATCTCATTACGGCCATAGGAGAGTGTTAAAGGCAGCTTTAGCGCATTACCAGAGTGTGATGCGGTGAAGCACATAACAATACAGTCGGAGCTTGTTAATTCGAAGTCACTGGGGCCGCGAGAAACCTTCGAATTAAGCGAGTTTCGAATTAACAGAACATTTAAAAAGCGGGATGCCAGGAGCTTAGAACTGTTCAAAGTAATCAGTGCTCATCGTTTGCTGTGCCGGCTAGCTAGCGTATCCAATGATTATGTTTTCCAGCAATACCTGGTCTTAATTTTGCCGCAAACACGGGAGAACGCTGGACCTCGCTGCTGCCACCGGGGGGGGGGGGGGGGGGGGGGACAAAAAAAAAAAAAAACAAAAAACGCTGTCGCGGTCAACTGAAATTGCGCCTGCAGAAAACAAAACATCTTCACTGCAACACAGTAGTGACACGCAGGCAGCATGTTGCCTGCACCTCGCTGCGACCATTCGCACATTCTTTCTGGTATAATTAGGAATTTAATAATGGCCAGTATGACGAAACTCGCAATGTGTTCTGGCTGAGAAAAACTATCTTTGAAAATTTTGAACTTAGTTTGTGAAGTAATACATCGCGAATTCCGCCAAACTGTACTTTATTATTTGTTTTATGATCCCAGAAAAAATAAGTGAACCATGACCCGCTGACGTTGCTAGAAACATGCAATATGTTGCCCACACATCATCGCCGTGTTGCAGTGATGCACGTCCACTTTTCCTCAGGCACACGTGATAGACCACAAGACCATTTTCTTTTCTCTCTCTCTCTCTCTTTTTTTTTTTTCTGCGCTAGAAGTAGCAAGGCTGGGGTGCTTCAGCTAGCACTCATTACTATCGCTACGTTTCAACGCCTTGTGGCTATTAAGGGCCGTCATTTCGGCGGATTTGCGGCGGAACCGGGATCTGAAACTGGCACATTGCAACCAAAATTTTCTAATTAACCAGACTGGTGCCGGCCGCCGCTTCAAATTATCCACTCAAACTTACATTGCAAAATACGGGACCGCGGAAATCCTTCGAATTAAGCGGGATTTCAGAATAACCGAGTTCAAATTAACGAGGTTTTACTGCATGATGAAGCTACTGTAACGGCACAGTGCATCTGGATGTATACTCTGTTTAAGTGGAAGTTACAGTCCTTCTGGATCATTCAGAGGGCTAGCACATCTAAATGTGTTCCACGCCCAGTTGTCTGCAAGCAGCGAGCAGCAGTGACCTTGCGCATCATAGGAATTTCCGTTAACAGAAATTGGGCACGACTCTGCAATGCATAGATTTTGAAGTCGTCCAGCAGCTTTTCTTGCTTCACAGCCCCTGCCACTGCAAAACAGCCTCCTAGGTGACAGCTGCATTGTCTGCATCTGCTGCGGGATGCTTCTAGCTGCTTGCACCACATTTTCACACTACAATCGACTCCCGATAATTCTAAGTCGCTTCATTGGAATTATCGGTTAATTGGAAGTGGAGTGGGGGTCCCGTAAGTTTTGAATGCAGTTCAACAGGAAGAAATTCTCGGTAATCGGAAGCTAGAGGTCTGAGATTTCAGTTAATTCGAATTTATATTCAATCGAATTCCCGGAGGAAATCGTAATGTTTAAATTTCCTATTTTCGAAGTGCTAAACAACAATGCGTGTCTGACCGGCACCCAAGGGCATCGCAGTTTACCACAGCGCCGCAGCTCAAAGCGTCAGCTGATGGCATCGCAGTTCCATGCAGCGCCCCAGATCACGAAGCGGCTGCTCCGGCGGTTCCGGTTCCGGGCCTCAATGTTGATCTCGTTACGGTCGTGTGCGGACTCAGCGTTTCCACGTGCGACGAATCTCCACGTGCATTTACTATGGCAACTCGCGAGCTTGACGTTGATGGTCTCCTGCCAGCTTTCGGCGACGTCCCTTTCGTCCCATTGCCACTGACAGTTCGGTAGAAACGTGCGGTGCGCTGTCGGACGCTGAGATCGTGGAGATGGTTCAGCCCAGCGAGCCTAGTCACGAAACTGAGGTTGACGACGCCGCCGCCGCAAGTGACCCACTACCGCGGGCTGCTGATGTAGCCGCAGGCCTTGCCCTCGCGCAGCGGTTTTTCACTGCTGAGAGCAACGCCGAGGAAGCACTCAGGCACATATACAGCCTGCAGGACTTGCTTTCTGCTGCCAGATCAGCAACAGAAGCAAACGGCAATCACAGATTTTTTTCTCATAAACTTCTTTGAAATAAATGTATTTTTCGTTCATTGTGGTTAATTGGAATTCCGCTTAATTCGAAATTTTTCACGGTCCCCGTGAACTTCGTATTAACGAGAGTCGACTGTATAGGTATCGATGTCATCCGCATCGTTGCCACGCATTGTTCCAACATTCAATAGAGCGTCTTAGTCTGCCCAGCATTAGAAAAAGCGTATCGTAAAACAAAATAACGTGTCCTCTAGCAGGCGCCTGGACAAATCGTGCCAGCTATAAAGGATTGTAAAAAACTAGCAAACGCGTAATGTATGCTCTCTGAATTACAATCTATATATATATTATATATATAATATATATATATATATATATATATATATATATATATTTATATTGTGGGCATTCGTTATGTGCTTCTTCTCATATATGTATTATCATAATCATCATCATCCGTCTGGGTCCCTGTCCTCATCTTCACTAGGTGTCACCACAATCATCATCGGGTGTGTGCGCGCTCAGTCTCGCACTGCCCGTTTGCTGCTGAGCCCTTGGCCGAATAAACACTGTCTCAACCCAGACGTCGTAATATATATACTGTATATAGCCTGTCTGATTGTCGGCGTTAGACGGTTTGTTGGTGCTTCGGTGGTCGGCAGATACGAGAGACACGAAAGCTGTCGTGCGACCTCTTCACGTACATATACTTTTATCTGCTCCAGCAGGGTGCTGTCACCACTGACGGCTAGGGAAGCGAGAGAGTCGTCTGCTGTCGTTGACCTTCGAACTAATGCACGTTGCTTGCGAATCTCTTCCAAGTTCTGGCACAAGGTCACAAGTTCGGATACGGTACTTGGGCCCTTTGCCAGCAACATTTGAAAGGCATCATCGTCTATTCCTTTCAAGATATGCCTGATCTTGTCTTGCTCGGTCATCTCAGGGTTAAAACGCCGGCATAAATCGATAACATCTTCAATGTAGCTAGTGAAGTTTTCGCCCTGCCTTTGCGCTCGTCCGCATAGGCGCTGTTCAGCACGCTGCTTGCGCACTGCGGGGCGATCGAACACAGCTGCAAGGGTGGTCTTAAAAGCGGCCCAAGTGGTAAATTCCGTATGGTGGTTTGTGAACCACAGGCTGGCGACATCTTTGAGATAAAATGGGACGCACTCCAATTTCGAGGGGTCGTCCCACTTGTTGGCGGCGCTCACCTTTTCAAACAGCTGCAACCAGTCTTCCACATCTTGGTCCTCGGTGCCGCTGAAGAAGGGGGGATCCCGTTGGCGCAGGGTGGTAGGTACAATGACCAGTTGAGATTGGGCCGTGCTCTGCAGGGGGGTGCCTTGCTCGGTCGTCTGATCAGACATTGCTGATGCAGTGGGCAGCTTCCGGCTTCGAAGTTCCAGGTTTGCGTACCCAGCACACTTCCACCACTTTGCAAGGAAATTACGAGGAAAGATGTTTACCCTCTTCCCCGCATAGACGACGCTCTCGATTGTCTCCAAGGTGCAGAATTCTTTTCCTTACTTGACCTTCGCTCAGGTTATTGGCAGGTCCCAATGGCTGAGTCTGATCGTCCAAAAACGGCGTTCGTCACACCAGATGGTCTCTATGAATTTACCGTAATGCCATTCGGACTTTGCAATGCGCCTGCCACATTCGAGCGAATGATGGACAGCATTTTACGCGGCCTCAAATGGAACATCTGCTTGTGCTATCTTGATGACGTTGTGGTCTTTTCACCCGATTTCACTTCGCATCTCACTCGTCTGCATAAAATTCTACAGGGCCTTACAAACGCCAGGCTTCAGCTTAACCTGAAGAAATGTCACTTTGGGGCTAAACAACTCACCATACTTGGTCATGTCGTCTCGAAAGCCGGCATCCTTCCCGACCCTGACAAGCTTCGTGCTGTTGCCGAATTTCCTAAGCCTACTACAGTTAAAGAACTACGGAGCTTTGTGGGCCTGTGCTCCTATTTTCGTCGGTTTGTCCGGAACTTTGCTTCCATCATCGCTCCGCTCACCAAACTCCTTGCTGGCCCTGCAGATCTTTCGAATTGGACAGAAGCCTGTGACGAATGCTTCACAACACTGCGCCAACTTCTTACCTCACCACCCGTACTGCGTCATTACGACCCTACTGCGCCGACTGAAGTACACACGGATGCAAGTGGCGTCGGCCTTGGTGCAGTACTCGTGCAACGCAAACCGGGTTTTACGGAGTATGTGGTCGCCTATGCCAGCCGCGCCCTCACTAAGGCAGAAGCCAACTATTCTGTTACTGAAAAAGAGTGCCTGGCGATTGTGTGGGCGTTAAACAAGTTTTGCCCCTATTTGTACGGCCAAACTTTTGACGTAGTAACAGACCATCACGCACTCTGTTGGTTGGCTTCACTGAAAGATCCTTCTGGTCGCCTCGGACGTTGGGCACTACGCCTCCAGGAATTCGACATACGCGTCGTCTACCGATCGGGGCGAAAGCACTCTGATGCAGATGAGCTTTCACGATCACCCGTGAAATCTGATGATACGGAAATATCAGCCCTTGACCTTCCCCTCTCCTCCGTCAGCATCACATACATGTCATCCGAACAGCGGAAAGACCCTTGGATTGTCTCGCTCTTGAATATGCTTTCTGACACATCAACTTCCGGTTACCCGCGTGCTCTTCGCCGCCAAGCAACGCATTTCGCCATACGAGATGGCCTGTTATACCGTCGCAACTATCAAGTGGTGGGTCGTAAATGGTTGCTAGTCATACCCAGCCATATGCGCTCTGATATCTGCGAATATTTTCATGCTGAGCCGCAACACGCACACGCCGGTGCACTAAAGACGTATGAATGGATCCGCCAATGTTACTACTGCGGGGTACGTACACGTTTGTACGCAAACACATTCGCTCATGTTCCCTGTGTCAGCAGCGCAAGACATTCCCTTCATTCACCCGGTTAACTGCAGCCTTTACCATGTCCTGCACGCCCATTTGTCCATGTTGGGATTGACCTATACGCCTGCTACCATGCTCTGTTGGTGGTAATCGATGGGTGATTGTGGCTGCCGACCATCTGACAAGGTACGCCGAAACGGCAGCGCTACCTTCGGCTGGTGCTCGTGACGTTGCAACCTTCATCTTGCATCAGTTTGTTCTTCGTCATGGTGCACCACGGGAGCTCCTGAGTGACAGGGGCCGTGTATTCTTGTCCGAAGTTCTGCAGCAGCTCTTACATTCATGCCGCACGGTACACCGCACATCAACAGCCTACCACCCTCAGACGAACGGCCTAACGGAACGTTTCAATAGAACCCTCAGAGACATGATCGCTATGTATATTGATTCGGGCCACTCCAATTAAGACGTTGTCCTTCCTTTCGTGACGTATGCCTACAATACGGCGATTCAATCAACAACGGGCTTTTCTCAATTTTTTTTTTATATGGTCGTGACCCATGCAGCACACTCGACACAATTCTGCCATACAATCCTGATGCCTCCGAGTTCAGCCCAGTTTCTGAAATGGCAGAACATGCCGAAGAGTGTCGTCAGCTTGCACGGTTCTTCACAGCCGATAATCAAGCCCTCCAAAAAGATCGCCACGACCGTTATCTTGTTCAGGACACATTCCCCGTCGGTTCTCTCGTGTGGCTCCGACTGCCTTTCCACTCTCCTGGACTGACTCCCAAGTTTGCACCGAAGTATACGGGCCCTTACCGCGTCATATAGCACCCTTCTTCTGTCACCTATGTGATTGAACTGCTCAAGCCATCCACAGACAAGCGCCGCCTTGGTCGTGAGACGGTCCACGTCAGTCGCCTCAAGCCCTGCTACGACCCTCCTGTTCTCTCTTCCCCTTGAGTCGCCAGGATGGCTCGTCTTCGTCGCCGGGGTATTGTAGTGGGGAATTCGCAAGGCACTGACTAGTGGGACCATCTCTCTCGGAGTGCGAAGCGCGAGTGTGTGCACGAGCTGTAGACGCTGGACTGCTCGAGCATTTCTGTCCGGGCCGGCTGCCTGCCTACTACCTGGCGTCGCTATTAAACTCCCTTGCAATATATATATATATATACGGTGAATGAAGGCGACGATGGCAAGAAAACAAGCCTAGATGGTCCATGTAATTGCTATCGTAATAAATAAAAAGGGCCAGACGCATCTTGACGTTCCTGTCAAAAATAAGTATCTAGTAGTGAGCAAAGCTTTAACCCACGTTTTTGCGGCAGCCAGCTGCGCCGCCCCGTCCGTTAACGTGTGTCTCGGGAAGACATAAGCGAGTTGTTTTATGAGAAGAAGCGCGTAACAAATTCCCATAATATCTATATATATATTAAAATAGAAATGTTGTACATCGAGAAAGGTTCAGACGCAGCTTGGCAAAATGTGCTTTATCAGACAGGTGTGGCTAACGGCGAGCAGCGTGCGCGAGCTACTACTACAGCCACCAATCATCGTCTTCTTCATTACCAGCAGAGCGTCCGTTATTCAGATTCATTACAATTACTCCCCGCGAAATAAGGAGCCATCCTGGCGACCTATGGACAAGTAAACACGGGAGGGTCGTAGCAGGGCTTAAGTCTCGTGACGTGGACAATTTCCTAGCCACAACGACGTTGGTCAGAAGATGGTTTCAGTGGCTCGATGAGGTAATTCACCGGTGACGTTTTTTGTAGCACACGATATGGGCCGTGATACGGCCCATATCGTGTGCTGCAAAAACGCCACTGACGTCCGCCGGGTGCGTAGTTGCGCCGGTACAGCACGTCGTCGCGAGTGGTGAAGTGCTCGACTTGGGGACCAACTTGGTAGAAAGACCACGGGTAGCAGAAGGGACATGCAGCCAGACGAGTGAACCTGGATCGTAGGACGTAGTGTTATTTGATGCGTCATGGTGGTGCTTTTGGCGTCCTTGGTTTTGGGTTGTGAAAGATCTTGCCAGTTGGCGGCATTCTTCAGCGTATGTAGCGGCTTGAGACAAAGTCGTGGACTCTGAGAAGTCAGGTTTGTACGAAAGAATGGTGTCCATAGTGCAAGAAGGTTCGCGTCCGTAAAGAAGGAAAAAAGGAGAGAACCCAGTAATGTTTTGAATGGCGGTATTATAGGCGAACGTGATAAACGGGAGCACTCGGTCCCAATTGGAGTGGTCTGACGAGATATACATAGACAGCATGTCACCAAGGGCGCGGTTGAAGCGCTCTGTCATTCCACTGGTCTGGGGATGATAGGCGCTTGTAGTGCGGTGAACGACGTGGCATTCACGCAGCAATGCAGCGATGACGTCTGACAAGAATACGCGACCACGATTGCTCAGTAACTCTACAGGTGCTTTATGACGTAATACAATGTTGTGAAGAACGAAAGTCGCAACGTCATTCGCTGTAGACGAGGGAAGGGATGAAGTTTCGGCATACCGCGCGAGATGGTCGACGGGCACTATGATCCAGTGGTTACCGTCAGCAGTATTGGGAAAGGGACCATAGATATTGATGCCGATGCGGTTGAATGGTCAGGATGGTCATGGTAAGTGTAACAAGGTACCGCTGGCGTGATAAGGGGGAGTTTTTAGTCTCTGGCACGTCGGGCAGGCCCGAACGTATTGTCGTATAAAACGGTACATGGCACGCCAGTAATATCTGAGACGTATGCGAGAGTAAGTCTTCAGGAAACCTGCGTGGCCACATTGGGGGTCGTCATGAAACGTGGAACGAATTTCGGATCGCAGATGACGTTAAATCACGAGTAGCCACTGACGTCCGCAGGGTGCGTAGTTGCGCCGGTACAGCACGTCGTCGCGAGTGGTGAAGTGCTCGACTTGCCGATGCAACGTGCGAGAAGGGGGGGAAGCCGTCCGCCCAGCCAGGATGTCTAGAATCGAAGCAACTCAAGGGTCCTTGCGTTGCCCTCAGATGGCATGTCGGCGATGGTGACGGCAGAGGCATCACAGGTTAGACTTTCACAGCAGTCCGAGTCAGGGGGTAGGGGCGAACGGGATAGGGCATCTGCGTCGGAATGTTTCCGGCCGGAGCGATAGACCACGCGAATATTATATTCTTGGAGGCGTAATGCCCATCGAGCGAGGCGACCGCTTCGATCCTTCAGTGACGACAACCAGCAGAGGGCATGGTGGTCAGTCACGACGTCGAAAGGGCGCCCGTACACGTCTCTATCGCCGAAATAATGGCGAGGCATTCCTTTTCAGTGACTAATAATTGATTTCGGCTTTGCTAAGAGTTCGGTTTGCGTAGGCAACCACGTACTCTTGGAAGCCGTCTTTCTGCTGTGCAAGAATAGCGCCTAGCCCGACCCCACTAGCGTCGGTGTGGATCTCTGTGGGTGCTGATGGGTTGTAGTGTTGCAGAATAGGCGGCGACGTGAGAAGGCGGCGCAGTTCATTAAAAGAATCGTCACAGGTGGCAGACCAGGCTGAAAAGTCTCTAGAGCCGGCGAGGAGCTTGGTCAAAGGAGCGATGATCGTCACGAAATTGCGAACGAAGCGCCGGATGTAAGAGCAAAGGCCTATGAATCTTCGGAGCTCTTTCATGGTGGTCGGTTTGGGAAACGCTGAAACGGCTGAAAGTTTGTGAGGGTCAGGAAGAATGCTGTCTTTTGAAACCACGTGGCTAAGGATCGTAAGCTGTCGAGCGGCGAAATGGCACTTCTTCAGATTCAGTTGCAGCCCCGCGGCAGAAATACACGCGAGGACTTTCTCGAGGCGGGTTAAATGTGTTGGGAATCAGTTGAAAAGACGACAATGTCATCTAAATAACAAAGGCAAACGTTCCATTTGAGGCCTCGAAGGATAGAGTCCATCATTCGCTCGAAAGTAGCTGGCGCGTTGGAGAGGCCGAAGGGCATGACTGTGAACTCGTAAAGCCTGTCGGGTGTGATGAAAGCTGTTTTTTCGCGATTGGCCTCTGCCATGGGTACCTGCCAGTATCCAGAGTGCAGATCTAAAAAAGAGAAAATTTCGGCTCCCTGTGGCAGTCCAAGGCATCGTCAATGCGTGGCAGCGGATAGACATCCTTGCGCGTGATTGGGTTGAGACGTCGGTAGTCCACGCAAAACTTGATGGATCCGTCCTTCTTCTTCACCAACACAACTGGAGAGGCCCAGGGATTGCTTGACGGTTCGATTATGCCACGTGTCAGCATGTCGTCAACCTGTTCATTGATGGCACGCCGTTCGGTAGTTGACACACGATATGGACGCTGCCGTAATGGCATCTCTTGACCGGTATCTATACGGTGAACAGATGACGCTCGACCTAAGGAAGGCTGATTGTGATCAAACGAGGCTCGAAAACGCTGGAGGAGCTTGATCAGCTGTTCCTGCTGCCCAGGCATGAGACTGCAATCAATGGACTTGCGGAATACATCCGTAGGTTCATTAGCGTCAGTTGCGGGTGTAATGGCACAAGTCGGTAAAAATGGCTTGTCTGGATAGATCGGGTCTTCGAAAATACAATTTAAGGTCTCAAGGCTTCCCAGACACTCGCCACGTAGCAGAATGTACGGACAAGCAGAAATGTTGCACGCATAAAGTACCGCCGACAATTGGAAAAGTTGATGACGGCAAACGGGAGGACGATGGTTCGGTGGTGCACACTAGCTATAGTTGGTTGGAACAGGAGCGTCGAAAACACAGGCACTAGGACGGCGGACAACGGCGCAATGCGGACGTAAGCTGCAGCAAACACTTTCGAGGGACTGTGGTGGTCGATATCAAGGCACGGATTCGTCAACGTGAGTTCAGCACGAGCGCAGTCGACGAGAGCCTGATTTGTAGAAAGGAAATCGCATCCTAGTATGACGTCGTAAGATGAACGTGGGAGAACAACAAAGTTGACGGCGTGCCAAACATCTTGAATAAGAACGCGTGCTGTGCACTGAGCCGTCGGGGCGATGAAATGGGAGGTGGCTGTACGCAGAGCAAGATTCGTAAGCGGCGTTGTAACTTTTCTCAAATCGCGACACAGTTTTTCACTAATTACAGATACGACGGCGCCTGTGTTGACAAGTGCACGTACAGCAACACCTTCTACTAGCACAACAATTTCGTTGGGCGGACAAAGAGGAGGTCTTGAAGAGTTCGACGACGACGCAGTTCTTGCTCCCGGAACTGCGGCTGTCAGTTTTCCTCTAGAGCGGGGCTCGTGCGCCGAATCATCGAGGAGACAGATCGGCGACGGGGTGGTAATGATTGGCGAGAATCGACAGGGCGTCGTGGGGACAATGAGTCGGCGATAGGGGAAGATGGTCGCTGGGGATTCTGGGCAGCCTGGTAATTTGCAGAATTCCCATGGTCTGGAGGCTGGAAGTTGCGATGGTGACAGTAGCGTGCTATATGTCCCACGAAACCACATGCAAAACAGATGGGTCAATTATCCAAGGTGCGCCATGGGTTAACGACAGAAGGCGCAGGGGGCGAAACAGGATGGGGTGCCGTGTATGTAGGCAGCGTCATAGGGTAGGAGGACCCGGTGCCCCGGTATGCGCCAGAGACAGGTGGGGCTGGGGGTCTAGCAACGACGGCAGCATAGGTCAGCGGCGTAGGGACAGATGGCGATGGAGGCAGTGCCTGCGTGACCTGTGTCTCAATGACCTGGCGTAGACGTGGGTCTAACGAGGTCATTGGCTCGGATGCTTCGGCCACAAGAGAAAGCTGACGCGCAACTTCTTCACGAATGAATTGGTTGATGTAGGGTAGTAAGACGGTGTGATCAGCAGCGACGTCATCCGTAAACTTCATCCGTATCTTCAGCAGCCCTGCGCGTCGAGACACGCTGCTTACGCAACTCGTCGTACTCCTGACAGAGCTGGACAACATCGGTGACGATCTGTCGATTCCTAGCGACGAGCATCTGGAAGGTATTGTCGTCAACTCCTTTGATGATGTGCTTGATTTTGTCGCGTTTGGTTAGAGATTTATCGGCGCGCTTGCAAAGAGACAAGACATCTTCAATGTAACTTGTAAAGGTCTCGTCCCTGCGCTGGACTCAACTACGGAGACGCTGTTCCGCGCGAAGCCGGCGCACGGCGGGATGACCAAAGACCGCAGCGATGGTGGTCTTGAAGGTGGACCGGTTGGTGATTTCACCTTCGTGGTTCTTGAACCAGAGGCTGGCCACATCAGCGAGGTAAAAGCGCACGTTTGTGAGCTGGTCGCAGGCGTTCCACTTCTTGGAAGCGCTTACGATTTCGTACTCGACGAGCCAGTCCTCGACGTCTTGTTCGTCGTTGCCGCGAAAAATTGGTGGGTCGCGTTACCGAGGCACGCCAGTACGGTAGACTGTCGTTGGTAAGGCAGCTTGAGAAGGGCCAGGAGCAGTCATGGTGAACGGTGAGGATAGCGTCCGATTGCGATGTTCTACGTTGATGGGAACCCCGGCTCCTCCACCACTTAAAATAGAGGTGTTGTACGTCGAGAAAGGTTCAGACGCAGCTTGGCAAAATGTGCTTTATCGGACAGGTGTGGCTAACGGCGAGCGGCGTGCGCGAGCTACTACAACAGCCATCGATCACCATCGTCTTCTTCATTACCAGCAGAGCGTCCGCTATTCAGATTCATTACAATATATATATATATATATATATATATATATATATATATATATATATATATATATATATTGTGAAGAAGAAGGTGTGCCTGCGGCGAGCAGCATCGCCAACGAGCCGCCTCTATCTAGCCGTGTCCACTGCCCGCGTGTCGCACAGCCAGTAGGTGCCCCTGACGCCTATCCACCAGCGATTCAGCCTGTTGCCGCGCCCCTAACGTATGCAGCGCAGCCTGTGGCTCCTCCTGTCGCCTGTTCGCAAGAGATGCAGCCCGTAGCCGCCCCGCTCACATATGCAGACGCTGTGCGTAGGCTTCCGCAACCACCCTACACCATGCGCTCACAGCGCGCACACCCGGCTGCTTATACTACACCTTGGGCAGCACCACCAGTCGCCGATCCATGGAAGACGCCCGATAACCGACCGATTTGCTACGCCTGCTCCACTCCTGGACACGTTGCCCGCTACTGCCGCCGTCGACCTCAGACGTTCGGCAACTATGCCCGGTCGTCGCAACCCGGCAGCGGTGCGGATGGTACCGACATGGAAGACTGGCTTGAGCACTACGAGCTGGTGAGCGCCAATAACAAGTGGGATGAAGCCGACAAGCTCGGCCATGTCATATTTTATCTCACCGGCGTCGCAGAATTGTGGTTTAACAACCACAAACACAACATCTCCACATAAAGCGTCTTCAAGACGTCATGTGCTGAAGTGTTTGGTCGGCCGGCTGTCCGCAAGCAGCGGGCAGAACAGTGCTTGCGCGTCTGCTCTCAGCAGACTGGCGAAAATTTCACCAGCTATATTGAGGATGTCGTCGACCTTTTTCGACGCGCGAATGACACCATGCCCGAGTCGGACAAAGTCAAACACATCCTGAAGGGCATCGACGATGGCGCATTTCAAATGCTCTTGGCTAGAAATCCGAGCACAGTTCTGAAGTCGTCAGCTTATGTCAGAGCTACGACGAGTTGAAGAAGCAACGCTCTCTGACTCGCCAACCTCAGTGTGGTGGTGAGTCGCTGTCCAGTTTCGACACCATGCCTGACAATTCACCATTGCTTCAGCAAGTCCGAGCCTTCGTCCGTGAGGAAGTCGCCCGCCAACTTTCTCTAGTGCCTTTTGCTCACGAGACCACCACCCGTCTACCCAGCGCCACCACAAAAATGTGACGAGGTTTATTAGTCGATAACGACAACGGCAAAACAGCGTGAAGAACCGTCCAGCAGAGATCAGCACAGCAGCGAGCCGAAGTACGAGCCGGGCGTTGGCGATGCTGCTCGCCACAGGCACATCTTCTTCTTCACAATATATATATATATATATATATATATATATATATATATATATATATATATATATATATATATATATACATACACACAAACACACATAAACACTCAAAATAAAAAGAAAAGCCCCAGCTCGTCGCCGTGCGCCGACGCGTGCTTATCTTTCATGCGTACTTTGCCCCACGGTTAGGGGGGGAGGGAAATTTAGATGCTTGTGTGCGTGCACTTATCCCTTGGTGGGGAGAATCGTGTGCCTTCGGCTTTTACCGGAACGATTGCGTTAGTTGCCGGGCTCACAAAGGTCACTTCGGTCTCTGCACAGCGAAAAGAGCACGCTTTTCATACGCAGCTAGGTGTAACAACTGGGCACCTCTTAGTTTGAATTCATCAGTACCTGTGATTACGTATTGTGCATCGCTTTTGTTTAAACAGCGCGTTGCGTGTCGAGTGGTAAACATTGTTAGTTTGCTCTTGTCCTTTGAGTACCATTTTCGTGCATCATCTGTGCGAGAGCAGCGTGCTGCACGTTACGATCTGCTTGCAGTTCTCAGCGTGGCACTCCAAGCTGTTGCTGTCGCATTCATTGCTTTGCCGTTTTGGCAAAACTGTGACTTTTCTTTTTAACGTATTTATGGCCTTTAATCTACCGCTGCGCGCCCTCGGAGCTCGTAAATCGCTATCGCGTCGCCGCAACCGCGGTTTTGTGCGCGGTGGTTGCGGCAAACGGTAGTTCCTTTTACAATCCTCGTGCGCTGGTATGTGCAGGCGCCAAATTTGAGTCATTTTATGCGATCCAAGATTGCATCTGCAGCAGTTCTGTCCGCAGAGTTTGTGGAAAGCAGCGTTGATTTGACTGGTTGAGCGCACACTTTCGGGGTTCTGTCAGTTACGTCATCGCCATACATGATCCTGTCAGCAGTGACCGCAGTTTCGTCCACAGCAGTTGTGGCAACAATAATCACACGCGCAGTAGAAGACAGTGCATGCGCCAGTTGCACGTGTACTTCCAAAGCTTCGAGTACATTGCTCTCAGCCTTCGTTCAACGGTTCCCGCACTAAAGTTCGTATCACACACCATGATTAGGAAATGTGTTCGGAGCATTCGAATTCAGGCCCAATGGACACAGTAGAATTTGGCCTGAGATTTTCACAAATTCCTATCTGCCGCGGTTTTGGATTGCTGATATTCTAAAGTACGTTTATACGAACTCTCTTAAACTCGTAATAAAATGAGGTAGGTTCAAAAAGCCTTGAGCAGACTGAGCTGCTTTTTTGCCAATGCGGCCAGATCCCGCACAGAAATTTCGATTTCCAAGACATTTTCATGACAACCGTACAAACAGAAGAAACAGTCGAAATTCGGAAGTCTTGACAGGTATGTAATTGTCAAAAGAATTGTCCTTAGACAAAAATTGTTAAAGGACAATTCTTGTCAAATGTGTCCTTTGCAAGGGTCTCTTACAAACTTGTTTACATTTTCCTAATTTTTCTTTTAATGTAGGCACGCTAGTGTCTACTGGCATCTCTTATACCAAATAGTCTTTTACATCAATGTCTCTTATAAAGAGGATCAACTTCATCAGCATGAGCAAGAAACTAGCATCCTGTTCTGAGCGATGAGAGTTGAACCAGAGGACAGCTCATACCTGAATGGGTGTAAGGTGCTGGAACTGACGATGTGGATGGGGTATTATCAGCGGTTCTCGCCAAGCAGGACCTCGATATACACGCAGCTCATTTTTCTGGTCTGTGGTAAGCAGCGAGGTGCGGTCAGATGGGCTCACAAAGGCTACGATGAAAATAAAACATGCAATGAGCAACCATGCAGGATGCAGTCATTAGCTCAGTGTGCTCAGTGCATTGGCAATTGCTGATAATTGATATATTGGGGTTTAACGTCCCAAAACACCATATGATCATGAGATACGTCGTGGTGGAGGACTCCGGAAATTTCGATCACCTGGGTTCTTTAACGTGCACCCAAATCTGAGCACACGGGCCTCTTTCTATACTTCTTCAAGATCTACCCAGTGATGCGGGACAAAGAGGTACCGTACTTACTCGTGTAATCCTCGCACTCGCATAATTCTCGCACCCCCCCCCTCCCCCATCGCCCAAGAAAAATACGATTTCTTTTTTTCCTCGAGTAATTATCGCACCACCGAAACTGCTTCAATAATGTCGTCTGCTCGTTCTAGCCACTGATGATGATAGCGCATGCCATCTGGCGCCATCTCGTAAGCATAAAGCGTACTATTGCACGCAGATTCAATCCAATCCAAGCCGAAGTGGCCAGTGCGCGTTGCGGCGTGTTTTGTATGCTGTGTTGGTAATCTTGTCACGTTATAGGGCGATACTGAAGCTACAGGGGTGCTTTTAAGTTGAAAGTGATTGATCATGCACTAAACAACGGCAACAGGGCCGCCGGCAGGCCTTTCGGAGCATACGAGTTTTGTGTTCGCTACTAATGACGGCAGCTCAAAGCCACCAGGACACGTTGGGCCTACCGTGGGCCTAAAACTGGGATTGATGGTAAACTTTATTTCTTCAGAAGGAAACTGCATACGATTCTGTTAAATAGCCATCAGCGCAATACTAACGTCCTACGCTTACCTTTTGAGGTCTCTTGTTGAGCGACGAACGCTACCATTATGCCCGCAACGCCCACAAGCTTTGCGTATGGTATTCTAATTCTTGACTATTTGCTTGCACTTTTTGTGTCTCAAATAGATCTTGCCTTCTGTTGAACTTCTGCTTTTATTGTTGAGGTAAGTTCTAATTAGTACTTCTTAAAGCTTGCTGTAAGTTGCTGGTGTGAGAATCCTGATTTGCGGCCACTTCGTTTTCTTTTTCGCTCTGTACGTATTCGTAGAAAGTTTTCCCCGTGTAATTCTCGCACCCTCCAACTTTGCATCAGTTTTCTGTCAAAAAAAGTGCGAGGATTATGCGAGTAAATACGGTAATTTTTAGTCATACACAGGAATCTGAGCACTTTGAATATTAAGACAAACATGAAAGTATCCAAATTCACTTTGGTACTAAATGCAATCACTGTAAGTTTTGTAGTATTCAAAACAAACACCGTATAAGTTGCATGTAGCCCCCTGTAAATGTGGCTTGACTGCAACGTAGAAATGTCATGCCGTGAAAACACTAAACACTCCCCCCCCCCCCCCCCACCCCCCCAACAAAAAAATCTGCACTGCAACGAAGCACCCCTTAACGGTTAAATTAACATATCACCCTCGCCTCGATTAATCATTTTTTAAAGTTAAAAAAAGACTTTCATGTTGCTATCTCATATATGCCGAGAAATCTTCTCCCTCTTTTTACCCCCCTGTTTCGTGCTATTTCACTTCGAAGCATTTGAAAAATATTCGATTCGATTCACACTTAAAAACTTCTACATACGAATTCACACCAGGATTTTGCTATTTGCTTAGCTATACCTTTATTTCAGTTGTTCTTTTTAATTAAATGAAAGACCAAGCCCCACAAGAGCCCCGAAAATGTGCTCACAGAGTGAGATGATGTGAAAAATTAATTACGTCCTTAAAAGCTAGTTGCTACAGTTCCTTGATGCCAAGACACAATATGGGCTTGTTATCACGTGAACACGCAAGATATTGTGACATTTCCACAGCTGCTCTATCGTTTGTCCAGTGCTGCATATGTGGAAACAGTGCACAGTCGACCCATACTTGTTTCAGCCCAGGATCATGCGAAAACCTTGCGTCTCCCCACCAACCTATACCTGCTGTCCCCTGTTCGATTAGTGCAAGATTTCACAATGTGTAAGATGACAAATCAAAATAAAACGATCCCATTGCCTCGTGATCAACTTGGACTATGTATTCGCGGGTACACGGGACACTAGAGGGCAATTTCACTTTAACTGGTGCCTTGAACTATCGTGAGTGCATGGCATAAGCAGACGATTGAGAAAGTCATGCAAAAACAGTCATCTTGCATGTTTGGTGCGCGACGTCATCCCAACTAGCCATATCAGTGCGTGAAGTCACTGGGATTGACACTGTAACTTAACATCATGACAGTAGTGTCGATGTTAGTAGGTAGAGCATGTGAAGTTTACTTCAATGTCAAAATACGTCACGATTTCCCGAGCTTCACATTTACAGGTGATTTGTACAAAAAAGTGAACACAGCTTTGGAAATTAGTGCCAGTACGCCTTTAAAAAGTGTTGCTACGATCCCATTAGGTGATCACAGCTCATGAAGATTTGTGACTGTCATGTCAGGTTTCATTTTATTTTCTTTTTTTCACATGCCATGTGGAAGAAAGGACATTGGCTTTGAGCAGCAGCACTCAGCA
Source organism: Rhipicephalus microplus (assembly GCF_013339725.1). Taxonomy (NCBI): domain Eukaryota; kingdom Metazoa; phylum Arthropoda; class Arachnida; order Ixodida; family Ixodidae; genus Rhipicephalus; species Rhipicephalus microplus. Next base: position 222,644,756 of record NC_051165.1, on the reverse strand, counting down.
CCTAAAGAAGCTGTTACCATTCAAGCAATAGCAGCAATAGTATTGATACTAAAAATGTTGTACAGCCACAATGTTTGTTGTGTTTCATGGCACATAAGCAACCAGGTCTATCATGCACCAAACACAGCACTGCCACAATGAAACGCTGCTTCACATACCTACATATTAAAGTGACCTAGCAGTCAATGTAAAGATACACGAGGCTAGTGATCACCTAGCCAAGCGCAGTTAAACATACCGGAGTTCACTCCCTGAGTGTGTGGCAGTTCTATGAGGAAGTCCTTGACCCCACCCAGCTTGCGCACATCCCAAATGCGAACTGTGTGGTCCACAGATGCTGTTATCAATAGATCTGAGCCCTGTCCCACGAACTCCATATATTTAACCTTGCCCTTATGGAAACGAACAGGTTCTGGCCACATCTGCAAAATGTAAATAAATAATCCCGTTTCATACAGGAAACATGAACGGGCATTCACTACTAAAAAAGAGCTATCTGCAACAGTTTGAAGACCACACCACAATGAGCAAATAAGCAATACTGGATGCGTTATTCGAAGGTCACAGGTTCAGTCCTCACCGGCGACCTATGAATAGCACATTCGATGCTTTATTGCTGGTGGCAAGTTATCTTTTCATAGACTTTTCTTCACATTTAAATTACAATTTCTACTAATAACATCCCGTATACTTTCCTTGGTATCATTGTCTGCTAGTTCTAACAATATTGTGTCTAGCACTTTCTCTCTTCAATAATAGGTAAAGAAAGTCATATTCTGTGCCAATGTTGACATGCTCAATCATATCCTGCATGTTAACAAACATTGGCACTGAAAAAAATTTCACAAGGGCTCCTCGGGGTTAAAAGGAAAGTAAGGATGAAATAAAGAAGTCTGTACAGTCTAAAAATCATTAGAACAAGCAGGCTCCATTGAAATGCAAAGAGATCAAGCAATCTTCAAGGCCACAGTGTCCTTTGCTCTACCTACTTACCAACTCGCCAGTAGTGTTGAATGCATAAACGCAGCCCATGTTGTCTCCAGCTAATAACATTTTCCTCTCATGCAAAATGTCCAAGGATGTAAACCACACCCTGCAAAGACAGAAAAACTGGTATATAAAAGCGTTCTTTAGGCACAACCGGCAAAATTGTCAAAGGATAAATGTGTAGCTGACATTAGTATGCACATCCTACTTATCACTCTCAGCTACTGCCTGTAGATATTATGCGACAAAATTAAGTTTGAATCGTTTTTCATTAATGCTGAGCTGCCTGTCAATAATAGTGTTCTAGTCCCAACAAAAATTAGTCTTTCTTTCTTTTTTCCAACATATTTATGTCAAGCATTGCTCTCCACTTGGCAGACTTCCCAAAAATGCCGGAAACACTTTGTACAGTAATTAAAACCTTGGCTATCATTTCCTTTATTCAGTTAGCCCACTCACTTGTGCTTTCATTAGGCAAAAACTAAAGTCATGTTGTCAGCACACGTCCCCACCCAAGAGACAGAAAAATGTCTGTATATTTACTTTTTTTCTTTCCATTTTAATTCTCAATATTTTTTCTCTCTCTCTCTTCCTTCCTTTCAGTCCCCAATCCCCTTCTCCACACAGAGTAGCAAGTCAGCGACACACACACACGCCGGCAAAATTCTCTGCTTTTCAATAAAGAGCTCTCTATCTCTCATTAGGCAGATTATCAGCACAACGCACCAGTAGCTCAGGCCTGTTTACATTATTTACAAAAAGATCGCTTCTTTCCTTTTTCTTTTTATTGGTACACATCAATCAGAGACATCATGTACTCTGTATTGAATGATTTACAGATATATGCAAGCAGATATATGCGAACTTGACTTTTACCCCCGAATGCAGAGATGTTACCTGACTCGTACTTCACTCAAGACAGTCTTGCCCGTCACCATAAATCGTTCTCGAACTTGCGGACGACTTGAAAGCGACTTGGCTCGGTCGAAGTCAGGACAAGTTTCAAGTCAGCTGCGGGGCTAGCTTGAAAGTGACTTCATGCGTTATTCCAACATGGGCACCTCTCGAATGAACGTCGCGCGGAGGGTGGCCACTTTTGAGTTTGCTTGCCTCGCCATAAGCGTAGCATTTTCTGAGGCGCACTGCCTGCCGAAGATTCTTGAACCCGCTTTACGTGACCGAGGAAATCCGATGGCCTTGTAAGACGAGCAACAATTCCATGCTCGGTACAGATTCGCGAAAAATGCCGTGCAGCAGCTGCTGGTTATGTTCCCGATCCGTGAAAGTGGGGACAACCGAAGACAGCCAGTGCCTCCAGTGTTGCAACTACTGATGGCTCTTAGGTTTTACGGCGCTGGCACATTCTAGTCACTGGGAATCTTGTCCGCATTCTGTAGCCGACAGTGTGCCGTGCGGTCGGAAAAGTTAGCTACTCATCGCAAAGCACCTGCACGCGATGCTGGTGGGCTTTCCACAGTCGCCCCACTTTTTCTCTTGTTTACCAAGCTCAACAAAAGGATACAAATCACTTTTGTTCCCAGAACTTGTTTTTCTTTATATATAACTGCAACCTAGCCCGCTACAAGCAGGTCCACAGGCGAACAGAAAGGCGAATACAGTGAAAATCGCGTTACCTTGTGAGCCCGGTCAGCACAAATACACGCCGTGGCGTTCGATCGAAAAAAGAAATAATGACGAAAGAACCCAATGCGATGCTTGTTTCGCCTTCAAACAAGCAAGCATGAATAAACGTGCCGCATTTGGGTGGCCACTAAAAACAGCGAGCAACGAACGCTTTACAGAAGCAACACTGCGCATCACTGTGGCGGCAGGCACCACGTGCAGCTCGTTAGCCATAAAATGGGAAAAATATGTTTGTGGCGCTTCGTATTTATAGTTATTTTAAAACGTATGGTCTTTTTTTGCTGTAACATGTGCCTTACGCGAACAACTTTATTATTAACCTCGTTAGCACGCGAGCAGCGTGTTTCTGCTTTGAAGCTCATTCTTGACTTGACCAAGCAAGACAGCCTGAGCATATGTGAAAAGCGAAGGCTGACTTGGGCGTTTTGAAGTTCGCTGCTTGCTTCACGCCGACTTGCTCAAGTCAAGTCGAAGGCGCGAGCCAAGTAACATCTCTGCATTCTGGGGTTAGGCCTGAAACAGAGCTTCCTTGATAAGACAAGTACGCAAGCTTCTGTTTAGAAGTTTCTATGCCACACAGCCGTTTGACAATTTGCTGAAAATATTGACCCTTTGCAATCAGGCCCCCTGCTTGGATGTTTACAATGCACAAACCTTTTCTAACAACCGTAGCTATGCTGCTAAACAATGTTCAAAACACTAAGTGTGAGTGCACGCGTAAGAGGGCAAGTCTCTTACCTCTCGGACTCCGTGTCCCAGAACACCTGAGGGTCGCCTCCTTCGAAGTTCTGCAGCATTACTTTGCTGAGCAGCGTGGCAGTGTACACCTGTGTTGCCGTATCAGGATGAAACTTGATAGCTGCCACAGCTGAGCCACTACCAGTCTGCATAGAAAGAAGAAACATGAAGGAGAGACAATCGATATCTTTAGCACCACAACAGGCCCTAGCTCTCATAAAGCCCTTTCTGGTGCCCATGCGAAACTCGGTAAAAACTGTGCGATGCAAGCCTGCTAAAACAGCCCTGCAGCAGCAACATATACATTAAAAGAGCACTGAAACAAACTTTTGTACCTTTTTTTTCCCCCAATAGGTGGGTTATTATTCATTTATCCCGGCTAGAAACCCCATTTACATGAGCTTGCTATGGTTATTTACTGAGACATTTTTAGAGTGCTTGGTGGCAGTTTCGGTTTCAAAGAGCACCAAGTTAGACAGGAGCAGTTCTGCTGTCAAGGTAATACAGCTGGCTACGTGACCATGGAAAATTGTGACGTACACGCCGCGTGTGAGAGCGAGCGTTGCAGCGAAAAAGAGCACAGCAAGCACACACAAAGCTGCATGCACAGAGGAAGAAATCACAGGTAGCACAAGCACAAGGCACGCGCAAGCAACCAGCCAACACAACTCGTGATGCAAGTTTGTTCATGTTGACACTGCATTGATGAAAGCGTCGCGAGGGGCTCTGCATCTCGCTCATTCGCATGGCATGCCCTTTAAAATTGATTTTAAATATCTTCAAGGCAATATTTACCATTGGTGTTTCATAGATCTTGTGCATGTCTCCTCTCCACATAAATCTATCTCATTCATTATCTTGCTTTCGAAATTTTTTGTCGGTGCTCCTTCAATTATGACCTTGGCTGCTGAACATACTGGAGGTTTATCAACTACAGTTATGGCTGACCGTTATTCCACGCCACTACCTAAGTATCCTGATACACTGATGGTAATGAGTTGTCTTGCAAATCAAGACAGATGCTTAGAGCCCTTTGATGTTGCCAATTAAAGCTCAAAAAATTAACTCGAGCTTTTGAGTGCATTTTGACTCATTATCAGCTCATCTAACAATGTCAGACTTCAGAGACACATTCAAAGTTCACGAATTAAAGTGCTCCCAAGAAAAAAGATCAATAAGCCACGAAACATACATGTTCAGGAATGAAGTACGAAGATAAGTGTTGCAATATATATATATATATATATATATATATATATATATATATATATATATATATATATATATATATTCATTTCACTAAATATAAGGCAGGGGCATTGAAAACATTGATGCTGTCCATATTCGTTCATCCTAACATGCAAGATGAAATTAGAATTAAGATGAACAAGCAAGATGTCTACCGGCGGTGTGTGAGCGGTCTTCTTGGTGTCCCAGGCATTCCACAGTACAATCTCGCCGTTCTTGGATCCCACAGCAAGGAGGTTCGGACGAGTTGGGTGCCACTGAATACATGTCACTCGCGCCGATTCGTTGAACTCTGGCATGGGCAGAGTGGGGAGTGTGAAGCCAAGCACTTCCCGAGCCAGCAGCTGCCTCTTCAACTGAACAAGCACAGTTATAGACGAATCAAAGTAGTTGATACCATTGAGGTCAGATCGTATACAGCTTAAAATGGGGCCATTTCTTGCCACTTACATTTGTTGTGTTGTGTAGTACATCTTACAAACAAAAACAAAAAAGGGCAGGAAACCAACAAAGACTAAGAGCTACAAAGAAGACACACGCACATTCCACCTTCTAGACGAGTCTAATAATGAATATTTAAGTGAACATGGCTAAAATACCTGCCCTGCTATAATCAAGTAGCATTTAAATGTAAACAGCTAATGATCAACGATAAATTATTTAAGGCCTAGCTGTACCTTTGATGTACTGCACATCTCTGTAGGTTTCCTGTGTTGTTATTCTGTACAATAAACAATCAAGGTGCCCAACTGCATAAGGTGTAACATTTACACTTTTTTTTTAAATACTGGCGCTTCAGACAGATGAAGCATTTAAGCTGTATGAGCCATAAACATTGTTAACCCAGGTGAAAATGTGTAACTGGGAATACAACTGGTTTCAACGGGTGTTAACTGGGATCAACTGGTTTGAGTTGATTCCAGTTGTAACTGATTACAATTGACAGCTGTTACCAGTTACAACTAAATTGGTACAAGATGATTCCCGCTGCAACTAGACCCAGTTACAGCTCAACTGGCCACCAATGGGAACCATGACCAGTTGAAATGGAAGCATATATCTGTCCGAACTGTTTGGCAGCTTAGTGCAAAGCAACTCAAGACTTCGCTAAGCCGAAATACTTGCGCCAGCTCTTCAGAGCATGTGCTCGCTTGTTTCTCCACCAGAAAGATGCAGACCATCTGGGTGAAATTTGGTATTTCTGACCCTCAACAATCGACGATCAATGAAAAGGGACGTCCTTACAGCTAACATGCCTACTGTCGAATACTTTTTCACGATCGTCTGGTACGAGAAACACGTAGGTGCTACACTGAAGTGCAATTTTTAGATGATATCCCCCTTGACAACGACGACACACAAGCCACCTCACCTTGCCAAGTTGCTGGTCGCTGGATCCGTCTCTCAACAAACTGTTGTTCAGGCACTGCACGAGATTGTCTTTCCTTTTCGGCGCTGCCTTAATTGAACTGACAGCCGACTTCTTCACATCGCTCAATTTCTTTGAGCCTCTTTTCGCGCTCTTCTTGCCAGCGTCACTCTTTTTCTTCGTGCTCGCCGAGTTGGGGGCCCGACGACGCTCCGCCGTCGCTTCATCGTCGTCGTTTGCAAGTTCGCGTCCTCTGCGACGACCGCGACTACTTGGCCCAGCCTCGTCCATGAAGCCAGTCGTGTTCGGGATGACAGGCTTTCCACGTGTAGTACGGGAGCACAATAGCCAGCCGAAACCACCCTCACGCACTCAACGTGCTTTTACCTTTAACAGACAAGTTCAGGCACGTTGCAGGAATGGCGCGAACCTTGTTTTTAGCTCATTCTGCGCACGCGCGAGTCGTGCGCTTGCGCAAACCGCGCGTATTTCGGTTGCTAGGCACCCGCAAGCTCAAGGACGAACTTGACTTGTATTAGCGCGGCACACATTAAGCACAGACGTCAAGAAAGATAGGCGCTAAATTTCCAACTGTTTATTTCATGCCCTTCACATCCATCTTATACATGCGTAAAAATGCAACTCATCTTGCACGTGGTTTCATGGCTTTATTCCAAGATACAATCATTATCAGAGTTGGGGCCCCGACGACACTGTCGTCGCTTCATCGTCGGCAATTGACATGCAAGATGAGTTGTGTTTTTACGCATGGATGCGAAGGGCATGAAATAAACAGAAGTTTAGCGCCTACCTGTGGTATTGCGGCGTGCAATACGAATACACAACACTACCTTTCTTGACGTCTGTGTCGTCTTTCCTTTTTTTCATATGTGCCGCGCTATGTTCATAGATAACAAAAATATGTTCATAGATAACCAACTTGCCCGAGCCAGAATACTTCACGGACCAGAACCCATCATCATCGCTACCTCTGTGGCGCAGCACGCCCTTTTCCCCGGGTTATGTGGCAGTCTGTAGTACACGTGGGGGAGGGGTAGTCACCTAATAAAATGGGGGGGGGGGGGGGGGGCTGCGATGGACTTCTGCCCCCCTCGCCCCTGATTCAGAACCCTGCACACGCCTATGCGACGCTTCAGGATTCTTAAAGAGGACCACGCATATTTACAACGTCCCAGAGCGGATTATCGCTGCACCTACGGAGCCTTCGCTGAAAAGGTGCGCAAAGTGGAGGCATTTAATTGCTTGAGCGCATCAATATGTTCTATGAACATTTCATTTCTTGGTATCCTTAACGTTCAATGCTAGCAATGATGAGGCGGCAAATAACAGTAAGGTCAGAGAGTGCTTTGATGCCCGCAGTGGTGGCAGAGAACATCTGTATCACATCCTTGATTGCATTAAAGCATAGACAGTGGGTGGTAGCACGGTTACGCGGTTTAAGGTACCTAGATGAAACTTAGGGACCTCCGGTTAACGAAATGGTAGCACGGTTATCCGTGCAGGTACCAGCTCAAGCAAAGAAGACAGGATACAAGACTTAATGTATTTATTCAAAATTTCGATTAGTTTTCAAAAAAAAAAAATAGTGCTTGCTACTCAATTCTGTTCACATTAAAATATTACTATTCGAACTTTCCGAAGAGAAATACACTGAACATCTCAATTAACAATTGCTCCTTTAGATTTTCTTTATATGCTTCACCCCAACTTAGTTTCGTATTGCGGCAAAGCTGCCTTTCAGGCTCTGCTGCAGTCTCAAATGTGTTGACTCCAGAAAACATAGGTTCCTAGATGTAGATGACAGATGGGAAAAAGGTGGGGGCTCAATTAATACTGTTTTAAACCAGAAATTCAGGCAGGAAGTAAAAATAAACGCTGCAGATTTTTAGCATCTAAAATTTCAGATGTTCTCATATACAGATGTCTACGAGGAAGATATGAAACTCTGGACTTGACAGGAGCCCTCCCTTGTTCCCCACATCAGTTGGGCTTCTCTACATTAGTTGAAAAAGGAGGAGAGGCTGAGGAAATAGTATCTTTGCCTGTAATGCGTAAAGTGTTGTCGGCAACATTTCTACCTGCACCAAATCATGTACATAAATACCTAGCCAGTGGTTCATCAACCTAGCCAAAAGAAAGACCTTCATTTGCTATCTCATAAGAATATGCCTAGTAATCCTCTCCAACTTTTTTCTGCAATTTTGCTTCAAATAATATTACAAAATATTCTTTAAAAAATTGACAAATATTTATTATGATTCACATTTGCACTTCAATATTCAAATTTACTTTGCACTCAAATATTGCTATATTTGCACAGATCTAGTTGAAATCGTCACGAAACAATGGATTTCACTTGGTTCCACCAAAAACGTTATGTAGATAGTATCCAACCACGATATACTAGTCCATACACCTGTCTTCTCTTATAGAAGATGAGACTTCCTCCTCACTTGTTGCTGGCCTTTTTCTTTGGCTATGCACTCTTTATTAATTACTTTGTGTCGCTCTTTAAATTGAGACGCCTCCTTGCTTCTTTAATAATACCTTGCACATAAACCATTTCACAGCGTGGGGCGATGTTATAGATGAGGACTTTATAGAGAACATCACGGCACCATCGATGGTTACGACAAAACATGCCGAATGTCCATATAATTGTTATCGCAACACTAGAAAAAACTGGATCGTGTTGTTGGGCTAGTCGGCCCATGCTGAAGAAAGTTTACAGATGCAACCCACGTAGATGACAAAAGAAGAGGACTGGATGGAACTTAGTGGCACTATCCTGCGCCCTCTTTTTTTAATCTACACCTGAATAAAAAAAGGTAACATTCCTAGGGACACCGGGGTTGCACACACATTATTAAAAGCTGGCTTTCTGAAGCAATCAGTAGATACCATTTTGGCCAAAGCTGTAAATACTGTTAACCACTTCAGTTCTAATCGACAAAGATTCCTCTTGCAAACTATTGCAACTTGTAGGCCTGTGCAAATATTTGCACACTTCAAATAATCGAACGAATACTAATGTATTTGCATTCACTTCGAATCTAAATTATTGGAAATTTCGAAGTAAACAAGTAGGTGTATCCACATGTAACTTTCTGTAAAAGTGGCTTCGCTGCTGTGAAGGGGTGCTCTGCCTTTAACACATTTTTTCAGGAAAAGTTTGCACTGCCGCGAAATTTTACCACAGAACACCTACTTTACTTTGAGGTTAAATAAACACTTTAACCCCCCACCCACCAACCCACCCATTGATTCTTTTATTTAGGGGCAATGCTCCTTAAAGCGGCACCCGTTCATCCCTCGTCGTAGTCGTAGTTCATAACCAGTCTTGCCCTTTGACCTGTAAGGTGGTACCGGTGGGAGATTTCTCCTGTGCGCTGTGAACAATAAAAAATTCGCAGCGTGCACATTAACTAAAAGCCGAATTTTCCTGTCTCTCATTCTCAATTAGCAGCCATTGACATGTAAATTGACCACTATCTGACAAGAAAGGGTTGCTACGTTATATTCGCTGGGCGTAACCTCCTTGGTTTTATAAAGGTTTAGCGAGCGTTGGGCCGCAGTGCCATGAATACAGTGAACTAGTATATACCATGAACTCGAGGTGGTTAAAGGTGGGAAGTAGACCCAAAGCACAAGCCGTAAGAAAGTGTGCGTGTGCCATCTCTCGTTTAGGTCCTTGAATGTCCGCTGGATGGCGGTGCTTCTATATGGGGAATATATGATGAAAAGATGCGAGATGGTGGTACTTGGAGTGTTGAATAGATGGACGAACGGACACACAGACAGATGCATGGACGGATGCACGGATGGCTGCACGCACGGATGGACACATAGACGAACGCAGGACGGACGTGCGGATGCATGACGGACACACACACGACAGCCGATGGACGCACGGACGGTCACACAGAGGGACGCATGGACGGACAGATGCTTCGCCCCACTCTCCATCATTCACCCCGTGGATATGCTGCCATTATTTTTTTTATAAGCTTACAAATTCTATGGGAACTTATACGCTTTAAGAATGGTAAATTTAGAACGTAACATATTTTACAGGTTATCACGTGCACTCTACTGCAACTCAAATTCTGGTACTATTGGAAGTTGCTTCTGCTTCCATTGAATCAAAACCTATAGCATTTGCCCATGGCTTGTTTCAATTTAAAACAATATAGATCAGGTTAGTTAGATCATCATAAATATGATAAGTTTTCTTTATAATATGCGAATATGATGACATTATTCTTACCGAATTGCTTTCCTATTGGAACCTAAAACTCGCAATTCGCACAAGCCTAGTAACATGATTTTCAAATGATGCACAGCTTGATAAGTATCACATTCAATGATAGTCCAAGCACAACTGATGTTATTTTATGCATGACGAGAAATCAGTATAAGTATGGCCAGTAATGACCAGAAACGGAGAGTGTGACATGACTTAAATGACAAGCGAAAGAATGGTCAAGCATAATTGTGAATTGTAAATAACGGCCCTACGTTGCCATCTAAAGATGGAGTGTGAAATCTATGCTACACTGCAAAGCAAATGGCCGACTTTTAGCAAAAACAAGGTTGGGCCAAATACCTAGCTGTCCTCGGCAACAACTTATCTTGACATCGGAGCGAATGCTACAGAGGTGGGGCTTCCACACATACACGTTGCTCTGCAAGTAGTACGGCAGCTTGCAGCCGATTTGGGTTTCGCTTGCTTGCATCGTAAAAAACTCTATTCACGAACATGTGAATGGGAGAAACATTTTGGTGGTTTAGTGCAAATTTTACTGTCACATTACCAGTATATTTTCTTGGGGAACTAAACAGCGCGCTTGTGACCACACGCTTACCATGGAAAATGGGTTTGCTGAAAAGGTGCCGTTGTTTACGGAATGAAGAGAAAGGCATTCCTGCAAAGCGAACAATACTTGTATTTTACCTGCAACTTCCAGCATCTGTCCTAGTCTCATAATAAATAAAGCAGCATTTATTTGAGCGAGGCAAACAAGAAAATTATTAGTGAACTTGAGTACGGCCCTTTGGCGCAGTAGCAGGTATGCACTTCGGTTCTGTAGTTCCCACAGTGCCATCAAGGAAAGTTGCTGACGAGTGTAGTGAGTGCGAGGAGTATTAGTGGTTCGAAGTTTCACAAGCATGTGTAGCACAAGTCAAGATTAACTAGCCATAAGCACTATACAGCAACCTTTTATTCATGGTTTGTGACAAGCACAATGTAGAGGTCACTAAATAAAAACAAGCACGCTAAAAATTGTTGGCCTGCAGTCATCCACATAAACACACATCAGACATTGGTCAACAAACACATTACATTGGGATGGTACTGTGCCAGTCGGAATGTCCTCGCATAACTGCCACACATCATACACACTTTTTTGGCCTCCGTATAGCACATTGAAAAAGAGCGCGCTGCTGCAGCAGTGCTCACAGTGCCACTGCGGTACGTATGATTGGCCGCAGAAATTGCACCACTTGTCCACTGATGATTTGCCACAACCACTTGCTGACCGGCAGGGCTCTATAAAAAAATTGCTCGGATCTTAGTGCCGAGTGTGAAAAGCAAGTTTCGACAAGGAGGTTCATTGGCTCAAATTGTGCTTCGGCCAGACGCTGTGTCAAGTTTTATGTTGGAGTCCTGTGACGCTCTAGTGCTGCCTCTGGCTCCATCGTGAAGGCTAAGGCGTTAGACCAGCCCTTGTCTGAGTACTGATACTCCAAGCCATCCTCTTCCACTGCAAAGCAGGCAAGGAACTCGGGTTAGGGAAGACCGAAAGAGCATGCAGTGTCCCAGCAGACAGGCAGGCAGTCGGTCATGCAAGAACAGACTCCTCCTAAATACCACACATGCACAGCTTGCGCTTCACACAGATGAGTGGATTGTGTTTTGGGAAGGGAAGGGCTTCGAGGTGACACTACAACATGTACATAAGGTGCGGAGGGATTTGCTTGAGAATGGCAACCACAGTTAGTAAAGGTGATTTGTGCTGGAAAAGGCAAAAAAGATGACTGGACCAGGCACACAAAGCTTACTTCATTTTGCATGTATAACCCATCTCCTTACATTACTAAATCACATCATAATGTTACTTCACACAATATCGATTAAAAAAAAAGAGGTGAAAAGCAATCTTGCATGTACAAGTTCCTCGAACTCATAATTGACACTGTCTGCATAAACATCCTGCGATGGTTGGCACGGACCAGAGTTTCAAAACATTTTATTGTTACTGCCACAGTGGTGCAGTTTTCGAAGCATGTCGCCTCCAGATTGAAATAAATTATGGCCACACCACAAGGCAAAATTACTATGTAACCTGCACGCCAACTTTGTACATTTATGTCTTCTAGTTCTTGGTGTGAATACTATGCACACCTTTGGCCATGGAACATAATATTGCATGATTTTATATCTAGAGTGGCAGCACAGAAGTGCACAGCCACAACTGATGTTGCTACAGTTTACCAGACTGTTAGGCGAAAGAATGGGGACATGTAACTAACTGCAAAACAGCATATGTCATCTTCAGTAGGCATTTTTCATCATCATCATCATTTATTTTTGTACACTGCAAGATGAAGGCCCCTTATAGTACAATATTTACTCGCGTAATGAACGCACTTGCATAATAAGTGCACTCCAAACTTCAGTCAAAATCTAATTTTGCTTTCTCCCACGTAGTAAATGCACCCCCTACATTCACCCACTGCAGTCCTGCTAACCTGCACCTGGCGCCTCCTTGCCCGGTGGATCTTTAGTTTTTATTATTATGCAGACCCCCATCGGCACCCTCTGCTCGCTCCCACTCCCCCTTTCGCCCACTACCACGTGCCGTATTGTTTTTTTTTTTTCTATCTGTGCGCAGCATGTCCCCTGTCCTTTTCTAATTATCTGTGCGTCACATCGGGTTCACGAACGGTGCGAGTGTGAGACATCGCAGCTGATAAGCACACAGTAACGAAGGTCACGAAACTGCCTACACCAACCGATGGTCACTTCTGTATACTAAACGTTAAGGCCCACCCCCAGGCCCGTAATTTTCGAGCGACGATGACAGTGTTTGCTGTCCGCCATGGCTGGTTGCGAATTCGTTGCCATCGCGTCACAGGTTTTGGAAATCCCGAGAAATTGACTTGTTGGCCGGAAAAGATCGTGACAATTTCTGCAACGTGGCAGCACTCTATATTCTCGCTTCAGTTTGCAATTTTCTCTTCATACTTGTTACCAGCGTGTACTTCAAGAAACACAAAATACAGGCTACCTTCCTACAGTAATTTCACATACGAAAGCCGTACAGCAGCCGTATTTTGTCATTATTACTTCAATTGGCTTTTTTTGATGCCTTGATAGTAGCTTGACGCAATAATAATAGTGTAGTCGCGGTCATTGTGCAAAGTTGTCACGTAGTTGGCAAAGGGCATCGTAGCGCATACTTCTGGGCACCCCTCGAGATCGCAGGAGATACCATTGTTGCGGTTAAACGGTTGCGCGAAAAGAAAGCCGCGAAATGCTTTTGTGGAGTGCACGGGCAGTGCAGGACTGCTTGCATAAGATAGCGCTTCAACCACTGAATATGAGTGAAGTGCAACAAAGGAGCTGTTTCCAACAGCATACGTGTATGTCAATTTCAAAAGACTAAGTGACTTGACTTCTTTTTTTTTACATTTTACATTACCCAACATTTTAGCCCATCCCGAAAAAGTTTTCATATAATTTGCCCCGCATAGTAAACACACTCCCACCTTTGCTCTGTAGTTTTTAGAAAAAAAAAAGTGTCATTACGCTAACCTAGATTGTTTGAAATAAGAGTGTACTATGTGAACGCGGACAGGACAGACAGGGACCCTGTCTGTCCCTGTCTATCCTGTCCGTGGTCTACGTAATGCGCTCTTATTTCAAACAATCATGCATCACCACCTCACCCAATCAAACATATTGACAAGGTAACCTAGAACTCACTTGCCGCCTTGTGTGAGCTCTTCCCATTTAATTCTTGCAAACTTCTTAGTTTCGTCACTTCATCTAGCTCGTTGCCATCCTTGACTGCATTTCCAGTTCTTGGTGACCATTCCATCACTCTAATTCACCAGCATTGTCTGTCTTGCACATCACGCAGCCATACCAAGTCGATACCTTTGATTATTGTCAACTAGAAGATCCACTACCCATGTTTGCCCTCTGATCTTTCTGCCATCCTTGGATCACCCAACGTTACACCTCCCCTACCACTTACACTTCTCACGTTACACCCATGAAAATGGGAGCATGTATGCACAGTTTGCCACTTACACAAGCCACCATGTGCTGCCAAAATGAAATTGAGTAATGGTAAGTTAGTAGCCGGTTCTCCAGTACTGCATGGGAAACTAACAGGCATGCATAGATGCAGAAGCCAGTTGAGCTCTTGCGATGTGCAGCATTGCTAGGAATACTCACCAATGTGACAACCAGAATGCAAAGTATCCTCCTAGCTAACAGTAACTTGACCCTTCTCCAGCAATAAAAACACCGCACACACAATAGGGTGGCTCTCTAGATGCATGTGGCCATACCATGCAAACCCTTACAACTGTTGAAGTCCCTAAGGACAACTGAAGATATGTGCAACATTTCTCACAATGAGAAAAAAGTTGCTGTGAATTGACAGGCATACACATATACACCCCAAAAATGTCCTGGCAGTTTCATACTATCCTTGGGTTAACAGCAACTTTTTTGATATACTATTCTGGACAGTTGCTAGGTAACTGATGGCACCTGCAGCATTGTGCATGGACAAGGCAGTACTTAATATTTACACATCGTCAGTGAAAGCACTGTCGCATGCTATTTCTGAAAAGAAAAAAACAAAAGCCAACTGCATGCCATATCCAGCACTAATCTAGGAGTAGACACAAGATAAAAAAAAAATCAAGGAGGCACAAGGTAGGGCTTCATCGTACAAAGCAGTTTCTCAGATGACACGACCATATTGCTTGAAGATTTGTGTGAGTGCTTGAAGATTATTTGTATGTGTGATTTGTGTGAAAGCGTTTTCAAAGCAATGTTACTGGTTGCTGGTATCAAGGCTAAAGCAAATAGTTGAACCTCGGAAGCTGCATAAACCACACTCTCATTTATATGCAACTGAGCTATGACAGACAAGAGCTTTCTCCCGCCTGCTAGTCACACATAAACTGCTCTCAAGACGGGTTCTAATAATGGCAGTTGAAAATACAGAATTGTATTCAAGTCTTCTACATTACGGTATGTAGAAAGTGTAACGGCACACTGTGTTTCGCAAGCCATAAAATACAGGGCATCAAGGCCTTTCGTGAGCTACTTGAGAGGTGATAAGTGTTGTGTGCAAGGTGTCACAGCTGACACAAGTGTAGTGTTGTACCCTCATGGAGCTCGTCGGTTGTGGGACAGTGGCATGCTCATGCACGCGTCACATGACGTCCACAAAGAGCTCGCAGGGGTTGCCCATGGCCATGCGGAAGGACTGCCTACTACCGGTCAGTTCTTGAGAGCCCTCGGCACCGTCCACGCTGCGGCTAGACTCCGCGGGTGGTCCGCCACTGCCCCCTGCATTGCCACACCGGCATCACACCAGCTCTAAAAATGCCACCTGACACTCTGCGCTGTTTTGTGCAGCTCGTTGAGAGATTATGAGAAAGACAAAGGAGGAAGAATTTTCAATGACTCAAGGAGAAGAAAGAGATGACTATAACTTGAGGTGAGATATAATGCAGTCATAACAGTAGGCTTAAAATTTTGCCTTCTAACGTAGCCCAATCCAACAGGAGAGTGTTTCTATGCAATATCACATTCACATGCATTGCAGACCATTTAGGCATGTAACCTAGTTGCGGACTGCCTATTGCATAGAGTGATATGTCCTAACAGCAGCTTATCAGAATGCACAGAAGAGTTCATTAAAATGGTATCTGTCCTTGAATGATCAGATTTCACTGTGTCACACAGCTGTAGAAGATGATGTCACTGAACCTTGAGACGTCAAAACCTTGTTGTTGCCGGGTCTCCATGTTGCAAGACCCCCCTCATTTCCATTTGGCTTGTGCTCTCGTTGAGCGCATTCATGCATGCCTGTCTACATGGCTATATTTCTACGAGGCTGGTCAACCAAATGCTGTGCTTTCTTAATGAAGGACAATAGCAAAGAGAAAAGAGGAAGACACAGCAAAATCACTCTCAAAATTTATGATTCACAACATTGTTTGTTTTGAAATGAGAGCTCACTACTTAGACGCAGACAGAAAGACAGGGACAAGCGCTTCTAAGTAGTGTGCTCTCATTTCAAAACAATTATGTATCACCAACTCGCCCAATAAACCATATTGACAAATTACACCATAGCTGGCATTTGTTGTGAAGATTGGCACCAGGAAATAGCCTGAAATGGGAATGTATCTATGAGGTTTTACTGTACTGAACTAACATATTTACTCGCGTAATGAATGCCCTCGCAGAATAAACGCACCCCCAACTTCAGTAATTAAAATTTGGATTTTTTTCCCCCCGCATGATAAACGCATCCCCTACATTCATCTCCTGCAGTTCCGCTAACAAACACCTGGTGCCTCCTCACCCGTTCGCTCTCTTTCCGTTTTTCATTACTTTGCCAACCCCCCTCAACCACCTTGGCTCATTCGCCACCTCGCCCCTTGCGCGTGCCTATTGCTTTTTTTACTATCTGTGCGCAGCAGGTCCCCCCCCCCCCCCATCTTATCTATGCGCCTTAGCTGGGTTCATGCACAATGTGAGTGTAAAGAGATGTAGAGACATCGCAGCTGATAAGCACATAGCCAGCGAAGGTCACCAAACTCCGTTGCTTTCAGCGAAACCCCCCCCCCTTCCCTCTTTTTAGCCTTTCTTTTTTCTTCACTCTAACTGTTCCTTCATTCCCGGACGCCCCTCGAGATCACAAGCAGATACCACTCTTGCAGTTAAACGATTGCCAGAAAAGGTAGTTGCAAAGCGCCCGCCCCCGTGGCCCGAGGTCAGCTTGCAGAAGATAGCGCCATCAACCACCGGAAAATGAGTAAAGTGAAACAAAAAAGCTGTTTTCAAACAGTGTACGTGCATATGAAAGGCTAAGCGACCTAACTTTTTTTTTTGCATTAGCGCATTTTTTCTTTTTCCCGAAAAAGTTTTCATACCATTTACCCCGCGTGCATTCATTACGCGTTCCTTACGCGAGTAAATACAGTATCTTGTGATCACCTTTACGTCCAATATATCCAGATTTAAGGGAAGTCAAGAGTAATGAAAACATGTCCGACTGAAAATTTTCATTGAAGTGCTTTGCGAGGAACACATGGGGACAAGAAAAGGAGGCACACAAATAAGTGCAATCTAAATGTTTTATTTTTGAAAAAGCTTTGCTTAAAACCGAATGTGACCTGTGCAATAACAGCAGAGAACACACCATCCGCACACATAACAATTACTCTAGATAACAATGCCACAGGTCATCACGTCAACGCCCTAACAACCCCACCGGTGACAAATCACGCCTTTTCGTGTGTTAAGTGATGCCCACTGCGTGCTCACAACTGAATTGAACCACCTTTGCTAGAATTGATGCTGTTTCACTGAAGCGCGATACTGCCATGTGGAGCTGATCATCCCTGTCTGGTTGCGTGCAGTATGTTGCCTACTCGGCTCACACAGTCACATGCCGGGTCGTTTGCAGTAATGTATGCACGTGTTTGTTGCATTCTTCGTGCATGCTTTACTCGTGCGGCATATAGCCTCTTCATTCAATGTGATGAAGACATGTAATTGGCAAGTGGCCATGCACGACGCAGCGGCGGTGGATTCGCTAACGACAGCATAGCACCCCTGTACCACTGTCACTTCACACAGTTTACGTCAAATGCACAGCCAAGCAGATATCTGCAGATAACTGATAAGGTTGTCAGTGATTGGTCATAATGGCATGCTCATTGCTACCAGTCACATTGCCTTCGCTCTTTTTTGATGCTTATTCATGAAGGCATTGCCACAACTGCATGGGAGTCATTATCATTGATCGATCAGTCTCTGTCGTAACCGAAAGGCGCAAAACGTTTTGTGGCACCTTGTGGTGTCATTCATGCAAAAAAAAAAAAAAAAAATGCTTCCTGCATTTATGGCTTTTTGCATTTGAATATTTTTTTTAGGTTCATCATCGTTTCTCATAGATGAAGAGAACAGCATCAGAAAAGGTTCACTGTCATTCTGCCACTGAAGAAACATCTGCAGATTTCGGGTGCTCTTGCAGCACCCAAAATCTGCATGCGGTGCTTGCCGCCGTTGATGATAACATTGTTGCAAGTAAACTGCAGTGGAGTGCACTAGAATGCGAGCTTCTCACGCGCTTTAGGATTCCAGTTTAAAATTTTTTTTCCTACTTTGTATGCATAATATTTTCACTGCGATCATGTTGGAAGTGTTCATCACAGTTTCAAAGGACAGCAAAGGGAAATTGTAAGTGCACAGAAATACGGTCTGTATAACTGCTAGGTCGTTATAGCTGGGATCCAATATATTACGATATCGTGCAATATCACTTCTTTTCGGCCTGGCCACACCAGACAAATATAAGAAAGAAATAACATAATTTGAGAGCATCATGAAAATACCTCATACTGACACCAGCATCTAAAAATGAACACTCAAAGTTGATGCTGGACATAAATATGGTATTTTTTCATTAAATCAAAGTACTATTGTGTCTCACATAGGGTTGGATATTTTGCTTTTAGAATGTCTCTCCTTATCTCTAAGCACAAAGGCAACTAAATATGCATGTGGTTGACCGACCTATCTTTCATTCTCAGAGAAATGAGAATGAAAGTTTAGACGTCGGGAATTAAAGTACAGCAAATGTTGAATAAGGCAGCTGCTTGCTTTATTAAACCAAACATTCACATAACCACAACTGCAATCAAACTTTATTTAGGGAAACACCGGTTGACGAGAGAGGGCTCGTTTAGACACAGAGTTCAGGACCAAAGTGCTCACCAGATCCCGAATGGGTGCTCCCCTCACGAGCATAGTTGACGTAGGAGGCCAGTTGTGTCTCGGCAGCACTCGGGGCAGCCGTGCTGCCACACACGTACCCGGCTGGCAGTAGGGGACCCAAGCAGCCCCAGGGGGGCACCATGCCCCCAGCCCCACCTTCCTCGTCCTCTTCTTGAAGACGCAGTGAGCACATGTCTGAACAGGGCAGGGCAAGGTACAGAGTGTGAATCATGTGACCAAAACTGGATGTGAAAGAGGAGGGCTACATCAAAAGTAAAAGCTAGAGCAGTGTGAATAGCAAAATTCTGAGTGCAAAGCGAATTCGAATATGAAAGTTCGAGTGCAAATCATTTGAATATTTTCTAATACTTTAAGGTGAAATAATAGAAGAAAGGTTGCAGAGAATCCCTAAGCACATTCTTATGAGAAAGGAACATGGTGTTCCCTAATTGTTGTATTAGGGATGAGGCAATGCAGACCGACTCACTTATTTTAGGCTTATGCAAATAGTGAATTTCAGGTTCCAAGCGAATAGTGACTTTGGTCAAATAACTTCAAGTCAAATTAGAATAGCATATATTTGTCAAGTTATAACAAACGTGCCTAATATTTTTTAAAAATTGAAACAAAGCCTGTGCAAATGTAATTTTTTAGCTTCAAAGAAACTGGAAACGACTTTGAACAGCAGTAGCATTTGACTTTCGGTAGAATGCAAGTGATAACCTACAAAATATGTTACATTTTAATATGTGCAATATCTAGAGCATATAAGTCAGTAGAACATGTTTAGAAACTTAAATTCTTCACCTAACCTTGAAGTAAGGCTTTGCAACAATGCAAAGTTTGCTTGAACAAGTGTTTTTATAGCTTAGCATCACTTCACTTCAGTGAAACCACCTTAAAAAAAAAAAAAGGTAAATGTTTTTACGGTTTCGCACGTCTTCACTGCATAAAAACCACATGTAACTTATTATTAGTCTACATGTAACACAATAAAAAGGTGGTTTCACTGTAGTACATGGGTGCTAGACTGTGAAAGCATTTAATTTTATGTATATACGTTTACATGTAAAAGTAATTTCACTGCAGTGAAGAGGTTTCACTGCAGTGAAGAGGTGGAAGAAAACGCATATTCACGAGAAATTTGCTATTCACTTCGTACCCACAATTCACTATTTGCACAAGCCTAATGAGCATACATGTATAAGCTTCATTACAATTTTATCTTTGTCTTAAAATGTTGAGTTGTATTCACTCGAAGAACTAAACTGAGATCAGAGTCCATGGATTGTGTATTATGTTGTAGTGCCACCATCACCATCATCATTTTCTCAATCACCACGGCCGCGCCTCTCGCGCAGCTGATGCTAGCTCGAGCTGCGCGAGGATTAGAACAAGCTAGGCACTTGGTGTGTCGGACGTGGAAAGCCACGCGGCCTCCGCTTCAGGCCTGATAATAAAGTAGCGAGAGAACGACACGACCACGTTGGCCGCCGTCTCCGTCTTCCTCTCTCGCTACATTGGTGACCCGGAGAACACGCCCTTCGCCTGAGCGGCCCGCTGCCATGTTCCCGCAACTCTGCCCGCCAGTGGCCGCCGTTCCAATCGACCTACCCAAGGTATGGTTCATGCAGCTCGATGCCGTTCTTGCGCTGAATGGCGTCACGGACCAGCCGCTGATGCACGCCATTCTTCATGACGCCCTTCCGGTAGAGTTGCGTCATCTCTCTGCCACTTCAACCTCCAGCCAGCAGCCTTACGATGACCTCTGCTCTGCGGTGCTTGCCAGCTATGGCCTCACCTACCACCCGCTGCCATTTACCCGCGACTTTCAGGTTTTCCCTGCGTCGCCGCGTGCTGGACCCTCCGGCCTGAAGCTCTCATCTGACCGCAACCTAACTTCCCGACAACGTCTCCCTCCACCTTTGGTCCGGCCACTAGCGCAGTGATTCTCGCACCCGGTCACAGATCCGACGAGGTTCTTGAAGTCGTTCCTGCTGCCGACAACCCTGTCCACCACGAAGTGCGTTTTTTCGAAGTCCTCGGCCGATGGTCCTTCTGGCACGCTTGCTACCTGCACGTTTTTCACGAAAGCGACGGCACGCGACACCGTGGCCCCACCAGACTCCATGACGACCACCTGTCCGCCCGCTTCGGAGCCTGGCACAGGTGACCTTTCGCCCGTTATTGACTTCCCGACATCGAAGCTTTCGCCTTCAACAACGTCCGATAAACGAGACTTAACCTCTCGTCTGGCCACTAGCGACGCGTGTCCTGCGCCCGACTGCCCATCCGCCAAGGTTCTCGACATTTGGGCTGAATGCAACCAGTCAGCCACGAGGTTTGTGTTTTCATCGTCCTCGGCCGACGACGCTGCAGGCATGCTTACCACCGGCTCGTCTCGGCCGACCTCCATGGCTCACAACACGGCTGACACGTCAGGTTCTACGACGGCAACATCACCGAACGCCTGGTGGCTACCACGGACTATGGGCATTGTCACGCCCCGTAGTCACCTCCGGTTCAGAACCTTCCCCCTCCCCAGATGTCCGAAGGCGACTGTCGACCAGCCTCAATGCTGCTGCACGTCCTGCCAGCAACGACCACCATCGTCCTCGCAGTTTTCCCGCAGCTGAAGTTAAGCCACCAGCCATCAACCACGGCCAAGCTTCCAAGACGCTGCTACTATGACTGACGCCTTGAGGACGACGTGCCCGGTCGCTTCAGACAAGGCTCACCAGGCATACCACGCCTGCGGTGGAGCAATATAGGGAGTGTTCGGCTAGAGGCAGCCATCAATTATGCAGACCTGCACGCCAACCCTCGTGCGCGGACTACGGAGGTCATTACACGAGCACAGGTGTCCGTCCAATACTCCGGGCGAGCCCACGCTGACTGGGTTCCACCACCACCATCCCCGGAGCCTTTGCCTCCGGACGGCAACAACCAGACGTGTGTCACAACGCCAGCTCGTGTGCTCACAACCGCGACGAGCTCATACCTCATAGTGTCTACCACCCATTACCCTACGTCGGCGACGACAACGTGCTTGGCGTCACACATTGCGGCAACTTTTGAGCCGCCCTGCTACGCAGCCACGAGTTGCAGTCACAGCCCTGAAGACGGCCAAGCGCCTACTCGGCCTATCCGGCAGCAATGTCCCACCACTAGTCGTGTACCCGACTACCCACCGTACACTTGGCGGCATTGTTAGGACACGTTCCTGCGTGCGTCGGCACGTCTATCTATACCGGCACGTCAGACACCGCTCGTCTTTGAGGTCTGTGTTGCGTCGACCCCAACGTCAAAAGGCGCACTGCCGACCCTCTGCCGACGTTAGCAGCATGACCTCGCGACACACGGTCCACTCTCAGGCCTGTCCGACCAGGTCATCCGTGAGACCCGCTTGTCGGCAACCACAGCGACCCGGCACTTCCTTTCTTCGTCCCTTGCGCTTCTCCCAGAGTCGCCCACCCGGAGACACACTGCTTACCGATGGCCCATAAACGTTGACAACCTGGACTTGCCAAATGAACACTTTATGGATTGTCGTTCATGTATATAGCATTTGTCGCTCTCTTTCTTTTTTTCATATGCCTTCAAATCGCGCAAAGCGCTAGGGGGAGGGAGCCCTGTAGTGCCATCATCACCATCATCATTTCTCAATCACCGCGCCGCGCCTCTCGCGCAGCTGGTGCTAGCTCGAGCTGCGCGAGGATTAGAAAAGCTAGCGCGCACTTGGTGTATCGGACGTGGAAAGCCACGCGGCTCCGCTTCAGGCTGGAATAAAGTGAGCGATGAGAACGACACGACCACGTTGGCTGCTGTCCCGTCTTCCTCTCTCGCTACAATGTGACCATACTTCACCCATTCCTGTGGCGTTCCTTCAATCAAACGAGAAGTGATTCGTGAAATCAAGGAGACCAAAATCACAGTCACAGTCAACAAATCACAAAACTCGGCTAGCTGGTGTGAATCCAGTGTCTTTCTTGCACATCCAGTTCTGGATCGATCTATATGTGCTAAAAAATCACTATGGATCCACAGTTGCACAATTTGGAGAGAAATACCAAAATCCCCCCCTGTTGTGTGAGAGGTGTCTGTGGAGCGATCTGAATCACATCACGTGTGATGCGACTTATTCGTCCTCGATTGCATCAATACGCCTTTATGCTGCTAGTCGGGTGTGAACACTCCGCATCTGAAAACTGGAGCATTTTTCATAACCTGCTTTCTTTTCAGACTGCCTGTGATACAGAATTGATACAGTCAGTTGGTAAATTAGTAATGACAAGCTATAAGCAACAATCAAAGCTTTTGACAACCAGGTTGACCTCTGCACACACTCACCAAGGGAAAGGTCGCTGAACACGTAGTAACACTGCTCAGAGAAGGAAAGTTTGTTGACAGTGTGCCGAATGAGGCCCGCCTTGAGTAGCTGGTTAGCATACTTCTTGGCTTCCTTGCGGTCTTGAAAGCCCTGCACGTGTGTTGTGAGCCAGTCTACCACATCCACCCCTGCAACACAAAAGAACGCAAGTCAAGCCACTCCATTACTGTGGAAAACAGGACAGTACATTCATTTTCTTGGTCTCAGCAGAGGGTCCTAGTTTCAATTTCGTTCAATCTGCAAGCTAAAGGCTTCTGCAAATACTGAATTTTAGGTTAAAAGCAAATACGAAACAAAAAGTGACATTTGAATACCGTATTTACTCGCATAATAGACGCACTTTTTTTTCAGAAAATCCGGCTCGAAGTTAGGGCTGCGCCAATTACGCAGGGTAAAATTTTCGAAAAATTTTTCAACTCGGTTCTCGCGCTTTAAATCTGCACACTTGTCAAGTAAAAGGCGACTTTATCGTTTACCAATTAATTCAGCATAAAACAAACATACCTACGTACCTTTTAATGAACAAGCGAGAGCCATCAACTGCACACACACACGTAAAATTTATTTACACAAAAGTCGTAGCTGTTCCTTCTTTTCCCTATTCGGAGTCCGAGTCGGAGATTACACATTCATCCTCGCCGAGCGGGGATTCGTTTTCGGTGTCCGAATCATCCGCACCCCACAACATGTCATCCTCACTCGCATCCAGTGCGTTCGAGATACCCGTGTTCTTGAAGCTTTTCCTGACGACTTCGTCGGAGATCGCCTGCCACGCTTCCACGATCCAAGCGCACAGCATTTCCACAGGCGGCCTCTTAATCTTACCACCTGTAGTCAGCTGATGTTGTCCTCCAGCCATCCAGGTGGTGTACAGCCTTCGAACATTGTCCTTGAAAGGTTTATTCAAGGACACGTCCAAAGGCTGCAGTATCGATGTGAGGCCGCCCGGAATCACTCCCAGATCTGTGCGCAGCTCCTTTAGCTCATCTCGTATGTGGTCTACTAGGTGCCCACGAAAACTGTCCAGGACAAGCATAGACGGCAACAACAGACCACCCGGCCGCCGACCCCAGACTGTTTTCACCCAATCCACCATGAGTTCCGCGCTCATCCAGCCTTTTTCCTGGACTCTGACGTAGATGCCTTGAGGGAATTTTGCCTTTGGGAGCGTCTTACGTTTAAAAATAACGTAAGGCGGTAGCTTACGCCCATCCGCTGTCACCGCCAGCATTACGGTGCATCGTTGTTTATCAGTGCCAGACGTTCTGACGATAACGCTCCGTGCACCTTTCTCCTCCACTGCCGTGTTCCACGGCATATCAAGGCAAAGGGGGGTCTGATCAGCGTTGCCGATCTGGGACAAAATGAAGTCTTTCTGCTGTCGGAGCTTTATAACAAAACTGTGGAAGTCCACCACTTTGTCCTCATATGCTGCGGGCAAGCGCTGGCACAAGGTGGTCCGCCTTCGCAGTGCGAGGCCATGGCGCCGCATGAAACGAGTTGTCCATCCGAGCTGGCTTTGAACTCTTTTGCTTCGATGCCCTGCGCTTGGGCTATTCTGCGCGCCTCAGTCTCCACAATATCCAACGACACAGCAAAGCCGTCTTGTCGTAGCTCCCGTATATGCCGGACCAGTTGCTCTTCGACGTTCGGATACCTGCCGGTCTTGGCACCGCGGAAAGCCCATCGTGTCTTCTTCGTCGCCTTAAGTTTTTCTTCTTGGTCCCTCCAGTACCGAATACTGGTTTCTCCAACGCCGAAATGCCTGCTTGCAGCCCGGTTGCCGTGCTCCAGCGCGTACTGCACTGCCTTCAGTTTAAACCCAGCCGTGTAGCTCGCGTACTTCCCCATGGTGAAACCAAAGTTCAATACACAACCACAACATACGCACACCGCTTGCAAAATGGCGTTTCTTTCTTTTTCTCTGATGGTGGTGATGGCGATCGAGCCCCCGGCATTGTACACGTGACCTCCAAAAAGCGCGGCGATTTGGGGGGTATCAGTAATTGATAGAACAGCCGTTTTTTTTTTTCCGCTCATGGACGCCTTTTTTTTCAAGTTTTATTTCGACAAACACGTTGGTTAGGTCGTTGCACTTCGAATTTTTTTTATTTGCTCGTCGATTTGCCTTCTTTTTTTCTTCAGGGTACGGGGACCGCGTTCCAACTGTACCGCTGGGGGGTAGAATCGTTTCTGATCACGGCCAAGTTCGGGGTGTGCCTATTATGCGCGGAATTAAAAAAAATCGAATTTTCCGCGACCAAACTAGGGGTGCGCCTATTATGCGAGTGCGCCGATTATGCGAGTAAATACGGTAATACCGAATCGAATTCTAATATTGCACATATTACATATCATAAAGAAAATTGTGCATACTTTCACATAATACTTTAAAAGTTGAAACAGGGTCTCTGTCAATGCCATTTTTTTTGGTTCAAAGGACGTGGAAACAACTTTGAATAGTAGCAGGATTTCACTTTTGGTGGAAAGCAAATGATAAGCAGCAAAATACGTTATGCTTTAAAGTCTTGAAGCAAACAAATTTCTACAAATTTCTACACTTAAAACAAAAAAAAAAGCCAGGCCTGCACTGAACACGCAGCACTGTCACAGCGAAAGCCAGAAGAGCAGCCTTTAAGAGCCTTTTTTTTTAACTCTTTGGGTAGCTGTTGCAAGCACACTTATTATTCATTGTGTAATAGGCAGGCATTCACTGCCATCCAACGTAATTTTTCGGAGAAGCATGGTATCTGCGAAACACTTGCAACGAATTTTGTGCGAATCCTGTTTTCCATGCAGTGGCTGACGACGATAAATAATTATGCCTGAAATGGGTATGCGTCATAGTTAAATAGATGATGAAAAACAAGCTTTTGTAATGAGTTGGAGTATTGGACAACCTACTCGTTATGCAATTCACATTGTGTGATGCCTGGTTGTTCCTTTTATGTTCTAAAATGCTTTGGAAATCATATTAATGCGATTCCTTTTCCGACGTCAAGCCTGCCTAAAGCAAGTTTGCAAATGACTCCCAACCCCAGGCACGCCTCAGAGATAGAATACTGGGCTGGCACGCAGTGGACCCGGGTTCGAGTTCCACTAAGTCCTTGGTGTTTTTTATTTTAGTTTTTTTTTCTTATTTCATTAGATAGTGGTTACGGACACGGTGGCAACGGCAGAACACTACGATGCCGCCCGTGACCCATGTTGTGATTTCATAACAGCTTTCGCTGTAAAATTATGAATCGATGAGAGGGCAATATGTTCATTTAAACTTGAAGTGGAGCATCGCGGCAATGCGAATTTCCTTTGAATAAATGCTTTCACGGCTTTGCACTCCTACACCGCAGTGAAACCACATTTACAAAAAGTTATAGTATGAGGACTAATATACATTTATTTGTTCATTTCAAATACTTCGAAATTTTCAATAATTTAAATTTAGGTGAAAGAGAATACGAATACTGTGATACTCGTTCGAATATTTACACAAACCACATAGACCACCAATAAAGGACTGACATGTCGAAATGTCATTTCCCAGAACAGATTTTCACTGGCTTAAAACATGTGCTTTGAGCTATGTAGTAGTACACGGTCGAATTTCTTTATAAGAGACACTAGTGTGCCTACAGTAAAATACGGGTTGATAAGCAATGCATGTGCGGTACCCTGCTCACTGGAGATCTGATATAAAAGAAAAGAACTGATGCCCAGAACATGCCTCTTATAAAAGGGTTCAACAGTATAACAATGCAAGACTTTATGCAGAAGGGAGACACAGCCTCTACTAGTATTTCACGAGGTGGTAGCAAACGCTGTTTCGATAAAAGGCATTTGTGATATAGGAAATTGCGTAGTCCATTTTAGTTTTCTTTAAATGGCTAATTCTTTCGCTCACCTATAAAGGCCTTCGGGATAGTGATCTTGAGCCACATGCGGTCCCTCACGTCCAGTCCTGAATCGGGAGCTGCCATGGCTTTCACGATTGTCTCCATGTCAGTCTCCACAGTCAGTGGTGGCTCCTGGAGCTGCCCTGTGAAGCATAACATGCTTGGTTACAGTGCAGCTCCACCTAAACACAAAGTATTCTTCGCCCATATAACAGCTGGGAAGGTTTACCTCAAGGTACTGATTAGTGCTAACATTTTTTTCTTCTGTGTTTCCAATGTGCCCAACAATATGAATACATTAAAAATTAGCTCAACTTTTTATGGTAGCTCTGTCTTGGTAGCAAGTGCCAAAAACCTACAAAGTACTAGACACTTCAAAAGCTCACTAACAGTAGAGGCTAAACAATAACAAAAAAATGCGACACAGTCATGAAGGGTCTCATGACTGCCTTTTTGAAATTTATTTAACAATGCACAAGTATGGGCTACTTGGTAATCTATTGATCCTACTTTACTTCAGAGACAAGGAACGAAGAATCTGACACACAGTGCTTGTGTGTGTTATAATTCTTTGTCCCTTGTCTCTGAAGTTTGCGTTACAATAGCATCAGTTTTAATTATCAACAAGCTTGCCTCTTTACGACAGTGTTTACCAAAGCAATAAAGCTGTATCTGCGTAACAAAGATACTCGACAATAATAGATCACTCTACATTCACTCTGCCACTGACCTCACAATGGCAGAAGATGACTAATCATAGTTATAGCAAATGCAATTATATATGGAGCTCTGCTACCAGCGTCACTTTATTGGCATTTATGTAAAGTCAGAAAGTTGAATTGGGGGTGGGGGGCATTCAGGAAGCAACAAGCCTCGATGGAAATAGCGTATTAACTGCAACACACATTCCAGCAATGGAAAAAGGACAAATTTCTAAAATTATCATTGTGCAATGTTGCTAAAATAAAAATGAGCCATGTTAAATAGCTTAGTGCCAGCACCGATCAGCCCCAGGCACTTACTCTCTGACTCGGGCACCGACGAAGTGACTGACGATGAAGTGGAGGTGAGGGTGGAAACAGATGGTGGCCTCAAAGGCCCGTCGTAAAGCAGCGGTTGACGGAGCGAAGGCCCCGGGCCAGCGAGAGCCGCGAGTGGCCAATGGCAGAGGAAGAACCGCGTGCAGCCTCTGTATGTGCCACCCAAGCTCCTGGGTCGATGGGGCGCACGGGCTCGGTGCGTGGGATGGTGAAGTAGCCTTTAGGGTTGGGGTCCCAACACTTGGCCACCACCAACTTGATGGGGCTGCGAGGTCACACGACACATGCACTTATCCTATGTGCTTCTAACAATGCTTTGTATTTAACAGCAAAGCTTTACAAAATGTTCGGAATTTCGTCTGGCCTGTAGTTCCACACGCGCATGGCCAGACCAGGAAACGTGGACAACTATGACACATGACTGATTCAGCATCCGGAGCACAGTACACAATGCCACCACTCAGAGTGCACTTCGAAGCAAAATAGAAAAAAAAGAAAAGAGGGAAAAGAAAGAAATTTTAGGGTTAATTATGCAAACAAGACATGCACCACTTGCTCTGCCACTTCATTGAACGCAAGTGCACTACTCTGCTTGCTGCAACAATGAGCGACTGTCTACTGCGGGTGTGAAGCTTGCCTCCTGGAGGAACGGTAACAAAATTCTATTTCTTCTAACATGTCCAATAATTAACGTGTTTTAAAAAGTTAGTTTAGTAAGACACTCCTGATATTGCACCTTACGACTTCCAGTAATTAACCAACATTTTGAAATCGGACCTGGGGAGGTGTATTTTAAAGATATTCTACACTACACGCATCAAAACTAAATTTACATTTCTCGCAAAGTATCTTGACATATTAGAGGCAATGCAGCTGTCGAAAGCTAATTAACGTGTTTTAAAAAGTTAGTTTAGTAAGACACTCCTGATATTGCACCTTACGACTTCCAGTAATTAACCAACATTTTGAAATCGGACCTGGGGAGGTGTATTTTAAAGATATTCTACACTACACGCATCAAAACTAAATTTACATTTCTCGCAAAGTATCTTGACATATTAGAGGCAATGCAGCTGTCGAAAGCTCACAGAAGCAACCGTGCACTGAGTAAAGAAGCCAAGGAGGAATATGTAAAAAAGATTCATCAGACATTTGTGCCGAGCGATTTAAACTTGCAAAAAAATAAGAGAGAGAGAGAGGGGGAGGAGAACATAATATGACTGATTATGCAAGGCACTACTTTAAGGGTCATACGGCAACATAGTCATGTGAAGTGGGCTGATTTTTCACTTGTTTTGAAGGATGGTGACTCACCCAGGTTTTTGCACAGTCTCTCGTAACACCCGCACAGCATCGTCGTTGCTCATGTTCTCAAAGTTGATGTCGTTCACTTGAAGTATCATGTCGCCTGGCTCAATGCGACCATCCAACGCAACAGCACCCCTGCAACAAGTGAACAGACGCTCACTGAGGTCCGACTTAGAGGCAGACCAAAACTGCAGCAAGATGGTTTGAAAAGTATGACAACAGCATAGTCTCAATACTATCATGAATACAGTAACAGGCCATAGGTATGTATGTGTAACCAACTAGCCTCAATACGGGATGTTATTAGAAGTAAGTGTAACAGGCCATAGGTATGTGTAACCAACTAGCCTCAATACGGGATGTTATTAGAAGTAAGTGTAGTGTAAATATAAAAAAAAGAAAAGTGGATGAAAAGATAACTTGCTATAGGCAGGATTCCAATCTGTGACCTTCCAATAACACATCTGATGCTCTACCACTGAGCTACAGTGGCCATTATTACCTCGTCTACTTTATAAGGTATGTATGTACATTTAAACGTGGGTTAGTTCTCATTGAAATTATGTCTAACAAAGAAAACGAGCCTTTAAAATTTACGCTTTCCTTCATCTAGCCCCAGTAGCAGGTCTGCTATCAAAATTCAAGTCGACAGATAATTGAAACTGTACGTCTTGTCTTGGCCAAGTTGTGTATTTGAATGGAGAAGAACTTCAGCAGTTTTTAATACTTACAAACATTCTAAGCTCATTTCCAACAGAACCGACCACTTTTCAGACTGCTTACAAGAAAAATGTTTCACCATTTACGTTGCCTTTTCTTTTCGTGAGTCTCCAAAACTCGTGACAGCATACCACCACTATGGTTTGCACGAGAAAACAACACACCTAAAGCGATGACTTATCTTTGTACTGTGGTGTTTTACTTACAGCGATTGATAGCACGGGCACCAAAACACGATAATTATCTCAACACATCAACACCAACTATACACCAATCATTCAAAATATTGTTAATCACCTTAAAGTTGCTAATGCACATACAATGACTTTGGCAGCTGGTGCCTCTTTTTTTGTTATCATATACTGTATGCTGAATTGTATTTACCATATATTGATTAACTACAATGGACCTCTAGCCCCGCCACGGTGGTCTAGTGGCTAAGGCACCCGGCTACTGACCCGCAGGTCGCGGGATCGAATCCCGGCTGCGGCGGCTGCATTTCCGATGGAGGTGCAAATGTTGTAGGCCCGCGTGCTCAGATTTGGGTGCATGTTAAAGAACCCCAGGTGGTCGAAATTTACAGAGCCCTCCACTACGGCGTCTCTCATAATCATATGGTGGTTTTGGGACATAAAACCCCAAATATCAATGAATTACAATGGACCTCTATATAGTACTGTATTGCAAAGTTATGGGGCAGGGAAGTAAGTAGTGAATGACTCGCACAGTTTCACCTTCACCAATGAAGAGCCATCCATTGCGTTGGAAGTTGTACTGTACTCACCCTTTCATGATAGAGCCCACATAGATGCCACCATCTCCACCTTTGTTCGATTGGCCCACTATGCTAATCCCAAGAAAGTTGACCGTATCTGCAAGTATAGCACAGAAACTTAGCACACTTCTGCACAAGGTACACCATCCAGCAAAAGCTTGCAGAATGCAAAATTTTTGACAAAATTGTATTCATGCTTTGTCCAGGAACACAGTTTCTAATCAAGTGTACCAGCCTATTCTTGCAATCTCTACAATTTTTTGCTAGAAATGAAGTGACATGCACTAACAGAACAGCAGTTTGCACTTTTAATGGAGCCCACGTCCCTTAAACTTCTTTGCTGTTGGGTGCACAACCCTCTGCAGACAGTGCCTGAAAACTTGGTACATCCTAAGATGCCAGAAGCATACCAAGACCTAGTTACCGCAGGCTCCCTAAGCACTTGGTATGCTTAGCTAGAAGTCACCTCTATCATTTCATGAAACTACTAGATGAAATTCAGGTGTATTGAATTTTCCTTACACAATGCCCAATGTCTGAAAAAGAAAAAGGGGGGACCTTTTTCATGTATCCATGCGTAAGTGCAGTTCTTCATACTAGTGACACAACATAATAAATGCACATTAATTTCAGTTATAACTATAAATTTTATATATTAAGAAATCAAAGCAATAGCCTAAAGCTCATGCTTACCCAAGTTTAACGTGACAGTGATGATGTTTAACGACAGCGTGCTGTCCGTGATGCTGCTGATTGAAGAAGTCTGAAAACACACGCGATAAAAGTACAATACAGTGAAACACTGTTAATACACACATGCCGGGGACGGCGGCATAACTACGCACTAAACGCACTACACATTAACCACCAGTTACAATGCGCCATCGCCGCCATCGCCGCCAACAAAGGAACAAACTCAGTGCAACGGGAAATATTGCCTAAAATGCCCACCACAAAGCCATTTCTTTATTTTCGCCAACAAAGTGCACAAAAGTTTCGCACTCTCGCACTGATGGTATGCAGTGGCGACGCCAAATGGGCATTTGGAAACTACTGCGGGATACACAGCGTGGTACTTTTGTTCCGTGGTCTGCTTCTAAGCGAAAACTGGCGCGGTTTTCTTTTTTATATGCGGTACAGTTGTAGAGAGCCAGATTGTTTAGTGAGGCTAGTTGCGTGCAGCACTTCGCTCACTTATCGCACACTGTGATTGCCGATCCGCTTGCTGTAGAGTACACCCTCTCCGCTTCAGGCCATGCACAGATGCGGCGAGTAGGGCAATGACGAGCTTTCCACAAGCAATGTGCTCTCCGTGATGCTCTAGCAGTCCTGGCAATGAACCGAAGCGCATTTGGGTTGTCGCTAAATAAAAGCATGCAGCATGGTTACAACAACACCATGCTTGCTATACGGTGCACGTGTTGACATAATGCAGCAAGGCTTCTCGGTGCCCACGACCCACAATGCTTAATTCCATGACAGCGAGCAGTTTATGTTTCTGTAAAACAGTGCACGGTTGAACACGGTCCCGCACAACGAAGCGGCAGCAATCGGTAACCCAGTGCATTCAGGTAGTCGCCTACTAAATGTGTGCAGTAGGCCTCAAGTTATGCTATCCCACACGCGTGCCTGAGCAAATAATCGGGTATGCTTACTGTGCTAAGGCTTTCGTCGGCGATAAGTCATACCGCCGCGTTTGTCGCTGGTTGCCACCTCACCTTCCTTTTTTTCCCATATGATTATTCACAATGTCATTGCCGCGATCGCACGGTAGTTGCAATAACTTATCGGTTGATCTCCACACTTATCAACATGAGAAAAAACCGTTCCCGGCACATTGTGGCGTCTGCAAGTTCAGCGGCACAGTAAGATTTTGTGGCGCAAAATGTTAATACGGTATGCAGTTAGTATGCACTAACCGGTATACATAAACCGCACATCACGGCTTAAGCGGTCTGCGAATGCATTAGTCTCTATGAGACTTGGTCAGGATTCGTCACTACTTCGTTTTAACTGTTAGTGTGCTTAAAAGCGGGTACAGGACAAGCAAGGTTTGGACTGTATACGGTAGAATTCTTAGTAAACGAAAATCTGTTAAACGGAACTACTGCTTAAACGGAACTACTGCAATGCGTGGTATTGGGCTTGTATTCCGCACCCATGTTCACCTCTCATTAAACAGAACTCCTGTTAAATGGAACATACTTTACCCAGTCCCTTCAGGTTCTGTTCACTGAGAGTCTACTGTAATTATGATGGTTATAAAATCAAACTGAAAGCTGAAGGTTGGTGGCTAGTATTACCACATCTTGTGTAACACTGCAGCGTTCATCATTGGCGCAACCGTGATGAATGGTGCAGGGTAATGTACACTGGAAGCGAGTGTTGCCTAACGAGATCGTCGCAAGTGATTGTCGCTACTTCAAGGAGAAAAAAAGGCATATGCAGGCCGGGCCCTGTGCAAGGCGACACATTGCTCAGTAGTTCCCGATTCAAGACAGCTGCGTCTAGCATGGTGTCGAGGAAGCGCAAGCCCTTGCACTACTGGAGCACTACTTGGGACAGTGTGGCGAGTGAAACGGTTAGCAATTGTTCCATGATGTGCGTTTTCAGTGGCAGCTTGCAGCGGAGCATACAGAGCGCAGCGCAGACGACCCTGTGACGTGTGTGTCTGACATAAATCACAACATCAATTGGGAGTTCTCCTTTACTGGTGCCAATGCACCCTTCGCTGAATTCATCCCGATAGACGACACGTCTCGACTTGCGAGCCGCAAACTGTTGCAGAGATTGTCGCAGAGGCGGTAAGGGCGATGCAGAGAAGGAGGTTGGGAACGAGCACCAGAAGATAGTGGCGAGAACGAAAGAGTGCGCTGACCGGCTAACTTTGCGCAAACCCTTGCTGAACTGGAAGAGTTACAAAGCTTCTCTTGCACACAAAAAAATTAAAATGCGAACAAGGGTCTACAATGTGTGCTGAAGCAGCTTTTCTTGTCAATGGGTGGGAGGCAGGCAACAGAAAATTACAATGTTTCTTTCTTTTTAGAGTTCTTTGCCCTTCCATCTCTATATGGACTTCTAAGCCTCAATTTTTGCTGGATTCGAATAGTACGTTTTCCCAGATCGTACGTTTATCTCCCGCATTTTAAGGGCGAAGCTCCTTAGGGCGTGGGCTGTGCGTCCCCTGTAGCCTGTATGTAGCCACCTCTAGTTTAGTTCTTGCAGTGTTCACTAGATGGCGGGTACCGGTCTCCTTTATGTAGCCACCTCTCGTTTAGTTCTTGTAGTGTTTACTAGATGGTGGTACTTGTAGCTGATGATGAAAAGATGCAAGATGTTATAAACTAGAAAGCGGTACTTGTGGTTGATGAAAGACGCGAGATCTTATAAATAGGAATGATGTCACATATGGCGCGTGTCATTAGTTGAAGGCAATCGTTCGATTTAGTGCGGCGACGTACGCTAGGGGAGCGTTGTAATAAAATCCGTTCGCTGTTGGCGCGCGCTCGGAGTCGCCGGATGGATAAGGCTGCACAGCGGAGAGAGCGCAAGGCGGCAGCAGCGCGCGCTCGCAGACAGAATCCCGATGTGCGAGCGCGCGAGGCAAGGGACATCGCAAGCCATCCATCGTCTAAGAACAAATAAAAGTTGATTTGTGTATATACACACACAGTGTTTCTCCCGTCTTTACATGATGATCGACTGGGCGAATTACACGGAAGATTCACAGTTTACCGATGAATCCCTTCGGAGCTTCGCCCATTCATCATCATTCACCCCTGTGAATATGCCGTAATTTTTTTTTTATAAACGTATCAATGAGGTTTTACTACACAGATATAAACACACAGACAACTATATATTACAGACGGTAGCTGAACTGCTCCCCTCTCCTCCCAAAAAGCTGGCTATGACCTAGAGTTCATAGCTTAGTTGATAGGCTGTAGGATGTAGCCCTACATAATCAGTTAATTTATGCAGCACTACTGTGATAGTTTTTTACCAGCATTGCAGCACCTTAAATGCCTGAAATCATACAGGCAGACATGCACACATAATGCTGATACAATTTATACTTAGTGTAAGCAATCATGCACTTATCTAGTCCACTGACAGTCTGTGTGAAGTGTCTCAATTTTGATTCTCCGTATAAGCAAAAATACATTTAATAATGTATAACCCTGCCTGTGTCTCTCTAAGAATATTTTAAATTATTCTTGACACAAGGCATGAGAACTCCAGTTATGCAAAGTTCTCCATCCTACACACAGCCCCACAAGCATATTTAGTGGCAGGAAATTACTAAATACAGCCCCATAAAAATTTCTAGCAGCAGAAAATTAAACAGCCGACCATATTCAATGAGCCACACAAATCACAGTAAGCAGGCAATATGTCATGTCAAGTTGCGAGATCATCAAACATTCTTCTCACCCGACTCATGGGAGGCATCTTCTTTCGCCGCCTACGCCGGTGCCTTGCATAAATTCGAGACACGCTACTCTCCTCAGTGGTGGTCGAAATCCTGGCAAAGCATAATTCAAGGAAGGTTAAACGCTGAGGTGGAAGAAACATTTTCAGAAGACAAAGCTAAATATGGCTCTAATCAATCTGGCCATATTCAGATATAATTATTATAAAAAGGCATCTATATGTTGCAGCTTCCTATTTAAAAGTGCTGCCTAAAACTTCATCTCTTACTACCCATTGATTTTTAGCGTATTAATCAGAGCAAAGTTTGCAACCTTCGTGACTACAACGCAAGCATGCCAATGCAGCTGTACAAAGCCACCATAAAGTAAATGGCAGCTTGAATACTTTTGTGCTATGATTTACAAGGTTTTTCATAACAGTGTTGGTGCACAATGTCATTACAGCTACAGTTCGAAAAAAAAAACACCACTATTTGCCATTAGACACATACCCCAACAATGCACATATGGATCAACAATCAGTGAACTGTGCTTTATGTTTTTTTCATGGATCTTACGTAAATTGCCAAGAAAATGCATTTAAGCTACTGTACTAAATGCTCCTATGCAGAAAACATTTTCTATATGCCAAAGTATTCAAAGGGACAATAAAGAGGAACAATGACCTGGCTTAGATGGATAAACTGCACTCTTAAAAATTCTGATGCCGTAAGTTTCACCGTCATAAGTTCATTAATAGCAGCGAAAATCAAGGTTGCAGTTCCACTTTTAAATTTCGCGATAAAATCTCCACGTGTGATGTAATAAATTCAAAATGTATTTTTTGTATTTTAGCGATATTTGCTCCATGAAATTTTCTGAAACTTTGTATGCTAGGTGTCTAGCCCCCACAGATGACAATGTACTTCATTTCTATCAATTAGAAGCATTTTAGAAAGCGGGTAAACCCCTTCAAAATTTATGACCGTCCTGATGTTGGTGAGGGATAAGGTGGTGTCTCTACTGCATTTTGTTTTCGTGCATTTTTTTTTGCTTACCAAGCATTGTGCCACGGTTAGAGTGGTGTTTCGGGATTGTGAAATTGTAATTTACTAACATGCAAAGAAAATCATTTTGCTCTTCAGTGTCCCTTTAATTCACGTTATTTTGGGTAAATTATTTGAGATAGGAACAAATTAGTACACACAACTTACCGGCTGGTAGTCTCATCCTCAGAGTCTAAGAAGCTTGTGGTTTCTATGTCACTGGTGGTTAGAACCGAGGCTGCCCCTGGCTTAGCTGCTGCATGTCCATTGGAACGGCCGGCTACGAAGAACACAACCAACGCTTTACTTATTTGTTTATCAGCAAGATATAAAGGACCAAACTGGCCAGCCAAGAAAAGTTAAGGACATGCTTAAATGCTATATGAGGACATCTGAAAAGTACGGAGTCAAGCTAGAAGACACCCTGGTATTGTAGTAACCATTATATGCAAGCTTTAATGACAGAAACGTTCTTGCACAACAGCAAACAATGAAATTGTGGAAAGCAAAGTGATAAAGAAGCTTTATGATCCCCAGATCAGTTTGTTGCAATGACTAGGAATGGGTACACAGCTGTTAATTGTACAAAAAGTCAATTAGGCCCCATATTAAAATAAATTTCAACATTGCAGCCTGTTCCTGAAGAATATGGCCTTAGATTATTACAAATATTACAACACTTGCAACATTATGCAGAAGTTTCAAAGTGCCAAGGCACAAGAAAAAGTGATGGTATATTTGGTTGGCTGCTCCCTTCCTTTGGCTTGGAGTCGCCAGATGCCGAGGCAGGCCGCAATCAGAGTGTGAGAGGCCGTGTAAAAATCGTATACACCTGCGATTTCAGAGCAGTGTGCCAGTAGTGCCACTGTACAGAAAGCGTGAGAAGTCGCCGGGTAAACATTCCTGCACAGCATGGGCAGCAGTATATAGAGGTCCATTGTAATTCATTGATATGTGGAGTTTTATGTCCCAAAACCACCATATGATTATGAGAGACGCCGTAGCGGAGGGCTCCGGAAATTTTGACCACTTGAAGTTCTTTAACGTGCACTCAAATCTGAGCACACGGGCCTACAACATTTCTGCCTGCACTGGAAATGCAGTCGCCACAGCCGGATTTGATCCAGCGACCTGTGGGTCAGCAGCCGAGTACCTTAGTCATTAGACCACCGCGGCAGGGCTATGGCATAAGAAAGTGAAACTTGATATTTGGCAAAATGACGAATCGTATAACTACAATTCGTAATATTTAGGTATCTTCACGTGCTTAGAAACCCGAAAAATTCAGTGATTACCTTGGTTGTACAACCTTTTGTCCACAAACTATAGAGTAGGTGAATGGCACACCAAGGTTTACAAGTGCTTAAAGGCAGCATCTGGTAATGAGTTGATTTTACATCAGACAAAAGACATGACATGTTTCAGAACAACTAAAGGTGTTATATATGCACTATATTATAAAGTCCAGTGATAAATTCTTGAAATTTCAGGTTGCCGTCTGCAAAAGTATACCAAATAAATACAATGACACATTATGGTGGGTTCATTTAGAAGCTTTGTTCTTTCGGCTACCTACCTTTATCTCGATGACGGCCAGGCCCTCTTTGATGGTGGTGGTGGTGCTCTGTAGGAGTAAATACATGTTATAATTAAAATAAAATGAAGTTTTGGGTGACGACCCCAATCTCATTGTATTGCAAAGTAGCTATGATTACATAAATATGTTCCTTCAGAGCATACCCAAATCCAACTACACAACCGTTTCCACATGCCACTGTCATTAAAATGCAACTACTGCTGTGAGGAACAAATGTAAGACTTCAAGTTTGGCAATGCAACCCTGCAGCCACTTGGCTACTGTAGTGAGTTGAGAGGATTAAATTTTGTACTCAATTTCTCAAGGTTATCAACTAATAATAAATCATACATGAATACTTGCACTGAATTCGAGCATGAAAACTGAATTCCAGAATGCAATATTTATCTTTCACTAAGCAACTGAGGTTTTCAAAAAAAAGATGCACATTTTTTTTTCTGCCTAAATAAAAAGGATATCAAAACAATTACACTTACGGTGGAAGCCATATGCCCCACAATACTAATACAGCTTTTCCTAAAAAATACTAGCAACTTCAACATAAACAAAACTGTAAGGTAACTAATATATCAAGAAACAGAAATGCTTTTATTTTTTAAAACTTGGGAATAAATCAAAGTAAGCCTATATAATGAAATTTAGGATCACCATAGCCTTTTAGGGCGTAACTGAATATCTAGTTACAGCAATGTATTTAAACAAATGCTTTACTTCACTGTACTATGCTCACCTCGCCAAGAGAAGATACGCTGCGCAGGAATCCCACAAAAAAACAGTAAGACAGCAGAAACAAATGACATGTGAAGATGCGATACTTACAAGAGCCAGACTAGATGGAGTAGTTCGTGAAGTGACACGAAAGTAAATAGAACAGCCATAACATAACAGAGAGAAGGAGTAAATAGACGTTTTTGTTTCTGCCTTACATGTTGGAGCTGACAGGAAATTGAAACATGAATTCCCTTATCCAGTTAAATAAGTGTTTTACCTTTGTGGGAGCTAATGGCAGACTCCGACTCAGTAAAGCTGGTCTCTGCTGCATCGCTGCAAGGAATAAGATCAGAAATGTAGGACACTATACAACACTACAAATGTAAGATTGCACTGAAAAAAAAAAAACAACATAGTTACTGCTTTTAACAACTCCTAGTTTGAATGACTGTTCTTGCACTAAACAGTGAGAGACGTATCAAATTATTGCTTCTTGTTGATGTTTCAATTAACAGAGACATAGCATATACGAAATTAAAAACTAATGCATAACTTTCACTGATCTCCATAAATAATGGTGTACCATGGGCTCGAGTTATCGCTAACTGCAGGCCTTTTGGTTGTAATTCACAATGTAAAGTAGACATGTGCACTTTGGTAACACTCGCCCTGTTTATCATACCAGTGCATTTTATAGTGGGGAAGCTGCGGTCTAGAGTGATGGAAAAAGAACAAAGAAGACAATCATTCACAGACTGTTTTACTTTACTAGGAGAATTAAACACTATTACATTTGGTTTAATGAGAGTCAGATCCACTCAAAGTAGGGTGCCTGGCCTTTTAAATGCAGTAAAAATTTAATCTGCTAGTAAGTACTGCACCTGAGAACTTCCGACACTGACCCTGACATTCCCAATATTTTCTGGTGTACAATGACACCACACATAAAAAAAGCTTTCGCATGCAGCAGCTACAGCTGCACCCGTTTCGGAACTTGCTTTGTACTTACACTGCAGCCCTGCCCAGGAAACGTCACAATAACAAAGAGAATCTGCAAGAACCTAATGGTACAAGTATGATAACTAATGTAGTGTTCCTACTTAAAATAACGGAACAGCATTAAAGCTTCAGTATGGAACTGGCGTCCATCTTAATCTGCTTTATTTTTCACTTCATCCTCCTCTTCTTTCCTGCCCCGGCCCTCGCGCTTCTTCATCTTCTGTCCAAAGGCTCATACCGCTTCACCCTTCCCGCTTTCTTTTAATTACCCCTCCTGGGTAATACTTGAAGACATTCCCAATTGAAGCACATTCAACAGATCCACGTTCACCAGTGTACCAGACAGTCTTCAAAATTCCGTTCTGGGTGGCTGTCTTGGTCACAAAGTAAGGCCCATAAAATTTGGCACTGGAATCTCTTATTCCTTTTCTCACTAGTACGAGGTCGGTGACTTGAATGTCTGGCATGTCTGCTCGATGCCTCTTGTCGAAATTCTTTTTCATTCGTTTTCGGTACCTCTCCTCCTGTGATTTTTGTTGCCTCTCCTCGACAATCTTGAGGTTTTCCAAGAGTCCCAACTCACGGTCTGCCTGCAGAATAGGGGTCTCTCCTGTAGAAGCGTACTGTGGACTGCACCCCAAGCCACTGGTGTAGGATCGGTTATGATGTTTTACGGCTGCTTCTAAAGAACATTTCCATCCCCCAGGAAAACTATCGTACATCTTGATGTATTGTTTCACGTCCCGTATGGCACGTTCTGCAAGCCCATTCGCCGCAGGATGGTATGGCGCACAGAACTTGATCGATACATTGTGATCTCGAGCCCATCTTACTAGCTTTTCACTCTTGAACGCGGGGCCGTTATCGCATACGATTGTCCGCGTAGTTCTAAACATGTCCCTTTCGAGAAGGGTTATGACGCTATTTGCATCTTCTTTTCCTGCTCGTGCCGCGACCATCCTGGTGCATTCATCTATGGCCAGCAGAAAAGCTTGCGTTTTTCTGACTCCTTCCCGTTTCTTGTTAAGTTCGGCGAAATCCAGGTGAACTACTTCAAAAGGCACGTTCGAGTGGCAAGGTAGTATCATGGTGTCCGTAGGCTGTTTATACTTGACTTTGTGTACTTGACACACATGGCATGAACGAACGTACTGACTAACGTCTTTCTTCATGTGAGGCCACGTAAACCTCTTGACCAACTTGTTGTAGGTACGCCAAAAGCCGTCGTGTCCTCCAGATTCTGGGCTATCGTGGTACAAGTAAAGCACTTTGGAAACAAGAGTTGGTGGGACTTGATACCGACCTTCCGTAAAAACCAGTTGTTCTGAGCCTTCCCACAGCTTCACTTCATTGATTTCTTCAGATTTTTCTGTGTTGTTTTGTACCATCAATCTTGATAGAGCATCTGCATCGGTTAAAAGCGGTCCTGGTCGGTGCGAGATGGTAAAGTCAAATTGCTGCAAGTAATTCACCCATCTGGCGATACGCCCTTTAGTTTGGGTCATATTCAAGAGATGAGTGAGTGCCTGGTGATCGGTGAACAAAGTGAACTTCGTACCTTCCAGGTACGTGCGGAAGTAGTCAACGGCCTTCAGAACCGCCAGTGCTTCTTTTTCCGTAGTAGTGTAGTTTGTTTCAGACGGCTTGAAAGTGTAACTGTAGTAACCGACTACGTGTCGCTTTTCTCGGCCAGATGCTTCAATACATTTTTGATACAACACTGCACCAGTCCCATAATGTGAGGCGTCAGTGTTCAATTCAAAGGGTAAAGTGAAATCTGGTATACGCAGAACGGGGTCAGAAGAAATTCTGTGCACCAAGTCACGGTAGACTCTCTCACATTCGTCACTCCATTCAAAGGGAACTTCTTTCTGCGTTAAGCGCGTGAGGCATCTAGTTTTGACAGCAAAGTCCTTTATGAAAGATCGGAAATGTCCTGCCAATCCCAAAAACACACGCAGTGAATGGACGTCATATGGTTTCTTCAACTGGGAGATCTTCTCGACGGACTCTTGTTTTGTGCTTTTGGTGTTCCCATCGAAGACTCTTCCAAGAAACACCACTTTTTGTTGAAAGAATACACTCTTCTTAAAATTAACCTTGAGATGTGCCAAGCTCAAGGCGTTTAACACCTGAGACAGATGGTCCTGATGCTCAGCCTCTGTTTTGGAGAAGACTATAATGTCGTCTATGTACACATTACAAAAAACACCAAGGAATGGCTTTAGGACGTCGTTCATGATCTTCTGGAACCACGCTGGCGAGTTTTTCCAACCGAAAGGGAGCCGGTTGTATTCGTAGAGATCGAATGGCGTGATAAAAGCGGTGTACATTTTTGTTTCTTCGGTTAGTGGGATCTGCCAGAAACCTTTGCATAAATCGATGCGGGAAAAATGTCGGCAACCCCCGGTCTCATCTATAATTGTGTCGATCTTCGGCATAGGAAATGGTATGAGTTCTGTCTGACGATTGAGAACCCTGTAGTCGGTGCATAATCTGAAGGTTCCGTCTTCTTTCGGTGCGATCGTTATGGGAGAAGCGAAGGGTGATACCGAAGGTCGTATGATATCAGCATCTAGCATCTCCTGCAACTCTTTCTTGAGCCACATCTTTCGCTCCCTTGACATATTGTAAGGTGCTTTCCGGATGACGGTCTTGTCAGCGAGTTCGAAAGGAACCTTGTGGGACTTCATCGCCTGAGGATAGCTTCCTATGCATACAAGTTCAGGGTAGGTCGTTGCGATATCCGCCGCGCAC
The DNA here is from genome assembly GCF_013339725.1 of Rhipicephalus microplus. Classification (NCBI taxonomy): domain Eukaryota; kingdom Metazoa; phylum Arthropoda; class Arachnida; order Ixodida; family Ixodidae; genus Rhipicephalus; species Rhipicephalus microplus. Next base: position 222,602,059 of record NC_051165.1, on the reverse strand, counting down.
TTGACAACTCGTAGATTATCTTGTCTACCTTGATTTGTCTCGTTCCTTGCTACTCCTTCTACTAGAACCACATCGTCCCAGTACACGTTGATCTTTAGTTTCTTTATATCTGGTCTTGATAGCAAAAAGTCGTACGTTACCCCCTCTATCACCAACACTTCGCTCTCTATTTGCTGACCCTGGAACTCGATGTTTACCAAGGCCCACTGATCATGCAACGTTACTTTTCCATCATAGCCTTGTACTCGTAGAATTCTTCCACTATGCAAGCGATTTGCATCCACCAGCTTGGCATTTATAATGGACACAGAAGCACCGCTGTCTACCAGAGCCATCATATGTTTGTTTCCTACTTTGACGGGAATGTGAAGTAGGCTAGAGCAACTTAAATAAACAGTCTCATTTGGAGTCATCGGGTGGGACTGATCACCCTCGTTTATTAGTTTTTTTCTGTCGAATACTCCTGAGCTTCAGTGTCGATATTATTCACTCGACCTCTTGGAACACGCCAGGGCAAGTTATCTGTGCGAGTTGCGAGGTGGCTCGGTTCTCGCTGAGCGCGGCTTGACCAGTCCGATTTACTCCGACTGAAACAGCTGCTTGACTCGGCGGTTATGGTTGTTTCCGAAGCTGATGGTATGTTCTGAAGACACGCGAGGAGGTCATCTAGAGTCTTTGGTGACAGTATTTGCACTTGCTTCAACACGTTAGTGTGCAATCCATGCATTATTAAGGCAACTACGGCCGTAGATGGAAGCAAAGGCTCCGCCAGCTTTAAAAGACGGCGTTTCTCAAAGAAGTACTCGACAAGGCAGCTTTGCTCAGACTTGAAATTAAGCGCCGTGTTCCATCTTTCTACTGGATTGCTTCGGAATGCAGTCAAAAACTTTTTCCTCCACTGGCTCCAAGAGTCGTCACTGTCTTCCAGAATGCATGTTTCATACCACTTTCGCGCAACACCTCTCAAGTAAACGCGCATGTTGGTGATTTTAGCCTCATCAGAGAGCCACTTGTTTTTTCCAGCGGCATATTCGTAGAAATCAAGCCAACTTTCTGGATTTGAAGACACACCGTCGAAAGCATCAGGTTCTACGAAATTAGGTGTCGGTCTCTCAGCATTCAGAGAGCTTATAAGAGATGTCATTATTTGGTTTTGTTGAAGCATCTGTTCCTGTTGCAGCTGAAAAGCTTTCAAAACGAGGCTCACCTCTTCCGTCGAAGATCGTGATCCTGAGTGTTTTCGACGCGCTGGTTCAAGAACTAGGTCGTTGAAGGTCGCCACACGCAAGTTCACTTTCACAGCACCTTTCCGTCGTAGTTCAGTAGTGTCTACGGCTGCCTTTTCCACAACCAGGTTTACGAGTTCTTCCGAGCTGAGCTCACGAGGTAAGTCTACCGCTGCTTCGTCTTGAACTTGGTACTTCGAAAAGATGATCTCCTCGGAGGTCTCGTCTATGAAGAACGTCACCCACATGATGGCTTCGATGGCCGGCTGCGCCAAAATAATGTAGTGTTCCTACTTAAAATAACGGAACAGCATTAAAGCTTCAGTATGGAACTGGCGTCCATCTTAATCTGCTTTATTTTTCACTTCATCCTCCTCTTCTTTCCTGCCCCGGCCCTCGCGCTTCTTCATCTTCTGTCCAAAGGCTCATACCGCTTCAACTAATAATAAGCTCACTGTTGTATGTAGCAGTGAGTTGACGTTCAGGCTTATTGCATGTATTATCTGGAGCTCCTGTAACAGCATTCATTCATTGAGCAATAACAAATGCCAGTGAAATGAGAAGTTACTCACGGAAATGGGCGTGGCCGGTGTGTTTCAGTTCCTTCAGACACAACGCTGCTCCCATCTGCTGACACAAGCTGAAAGATTATAGGGCACACAGTGTTAGCCATGATATTATTGCCTAAATCAGTGCTACAGTTTATAATACACCAAGTTGTCCCCATGTCATTGCCTGTAGCGCAGAGAGCACACAACCCCAGGAAAACTCGCGCCATACGTACTTAAGCTGCTTTGTTGAACGAATAAAAAATTTCAAGTCACTTCACTACGCCACGTCTCACCTTTTAATGATATTTTAACCAAAGCCCTTTTGACACATTAATGTCGAAAATTAAGAAAGTGTAATGGCCACCCCCATTTTAATACTGGTGCCTAAGGGACAAGCAGTGATATTGCATTAATTACATGGACGTGTATGCAGATAATCATTCTTCTTTAACTTAATGTCCAGTAGTGACGCTGCTTCATCTTCTTCACTATAGTGTCAAACCATTGCGTGCCTATTGCCTGAAAGTCTAAAAGTGAGTCTCCATTCTTACCCGTTCAGAGAAATTACAGAACTGGTTAAGAAGGGGCCATTTATGGTAATGAGCCAACTAGCCATTTAGGGTCATGAGAAAAAACTCCCGCTAAAAAGCATGTTGATATGCCCTGTGAACTCGGTCAGGAAGTTTCGGTTCAGTATCCCAAGACCTAAACGCTGTGAGAACAATTGACCCTTTACATATTTAGACATTGAAACGGTAACATATCTGTGATCAACCTTGCACACACACACACAAAAACAAGAAAAGCGTCACGAAAGGGGCAGTAATTAACTGTTGCGCTCACTCTACTGCATATATAAGTACAGTCCAGAACTTAAACATCAAAAAACAGCAGCACAATTGCATTTACTGGCACAGTTGATTACAGAGCATGTGTGTTTTTATAGCATGCACATTAAAAGCATTATTACAAGGCACTGGAATGATTATAGATGAATACCAATGAAAGTAATTGTAGGAGGACGCACATAGCTTCAATGACAACAGAAACTTGTGACTATTACAGTTTACTAGCTACAATGGAGCTTGTAGATTTAAACACTGAGGAGCTTCAGCTGTTACAGACAGTGCATTTTTTGCAGGAGTACAAAGTACAAACACCAGAAGCATCCAGCATATTTGAAGCTAAGTTAACAAACTATGGCTAAGTAACATGAAGGCTTTAAATGAATTCATTTTGTTCATTTTGATTATCTAGTATTCAAAAGCAGATGAACGATTTGGGACAAGAAGAGGAGTTTCGCTCACCCATGAGACCACACGACCATTGAAACAAGGCAATCGGCAGTCATCTTCAACAATTTCTTCCTTTACAACCCTGTGCAAACAAGAAAATAACACAGATCTGAAGGATTCGCACAGCTAAGCAAAGTGTAATTTCAACCATGTGCAAAACAGACTACATTTTTAACCCGTGTATCAAATACGATTGAGTCGCAAGTGCAAATATTTCAGTGACAAAGCAAATATCGATATATTGAAATCGTTCCTAAACTTCTAACATTTCTGCCTAACTGAAATAAAGTGAAAGGCCCAACAAAAAAGGGATACACTCGGAAAGTCAGGCCATTGATTACTTCATGCTATGTGTTAAAAAAAAAAGGCTGTTGCATTTTTTTTTAAGTGCCCACTCAGAAATTTTAACAGGAGATAGAATGGAACCAGGTCTCCCCACAACAGTACTGTTGTTTGCACAGCTCAACATTTCAGTGCTCACTGTTCTTTCAAAACTGCAGTTCCAAAAAAGAAAAAATATAGGGAGGCACCGAGAATGCAGTTTAGCTTGGGCTATTACAGTTTACAGTTACAATATACATAAGTCTTTTACATCAGTTATAGCAGGGCATATGAAGAAGAAGATACCACTACAGTAGTTTTAAAAGCATCATTTAAATTTACTGCTCAGATCATCACTGGCCAGTCCTATATTGTTACATGAAAAATAATGGCACCATTACGAATGAGAGACGCTTTTTCCACTTCACAGGATACAGGAACAGCAGCACCACATGAAATACAGCTAAGACTTTACCTAATAAAACCCGATATTACAAACTTCCTGTAATAACATGTGACTTTCCATTCCCCAGCAGATATACATTAACTTCAATGTTGTTATCAACTTGAATTAATAAAACAATGATAACACTGAACCTAATCTAACAAAGTTTTTACAGAAATATATTAGTAAAAAAGCAGCAATATGTTTTTTCTAATTTTCGTAGAGACAGCGTTTCTTCAGGAGTGCACAATAACGTGCTGAAACATCTAGCCGCCCTAGCCTAAAGTTTTATTTTGACGAGGCTGCGCACCATGCCCATGCAAGGAACAGCTGACTTAACAGTGAGCAGTTTTTTTACGTACCAATTTACAAAAGGGTTGGTGGTGGATTATTGCCCTGCAAATGCACCCACAAGAATATGGTGGTTGTTTTTCTTTTTGATGCGATGATTTGTGTGACAGATGGTACTGATCACCTCCTTACAACTTTCTTACCCTGCCTGATCGCACAGTCACTGCATCGACCTACCCATCCTTTCATATCGGCGGCTTGTCATAGCTTTACGTGATGGTACCCTCTGCCGCACATGGGTGGCTCCATGTCCCGTGTGCCTTCGCAGACTTTTCAGACAGGCAGGCATGTGATAGCGGCAAATAAAATGTCCTACATTACAATTTTACATTCTGAAGGACCGAAAGATCGCCTTCTCAATTTTACAAACTTTCCAATTTAAAGGGGTCCTGCAACACATTTCCAAGTGACCGTGAAATGGCTTCATTAAAGGAGTTTACTACCTCAAGAATCGACCATTGCAAAAATGTTTAGGAACTGTCAAGTATCAGCACAGTTCGGATTTTTCACATGCTGTAATTGCTTTCTCTTTTCTTGTCCTACCGAAGTAAAGAAACTGTATGGCACGGTAAGAGTATATCAAAAAGCAGCTTTTCACAAGATTTGCCCGAACACATTAAGCCTCCTTTTCTCTTTCGATATGCACATAGTTGATGCAGTGTTTTGTGAACCTATACCAGTGGCACACGGGCAGTTTTGATCGCGATCCGGGCTGATTGATATAGGTCTTGGTCACGATCAAAAATGATCACTGCTAAGCGGAGCGGTAAAAACTAATCGGCATTGAGTTTGCCGCAAACGCTCAACAAATCGCGATCTGGAAGCCAGATCGAAATTGTCATGATCCCGAACGCGCAACGGTAAGTGAGCGGGCTTTCGATCCGGACCGGCCGTGAGGTTCAAGAATCATGTACTGCAGCAAACTACATGCTGATCGCAAATGAAAGTGCTCGTGTGACACCGGTATCGATACAAACTAGCTTGGACCATGTAGCAGCGACCACTGACGATCGAGATCGAGAAATTCGATCAGGACGAGCCCTGATCACGATCAGAAGTGTCCGTGCGTCACTGGTATCGGTTCGGCGCTGACGATAGCCAGACACTGCACGCAGATTGCGATTAATGTGACCTTGTAGTACTAACCTCATTCAGATCGAGCCTAATTCTGATCGACTCTGATCACGATCGGTGTCTGCGTGACGACGGTACAAAGCAGAAATAATACCTAACTTTGCGGATGTATCATCTGTCAAAAGCTGTAAAAGCAACATCGGTACAGACTGGATTGGGCAACCGCAGGAAATAGTCCCCGAACGAGCTAATATCAAATCGCGCGACTTTCGGCTCGTCCTTTTCCATGTAATTTGCGGCAATAGATGCCGCAAGAGAACATTTTTGTCAGGAAGGCTGTCTGAGTAAAGTCTGTAACTTGCTCGGCTTTCTAAACTTCGATGCTGTCCAAGGCGCGCATAGCTGCGACTCGCGCGGAAAGCACCGATGTCCGTGAACGGCGTCAGTGCAGACAACAAAGGCGGGCCCGTCACTACTCGCGGATCTGTGAGCGGCAGGTGCTCACGTGCACTGCACAAACAGTGCACGCGTGCTTTTCCTCTTCTTTAAAATTGGGGAGTCTTTTTTTGACGGAGTGCGCTAGCTTACCCGAAATCATCGTCCATCGACTTGAAGAAGAACTTGAAGTTGGGCCTGTTGAGGACATTCTTGAAGTCGGCGAGCGTCACGCGCTCGGGCGGCACGGGCACCTTGACGAGGTACGGGGTCTCCTCGTCGTCGATGTGGTAGATGATCTTGGTTTCTTCCATTGCGCGATGCGCTAAAGCGGCATCTCGCATGAGCCGCACGCCAATATGGCGATAAGCCTCAGTGCCCGGACCTCACAACTCGGCCGTGTGGAGAACCTCCATCCCACTGACCACACCTTCGGGGCGGCCGCACGTCACAGAAAGCACGGCGGTCGCCCTCTCGTCCAACATCAGCTGTGAAACGGAGCACGCATGCGGGATCGCGACCGTTCGTCCAAACCGAGAGTAGCCGGAGAGCAAACAAGCTCGAACGCAAAGCACCGCCACGGACCTCGGCCGATCTCCTGCCGAGATCTCCCAGCGTCCGGGTCACCGATGAGTGGAGGAGGGAACGCAAGCTGGAACTCGGAAGGCGCAGCCTCCCGGGATTTGCTCAGATTCCTAAACGATTGCGCTATGATTCAGAATGCAGCTTCAGTGAAGATCCAACATAAATAATCAACACGGCGATCCCCCCGTGCATCGGAGACAGCGGAAGTATCGCCACTTGCCGCAGCCTCCACCAGGGACGTCGCGTACGAAAATTGAGCCGCCGTTATCGAGAGCGATATGTCCCCGATTCAAAAGATGAGAACTGTCAGTACTGTCAGTAAATGCACTCATTAATAAGCCATAGAACCTACAACCATATTAGAGTGAACCATATTAATTAACAGCACACATGTTTTGCGTGTAACTGTGTATAAAGTTATAAGTCAAATACACATTAAAATGATTACTTTATACTTGTATGCACATTGCAAACAACAATATTACTGCGTGTAATAATTGAGTAAATATTCAGTGATGCGTAAACGTCATAAACACTTGTTACTTTTCTATAAATAAAATAAGGCTGGTAGCGCCCTCTGCAATTTTTTTGCTTTAAGGCGTGAAAAGCAAATGTAGTCTTATTCCTTTCCTAGTCTGGGTACGCGTTCTGCGTGAATGCAAGCGAGATGAAGGTGAGAATTTGGAATTATTTAATGGTCCATAAGATCATTTGAGATTAAAATAGTGTTCCACATAACATCTTGGAGGTGGCGTAGGTTAAATGACATTCATTTCTACCTGAATTTTAATGTTTAGAACTCTGATTTCTCGGATTGCCGGACTGGGTCTGTGCCGGACGGTGTGGTTGATGTTGGTTTAAGCAAGTTCACCGATGCTCGAATTGTCAAGCTACGGCAATCGAGTCGCTGCCGAAGGAAGCTGAGAAGTGCGACCGCTTGTAAAAATGAGTTGTCTTACTTTGGAGCGGTTAGGTGTCGCGATTGCCGACGTGTGCCTGTCGAGCGGTGCGTGTAGCGCACCACAGTTCGATGACTGTAGACTAATTCCTCCTTTATTTTTGTCCTCCCGCTGCTATTTAGCTGAACATCTCCTACCCAGCCACTGGCTGCCAGAAACTCATCGAAGTTGACGATGAGAAAAAAGTACGCATTTTCTACGAGAAGCGAATGGGCCAGGAGGTCGAGGCCGACGGTCTCGGCGATGAGTGGAAGGTGAGTTCGATTTCACATTGAAATTTCTTGGTTTAGCCGTTACTGTTTAGTCGAACAAGTTGTGTTCATTGTGATAAAAACATGAACTTAGTGGCAGTGAGAAGCTGAAGCAGAATAACGACGTTTTCATGCCATGTGCGCCGTCCAGCTGACATGTGTACGATCGTCGAATTTGTGGGACGTGAAATGCACGCTGTCTAATATGGCGCTGACATGTTCTGTGCCCGCTTACCTAGACCACGTTAGAGCGCTTTATATTTACGGCGAACTTATTGTCCAGGAGTACTAGAATAGCTTCGGGACCTTGTTGACTGCTCACATAGTTGTCCGTGCGATTGAACACATTGTTATTGGACTGAATTGACTTTTAGCCTTAGTAGTTTGAGGATGTTCAACTGCGTGAAGAGTGAAGTTTGAACAAATCGTGCTGTTTCTGCAGTGCGCAATATGTTCATAACTGGAAGTTCCCCATTTTTAAAAAGTAAAGTTGAAAAGCAGTTGTCAATTCGACCTACATGACTGTCAACCCCATTGGAAACAGTGTAAAAGCTACATGCTGTACTGTGCATCCCATGGTCAAGCATTTTGCATTTTATCAAAGCCACAGCTTTCAGTACATACCAAATGCTTGTTTCGTGTAGTTTGGCATGGAAAGCCGTTCCGCCTGAACAGCTGTGTATGAGTGTCCATGCAGTGCCGTCTCGATTTTCTTGGCATGTCAATTATATGACTCGAAAGCTCTTGAACATGTAATACATTCAAATGCATCTGTAATTACTCTTTGCACCTTAAATATTGGTATGCAAGTCACTTTGAATAAAGATTGCATTGTTCAGTAAAAGCTTAATTCGTATAGGAGGGTTGCACGTGACGTCATCCGCTTGAGGCGATAGCGGCGTTTGCCTCTACCGCCATGTCAGTGGTCTAAGCGCGCCCTTTTTGAAGTGGCGAGCGGCAGTGAGAGGTTGTGTGCGTGCCGCTACGTACGGTACCAATGTGGTGAAATTCCACTGAGTGCTTACGCGCGTGACTTCCGAAGTCCGGCGAAACTTCGCTACGAACATAAGGCTCACATTTGTGGCGGATATCGACCCGTTCGACTTCAGCAGCGGTGAAGCTGTGTGGCATGTGAAGCGTTATTCCCGCATCAAGCTCACGGACATTAAGGACCACCTTGTTGGCGGCACAAGCTTTGCAACAAGGGACGAGCTTAAAGCCTGTAAATTGATGGACGCCCACAACTATGTCACTAGCAGATGAGTCCAACAGCACCGAGTTAGAGACCTCGGAGACGGCTGCCGTCGGAAACATGACTGGTTCCTCTTGCTCAGTGTTCAGATAATTTTTTTTTCACCGCGGTGGTGTCGTTTCTCGAATTCTTGGTGTGGAAGGGCTTCACCATTTGCAAGAGCATGTGAGGTGATACAATTGTCATAGTTCGTTCGTGGTTGAGCTTAAGCCGCTTGCGATCAAAAATGCTCTTTGCTGCAGGGTCCAACGACGCGCGTCGGGCAGTTGCGCACCCAGAGATCACATACGGTCTCGTTTGTAACTGATCGACGTTAATGTGATATCACCGTTTATGTGCTCGGCTCGTGAAAGCATGGGTAAACAAGAACGCACTGTGTCGCTGACTGTTTACTAACACACCGAAATCAGTAACACGCCGCACCTACCCGAATGATACCACTCATAAGTAGCGATCGCGGTCGTAGTGCGCGCGCGCTCGTCTCCTGCTGGGTAAACAAAGCTTCATAGCACGTCGCGAAAACCTAAGTTTCTCACCTCAAAAACAAACATCTATGATGTTGCATAGTTTCTGAACACTTACCGGAAACGAAAAGAAATGTTTGACGCACAGGCGGTATAGTGTGTGGCGTAGCCATCCCACCCGAACCTTTTTGATTGGTTTACATTTTAGGTATGAAAAAAAAAAGCCGACATCAGACGCATTCTCGTCACCAGCCTTCTTACTCGAGTGGTTGTAGCAACCAAATATGGCACAGTTCATCATTATGACCACAGGAATCTTGCACAGGCGCGCACCCGTGAGTGTACCATATAACACCCACGTACTAGTGTACGTTCTGCGACTGCTTGCCCGCGGCGGCAGAGAGAGAGACCACAAAGATGGATGCGCTGCCTCTTCGACACTGGCGCCATCTCGTGGGCCACGCCCCTGTGCAACCCTCCTATATAGTGGGACCACAAAGTAATGTACGAATTACAAATTATCAGAAATGTCGAGAAAACAGATAGCAAATGCACTTTCACTTTAAATCCTGCTTTTATTTGGCATAAGAGCAGTGTAAAATATGCAATTTCAGTAATCTTGTGAATTTGTGCTCAATGCGACCACAGTATCAAACTCCCATGTTTAATTAGTCCAAAATGCATTCTGCATTTCTCTCTTGTAAAATACTGCCAGCATCTTCATACGCATGTGAGGATAGTTTTTGTAGGTAAAATTGCCGACAAATAACTATGTAGCAAACGAATTTTATGCCAGAATATTGACCGTGGCTGAAAGCTTTTCATCAACAGCTTCCACCATGCTTGAGTATTTCGACAAAGTGTACATGTTGCATCAAGTACACTGCTGAGTGCTGGATCTGTGTGTGGATAGCAGTGTGTCACTTCGGTTGTCTGCGAACCCAGTTCTTGCTCGTTTGCATCACACATTCGCAGTACCTCATGCTTGGCGTGTACAGAGGATCAGCTGAACTAACCGGGTCGTGGTTAGATGTAACTGAACTTGCTTGATGCTCACTGGCACCAAGAAACGCTTTTGAATTATTCAGTTTCCCTGACTATCGAGCTTTTGCTGTATGCTGCCTCTTAGGAGCACTCTTATTGCTTAACAGTGTATGTCTAGCGATGACAACAATATGGAAAAAGAAAACATACAAGAAGCATACAACAAATGGCAGCAACTCGCAGAATGGATGGTATTGGGCTGCAGTTTCAAATTTGAATGGGAACTGTTGTCATGCAAAGTATTAACCACACACCAACTGGGCACGTTCAGTGGTCACTTAAATTAGCCTTTAATGAGGAAAGCATGAAAATAAAAAGATACGCATCTAGAAATATGCACGAGATGCTGGGAACACCTCAGAGATGGGAAATTTTCATATTACTGCGCACAAACTAGTAGAGAAAATGTGAAACAAGTGCATCGGTAGTCCTGTAGGGCAGAAATCCTTACCAATATGTCAGTGGTCTGAAAGAGTTAAGGTATACATTGAATTATGAAACAAGCAGTTGATTTTCATTTATGAAACTTTATCAGTCACACTGACATGGCTATTTGGTGTTTCTCTAACACCTCAGAGATTGGAAATTTGCATTTACTGCGCACAAACTAGTAGAGAAAGTGTGAAACAAGCGCATCAGTAGTGCTATAGGGCAGAAATCAAGAACTTACCAATATGTCAGTGGTCTGAAAGAGTTAAGATATACATTGAATTATGTTACAAGCAGTCAATTTTCATTTATGAAACTTCATCGGTTACACTGACATGGCTATTTGGTGCAGCTCTGGAGCTGCCCATAGAAATGCAAAGCTTCAAATAGTACTACCACCAGTATTGGCTGCAGCGAACTTCTAGTTTGCTGCTGTTCAATGGGAGTGTGATGTAAGTCGCCCTTGGAGACCTGTTTTTCAGCAGGCTTCGCTTGTCACCCATATTCGACAGGTGCGGTATATGTCACAGAGTATGGGACTCTGCACGTTGTCTTTCTCATGTCTGCTGCATCATCATGATGTCTAATTTCTGTTATGTATAAATTTATTATGGTAATCTACTGTAAAAGCATTCCATTAACAGTACACCTTAATGATTGTAACTAGGATAATAGACGGGAATAGTGTGGAAGGAAAGAAAGCATTATGGTATTAATTTACAAGTAAACTGTGATTGGTATCGGCTGAATGGCATATTTGAATTTGGTCACAGGTTTGTTGTGTCTGACATTGTGGAAAACTATTGTACAGCGTGTGGTACCAATGTAAAGTTCAAAATCACTTACGAAGGTTATTCAATTACTGTGTGCACTGCATGCAACCTCACATTAAACTTTAATATATGAGAAATTGTGCAGAAGAATCAGCCTATTTACTGGGAAATGGAAGTCTTTCACTTTTGTCAAATCGTATTGATGTAAACGTGACGCACGCATTGTTGTTCATGACTTAGCAGTAGTAACTGCATGTGGATAATATGCTTAAAGTGGATTCACCACGTAAAGCTCATGTACATTGTTTTGCGCAATCCTTAGCTTTGCAACTCTTGTATGGGTCAAATAACTTAGCTTTCACTCTTCTACAGTATTGTTCTCTTGAGAATGCTTCTGGATGTTTTCATGTTAGTACCTAGTCATTAGCTTAGCAGTGTTTGTCTGTTCACTTTTTTGCCAGTTATGTGATAATCGGAGCTTATGAAGAGGCTTGTGAATTGAGGCTTGCAAATTGAAACACTGCGAGCTTGTGTTCCTCTGCTTTGCAGGGTTACGTGGTGCGCATCTCTGGAGGCAACGACAAGCAGGGATTTCCCATGAAGCAGGGTGTGCTGACCGCTGGGCGTGTGCGGCTGCTCCTGTCCAAGGGCCACTCGTGCTACCGGCCAAGGCGTACCGGCGAGCGCAAGCGCAAGTCGGTGCGTGGCTGCATTGTCGATTCCAACCTCAGCGTTATCAGCTTGGTGGTCAAGAAGAAGGGCGAGCAGGAAATACCTGGCCTGACCGACACAACTCTCCCGCGCCGCCTCGGACCCAAGCGGGCCAGCAAGATCCGCAAGCTGTACAACCTGTCCAAAGAAGACGACGTGAGGCAGTACGTTGTGCGTCGCCCTCTGCCCCTCAAGGAGGGCAAGAAGCAGCGCTCCAAGGCGCCCAAGATCCAGCGGCTCATCACGCCCGCCATGCTGCAGCACAAGCGCCGTCGCGTGGCCCTCAAGAAGAGGCGCACCCAGAAGCGTAAGGAGGAGGCTGCCGACTACGCCCGCCTCCTGGCACAGAGGGCCAAGGAAGCCAAGGAGAAGAGGCAGGATAAGATCCGTCGCCGCCGCTCCGCTTCCCACGGCCAGAGCCAATCGTCCACTCAGGCCTAGTAGGCCAATAAAATATTATTCCAGACTTTGACACTGTCGCCCAGATTCTCTTGTTTTGGAACTAGCACAAGTTTTTCTTCACACGAGGCTCCTGTAGTGTTGACAGGCTGGTAAATAAGCCACATGCCCAATGAAGAGTGACATCGTAAATTTTCAGGTGCATTTAGTTTCGTTCACATGAAGTCAACCTACGCACAAGCCCTGACAATTAGAGTATACTTGCTTTGCCTCTTTAAATCATTCCCTACCATTTGCAAGACAACTCTTGTAAAGAAATTAATTTTTTTATCTGGTGCTTTCGTCTATGGGAGCTGCAATGTAGGCACTTCAGCCTGCATGGAAAGGATGGGTAGTACACGAATTTGTCATTAGATTTGGCGACTCATGACCTGCAGCCACTTTCAGAATATGCAAATTTCCAGCAGTTCCACTTCACCTTGACCTTTTAGGCTTGGCAACCCAAATTAAAAAAATGAAGTTTGCAACATGAAGCCTTTCATTCGAAACAACATTGAAACATGAAGCCTTTCATCCGAAACAAAGTGAAAACAAAGCCACAAGTGCATGTAAAGGTTGCAACTACAAAGGCTAAGCAAATTCGTGTACTAATTTCCATGGTGGCCGAACGATTGCAGCACTAGAGTTAATATTGGGAAACTAAAATGCGTTGACTTTACACAGGGTGCCAGCTTGCATCTTTTTACCACTGCCTCGGCAGTGCAGCCGTGGCAAATAGGCATGCTACGTGTATGCACTGTTTGACAGAAGAAACTGTGTAACTCAAGTAATTAAGTCTCGCTCGCAATTTTAATTAAAATGTAATTAACTATAATTAACTTTATTTTAATACGATGATCTCCTAGAACTCTCTACATTCCTTCAAAAAATTTCTTCATAATATGCAGACAAAAGCAATAGCATAAACTCCCGAGTGCAGTGTCGCCATAAAAACCTAGCTCTCGATGCACTTTTTTTCTTGCTTCCCACATCTCGTGGCAAGCATGGCAATTTCGGTATTGTGATGAAGGAATTTACTAATATGAAAAAAAAAAAAAACTGCTGTCTTGCTAGTGTCCTGTTAAATGTTACCTTTAAGGTCTCTCCTATGCAGCTAAGCAGGGGTGTAGCCAAAAATCTTTTTCAGAATGTGGTTCAACCATGTACGTTAGGGCACGTGTTTGTATATGTGCATACATATATATGAAAGCTAAATTGAAAATTTTCGGAGGTTTTGAACCCCCCACCTTGGCTACGCTCCTTCAGCTAAGAATGTGCCTTACGGTGTACCACTGCAGGTACATAGTTCACATATCCCTTCACAACGACCAACCCTACGAACCATTTGTGCGCTGTCTTGGTTCCAAATTAACATATGTGAGGTGGCATCTTTTAACAGGCAAATTTTATAGAAGTACACCTCTGTTTATCTGAATCTTTCACAATGGCAAGGTGTATGCACCATTCCCTTATCAGAAAAGACGAAAAACATCCCTTCATCTTTGAAGCTTTCGTTCTGGCTACAGCAGTTTTCCTGGCCCCAATATCAAAGGAGCTTCAGTAACACTTCTTTTGGGCCTAGTTTGCTCATAATCATCTACTTCTACATCGCAAATGCCAACACACGACAAAGAGACAACACATACAAGCTCTGGTGTGTGTAGTCTCTTTCTTTGTGGTGTGTCTTTGTTTGCACTCTAAAAGTGCCCCAATACCAAAGCCTTATGAAAATAACAGAGGACAGTACAATAAAATGAAAAGGCAAAGTGTGCACGAGCTGTTGTAGAAACCATCAGTAGCCTCCGCAATTGTCCCCATTGCAAGCTATAATGAAGGGTCTTGGAATGCTCAATACGAGCATGTTTAATTTTTCATGGAGTGAAACCAAGTTAGCAGTGGCCTGCTTGGTAGAAAAACCTTATTTATGTAACTCCATACCTTGATGTAATGCTAATGAGTGTGTGCTCAGCCAACAGCTGTGCATGGCGGAAATGTTGTAGGCCTGTGTGCTCAGATTTGGGCGCACGTTAAAGAACCCTAGGAGGTCGAAATTTCCGGAGCCCTCCACTACCGCACCACGGCATCTCTCATATTCATATGATCGTTTTGCGACGTTAAACTCCACATATCAATCATCAGCCAACAGCTATACAAAATTAAAGTTATTGTGAATGATAGTGACACCTCTGCACTGCACACATTGTAAAATGCTAAGCTGCTTCGCGAAAAAACAACAGTGCGTTTTGAAGCTGCCACAGTCCCTTCAGGCACAAGTTACTTTTGGTGAGCAAATCAAGTTCCCTGTAATGCATAATGTGTTGGACACTCGTGGCAAGCAAGTGACAAGAACCAATGACAGTTGAATTAAAAAAATTTTTGGCTTTCGTGGTTGTGCATGCAATCGATAATGATGATATTCAATTGTTAATGTTTTGGTGTCATGTAAAACTAATGCTAGCATCATTAATTTTAAATTCTGGTGTTAATCAATGTGTCCATTTACAAACAAAACAAATTGGCAGCATGCTGGATATAAGATTACTCACGCTCAAACTTCAGTGGCATTGAGATGTGCTTCTCTGGAACGAAGGCTCTGCATGTGATAACGAATGGAGCAGTAAGATTGCCGCAATATTGCCTAGGCAGCGGCACACCCAGGCATGTGCTTGTCCCTAAATTTGTGTACCATGAGAAATCCAGTGTATAACATGCAACAGTAACTTGTCCAGTTGCTTCATGGTTTGGCTGCATGGTCACATCTACAGGGAGAAAGCTCCCTGTAGTATGCGAGTCTAGGTTGCGGTCTATGTACCTCTTAAGCTGCCTGAGATAAAGGTGCTGCCAACTTTTGCGAGTTTTTATGTTTACTTTGAAACTAGAGTAAAAAACACGCTTGAGGCTATGTTTGCAAGAGCTAGTTGTCCGAGTACAATAGGCATTCTGCAGAATGAAGTAAGGGTATAATAAGCTTGATATTTCAGTGCTCGTGGTCTCTGAAGATGTTACTATGCTGCTTTGCATATGTTGTTACGAGACTTTATAATTGCACTGTATTTAGGTGTGTATTTATTGCACAAGTGATCATATTGCATTACTGCATAAAAACAACTTGATACAAGTTTTATGGCTGCAAACATTACAAAAAAAAAAAAAGAATTCATTTGCCGTTGCTGTTATGAGCAACATGTCACATGTCATTATATGTGCCTTCTCTATAAAACTGAACATCTTTAACAATACATAGCACACTTCTACAAGTTTAATCTGTTCATGGAGGAGCATTCAATCGAATCTTCTTGTCTCATGCTTTTTCTTTGACATGACTGGTTGCTACCAATAGAAAAAAGTTGCGTACACCGAGTAGTACACCAAGCCTGAATTAGATAAAGCTGATTGCTATAAAAATGACAGAACACAACAGTAATCCTTTCTGTACTGTTTTTAAATAGAAGCCGCTTTAGTGCCACCACTGCAGCTCTATTGCAGCATGGTTAACCTTGAAGAGCCCCAAGGCCATTAGTGCTTCTCTTTAAAAATTTGTGATAAGTTCTTCCTCGCATAAGAAGAATTAATATGCAAAAAATTTGACTTGTTTATTTTTTTAAATAAAATTTTGCATACCTCTATAAAATTGATATCCTGAACTATGAACTTTAGAAGTGATTGTAGTGCAACTTATAATTTCTGTGATCTATTTATATGGTAGCAGGCCAGCAACATAAGTAGTTGTTGCAACTTGCTCTTGCATTCTTGATTTTCTGGGTCTATGGGGCACACAGCCGCCACCTTACTTTCTCAAGATAGTTCTGACTGTAACCAGGTCAAAAAGACCTAACACTTTGCTTGAATATGCCTGTCATAGCTATGGCCTCAGTAGTCTGCTAGGTGACTGTGAGCAGTATATAGAGCTACTGTTAAGTTAAAGGTGTGTAAAAAATAGGCTAGCATGGTGGAGATAAAGAGGTTACTTGCAGTGTAATGAGAAGAATGCACAAATGTAAAAGGAACAGGAACGTGATTCATTTTTTTCACTGGAGGTGCTTTACGCAAAAGTGAGCACTAAAACTGGTATGGCATAGCTGTCCAATGTCAGAGACCTGTATGTCTACGGGTCCATAGACCAGATAGAGTGTACAACGATGGAGCCTGTGCAGTCCTTCAATAATCACCGACACAATGTGCATGTTCAGCAGCCTGTTCCTTTGCGGTCTCGTATCTAGCAATAGTACTGCCATGCTGTTTTTCATGTACATGATCCCATGCAGGTTGCTGCACCGTTTTTACAATGCATAATATTTCTTATTTAACATTGTATTTGGTGTACTAACCTGAATTTTAAAGGTATCATCACATCCCCCTTTCACGGAAAATGTTCAATGGTGAGTTCTGAAAATCGGGTTATCTTAATCATGAATACACTGTTCCTATTCTTTTGTTGTAGCTTTGTCAGTTTTTATCCTCACTTAAAACTATATGTTAGCAGGTACAGTCGGACATCTTCGCAGTCTCCTGCTTGGACAGTCAAGGAACTTGTCAAGTTGACATGGGAAGTAATTTGCCAGTCTTGACAGTGTCGTAGCCTTTGTTGGTCACATGTTGATGCTATAAGTATGTAAAGACGGTGATGCAACGTGAGTGGTCTTATAAAGGGCTTCATGCGTCCCGTTGTGAGCTGTCCAACCAGTTGTCTTTGCACGGGCTATATTCAGACATCTGTCCAGGGATAGTCCTTCTTCATTCGGCGAGCTACTTGCGAGAACTTTACATCAATGGGATCGGTCTGGTCGTAGAGCGAAGGAGCCTGGAGAAAAATTCCTGCCGTACCAACAACACATGCAATTGTGAAGAGCCAAAGAAAGAGCCGATCCAGGACCATGGCAACGTACTTCCAATCCTCACGGATCTGCACAGATAGATGCAAGTGTATCAATTGGGGTTTGGTTTGATTTTCATGTAGAACAAAAGGCAATGACATCTTAGACTGCAGCATGGAACACTGCAGACTTGATACTCCACTCAAAAAGAGAGGTGCTGCCAGCGGGCAGTGTCTAACAGTCGCACAAAAGCATACTTCTTATTCAGGCTTGTGTGAATAGTGAACTTTAGGTCCAAGGCAAATGCGAAGCAAAATAGTGATAATGATCAAATAATTTTCAATCGAATTCAAGTAGTATATATAACGCAATATAAAAAGAAATAGGCATGTTTGTCATAACCCAACTTTCCTGTACAATAGTAAAAAAAATCAAACAAGACCTGTGCAAATTTCAATCCCATTCTTTTTGGTTCAAAGAAAGTGGAAAAAACTTTGAATAGTAGCAGGATTTGACATTCGGTATAGAATGGATCGAAGTTATAACTTCTAAAATATGTTACGACTTAAAATTTACTATACTTATAGAATATGCCGGTATACAAACAACCTTTCGAACTTGAAAAATGATGAATTGATGTGACGTAATATGTTTATATAAGTTTAAAGGGGGGCTTCGCGGTAATGCGGATTTTTTAAGGGGCGAAGTTCCTTAGGTCAAGGGTCATAGCCTCCTCTGTAGTAGTAGTAGAAGTAGTAGTAGTGGTAGTAGTAGTAGTAGTAGTAGTAGTAGTATGTAGCCACCTCTAGTTTATGAGTTGCTCAATAGATGGCGTTGTGTGTATATGTCCTTGAAAATAATATAACTAGATGGAGTTAGTGGTTTTCACAGCATATCCACGGAGTGAATCATGATGAGTGGGGCGAAGTGTCCTTCCGTGTGTCCGTCCATGCGTCCGTTCGTTCGTCCACGCGTCATGCTTCTGTTGGTCCATCCGTGAGCCCGTCCGTGCTTCCGTATGTCCGTCCATGCTTCCATGCGCCCAGACGCACGAACAAATGGACACACACGGACAGACTGTCGCTTCGGCGCACTCATCATAATTCACTCCGTGAATATGCTGTAATTTTTTTATTGAGTGTTTTCACGGCTTAGCACAAACTTACTGCAGTGAAGTTACACTTACAGTGGCTTACATGCGGACTAGTGTAAACATCTTAGCCTCTTTCTCCACTCCAGCAGCGAAACGACGTTTACAGGAAGGTATATGCGGACTAATTAATACACACCTATTCGTTCATTTCGAATACTTCGAAATTTTCAACAATGTAAATTCTAATCGAAACGCATTCGAATACAGTAAGTAATATTTGTTCGAATATTCCAAGCATTCGAATATTTACACGTATACTTTTGTTTTAGTGGCTGCCCCAATTCTAGTTGTTCAAGTCGGGAAGGAAAGAACTGAGTTGCATTGGGAGCAGGTAAAGCGCTTCCGGGCAGTTTGCACTAGCTTGTGCAAGCTTGACGAGAGAAGCACGAACCCGTCGCCGCTCGCACTCCCCCGTCGACTGACACGTCTAGCCAGAAGGCTATGGTCTAGCTTCGAAATGCACGGCTTCCTCACCTCTCTCCGTTTCTCTCTTTCTCATTCTTTCTGTGCTATGCTTTCCCCTCTCTTCATCATGCGCACTTCCCTTTCCGACCCCTTGCTGCCCGCGCCTGGATAGCAGAGTGGCCAGTTCGCCTTCGGATGGAGGGTACCGTTATCGAGAGTACGCGTGCTCGAATGCCGCCTCGTGAATACCATCACGTCTCTCCTCCTTATGCTCACTTCCCCTTTCCAACGCCCTGGCTACTCATGATGATGATAGTTTGGGGCAGGTTCGCCGCTAATACAGCGACGCTGTTCAAAGGAGCCGCGACACCAAATTTGGAAACTCGAGATGCTTGCGTAGTTTGATAGCATTGCCTATGAGATATTTTACGTTGGATGGTTTTAAAGTAAGGGTGTCTACTCATCCGAGTATTCTGGTCCAATCGACATTTTCTGTGTTTTGACGTCGGCAAGGGCCCCCTCATGAGTTGCAGAGCTGACAAGTTTTGCGGCATCAGAGAACATTTGCCGGGCGCGCACAATAAATATCCCGCTGAAGGCTATCGTTCATCACCCCTTTTGCTCGGTTGTTATAGTTGCTTTCGAGGTTACGCCAGGAATGCCTTTATTTTAGATTCGAATCATCCCTTACTCGTGGGTATGTCACACGTCAATAGACCTTTACCGAGGTACGTTACTGCGTGACGTCACCGGCGCACGTGCAAGGCGGCGGTTGGCAAAACAAAACTACTAGCGCATGTCCCCGCTCTTGTTAAACCGCTCGCTGTTGGTGGCGCTACCTATAACCTGTGTCATATGTGTTCCGTAAAGGGCTTCACCCTATAGTTCTGGACGATGGTGCAGAGTTTTTCAAGGCACTGGAGTTTAGGGACAGAGAAAGCAAAGTATAGTTTAAGCGGGTGGAAATAACTAGAAGGAGATTATCTCATTGGTGGCTAAAATCAAGGCACGAGTGAAAATTAAATCTTTCACTGCAAAGTACCAGTCTTAAACTTCACTACTTAAAAGAAAAAAAAAGATAAATGTAGTTGTTGGTTCACTAAGTATTACGGCTAAGTGGTGTTAGCCGCAGCTCAATCTAAATGGTACAGCCATATAAACCCATCCATCCATCATTACAGCTATAAGTACAGACGCCCATTAAAGAGAGAACAGCAGCAAATCATCATCATCGTCTGCTACTCTGCGGAAGTTTGGATGTTGCTGGAATAAGAACGCCTGAATTCTGTGCGAACTGTCGGCATGTATGTGACTATTTCTCCACTTAGACGGCTGGTAAAGTAAGCTATTCAGTGCGGTTAAGTGTTTACTGCACACTGGTTGAACAAACGTGGGAACCCGTAAACTCACATGGTGTGGAAAAGCGTTACCCTTCTGTCGTAAGATTTGCACCTTGCGGCAAGTCAGATGATTTGCTGCTAAATGGTTCAGCGTAAGGAATGGAGGACATATAGCGATAAGCTACGTGGCTTCTCTAACTTCTGCTTGCACTAAACGTGCGCCAAGATAGAATGTTCAACAAGTGCACAACTTGGACAGCAAACTACACTTACACTTTCGAAGTCGTCATTGTTATCAATGTGCTGAGCGATGAACATGGCATTGTGGATTGCTCGTTCGATGTCGCCAGGCGGCTGGTCTCCAACCACGGGGTCTGCTTGGCGCAGCCCTTGTGGCCGTGCCAGTAGCAGCGGCTCCGGCATGATCATAGAATCGGTCCACGTGCGCGTTGCCTTGGTGCGCCGACTTGGCCGATGACGAGGAAGCTTCGTCCACCTGCGAAACAACAGCGCTGCCCCTTGATGCCATAAAGCAACGCATAGGTATACACACGTGTGTCGGCCGGTGCTGCGTTTTGATTCAGCTGAGAAACTTACTCCCAAATGCAGAAGGGATAGTAACCAGAGCAAAACAGGTGATTGCAAGTCTCACGCGTGGGCAATCTCCCTATTACGTTATTTGTCTGCTTATCCTTCTCAACAAATTGGACAATGAATGCCCCTATAAGGGCCCCCCTCCCCATTTCTGTATGGAAATTCGTGTCTATGTTTGAGTGCTCTGGATTTACACACACATATATATGTGTGTGTATGTGTTTGTATGTATGTATGTAGCTATTGTATGTATGTATGTATGGTTATGTATGTATGTATGTTATGTATGGTATGTATGTATGCGTGTATGTATGTATGTATGTATGTGGTGTGTGTATGTGTATATGTGTGTTTGTATGCAGTATGTATGTGTGTGTATGTATATATGTGTGTATATGTATGTGTATATGTGTGTGTATATATGTGTGTGTGTGTGCGCGTGCGTGCGTGTGTGCGTGCGTGTGCGCGCGCGCGCGCGTGTGTGTGTGTGTGTGTGGTGTGTGTGTGTGTGTGTGTGGTGTGTGTGTGTGTGTGTGTGTGTGTGTGCGCGCACGTGAACCTTAAGGAAGCAACGACAAGGGGAAGGCAGTGAAATGGTACGAAGATGAGATTAAACAAACTTTCGCCGAGTTAGGATGTCAATCACTTGCGGAAATGAAATGTCGAGAAATTCAGCAGCTATAGGCGTTCAATAGAAATTTAATAGCATACACAATCCCATACTGCGTTGAGCACTCGTAGCCGAATGCTTTACGGAGAAATTATATGAGCAAGGCTCTGCTCGCATAGCGTTCGCTTGAAACTGCGGGGCGTCTCACTCACTTCTATGCGGTACTGCGGCGGTCGCATGAGCAGCAGCCGCGGCATGAGGTGCACGAAGAGTCGGCGCACCCATGGCGCCATGCGGTGAGTCGACGGCGACCGGAAGTGCACGTTGAGCACGGCAATGGTCACAAGTACCGAGACGGTGACCAGTATCATGGTGAACACGAGGTACTTGCCGAGTAGCGCATGGCCAGCGACGTGGGCGGGATGATCTCGGCCAGCACCAAGAAGAAGAACGTCAGCGACAGCAGATCGAGATCGACAGCGACACCTGCGCATTTAAACAAGTGCTGCCTTTTCTACTCCGCGCACTGTTAATCCCGATTACATCTTTAGGGGCGGTTCTTAGGTGTCTAGAACTTGCATCTTTACGCCTCATAAAATGGGCATAACACACAGGATTACACAAGCTATAAGGGCATTTCACAAACATTACGCCCTGAGCAGGCGGCGACTCCGCTCGATCTCGCGGCCAACAGCGCTGTCTGCAGCACCGTCTCGCTTCGTTCCACATTGGCATAATTACGTACAGAAGACACTGATGCAGTAAATAATTTATATAATGAAGGTAATTGCCTGTAATATAACGAGAGTGATGCGGCTTTTCTTTGGAATTCGTTACAAGAGGTTTCCAACGATGGTTCAAACATGATTCGATAATGGTTGGTCGTAAGGTGGCGTCATCGCAGTCACATTCTAAACGTAATGTGGATTTCATACATCCAGATTCATTATAGTTAACCGCAAGTATTGCCAATGTATTCAAAATACGTTCACTTTCGATGAAATGTAAAAGAAGTTATCGGGGGGAACCTTTTCGCCGGAATCTGAAGGCAGGTAGAAGACCAGGACGGATAGGCAGGAGATGCCGACGCAGGGGATGATGAGGTTGACGGTGGTAGAAGGAGCGTTTTGCGTCGTAGCGTGATGTTGAAGGTGATGTCCGGGTACGGCTGCTCGCAGCACGAGTAAACTTCTCTCGCCGCATGGCCGGCACGGCCATGATGTCCCACTCTACGCTCAGGTAAAACTCGGTCAGGTCGATGCCCACCGGCACGATGTTTGTTGTCTGGAATCTCGCTCACGTGCTTCAGGTCCACCTGCAACGATTATACGGTAGCCTTCAGCTGGCATGGGTGTCTAAATTGGTGTTCAGGCATGCACACACGCACCACTGAACTCATACGGCGTGTACATATAACATATAATTTTATTTTCAACTTCCATTGTAAATTTGGTTTGGGACCCGGTTAAA
Source organism: Rhipicephalus microplus (assembly GCF_013339725.1). NCBI lineage: Eukaryota > Metazoa > Arthropoda > Arachnida > Ixodida > Ixodidae > Rhipicephalus > Rhipicephalus microplus. The sequence goes on along the minus strand of NC_051165.1, from coordinate 222,579,069 downwards.
AACCATAGTATAACAAACTTGTGACATTTATTATTAGTGACCTTACGTAACAGTCAGTTTGGCAGTCGAATCATACAAATACTGCAGCATCTCGATAAATATCCAACATAGCGTCAATAAAACACGCAGTAACAACCTAACACACGCAATGTACCACGAATGCGGCGTTGCCGACGTTTAGACTCACCACAGGAGTCCGCGACCATGAGCGGTGGAATCGTCCCCGCGGACTTCACACGAGAGACGTCCGCCGACGAGCGTGTCCAGCGCCAAACGAGACAGAGTACCTTATATCATGCACCCGCGTAATTCTTCGCTACCAGTGAGGTGTCCACGTGCACCGTGGGAACAGCGTCGTATTTCGCACAGCGGCGAGTACACTCACTACGCCGAATGATGTGTGAACGCCATGAGATGAGAATTACTTTACAGGGGGGGGACAGAACACCAATGAACAAATAAATACGAGCATGCTCCTTGTTGATCACTGAACGAATATCGACGTTTAACACGATAGTGTTTTATGCGGGATTCAGAAAAAATTTAGTGACGTATTTCCGTCACGGAAACGACGTCAAAGAGACGCAAGATCAGTCGACAAAGAAAGAAATTTCATCAGCGGGAGTATAAACCGTGGACCTTTGGGTTCGGCGGAAAACAGATGCCGTGGCACCCTATCCACTGCACCACAATCATACTTTCCACGCTTGTAAAAAATACGCCTTTTATACCTACTAACTGGTCTCTCGCAGTGTTTATTGGTAAAACCATGTAAAATGTAGGAATGCATCATGTCAGTGCTACCCGCGATAGTTTTTTCAAACTCCTCGTTTCCAAGCGCCTGTTACATTCATTGCGTTTCCAATAGAAAAAATGCAATTTCTTCAACGCCTTAACACACCCCCACAAGGCTACCTTACTCCAAGCGTCGGCGTCTATGACGCTCGCCGCTTCGCCTGGCTTTTACTCCACGCTCCCCCCTTACTCTACATCGATGCCCCGGAGGGCTGCTGTAGATACATGTATAAATAAATGGTTAATAAATAAATTACGCTCGCCTCGCGAATAATCGTGGCTAGCTAAAGCGTAGGCTCGACACACGTCGCCTTTCCTTCTGGTAGGGCAGTGACGTTCAATAACTTCAACATGGCAACGAGTGTGGCGACCTTAGCCCAGTTCCACGTCCAATCAGTCACGCTCTTCTGGCTGTCTTATCCGCTCTCATTGCTAACTACCACAGCTACCAGAAGCATCTATGGCCAGAAGGCTTCGTTAATCGTAAATGATGGTTTTAGTCGTCAAGAGGGGGATGAGTGGTGGGTGGAAAAACTTGACTGGTTATTCAGGAGAAGGGGTAGAAAGGGGACAACAGCGAGAAGGGTGGGTCCCTATTCTAGGACTTCAGGGATCCTCGCTACACGCTCCGCTTGGTCACAAGAGGCCTTTTAGGACCTCTATCCCTGGCCGAACGAAGTGGGTCTGCCACGGCTCCCTAGAATAAGCAACGTAACCCAGGCGAGTTGCCTCGTAGGGTCGTGCTGCACATTCTCTTTTCCAGTAAATCTAAACGTCAACGTGAATGCATACACGTTAGGTGGTGCTACAGCTCTTTCAAAAAAACAGTAGACATTGCACTAACTCTCTTATAACAATCTACAGTAAATTTTAAAATACCTCCTGTGAGGACATGTTTTACTTTGGTCTTTTACCCTATCTCAATCAGGAGGGATCAAACATGCTTTTCAAAACCGCAGGTGCGTTTTTCTACACTTCATGTTCACCCAATTAATGGGACCACCTGGTGGTGCTTTAAGTAAAGACAAGTTACTAGTTTTACGTGCTAGGCATTGTCTATTGTGCATGTTTATGCCAAGAAAGCCGAATCTACATTTATCATGTCATAGCGCACGTAATTTGCGCTTGAGTACGGCTTTCGCAGAGAGTGGCAAGCCGCAATTAGTAGGGCAAACTGCATAACAGTAAAGCGGGCTTTACAATTATGAAAAAAGGTATATCGCAAAACGGAACGCGTTGCTAACCACTGATCTTCATGTTCAGTATGTTTTTTGTTATTGTGATTTCGTATTTACTACCTCCATTTTCGCGACATCCATTGGAAGCTACAGTACGTTGAAGTAAAGAAATAAAGTAAAATATGCCAGCTCTAGTCACCTGGAATCCATCGTACGTCCAGGATCCGAACTTCATGAAGCAGTCCTGCTTGTCGAACGGGAAGTACTGCACGTCGATCTGGCAGAGCTCTTGTAAATGGCCGGCGGGTTCCACACCAACCCGACCGTCCTCGTGAATATGGCTTTCGTCATGATGGTCACCTCGTAGTTGCCGTCAGCACTGGGCATTAGCGGCAGACATAAGCCAAGAATTCACCACACAATACAACGTAGAATTTTTACTTTCAGCATTTCATCATCATCAGCCTGACTATGCCAGTGCAGGGCAAGGGCCTCTATCAACCTGGTCTTGTGTTTCGTTGCACGTTATACCTGCGTACTTTCTAATATCATCGGCCCACCTAACTTTTGTCTCCCCCTCGTGCGTTTGCCTTCTCTGGCATGCTAGTCATTTACTCTAAACGAGCAGCAGTTATCCGCCTATGTGCTACGTGCCCGGCCTATTGTCGCCAGTTCTTTCTTGATTTCAACTATGATTTCTTTAACCTCGGTTTGTGGCCTGACCCCTCAGCCTCTTCTTGTCTCTTAAGGTTACACCTATCATTTTTCCTTTCCATCGCTCGCTGCGTCGACCTCAATTTAAGCTGAACCCTCTTTGTAAGCTCCAGGTTTCTGCTCGTAGGTAACTACCGGCAAGATGCAGCTGTTGTATACCTCCTCTTGAGGGTTAGCGGTAGATTATCAATGATGATATGAGAATGCTTGTCGAATGTATCCACCCCATCCTTATTCTTCTTGTTGTTTCACTCTCATGGTTCGGTACCGTGGTTACTTTAGCATTATATGCGCTCAACGCAACACACATTTATTAGTTCCAAGACCTTATTTCTGGCGCTATTCAGCTCCAGTGAGATTGTGGAAGTAGCAGGGAACTCACGAATGCCGAATAAAGCACACATTATGTTCTAAAATTCTTGTACTACAAAAGAAAGAAAGAAAGATGCCTCTTGAGCACTGCGAGCATTAGCGGTTACGAGACGAGACGCAGTCCTCACTTGCTGCATGCCGAAGTACGGTGCATGCGCAGAGCTGTGGCAGGTTAAATTGTGAGTGATGTGCGACCTCACTTGTTGTAGAGAACAATGTCAGGGAGCCAGATTTGGTTCTGCAGGTACGTATAGTTCAGTGACTCCGCCGTACTCCTGCGGATCCCACTTGAGCTTGTGGTCCGACCATTCCTGTGGGAAACAACGAAACAGGGCCTTTACGCAACGAGTCTACAGTGCCGAAGAGGTAGAAAAAAAAATGGTAACACAGGGTGAAATTATTAGCGCGCTTTATAACATGTTGCCGTTATGTTGAATTATTGGCGGACTCACGATAACCTTACATGCACCCGGCGAGCCGGTTTTTTTTTTTTTAGCGGGCTTAGAACATTTATGGTTCACTAAGCGTACTTCAACGCCTTCTTAAATGAATATTAGTTCTTTTGTATAGAACCTTCACACTGCAGATAAGCACGCCATTAACAAAGCAGCGTGTCTTTGCAAATTTCTGGTGCAAGGTGCAAGTTCTACACAAATAAAGTTGAACACGAACGCGCACTATAACGGGAGTATAAAAATTAAAACTGCGATCCTTCTGAGAAAGCTGTGCTGCAACTATTGATTGCTCCCAGTATGTGAAATTGCCACATTCATTAGAATAAATATGTAAAAGATGGTACAAACAAAAATATAGTTTCTTTTTGCTTTTTGTACCTGATTTAACATGACTGCTTTGTGAAACACGGTATCTTTTACAAGTCGCGAGTGACTGTTACCGCTATCGTGCATGTCATGCGTTTTAAGCTACGTACTGTTCCTTGGTGCTCCATAAATGTTCGAACATGTTATGTGCCGTGTCCAGCTAGAGTCTTCAGAGCAATAAGAGCAACGTGATTTTCGTACTTACCTGGTTGACCCATACGTTGGTTGTCATAATCTGGTTCTTTAGGTTCTACAAAGAAAGAAAGATGATAATTAAAATGGGAAAAATGGTGATCACATTGAGCGAAGCAGAGCAGCAAATAACAAGTGCTTAAAGAATTCACTTCTATATTTTTTGTCACCATCTATTATTTCGTTCATTATTTCCACATCTTTCGGAGCTTTGACTTGTGCGGAAATTGCGCGACTTGTGTGGTAATTGCGTGACTTGTGTTGAGCGCTTTTGTGTTACTAGCTGGCTTGTGTGCTGATATAAATTGTGCAGAGCTGATTGACACGTATAATATCATATACAACACTAAACTGGCAGTGAAATAACATTGATGACACAACCTGCCCTTTGGCGACAGGTTGTGGTAAGCTATAGGATGTACAGCCAAGAGTGATAGTGAACGGCGTGGTAAACCTTACCGCTTCGTTCGCCCCTGAAGCTTAGTCATGTACGAGAGAAGGGAGGATCTGCAAGCACGAGTATAGAACTGTGGCTTCAGCATCTGTCTCTAGCTTATTTTTTTCCTATCTGGCTGCTTCGTTGAGTTTTTTTTAACGTTACAATGTAGGATTGATGGTACAATATCTATATACGTTCCCAGGGCATTTTGTCTCCACACCTTGAGAACGAGTACAGTTCACGACATGGTAAAGAACATTTTCGTAATCTCTTATTTGCGCACGTTGTACCCCAGATCCAGCACTTTGTATCATGGACGTCGGCAAGAAGTGCAAAAAGGGGCACTTGCCCCTCCCCAAGCCGAAACAACACTCCCCTTACCCCATCCAAGCTATACACCATCACTTCCCTTCGCCCCAGCTGCGACACAACACGGGTTCGCACACCCCAACAAAGAATCCTTCTGAAGCCTACGGCTCGAAGACGAGTAGGCGCGGTACCCGTCGCGAGACTTACCACATCGATGAGTTGGGAGAGCTTGAGCCCCATGCGCACGGTGAGCCGGTCCGAGTTGTTGCTCACGGGTCGGATGAGCCGGTTGTAGCTGCTCATGAGGGTCGTCGTAGAGCCTCTTCGCGTCCGGGTTCCCCAGGCAGCAGTGGGGCGCGCAGAGCGCCAGCAGAGCCGCGACGAGCAGCTCCGCCGGCCCCGCCATGGATGGAGAACCACGTCGGCCGCCGGGGAACGGCCACGACGCCATCGCCGCCCTCTCTCCACGTCTCCGTCCACACCATCGATCCGCTGCTCCCGCACATCCCGACGACGGAGGAGGTGGATGAAGATTCGGGAGAAGAAGGAGAGATAGCCGGTGGCGGCGATCCGTCTTTGGCCGCGGCGAATCTACCGGAAACGTTTAGAAAAGCGTGATGACAGATCGGGCAGACCCGCTTTGAGGGCGCTTGGCAGTTGAGTGGAGCACTAGGTTATAGCCAGTTACGGCCAACAACAACCAATTGACACCGCAAAAGGTGATGACACGCGACGAACACTTAGCGAAATGAAAAAAAAAACATCAAAATGTTTACAATAAACGCTAAGTAGAGGATATATGCCAAAAATAAAACATTCTTAGAGAAAACGAATTTGTACATTTACGAAAAAAAAAAAAAACAACGGTCGACTAATGCCGTCATTTTCGATTGGGGCTGCGTTAAATGCGTTTCAACATGCAGATGCCAATTTACAAAAATGTGCCACTGTTAAAACAAAAAACAAAACGTGAGGGTCATACATTGATAGTGTCATATCTATTTCCGACATTATTGAGTAATAACTTTAAAAATAAAATGCCCATAACAAAATACCTAAATACAGAAGTGAAAACTGTGGGAATGGACAACTGAGTGCACGACATCTATCAAAGAAGCAAATTTTTGTTTCTCAGTAAACGTTACCTTGGTGTAGCGCCGATCGATTTTAGAGAGTGGAGCATGAAATGCAAAAGCAAATAAAAAAATGCAGTAATACACCGCGAGGCTGGAAGACCGTCCTCACAAGTTTTGCTTTATTGCCGATTTCACACAACTATGCTCTCCATCTTCATTCAGAGTTTGCACATTTGATAAATGACGCGCGCGAGAGAGCTGCGCGACGTTTACACGTCCTCCCAGGCACACGTACAGAGACGCGGACGGACACGCCTGCGAACAGAGGGCAAAGAATGTGGTGTTCCAACACTGCTTCGCAGCCGCCTGCCGGCGTGCCGCAGCGCGGCGCTTCCCCGAGATTGGCCGCTGGCCAAGTCGCTCCCTCACCCTGCGGAAGAGGAGGCCTCGTCCGGAGGGAGGATGCGGAGCGCGTCGGAGGAGGAGGGCGTCGCCGGAGACGACAGCAACGCCGGCGGAGCAGCGGACGACGCGGTGGCGGCAACGCCGGCGCGGGGACAGCTTGGCCGCCGGGCGCCCACCAGCGCTCACCAAGCAGCGGGCCATGCGGCGAAGCACGTAGGCTGCTGCTGCTGGTGCCATGGGCGAGACACCGTCGAGGACCACAAGCGTGCCGCCGCCTCCGGCCGCTGCGGGCGGCGGGGCCGGCATGGCGCCTCCGGCTGTCGGCGCTCATCGTGGCGCTGCTCAGCTGGCGAACGCCGGAGCTGCGCGGCTAACGCGGACACCAAGCGCCTTTACCACGACCTCATCAACGGATACAGCTCGCTCATCAGGCCCGTGGGAAACAACTCGGACCGTCTCACGGTCAAGATGGGCCTCCGCCTGTCGCAGCTCATCGACGTGGTGAGCTAGCTGCGCCATCGATCGCCTCTGCAACGCACGCACTGTAATGTAATCGGCACTTCAAAACGCGCACTGCTGCAAGATGTTGGCTGGCTCTATAGGTTTACATGCTCACAAGGGCCGTTCAGCAAACAATTACCAGGACACCCGCCCACTTACGATGGTACTGTGTGCAATACCTATAGCCATTAGGGGATAACATGAAATAGAGAGCGCAGACTACAAGGCGACAGCTAGCACGTATTACTGCGCTAAATTAAGTAGGCAGTGGCCATTGGTTACTGTCTGCTTGCTTGAGTTGCTAGCGCCCGACTTGGGACTTGGGAAGGAAGAGTTGTTATATAAAGGCGCGAGAAAACATTCATGGCATACATTCATGTTTTTCGTGGAAGCGAAGTCGTTAGGGGGAGGGGCAAGGTACATGATTTTTTTTTAATGTAAATACCGTTTGCTTTTGCGGCTGACGCCTTGTCGGCAGCAGACACACGTCAGTGAGAACGAAATGATTCCAACATGTGTAATCATTGTTTATAACACAATCAAAGGTATACGCATATTACTGTACCAGGTAAATTAACAAGCCTTGCTTTGTCGTTCATTAATTGGTCATTAGTAGGCACTCACAGCCGCTCGCGAAAAGGTGTGCTTTTGATAGCTCTGAGATGCCGCCTTGGGTCTTTTCAGAACCTCAAGAATCAGATCATGACAACAAATGTGTGGGTGGAGCAGGTAAGCCATGCTATATTTTTTATTGCTCCTAAAAATCAAAAAGCAAACATCATACAGCTGGCCGCAGAGCTCTCTCCTTGATCATGTAGTACAGTCAAGGAGCGCTCAGTTCTCTGTGGGGATTATTTAGATTGTCATGAGAATTATGGCCAAATTGCTGCAATGACAAAACCTTCATTTCGCTTCATGCTTTTTTAGACATCACCGAAACTTACATAGTGTACTAGAGAAGACTAAGAAGATGCTATGGAGGATCCGGAAAAGTGGGTCCGGGCGAAAGCTCAACCAGCACTGTCTCAAGCTGCCCCAATCAATCAATCAATCAATCAATCAATCAATCAATCAATCAATCAATCAATCAATCAATCAATCAATCAATCAACCAATCAATCAATCAATCAATCAATCAATCAATCCCTGTTTCTATAAAATCCACGTACGAAAGCATTTGGAAATGCACCGTATAAAGATGCGGCCTTTCACAATTCAACTGGCATCAGCCACCTTAGAGCATGCATTTCTTCTGAAGTGCCTCCATTCGGGTCACGCTTTCCGTGTAGGAGTGGAACGACTACAAGCTCCGCTGGGACCCGGAAGAGTATGGCGGAGTGACGAAAGTCCACGTACCGGCTGAACAAATATGGCTGCCCGATATTGTTCTTTACAATAAGTGAGTGCCTTCGAAGCTTTTCTTTTCCACAACGAAAACCCTTTGCTGCGCAGCGAACAATCTTTGTTTATGCCTGCTTACGTTTTCAAATCTTTTTTTTTTTCTCATTTTCTGAGCGGAATGCCATAGAATATTTCAAAAAACGAATAGATCTGCATTCAGGAGGTCACAATGAAGCAGTATCTTACGCAGACAATTAAGTAAATATTACTATATAATGACTGTATTTCTTGTCGTGCCAATATAGCCATTTTCGTCTATGTTTATTTGTTGGTTGTGTTGCTAAGCATTTACGAGTCGCCACTTTGACTGAACCGAGAGCTGGCTTGTACAAATTAATTACATTGGTACATTCCAATATATTTTTGGCGTCTTTTAATATTCTAAAATGCAGACACGACATTACAACAAACCTAATGCGTAACAATTTCGATGATCATTTAATATAGGGATCCTCAAGTATGTTGGTCCCAGGGAATCCACTAAGCTTCGTGAAGTGCCATAGAAGTTATATAGAACCTCCTGCTTCCTCCTTCCTCCTCGCGCGCTTTCATGCAAACGTTTTTCATTTGGCTCACGCTGCATTCACCTGCAATGAAGTTAAAAGCAAGAGTATGTAAAGAAATGATTAACTCACATGCAACTGAACTCGCCTTCCCTGCACCGACAAATCGAGAGGCTCAGTCACATTCGAGGCCGGCCGCATGTCGGCTGCTCTGTTCGGCAGATTCCTGCGCTTATTTTTCGATAGGCTATAGAGTCGATGATTCTTGCTCACAAGCATATGCAGCTGAAAATGGCATCAGCATGTCCACTGCCTTATCTTCGGCACGTATACCTTCAAGCAGGAGAAGCGAGCGTGGGGTTAATATAGGGCCTCCAAGATTCAAACGCAGTAGCTTAACCACGCTGCCGGTTTCTGGAGTCTGGCTGGCTTCAAGCCACTGGCCGGATTTATTGCGCACCTCGCGTGTTTCTGTTATGCAACGAGATGTGCCTATGAACTCTAGGGCGTGATCATTAGTGGTTCCTTAAACCGATCGCAGATCGATTTCACCATCTGAGTGACTTGGCGAGTGCGGAGCCAGGAAAAAAATTATCGGTGTCCCGCGGTGTACCGAGGAACGGCCCGCCGAACTTCTACGTTCTGCAGAAACCACTTTGAGAAATCATGCTTTAATGTACCGGGCAATAAAACTAAAAAAAGTACGCATCCTGCTTATGTTCTCAACATTACAAATCAAAGCAGTATCGAGTCCTCGACCTGTCATTCAAGCTGGATAGGATATCATATAAAATAGGAAATTGAAATGAGAAGTTGTGTTTCCTGTTTCCACGGTTGTTCCGAATTGGTTATATAGACTTTCTCTTCTCCATGTCCTCACGTGCAGTATAGTACCATGTATATACGTGAAAACATGTGCACGTCTCTAAATTTAAATACGAAACATGCTTACTGCTGAGTATTGAGCCTTCAATTTTTGTCTTCTGTATAGCCTTGATAATTATTTTTCGTTTCAAAAACTTTAAGTTTATTCACCCGGCTAATTCTACTTGGCGCCTTCTTCCTTTCTTATGGTTAGGCAAGCCCTAATGTTAACGGTTTCATAAGTTGTTACGACAGTAAAAAAAAAAAAAACTACAGGATGGCTCGAATTAGGTTAATCAAATTTCTGGTTTGTCACTTGTTCGTTGAAGTAAATTATACGCCATAAGACTATTCTGTGTTAGAGCTTTGCACAACTGTCGATGCTTTTTGTACGATGCCACTTGACTGTTTTGGACACTGCGAGATTGCGGCGCTCGTTCTGATAACGTTTGTGTCGCCACTGTGCACGTTTCCTTGGGCAGTGCTGATGGCAACTACGAGGTAACCATCATGACCAAAGCCATTCTCCATTCGGATGGACTCGTCATCTGGAAACCACCCGCAATCTACAAGAGTTCCTGTGAGATAGACGTGCAATATTTTCCATTTGACCAGCAGACCTGCTTTATGAAGTTTGGATCCTGGACCTACGACGGATACACGGTCAGTGTCTGTATGCAGCGCTATGCGCTACAATTACATCTTGTTAATAATACAGAATAAGTATTAGTTACAGACTTCCCGTAAATGAGCTCATGGGGCTCATATACATATGTCATTAGCAGCGTCTCTGAACGAGGCTCAGTCGCTAATTCGAGCACCAAAGAAGTGATATACTGTAGATCCGCACAGATATTAATAAATCTGATAAAGCGCGTCCTCTGGAGATAACTCGAAGGTGAAAGCCACCTTACTTTTTTTCCCTTCCGAGTCGACTGTATTGATATCTTTCCACATGAGCGATTTGCGTGGCATGGTCTTACACGACGATTGGGAACCGCAGACACCACAAGCATTCTGTACCGAGCAGGCCTCCGGGATTGCCAGCCCCCCCCCCCCTCCCATGACCATGTGACTACATCATAAGATGATGTCATGTGACATCACAAGTATCATCTATCTGCGACTCATATCGACACCAACTGCCACTGATCGCGTATGACGAGGCACCTAATAAGGCCTTTATATAATAAACAAGAGTCGATGCGCAGGTCGACCTGAAGCACAAGCACCAGCGCGACGATTCCAACGACATCGCGGTGGGCATCGACCTGTCCGAGTTCTACCTGAGCGTCGAGTGGGACATCATGGCGGTGCCCGCGCGGCGCAAGGAGAAGTTCTACTCGTGCTGCGAGGAGCCCTTTCCGGACATCACCTTCAACATCACGCTGCGGCGCAAAACCCTGTTCTACACCGTCAACCTGATCATCCCCTGCGTGGCCATCTCTTTCCTCTCCGTGCTCGTCTTCTACCTGCCCTCGGACTCCGGCGAGAAGGTCTCGCTCTCCATCTCCATCATGCTCTCGCTGGGCGTCTTCTTCCTGCTCCTCTCCGAGATCATCCCGCCCACGTCGCTGGCCGTGCCCCTGCTCGGCAAGTACCTGCTCTTCACCATGGTGCTCGTCTCCCTCTCCGTCTTCGTCACCATCGCCGTGCTCAACGTCAACTTCCGCTCGCCGGCGACGCACAAGATGGCGCCCTGGGTCAAGCACGTCTTCCTCAAGGTCCTGCCCCCCGTTCTCCTCATGAAACGGCCCCAAGACGATGATGACGATGACGATGCCAGTGCCATGGGCTTCGATGCCACGCCGTCCGCCGACAACCGAGCTCCGCCGTCTCCTCCGCCGCCGCCACCACCGCCACCACCGCCGCTACAGGTATGTAAATTACTGGCACTTCCTTTGCGAGTGTTTTTCTCTGAGACTGTGCATAACAGACAACCGAGAATCGATGCGCGGTATAGAACGCCCAGCGTCTACACGGTGTGCATTTGCACAAAAATACGTATAACTGGTACTCTACAATGTCTGAGCCTTAATTCACACAGCATTCCTTGTATAGGTGCCAACTTTTTATCGCACATATATGGATGTATATAATAAATAGAACTGCATTTACACGAGTCGACATGGTCGTAAACGGTTTAGATAAACGCGTGCTACGAGTATCTTATCATATAGGAAGATGTTTGGAACGAATTGTGTCGAGGCATTCGGGGAATCCAAAGGCACTCTTATTCTACAGATGATGCAGTGAAGTATGACTCCCTGACCACTACGGCAATTTTGGTAAGGTGACCCTAGGTTTCACCCTAAATGCCACAGCGACTTTGCAAGAGAGAAACATATTGACAGACACGCATCTTGAACTGGTTGCATTGCTTTCAATTCACGTTATTTAGACAGTCACTGCATGTTACGTTTGTTAGTGAGTATAGGCAAGCCAGTGAGCGAGTAAAAGATGTTAGCCGTCAAATACTGGTGGTGTGCAAAGCTGGCTTCAGCAATGGCGGTCACGCACCTCCAGTAGCTTAAATTGCGTCATTCACGATTCAATTGTTTTAACGGGATCTAAAAAATGCCCTTCACAATTTCTATTGCTATTTTTTTGTGTGAAATAGCCACAACTGTGGCTCCTGATTGAACATGAAGTGACTAGCCCAGCAACGTGTACTTCTAGATTTGAAAACCCACTGTGCATCTTTTCTCTTCACTTAATGTTCGTCAGAACCGACAGGTAAGAAAAGCCAGAAAGGTTAACCAGAGGCCCACCTGTGCGCAGGAACTGACATTGTGCGCGTACCATTCAGCCGAGCCCCCAGAGAGCGGTGGGGACGACGCCTCCCCAAGGGCGTTGCCCTCGCCTCCCGACGGCGGCGCCGACCCTGGATCCCTGCTCGACCAGGACCTGGCCAGGCCCGTCTTCAATGTGCGCTTTATCGCGCAGCACATGGAGAATGCCGACCACTTTGACCAGGTGCGCCTAGTGCTCCATCACTTTTATTAATATCAGAGGATGTCAGCACGCATTGCTTGTCAGAATGAACGGAATTTCTCTGCACTTTGCACCACTTCTTACTCGATTAGAGGGGGATTCTTCGCCGATGGGAAAGTTCGGAAAGACGGGCATATTTGGGCGTCGCGTTTTTAAGCGAACCTTGTATTTCCTGACTCGTCTCGCCATCGGTGCGGCTGTCGCCGTACGCGAAAGCTTTGGCGGGTATGTGCCACTGAAAACGGGTGAGCCCCGCTTGTCACTTCAGAACAATTCAAAATGAAAAAGTCTCGTGTGGCTGAAAAAAAATCACGTATGTGCCATAGAATCTGAGCTTAGCCCTCACTACTCGCCCACTAAACTCGGAAAGACTTTAACTGTTGGTATGGTTCGTTAATGTCCATGTCATCCAATTCTCGTCATGCAGAGCGATGTGACAAATAAATAAATAAATAAATAAATAAATAAATAAATAAATAAATAAATAACGCCAGGCGTGCACACTCCATCTTTCGTCGACTCCTTTTCCTGATACAGAATTGAGTCCCATCCCCCCCCCCCCCCCCCCCCCTTTGTGAGGTAGGTTATGTAGCGGTAGTAGGTAACAAGTTTCTTGACCACGACCGACAAACCGTCAACGGTGCTTTTTCAGAGTAGGCCTGCGAGGTAACTCGTCTCGCGTGTGCACAACATTTCGACAGCCGCCGTAGCGGGCATGTTCTCGACCCCCGATTACGCGTTCAATGAAAAGAAACTCACCTGTTTTTCTTACGTGCGCGCGCAGGTCATAGAAGACTGGCGTTTCGTGGCCATGGTCCTGGACCGGTTATTCCTGCTGCTGTTCACGTTCACATGCGTTGTGGGTTCCGCCTGCATCATCCTCGAGGCGCCCTCGCTGTTCGACGACAAGCTCCCGATTGACATACTCATGTCCAAGGTGGCGCCACGTCTGCGGCGCATCCACGACTGAGCCTGCCGCCATCGGTCGGTCGAAGACGCTTCCAGAAGCCCTTCCCGGCATGCCCTCCTCGGCTACCTTCGCTTCGCTCAGCGAGTCGGGACATCGTCAGCCCAATCCTCGTTGTGCTGAATATGAGGAGTGTGACGCGAGTGACGGAAATAGTGTGCGCGGCTGCTGTGACAGAGAGACTCGAGACTTTACTGTTTGTAGTGAGCAGATGTTAAGACGTGTCACGACGGTGACCGAAAAAAAAAAAGATACACTCGACGCGTGGCGATATACACTCGAGATATTTTGTACGTTCGCCCGCTTCGTAACGCGAGCCCTAGACGAACAAACAAAACATATTTTGTCGGGGAGGCTTTCACCTCTTGTCTTTCGCTTTTTTTCTCTCTCTCTCCGAGGGCTTTTAACGCTCTTTTAACGCGGAGTTACGTAAAATGGCATCGCGGTTTTCGAACAACGCCGTCGTCCGCCTCGCGTCGTCTTCGTTTTCGCTTGCCACCTTCCCTTTCACGTCCTACGCTCAACTACTGACGTCACTTAACTCCCTAATTTCCTCATCGATTCCCGTTTGCTGATTTCTTTTACGAGTGCGCGAGTTGGCGGGTTGGTACCGACTTCTAAGTTCTCTTTCGTTCATTACACTCAGCCCGATGCTGCCTGTAGGTGCGAGTCTGGAAAAGTGACACATCCGTGTACATCGGTTTTTCCGTTTGTCATCTGTCATGCATTTCTATACAAACACGACGCGCGCTTAGAGTCTTTAGCCTGAAAAAACCTTTCATCGTTCGAGTGAAAGTTGTCAGTGCTTGTAGCAAGCTTGATGTGTGTTACCTGTTGATCCTCCCCTTTCACGCCCCCACCGTTTGTGTTTTCACGGACACCCATTGTTTGTGTTTTGTTTGTTTTCGTCAGCGGAGTCGCCTTGTTGTTACGCGTAGGAACGTGCGCCAGTGGGAACCGATGTTCTCGCTGGACCCGTGCCGAAATCAGGTCACTTATTTGACAGCACGTCTTTATCATAATGAGGAGAACCAAAATTTCAATTAATTTAGACGGCTAATTATTCTTTCACTACCTATAGGGTGGTGCCATTTGAAGTCATTAAGCAGGGAAATTGGTTAACACCGTGAACCACAGCAAATACTGCAACGATCGAAATTAGTAGGCGGGAAAACATCGCAGCTCAAGTACATTAGTCAGGTTTGTGTCACCCGTTTCTTCATGAATAAAAGATGTTAAAAATCTGTGAGGCTAATATAAAAAAAACTTAAAATAGTGTCCTCAAGGTGAAACACAATCTTAGTGTAATAACGAGAGGTGGACAACTGTACAAGGCGGCAAAAAAAAATAAAAACTGGTTATTGGACAACGCTCATTAGACACAACAAATCATGAGGGGCACACGAAAAGCATATTGACTGCGAGCTTTGTTGTGCCACGCGTTCGAACATTCTTAGCGGATACGCAATTGAACGTGGTAACACCCGCCTCGGTGGTTGATGTCCCCGACTGCTTACACGAAAGTCACGGGGTCAAACGCCGGCTGCTTTTTGTGGAGGCGATGTGATAGAAACCCATGTACTTAAAAAACTCCGGGTAGTCGGAATTCCTAGAATCTACCACGACGGCATCTCTCTACATCATATCGGGTCTTAAGACGGAAATCTCCAACAATTATCAACTGAGCGTCATTAGCGGTACGATCGTGCACTGTCGAATAGACCTGCAGCTGTATCGGCCGTCGCCTTACCCCCCCGTATTCACAAACGCTCCTCGACTCGACTTTCACCCTTCACTTGACAGAGTTGCGCACTGCGCCGCTGCTCGGCTGAAATGACGCTGCGCTACTCAAGAATAGCAGCAAATTATCTATTATATGCAGTGACTTTCCCTGCCTACAGATGGCGCTTCCATCGGCTTTCTTAAGTGAAGGTTCAGCGTTAAGTGAAGGGGCGTTCTAAAATACGGGGGTCAGCGGTGAGCGGAGGCTTTGCGCCTGCCCACTGCTTGCTGGAGCTGCGGCCGAGAAGCGTGTGAGGCGCGATTCCGGCGAGTTCTCTTCCTCCCCGCATTGTGGCGCCAGTGTGAAAAAAAAAAAAGTTCAGCCTGTGCTTAGCCCAGTGGATTGTTGCGTCGTTGCGTTTGCGGGATCAAGGCTTTTTTTTTTTTTTTGCTTCCGGTTTTAAAATGTGTGTCGGCGAATACGAGCTCGGGGCGAAAAACGCAAGCCAGAAGATAGTTGTCGTTGGAAACTATTTCTGTAGCGTTGTTTCCTAATAAAGTGCGTTGCCGTGCTGCTCAGCGCCTTAATTCGTCGTATAACTGCCGCTACCACACTCCTGAATAGCCCCAACGGCAGCGCCTAGTTTCACTTTTCCGAAAACGGTATGTACACATAAGGGTAGGAGAGAAAAGAAAGTTAATGAAGTCCCACACTGCTCTTCAAAGTGTCAATATCCTAGCGTGAGCTACTGAAGACACTTCGATAGAGGCGGAAATGTTGTAGGCCCGTGTGCTCAGATTTGGGTGCTCGTTAAAGATTACCAGGTAGTCAAAATTTCCGGATCCCTCCACTACGGCGTCTCTCGTTATGATACGGTACGTTAAACCCTTCAAATCAATCAATAGTGACGACACTCATAAAGGTTGGCATCCCTGTAGGGATAGGAAACAGCAACACAGAGCAAAAAGAGAAACACAAAGGAGGGACTATTTATATACATGAAAATGGTATTTATTATAAGCCGTTCTTCTGTTGTAGAGTGGTATTTACTAAATTTTTTGGCAACCGGCTATAAAAAAAAAAGAAAAACTAGCACTATTAGGTCTCGTGGCAGCCGGTGTGCAAATATTGACTGCTACACCGAGATTTAAAATAAATTAAAAAGAATAAAAAATATTGAGCAAGCGACATTTTAATAATGCGTTCAACGAGCTGAAAAGCATAAAACAAGAAGAAAACTGTTCCAATGCACGCACTGTGGAGAGGCTAAAGAAACGACGGAGCATATTCTAGTGTGAATAAATCGACCCAGGTGTAGGTTTTGGCACTATAACCTGAATGAAGCAGTTCGTTTCCGGAACAAGTGGAAACGTAGCACGTCTGTGCCAGAAAAACCGTATTCATTTGTCATTGTAGAGCTCCATGCCTACAAAGGGTTATCCAATTTGTGGACAATACGTTGTAGTGTACACAATCTACACGTGCAATCGACGAGTGCGAAGCAAGATATTGTGAAATGCATACGGTGATACGTGATACCAGAGGAAAAAAAAACATGTGAAGTAACACAAGAATTATAACAGCATAAGGTGCTGTCAAAACATAATGTGAAAAAAAAAAACTTACGTAAAACAGGTGAAAAGCAATGAAGAAAAGTTTGAATTGTAAAACAAAACCTGTCTTTTTCGTTCAAGGAAACTGCAGTCATGATAACTCTGATTTGTTAAGTGAAAGTATTCAGGCATCCAAGTGATGTATCAACCAGATGCCATTTTTTTAGGCCGCTGCGTTCATACTCTCGGAGAAACTCCACCCCCAATTCACAAAAAGGGATCACAGCTTTCTTCAGCTGGTAACCCCCCCCCCCTCTTCTTTTTGAATCACACGATAGGTAATTATCTCACAAAATTATCAAAGCTGGCGAACCCTAATAAGATGCACATTTCAACTGAAGACAAAAAAGAGAACCTGCTTGCATAGCAAGGCCACCGCTTAACACGTATGTGGTGTTATTTCTAATACGTGGTACTATGCAAACGATAAAAGGTGTTTCTGGCAGAAAAGAAAAACCAGCTACGCATGGTCAAGTGTTTTGTTGTCATGGTCATTATACGGCGCGTTCATTCGTGAGCAGTCAGTAATACCATTTTGGAGGTGAACAGACACATGTGCACACTTTATCCTGAAGAAATGCATGCTAAACAAAAAAACATGTTAACTTTTCAGCTTATCTACAAATACATTCTGCTAATACTCAATGCCATTCTGCGTAGCAAATAAGAAAAATACAAAAGAACTAGGAAGTACATCTGCTAATGAAGAATGACTATGGACAGAGAAGACGAAAGGCTTTCAATCGCGCCGCAACATGCCTGCTACGCTGTCGACACCCGAACGTTAGTTAGTGATGGTGGGAGAGAAGAGTTGACAGAAAAAATTACAGGCATGCACTTGCCAGAGAAAACTACTTGCAAAAAAAAGTGCAAAAGTGTTACGAAAAATTAGAGAACTTGATTGATTCCGTCAACAAATCGTGGCACAACTCGAAGTGAACTGTGGCTCTGTTTTTGAGTTCAAATTTTACCACTCACGAGCCACACGCGAAAAAAGTCGTTCCATCGTTCCAGAAGGCTCGCCAAAAAGGCGTAGCACCGCATTAAATGTAATACCAGATTCCTTCATTCATTTTATTACTGATCAATCGTATAAGTAGTAGTAAGAAAGTTAATAAATAAATAACGCAGCAACAAAGTTCTGGCAGACAAGTAGCCGACGTGGGTTGTCGCGGCACGGCGCGCACAGCACGCGGGCGTTTCAGAGACCCCAGAGAAGCCGCCGGAGAGCAAGCGCGGACGAGGCGTTGGGCGCCGGCTGCTGTTGCGCCCAACTGGGCAGCTCGCTCCACGAGAACAGCATCTCGCCCACCGTGTTCATCGAGAAGATCAGCGACGAGAGCGTCACCAGCTTCAGCACAGCGCCGTGTATCAGCTGCGTCATCGAGAGAGTGAGAAAGAAGACTGCAGCACGTGTCCTTCGCGCCCTTCTTGTCTCTTTGTCGTCGTTCTGTTCTCGCGCTATAACTATCGTCCTGTCATACCAACTAAGCCCAAGCTGCCACACTTCTAAGTTGCCTTAAAAAAAAAAAAGGAATCCTGCTTCTTGGACGCGTACAAGGCAGATACACGAGCAACAACAAGTTCAATGAAACAATCACACGTGATATCCCCGGAAAGTCGAGAACGCGTGCGTTGTACGAAGTGTAATTCGAAAAGCGGAGAACGACACCTGGTAACCACATTTTTTTTCCTCAAATAAGTGATTTATTTCTTCGATAGCCGTAAGGAAGGTAGGCTAATGCATTATTCTGGAACCACGTTTTCGAAATCGGTACGCTTCAATCACTTCTCGCTTGTATTGCGTGGTTTTCTTGCCAATAACTTACGTGCCTTTCCGATCATGGTGAACAGCCACACATTCGGCAATGAGTAGGCAGATTTATTTATTATTGAAGTAGCTGTATTCTTCATCTCCTCCTTATTAGCCTGTAACGGCATTTCAAATACCGCCCGGTCTGAGAACTGGCTAACCTCCCTGTCCTTCCTCATTTATTCCTCCTCCTCAAATACCGCACTATAGAGCTCATTGATGTCTTTGTGAAGATATTAGTCTTCTTCCAGGTTATACCTCTAGAACAACAGTGAAGAGGGGACCAGTACTGCACCGTCATTTTGTCGAGAAGACTAGGCTTTTGCATGTGATCTCGTCGAAGTCTGCAGCCATAGATTCAACGCAGCTTTCACTAATGTATAGGACGCTGCTTATCTACACCTACATACTGCGCGAGATGCAGACATCAACTTACAGAAACACCCCAACACACCAGTCTGAGTTATTTATATATAAGACGTACCTGTATATTACATCTGTCAGAACACAAACTTACACATTTTCAGTTAACTTCCACAGTTACATTACCGGGTGAAAATGAGCACGATTGAACTGTAGCAGTATACATTAGGTGTGAAAAAAAAAACACACCGCGAACGTTCGATATTAGAATCGCAAAACGACCCAAGTGTCAAACAGGCGCAGTACGAGCGCACAGAAAGCCCTATACGAAGGTAGAACATACGCATCACAAGTGGCAGCAGTGCACGTATATTTAAAACCATTGATATATGCGGAATATGACGCAGAAGGTTATGCTGTTAGTACTGGCCTTCACTAGTGGAAGAAAATATGGCAAAGTTGTTGAAATAAAATAAATCAAGAAGCACTGATAATTATAGCACACGCTCTTATTTTGGCCGATGACATGAACGTTGGTCACAAAAATTGGTGTATTTTTCTAAATGATGAAACGTTGTTATCGACAAGGTCAATAGTTATCGACTCATAGTCGTATATGAAGCACGAGATATACGAATTCCCCCCCCCCCCATTCTATCATCAAACGCTAGTGGGAATCGCTAAAAAAAAAAACAAAAGGGTTGGGAGAAGTTCAGTGAGACGTGACCTTCTCGGCTGATGCTATAGGTTTTTTCCTAGACGTAAACAAAATTTAGTCGAAACACGACCGGTCACGAACCATGCGAGAACATTTGAACTCGGCACCAGAACTAACGTGCTAACCTGGCCGTGGCATCTCTGGTAGAAGCGCGGCTCTTTCATCGCATTTATTCGGCTCGCGCGACGGGCAAACTCGGCGCGGCGGCAGCGCGGACCGTCACTTTCGGTGGGCGCGGCTGATAAGCAACGGCACGTGAAAAGCAAAAGCGCGGAGTTAAGACACCCAACACATTATCTCGACCACTAAGAGCGAATAGCTTAAAACTGCGGTGCGTGTAATGAAGGCGCCTTCGCGATGCACCCTTACCATTTTGCGGCGGCAAGGAGTGAGCACGTCGTCGAGTATGGCGATCGACATGGCGGCCGTGGGAAGGACGAGTGTCGTGGACGACGCCACCGCCACGGGGATGGCGAAGTAAAGTGGATTGCACGGCACCATCAGGGCCTGCACGAAGAAGGAGAGGGAAAAAAACATGATCCACCTAACTGACAAAGACATAATCACAAAAGTTGCTCTCTCCTCCTGGCTGATTCCCGGCACTGATACTACAGTGTCGAGAAATATGCATTTCGAGTTGTCGATTTATTCTGCCTCACCCTGCGATATGATAGCCACCTGAGCATCTCAGATGTGCCAAAATTTTGGTAGCCGTTAGATACCAATGCGTTTTTAAAGGGGCCTTGAATGTCTTATCGCTTCAGTACGACAGTACGACTGCAAAAAAGAAAAAGAAAAGGACGGACAACAGAAGAAGACACAACCAGCGTAAACTTTCAGTTAAATTTACTGTGCACCTGAATTCGTTTATATACCGACGCAGTATCATGCGGGTATATGAACGTAAAAATACCGCACATGTGTGTACAATTTGAATAAATGAACGGTCACGGAAGTTCTCGAACGCCCGACTGTTGTTTTACAAGTTTTATCACAAAGAAGTAAAAAAGGAGGACGAGGAGGAGGAGGAAGAAAGAAATGAAAGGTAAAGAGGTCAACCAGACACACGTCCTGTTTGCTACCCTGCACTGGGGGAAGGGGTGAGGGGATTAAAGGAGAAGAGAGAGAGAGAGAGAAGTGAAGGGTAACGTGTGTGTAGATGTGACCTTGTCCATTGCACGCTTATAAGCGGTCGCGTAGTCCGGTCGTCTTTAGAAAACTTAGCAATGCCCGCGTCGCTTTGCTGGCCAGCGACGCATAGAGCCATGAGCCAAGGATCTTCTTTTCGGAAAAAGGTCTACTGTCTAGTGTCTCTAACGTTTCGCGTAGCAAGTTGCGTTCACTCGCAAAACGTTCACATGAACACAGTAGATGTTCTATTGTCTCGTCAGTGTCAGACGATTCACATCGGGAGCTATCCGCCATTCCTATGCGAAAGGAGTACGGCTTTGTAAAAGCTACTCCTAACCACAGGCGGCACAGTAAAGTTGCATCCTGGCGGTCCGATAGAACTTGAAGCTTTCTCGATGGGTCCAATTTGTGTAGGTGGTGATTCCTGACACTGGGGTCACTCAGCCAAGTTTCCGACATGGTGTTAGCGAACGAGTAAAGGCCCCTTGCAGCGTCGGTTCTCGACAATGGAATTGGGGTTGTCTGGGCGTCCGCGTAGGCGGATCGGGCAGCATTATCAGCAAGGTCATTACCGACAATACTACAATGTCCCGGTAACCACTGGAACACCACGTCATGTCCTTTCGATAAAACTTCGTGAATCCCTTCTCTTATTTCATTCACTAGTTGTTGATGTTTTCTTTGTCGTAAAGCTGATTGCAAGCTCTGAAGGGATGCCTTGGAGTCGCAGAACACAGCCCATTTTTGAGGTCGGGCTTCCGTGATATAAAGTATAGCAACACGTAAGGCGGCTAGCTCCGCTGCTGTGGATGTTGTCCTATGTGACAGTTTGAACTTTATAGTGACCTGGTACGTCGGGATGACAACAGCACCTGTGGAGCTGTCAGCCAAGACCGATCCATCGGTGTAAATGTGGGTCCTCTGGCCGTATTTTTCGTTGAGTAGCGACAATGTCACCTGTCGTAGAACCACTGTTGAATGACGGCTCTTGTTCGTTATTCCCGGAATAGTGAGGCACACCTGTGGTTGTTGTAAGCACCACGGAGGTGACGCTGGTCTTGTTGCTGGAGTGAAGCCAAAAGGAAGGCATTCTCTATGGGCAGAAATAATCTTTCAAAACATCGCTTGTGGTCTTTGAAGTGGCAACACTGCAACATGGTGACCAGGAACTCGGCAGAGGTGTCTTATGTGGGCTCTCAAATTGTCAGTGGTGATGTATGTTTTAATTGGATGCTCTCTTGCGATCATAATTGCCCCGTAGGTTGAGGTGCATCGCGGCAATCCTAAAGAGTATTCAGGAAACATACAGCTTCCCCTCCCTTCCCCAAGTTTCCAGCAGGGCTGCATACACTGATAATAGTAATAATTATTGAAGTTTAGCACTCAGAACAACAATATGATCATGTGTGACACCGTAGTGCGAGAGCTCCTGAAATTTCGACCACGTGGGGCCCTTTAACGTGCACCTAAATCTAAGCACAAGGACCTACAGCATTTTCGCCTCCATCGAAAATGCAGCCGCCGCAGCCGGGATTCGATCCCGCGACCTGCCGATCAG
The DNA here is from genome assembly GCF_013339725.1 of Rhipicephalus microplus. Taxonomy (NCBI): domain Eukaryota; kingdom Metazoa; phylum Arthropoda; class Arachnida; order Ixodida; family Ixodidae; genus Rhipicephalus; species Rhipicephalus microplus. The sequence goes on along the minus strand of NC_051165.1, from coordinate 222,556,619 downwards.
GAGCCGAGTGCCTTAGCCACTATAAAGCACCGTGGCGGGTAGCACACACTGAGCATGTTACTAATAAGTTCATCGTTGAAAGACGCTAGCATTTCGCTAATAAGGACACAAGGCTGCGTGCTTTGAACTTAATGATTCGGCCTTCTCTATAACACACTTGAGTCATGTGTTATGTCCGCCTCGGTGGAACAGTGCTCAGCCGCTGACACGGATGTTGCGGGTTAGATTCCGGCAGTGGCGGTCGCATTACGATGAAGGCAAAATAGTATATGCCGAAGAGAACGAAGGCTGTCGGCATCGTGTCGTTCAGGGCGAATGTGCAAGGATCGCTGCATGTTTGTTTTTGTGCATGAATGTGACGGTGCCGAAGCGAAAGGTGCGTGCAATTGAGCGTGCGTGTGCTCTCGTCATCAAAATAAAGCACGTTCATTGCATGCTCTCGTCATGCGCGCCGCGCGTGTCACAGACACAATACTTGCCAGGTCGACGACGACGGGCAGCAGCATGGCGACGGTGACATCGATGCTGACGAACTCGGTGAGCACGCAGGAGAGCACGGTGAGCACGATCTGGATCGTCGTGGGCGGGAACAGGTTGAACTCGCTGAACAGCGCCTGGATCCAGTACGTCGCGCCGCTCACCTGCAAAGATGCAGTGTTGTTGTTCTCAAACTCTATGCCTGTGATCAAAAATATGCAATACTGGAACTTGGCCTTGTTGGAACAAATTCATCCTCGCGTATTCACGCGAGCACACGGAGGCAGAGAAGAAACACACGGATATCGCACAGTACGCGGGCCTTTGCCGTTTCTCGTCCACCCAAGTTTCCGGGATCGAACCCATGGTCTTCGGGTTAGAAACCGCAACCACTGATCTACCATGGGAGATCACCTAATAAAAGAACCCGACTCAACAAAGGAGACACCAAGTCAATATATTAACACGCATGCTCTTTTCTTTGTGTTTCCCGATGCCGGTCCATCGCACGTGTAGATAGCTCCTTGCGCAAATCGCGCCACAACATCAGATTATTCTATATTATCTTGACATCATTTCGTAAGATTGAGCGCGCAAACGCGAACAGCTGAGTTGTTTCACGAACAACGGCGTGGCCACCAGCGATAATGCTCGAATGTTCGACGCCACATGTATAAATGCCGCCGTGCCTTGCCGCGGATCAGGTTATCGACAGCCGACGCCCCGTTCACCGTTATCATTGCACAGTGTGTTTTGCTGTAGTCCGACATCCCGTTGCTCGGCCACAAGTTTGGCCAAATAAGTTTGAGTGGGTGTGGCGGACCAGGCCTCGCCATGCTGCCTAATAGGCCGTTCCTCTGCGTTATGCAGGTCCTGCTGGCGCAATTGGCCGCTCTTCAGTCGGTCGGGATTCAGCCGGACGGGACTCAATTTGATGCACGCGCGGATCCAACAGTTCTACTGGCGCAGTTGGCCGCTCTTCAGTCGGTCGGGATTCAGCCGGACGGGACTCAATTCGATGCACGCGCGGATCCTACATTACGCTCTGCACCGCATCGTCAGTGCTTCTGGCCTCACGTTATCAACCCGCCATACCACGTGACTCCTTCAGACGCCTTTATAAGAGCCATGCCGCATCGCTTCAACTTCAGTGGGTGTGGCGGACCAGGCCTCGCCATGCTGCCTAATAGGCCGTTCCTCTGCGTTATGCAGGTCCTGCTGGCGCAATTGGCCGCTCTTCAGTCGGTCGGGATTCAGCCGGACGGGACTCAATTTGATGCACGCGCGGATCCAACAGTTCTACTGGCGCAGTTGGCCGCTCTTCAGTCGGTCGGGATTCAGCCGGACGGGACTCAATTCGATGCACGCGCGGATCCTACATTACGCTCTGCACCGCATCGTCAGTGCTTCTGGCCTCACGTTATCAACCCGCCATACCACGTGACTCCTTCAGACGCCTTTATAAGAGCCATGCCGCATCGCTTCAACTTCAGTGGGTGTGGCGGACCAGGCCTCGCCATGCTGCCTAATAGGCCGTTCCTCTGCGTTATGCAGGTTAGTGTTTATTATAGCTCTATCAAAAGTGACTATCGTGGCCTCCTGGTCCTGCCATGCCCACGCCAGTGTCTTGAAATTTTATGCAATGTTTTTTGTGCATGCAAACTTTTGTTATGTGGGGATGTTGAGTTGAACCCTGGGCCGAGCACTGAAGCCTTATTGACTAAACTGCTGGAAGGCCAAAATAAGTTGGTCACAGAGATGGCTACTTTGAGGGATCAGCAGTCCAACATGGAAAAAATGATTTCAGACCTTAACAAGCGTTTTCTCGAATTTGGAATGCATATCGATCGAATAGACGGCCTAGAACAGGCGGTCAAATCGCTACAAGCGAAAGTAGCTGACATTGATGATAGGAGCAGGCGTTCAAACCTGGTTTTGTTTGGCATTCAGGAGGGCAGCACTGAAACTGAGACAACTCTTCGCGCTGAGGTGATTGAAAACCTTTTTTGGGACAAGCTAAACGTAAGATGCAGCTCTGTTGTAAGAATCCACCGCATTGGAAAGCCGGGTAAAATGAGGCCAGTAATTGTATCCTTTCAAAATTATAACGAAAAGCAGGATGTTCTTAAAAATGCACGAAAGTTAAAGGGAACAAAAATTTACATTCAGAATGACTATTCGGTGGATACTCTAAGGAAACGCAAGCTTTTATGGCAAAGTGCAAAAGAGGAAAAAAAACAGGGCAAGAAAGTGATTCTTCTGCATGATAAACTGCGAATAGATAACGAACTTTACGTATGGGATGATGTCACACATTCGAGGGTTGAACTGGTTACTCGGCGAAAAGTTTCCTCCAGGGATTGACAGATACCTTCTCGCCTTGAGGAACTGCGCCTCTTAAATATCAATGCGCGTAGCATTGTGAACAAAAGTGATATTCTTGAAGCTTTGATCTTGGGATACAGCCCTCATGTTGTTGTGATCACTGAAACTTGGCTCCGAAGTGAAGTTCACGACAACAGTATATTTCCGCCTTCGTACCAAGTATTTTCGTCGAGATAGAAGTTCAAAAGGAGGTGGCGTTGCCGTCCTGATTAAACAAAACATTTCAGCAGCACTTTCAAAACAAATCAATAACCATGAAACTATTACCTTGAAATTGTCATGCTGGGGCTTTCCTTAGTACTAGTAGCCATTTATCGCCGTCCCGATGCTCCACCAGGAGTTTTTGCAGGATTTATGTGATCACGTCTTGGGTTTTAGACAACAAAAAATAATTATTGCTGGTGACTTCAACCTTCCTGGTGTAAATTGGGAGAACCCGTTTGCTTCTAATGAACCCAGTGCTCATGTTCACAGTGTACTGGACTTATTGATGTGCTGTAATTTGGAACAGGTGGTTAGACAACCTACTCGTGTTCAGGGTAGTTCCTCTTCTATATTAGATCTTGTTTTTTTGAGCCGATGCATGACCGACTTTTCTGTGACAATTGAACCTGGTCTTTCAGACCACTATATGGTGAAGTGCGTATGCCACTTCTTGACAAAGAAAAGTGCTCCTTCTAAAACTGTCGCAGTCAAAGATTACCTTCATGCAGCGGATGAAAGCGTCTTAGACTTTCTTGACATAAACTTGAGCAATTTTGGTGGGTCTGATGTTTCTGAGCTATGGGAGACATTTAAAAGGTTATGTCTATACTGCATAGATCATTTTGTGCCAAATAAAATGAAAAGGATCGCGAAAAAAAATCCGTGGATCACCCGTGACATCTTGCATCAAAAAAGGAAACTAAAACGATTACGACGTCACCGCGCATCTCAGACAACTATTCACACAAACCAGACACTTTTAAACCAGTCTATCCGATGTGCTAAGCAATTTTATTTTCAACACACTCTTCCAGACTTCATACGGACGGCTCCTGATAAATTCTGGTCGCAATTATCTCGCAAGAAAGAAGGTACTCTTCAAATAATTCACAATGATACAATCGTTGTAGATGAAACAAGCATAGCGACACATTTCAATGAGTACTTTCAAAGCGTTTTCCAAAAAGATTGCGACAGCGCACGGGCTTCTGCTACCTCTCCTTATCTCGACGCAGACATCGTGTCCTTATCTGGAGTTGTATCTATGCTTCTGAATTTAAAGACTAAAGCTTCGCCTGGTCCCGATAACATTCACAACGCATTTCTGCGTCGATACGCTGAGATGGTTGCTAAATTCCTTGTGATCATTTTCCGCGCCTCCCTGTCTTCTTCTTCTGTTCCGATAGATTGGAAAATAGCGCGAATTGTACCAATACTCAAATCAGGAGATAAATTATTGATTACAAATTATCGCCCTATATCTATTACCTGTTCTTGTTGTAAGCTTCTCGAGCACGTCATAGCTAACTACATCACTAATTTTCTTAATGAGAACAATATATTAACCCCATTTCAACATGGGTTCAGAAAAGGTTTGTCCACTGTTACTCAACTGGTCACAGTCATACATACTTTCGCATCTATTCTTGATAAATCCGGGCAAATTGATGCTATTTTCTTAGACTTTAGGAAGGCTTTTGATCTAGTTCCCCACAATAAATTGATTTTCAAACTTAAAAATATTGGCCTTCCAGAGTTTATTGTAAATTGGGTATCCGCGTACTTGTCAAATCGAACACAATTTGTTGATATAAATGGTCACTGCTCATCTAAACTTCAGGTTACATCAGGAGTTCCTCAGGGAAGTGTTTTAGGGCCCCTACTTTTTTTAATCTATATAAATGATATTGTTGAAGTTGTCCCTGAATATGTCGGAATAAGGCTATTTGCCGATGATTGCGTGCTGTACAAGGAAATTGTTACTATGAATGATCAACAGCTTTTAAATACCTGCCTTGATAACGTTTACCAGTGGTGTAAGCAATGGGATATGAAGCTAAACTCAGACAAAACAGTGTACATGAACATCACTAGAAAGAAAAACTTCTTTTCTTTTCCATATGCGCTACAAACTCACGTACTCAGGGAGGTCAGTGTGTATAAGTACCTTGGCGTAACGATAACCAAAAATCTAAGTTGGAATATGCATGTATCGAACATTTGCGCATCCGCCTTCCGTAAGCTATGCTTTCTCAAGTACAAACTTCGTTTTGCCCCGTCATCAGTGAAGCTGTTAGCCTATAATACCATCATTAGACCTTCTCTCGAGTATGCGTGCGTCATTTGGGACCCATACACTAGGAAAAACATCCATGCCATAGAAATGATTCAACGTAAATGCATCAGGTTTATATTTTCTAAGTACCGCATGACAGACTCCCCTACAGCTATCATGAAAGAAAATAATATACAAGAACTTCAACTTCGTCGCAAAATTCTGAGATTAAAATTTCTTTTTCAGTTAAAACACAAACATTTCGCACTAGATGCCTCTACGTTTATACAACCACTGACGTCACGAGAAACTAGAAATCGCCATGCTGCGTCAATAACACCATTCCAGACACGTACCAATACATTTAAGTTCTCTTTTTTTCCCAGGACCATTGTAGACTGGAACGCCCTGCCGTTTGAGTCGTTACAGAACATTGAACACTTTGATTTTATCACTTCATAACGTTAAGCCCCAAAATGCTCCTATCGCTGCGCCATATGTTATTGCGAATATGTATTGGTGTGTATAGTTTTGTGTAAATATACTTAATTTGGTCACGAATTGTTACTAATTTATGTGGTGAAAATTGCTGTTGAATATTAATTGTCATGCGTACATTTATTAATTTTGTGTGCCTTGACTGCTGATTGCTTGTGATTTTTTTCTTTTTTTTTTCCCACTCCTGCATGGGCTCTGAAGAGAGCCTGCAGTATTCTGTAAATAAATAAATAAATAAAGAGTTACATCTCGCACACCCCGCCTGCTGTCTCGGTCCACGTCACAAACACATGACAATATCCAGCGGCCGTCTGCACGGATGAGTCTTCTTGTGCGTGCGTTGTACATGCAGACATCCTATAGTGATTTGCACAACCGTTTTGATACGACACCTGCAGAGCGCGTCCCATGCACGACATCGAGCCGTGGATGATGAGCGGTCCCCACAGTATGTTGGCCACCAGGCTGCGCCAGTCGAGGGCATTCGACGGGCCGCCGGCGGTCACCCTCGCCTCGTTTCTGGCTGTATACCACTGGGAGTCTGCCGATGACAGCAGTGCTACGAGCAGGTAGTCCAACGCCAACGTTTCATGATCGCTGCGAACAATGCACGACGAAGTGCTGAGCCGCACTATTTAACACGATGGTAAACTAACAAAGAAACACTACGGATGGGCGAATAATAAGTTTGAGGTTCGAAGCGAACAGTCAGTTTGTCAAATAATTTCAAATAGCATACCTTGAATAGTATATATCACCTATTATAAAAGAAAATGGGCGTTTCTGTGATGACTCAACTAATATTGCGCAATATTCTCACGCATTGCAGCTTTAAGGCGTGTGCACGTGTCACTTTTGTGGTTTGAAGTGAGGTGCAAGCGAATTCGAATAGTGGTGGAATTGGATAGCATATAAGGAGTATGTTTGAAACGGAAGCACGCTAAGTGTTAAAATTTGCTAAACTTAACCCATTAACATGATTTTAAAAGCAAAAAGTGTGTTGATTGATTGATTGATATCTGGGGTTTGATTGATATGTGGGGTTTAACGGATATCTGGGGTTTAACGTCCCAAAACCACCATATGATTATGCGAGACGCCGTAGTGGGGGGGCTCCGGAAATTTCGACCACCTGGAGTTCTTTAGCGTACACCCATTTATGAGCACACGGGCCTACAGCATTTCCACCTCCATCGAAAATGCAGCCGCCGCAGCCGGCATTCGATCCCGCGACCTGCGGGTCAGCAGCCGAGTACCTTAGCCACTAGACCACTGCGGCGGGGCAAAGAAAATGCTAACGTATCACAAACAAGCAAGCCAGCAAACAAACAAACAAATACATACATACATGCATTGCATACATACATACACACATACATACATACATACATACATACATACATACATACATACATACATAAATGCGCAACTATCATATCATATGTATGTATTGAGGTGGCAACGTTACCATGTGATAGCACGCACAAGTCGAAGCATGCCATGCACATAGTGTACGCCTCGCATTCTTCTCGGAACGAAAACATAACTCGTATACTGAATTGACTGCAAATAAGAAGGTCCGTGAAAAAACCTGAAGATGGCGAAGCGTCCGTCTCTAGTGAAGAAAGCGATCACGTGGACGGCGAGCCACAGCATGACGGCCAAGGTGAAGGCGATGATAACGAGGCGCTCGACGGGCCTGCGATAATCGAGGTTGAAAAACAACAACAACAAAAAAATCAAGATGAATGACAGAATGTATCGGAAACAAAGCGATGCGTGGTCTCGCAAGTATAGCTCTCTCAGATAACAAATCTTCCCGCCGTCACGGCAAAAAAAAAAAAAAAAAGAAGAAAAGAGGCGGCCGCTTTCACTAAAAACCCCCGTTACAAGGACAGCCTTGGTCACGTTTAAGCCGACTACGGTCACGACTAGCCACGTTTGTCGCCCAATGCCTGAAACGGCGAAGCTGGACGATTATGAAGTCTAATACGTTTGCATCTAGGTTGTTGTTACGTTAGCTAAGTTGTTTCTGGGTTTCTCCCTAGCACAGAGATGTTTTAGTTTCTGTGTTTTTGTGTTCCTTTCTTTATTCGTTTCTTTCTGTGCCAGTACAAAAAATGAAGCGAAGGCGAAAGGCTGAAAGCCTGACTAAAGGGCCTTTGCTTCAAATACAGTGAGGCAGACAGGCTGTCATAAGAATTTTGCGGAATACAGAAAAAATACAAAGATATACAAAAATACAAAAGGTACATGTGCAAATACTGTAACACATACAACAGTAATAAAGTGTTATTTCTAGTAAATAAATAAATAGTAACAAATATTCTAGTAAACAATGTTAAACCAGACAGTCAAAGACGCGCAACTCCAGAGACCGACACTCGAACTGAACCTAGGCGTCCAAATATAAATCAACAGGCACGCTGTCATTTGCGAAGGGCTTCCATCGCCTCGGAGTCTTTTCGGATCCTGCTCCCTAATAGTGTCTCGTTGAAGCAATACGTACAGATGTTTCAGTGAAGCCGAAACGTGCGGCCACGGTACATGTTTATCCACAGGCGTGAGCAGGGTTTCCGTTCAGGGGGGTCCATCACAGCGCCCTTCCTATATTAAGTCGTGTATGGGATAGACTTTGGACACCCCTCTCCTTTCAGATTACTGCCCCCCCCCCCTCCTCCATGCGCACACCTGTGTTTATCACACTGTGTGAGAGAGACAAAACGCCAATCCCGACGGTTTATTAGGGCTTTTCTCAATTAGTAGTTACATCAGTCTTGAAGTTTTTATTGGTGTTTGCCGCCCGCCAGTAGTCTCCTGTAGGACCCGTCTTGCCACCCGCCTGTGGGACCAGTGGCGACTAGTGGGATTTGCCTAATTTCTGTGGCACAGCCACTCATAACGATGATAGCTTTTTGCAGACATGATTTTAAGACAAGTTCGTACGGCCAGCTTAAACCATCACCTTTGTTAGAATACCTTGCTTCACATATATCGACAAGACGACGGTATAAGTAACAATGTGGATGCAATAAGATGGACTAAAATTACCCTGTTGGAAAAACTCGAAGGTTCCCTCATGCATTGCGTAAGACGACTCGGAAAGCGGAAGCCTTTTTTTTGTCTTTTTCAGTCAATGTAGTGAACCTCCCTCGCTCTCCTCCTGAGTTTTCTGGACCTAACGTCATTTTGTACTGCCTCCAAGATCGAAGCCACTGCAAGGTTCCTGTAAGCCACCTGGTTTTACAGTGTCTCCGTAATCGACCCACCTTTGACCAAGAGACGATGTGACGTGATGACGCTATGGTGACATCACAAATTTTTGCGATCTTGGTCGACATTATGACGTCACATTACGAAGCCATCAAGGGATGGTTTTTAGCCTCACTCCTGTTGACACTGACGCCCCCGGATGATGGTAGACCTTAGATGCCTCATCAAAAGCATCTAAGGCAATCACTGGATACCCACTGTTGAAAGACATCGTCGAGGACCGCATTGCACCAGATGTTGGTTTACAAATACGTTAAACGTTATTTGTAGCACTACGCGTACTTGCTGAACCTTTGGCCGAGTGCAAGGGACGCGGTGATTAGGAAAACGCGAGCCCACGCAACTCACGTTAGTGTTCCCAGCTCTTGGCTCTGCTTCTCGATGATCTTGAGGATCTCTAACCGAGAATTCTCGTCTTCTTCGGCATCACTTCAAGAAAAATCAGGGCACAACAGAAATGAATTGGTGTTTCGATCCAACCCAATCACATTCCTTACGTAATACAACAACAACAACAACAACAACAACAACAACAACAACAACAACAACAACAACAACAACAACAACAACAACAACAACAACAACAACAACAACAACAACAACAACACAACAACAACAACAACAACAACAACAACAACAACGACGACAACGACGACGACGACGACGACGACGACGACGACGACGACGACGACGACGACGACGACGACGACGACGACGACGACGACGACGACGACGACGACGACGACGACGACGACGACGACGACGACGACAACAACAACAACAACAACAACAACAAAAACAACAACAACGACGACGACAAAACAACAACAACAACAACAACAACAAAACAACAACAACGACGACGACAAAAACAACAACAACGACGACGACAAAAACAACAACAACAACAAAAACAAAAACAACAACGACGACGACGACAAAAACAACAACAACAACAAAAACAACAACGACGACGACGACAACAACAACAACAACCGCAGCAGCAGCAGCAGCAGCAGCAGTAGCAGTAGTAGTAAGAGTAGTAGTAGTAGTAGTAGTAGTAGTAGTAGTAGTAGTAGTAGTAGTAGTAGTAGTAGTTGTAGTAGTAGTAGTAGTAGTATTGCAAAACGGCGATGACAGCGAAAATGATGACAAGCCTTTGCTTTGAACTCTCGTCGTCCGATCATGACATCCAATAAAAATGCAGAAATGAGACACCATTGAGTAACGACAGTTAGTGGCTATGGTTTCTAATCGTCTTATGGCACCAACCTGGTCGTTGGTGTCATCGCAGGAATTCACGTGAAGCCGGAATCTAAACTTTGGGTTTGAGTACTGCTTTTGGAGACGTTTATTGTGGAGATTATCCGACCATTCCGTGAGCGCGTTCCGACTTTTGCCTCATTAGCTGTGATGCTGCTACCGACGATGTATATAGGGCAGTTCACGTGCAAATTGCCTAAGGTGGCAAAAGTCCATCCGTAATTACTCACTACTAAGTCGCCGCCAGATTTTGACAATGAAAAAGACTATAAAAGTATTTTTTAATGCGGAAAGTTTGCACTAAGTTGCGTTAAGCTCGACACAGCGAAGTTGGTTGATCTTCAGCTCGTCGTGCCGCAGCACAGGAATCGCAACGCCGGCGTCGATTGTATCCAGAGTATTAGGTCGAAGAAGCTGCAACTAATATACGGAGACGGGCGAATCCGGAATACGCGCAATACTGAACACTCTGTGGTGAAATCACTGTGCCTGAGCCATGGTCTAAGAAACGGTGTTGGTTGCTATGGCTCGGCGCCGGCTTGTTTATATTTAGCACAGGTGAATGCACCTGTGGCAGTTGCTACGGCAACGACGCATCAGGAGTTTCTTGTCAATGGACGTCCTTCTGCAAGCTTGAACAGCTTCGCTGCTAAAATGAATTGAAGCATCGGTCGGCTTGAAGTATCAAGCGCTTTGTTTCGCGCGCTTCATTCCGAAAACTTGGGCAGTAAAAACAGCACAAATATATAGACAAGGTCGGAGGAAGAGGAACATTGCAGCGCTGAACCCAGGTACCGAACCTCCTTTTCACCAAGGGCCACAGACAGCGCTGCCATATTAAAGTGATTATTAGTTTGTTATGGACTGTTGCGCATGTTTTTGGCAAGTATGAAGGTGTATTTTTTGTTTTTTATGGTTGTTACACACGTGTTATGTTCAATATGATTAGGCTTGTTTCATACCTTGTTTGCTTTGATGCGCAGACGCCTTTGGTTTTCCACGTGACCGGGTCGAATGCTTGATATATGTGCGTGTGTCTTCCAATAAAGTTTAGTTGCGAGTTCAGCGCGGTGTCGTCTCTTCCTCTGTCCTTGTCTATATTTTTGCGCTGTTTTTACTTCCCAAGTATGAACCACCAACTAGCCCAACTTTCGCTATCATTCCGCAAAAAAAAAAAATTGCGAAGAGCGGCACTCACTGTTGTTGCACTATGGCGAAATACATGACGGACACGCAGGCCAAGAGTCCGCAACCGACGACGGGAAAGACGACCAGCATCCAACTGGTGATGTGCAGCACGAAGTCGGAGAACCTCCTGCACCCCGAACACAGCCGCGTGGTGAAGCAACGTCTATACACATTCAAAAGTATTTCGCTAACGATATGCTTCAGAGAAGGATGTGGACAACGACCCGTTTCCAGCATGAAGTCACAATGAAATTCATACAGATTTTTGACAAAGAAAGCTTAGAACTTAGTTGCCGAAACATTCGTGCTGGTCCGGGGATCAAACCCGGAACCAACGCGTTTTCGAGGCGGTTGCTCTACTAATCGAGCAACCAGGTAGCTCGTAACAGGCACTGCAAGCGCGACCTTAAGGACAACTCTAAGCACATGGACTGACTTTAAAGAATAAGCTTCATCGTCTTTGCAAAACTTCTCTATTTTCGACGTAGACTACAAATTACTTTACTTAGTTCACATTTTCTTTTTACGGAGTAAGACGCCATAAACGCGAATGATTTATTGTTTACTTCGTGTATAGTTTAAATTTTGTTACACGCAACAGCTTAATTTAAACTTTTGGATGTATCTGTGCAATGGTCATATGTCATGCGCAACATTTTTATTTAGATGTTATTTTTCTCTTAAGGTGAAGCCCTAGATAGAATTACACGGCGAAGCCTCCCAGAATTTTCGATTAGCCGATGTTCGTGGTATTCATGCCGATATGGCTGCTACAAAGATCTCGTTAAGTGATTTCGTTAGCTTTGTAATGACGTTTGAAGCTGTAGCTTGTTGTGATCAGCCTCACTAACAGGGACGATAACGAGATGGGCGGCTGGATTAAACATCGTGAATACAACATTGACCAAATACTCAAAAACTGTTACTGTACTCTAGATGAACTCGATATGCCGGAACCACCATTTCTTTTTTAACTGAGGCTGATAGCGAAGGAGGAGCATTGTACAAACTGAAAAAAAATGAAGCAATGAGATCTTAAGCTCTTCGAAACCCTTGCCGACAGTGAGTGCACCAAAAATGAAAAACCATGTAGATTGAACCTCTTAAACGAATTCGACACCATATCAGCCTTCCTTCCAGATCACTGTTCGTTAGTTTGACGGAACTGTAATCACCGGTGCTCATTGTACACACACCACCTCTCCGATACGTTCATCCGGATCCCACTGTAAAAGCCAGTCAATCACGTAGGTTTTCCTTATATATGTTATTCGTTGGGATAGTCCTAAGGTGGTTGATTGATTGATTGATTGATTGATATGTGGGGTTGAACGTCCCAAACCAACATATGATTATGAGAGACGCCGTGGTGGAGGGCGATAGTCCTAAGACCCTTATGCTTGAGCCACGTGTATTGCTCACATGCGCAAGTAGCTGAAGAGCATAACGTTGGCCGTGTTTCCGCGTGGGCTGAAAATGGAGCCAATGACCGCCACCATGACAGCGCCAAGCAGTAGGTCCCGGTGTAGTGACGTATAACGCCTGCACGACACGCGCAACACATGGTCACATTGCATGGGTCGCGAAACTTGCAACGAAGTGGGTCGGAAACCTACTGCCACAGGCATCAACGCCCGCAGGCGATTTAAATGAAACTAGGTGAGGAGGGCACAAAAAACCAAAACTAAAAACTCAATATCATTTTTTTCTTTAAATAGTGGTTATTTCATACACGTCAAAGTTAACTATAAAAATTACTTTACGGTGTTTCTGACACCTGGTTATATGGTTGAGTGCGTTAATTTTTCGTCGAGTGCCATAAGTGAGGAGGGGGTGGGGCGTATCTAGGAAATCTGCTGTCAGAGCTTATGTTTAGCTCGGTGTGTTCTTCGGTTTGGCGCATTGCCAGGTTAATGAAGCATCGCTCACTTTTCCGTGATGGTTTCGTGCGTACCTTCAGTAGTTTACTTATTTTTTATGTGCTGTTTACTGGTATGATATTTCAGAGCTGAAATAGCTCACAGAATGTGTATATTGTGGTTCCTGTGACTGCGACCGCTTTCGCTGGCGTGTCCTCGCCTTTGGTGACGGTGAACGTGACACGCTAAGCAACGAAACGCTGTACTCTACGACTGCCAAAGCTACATTTTCAAAGCCACTGTCTCGCTGCAGTGGTTTTTGGCGATTGGACAACGTGAGTTTTCGAACTATTATGCTACTGTGCTTGTGAACAGTTGTCTCACAATTGCATATGCGAAGTTTTTGCGCTTACTGTGAGTACGTCATTTGGCTAATAAATCAACTTTGCTTCCTCACTATTTGTTTTTAGTTTCCTTTCTCTCCCGCATGCAATTAGTGAGCCACAAGATGAAATAAAATCGTGTAATAATAACGGCACGTAAAAAGTAATCAATTGAGAAAAATGTTAATTTCGCGCCATATAGGGCAAATTCACGACGTCTCTACCGCTTGCGGTTGTGACGTCGTATTATATGTTTTTGTTTGCAGTCATTCGACCGACCGACCGACCGACCGACCGACCGACCGACCGACCGACCGACCGACCGACCGACCGACCGACCGACCGACCGACCGACCGACCGACCGACCGACCGACCGACCGACCGACCGACCGACCGACCGACCGACCGACCGACCGACCGACCGACCGACCGACCGACCGACCGACCGACCGACCGACCGACCGACCGACCCGACCGACCGACCGACCGACCGACCGACCGACCGACCGACCGACCGACCGACCGACCGACCGACCGACCGACCGACCGACCGACCGACCGACCGACTAGTCTATGACCCAGGTACGTGCGTACGTGAAAAACGCCAACGAGCGCAGTCGTCAGAGCTGGCTTTTCCCCAAAAAGAGAATGTGTAAGGAGAAGCATACTTCTCTAACTTGCCGCAGTCCAATCGAAAGTACCTGTTGTGCGAGTTTCGGTCGGTCGGCCGACAGAAGTCCATGACCCAGGTACGTGCGTGCGTGAAAAACGCCAACCAGCACAGTCATCAGAGCTGGCTTTTCCACAAAAAGAGAACGTGTAAGGAGAAGCATACTTCTCTAACTTGCCGCAGTTCAATCAAAAGTACCTGTCGTGCGAGTTTCGGTTGGTCGACCGACAGAAGTCTATGACCCAGGTACGTGCATGCGTGAGAAACGCCAACGAGCAGAGTCGTCAGAGCTGGCTTTTGCACAAAAAGAGAACGTGTAAGGAGAAGCATACTTCTCTAACTGTTGTGCGAGTTTCGCATGCGTGACTCGGAACTTCCTTGTACAACATGTGAACGTCGTAAAAGTGAACTCCGACGTCTGGTTTCGACATTACAGATGAATGTTCACGTGAAAGTGACAGACATGCGAAAGAGCTTCGCACTATTTTCCTTGATACACTTTGGGGGAAAATGGAAAGAAAAGGACCGTAGGTTTTCTTTTAGCACGAAAAGCAACAAAATTTAAGACTAAATTCGTTGCTATAAAAATCCGAGATTTTGACTTATTGTTCCGTGAAGAGGAATAATCAAACGAGCAATCTGTGGCTGGCGCTCGCCTTAAATGATTTTTCGAGGCACCATTCTTTCTGCTACAATATGAGCGTTACAATGAATGAACCGACAAGCATTATATTGCCGCGTGCATAGCTGCATCAACAACTCCTAAAAAACCAGGGAAATCATGATCCTCTATAGCCGGTGATTCAATCGGTGACCTTGACAAACAGTCGGCGTCTAAGTGTTGCCTTCCGGACTTGTAAACTACGGCCATGTCGTACTCTTGGAGCCGTAAGCTCCATCGTGCTAAACGTCCAGATGGTTCTTTCATGTTGGTCAGCCAACAAAGAGAGTGATGGTCGCTTACGACTTGGAAAACGCGGCCATATAAGTACGGGCGGAACTTCGCAACTGCCCAAACGACGGCCAGACACTCCTTCTCCGTTGTTGAGTAGTTGGACTCGGCGCGTGTCAACGTTCTGCTAGCGTAGGCAACCACTCTCTCCACACCATCTTGGCATTGGACAAGAACAGCACCTAGGCCCACATTGCTGGCGTCTGTATGGATGGCTGTTGGTGCATTCTCGTCGAAGTGAGCGAGGACAGGTGGAGTTTGTAGACGCTGTCGCAGCTCGTTGAACGAAGCTTCTTGTTCTTCACCCCATACAAATGCAATGTCTTCCCTTGTAAGGCAGGTGAGTGGAGAGGCGATGTGTGCAAAGCCTGCTATAAATCGCCGGTAGTAGCGCAGAGACCCAGAAAACGCCTGACCGCTTTCTTATCAACAGGCCTTGCGAACTTTGCGACGGCTGCTGTTTTATCTGGGTCAGGCTTCACACCTTCGCGACTGATCACGTGTCCCAGGAACTGGAGTTCTTCGAAGCCGAAGTGGCATTTTTCCGGTTTGAGTGTGAGTCCAGCGGACCGTATGGCTTGAAGGACTGACAGTAGCCGCTTTAGATGCTCTTCAAACGTGGCCGAAAAAACGATCACGTCGTCGAGGTACACAGGGCATGTTTTCCATTTCAGGCCGGACAGAATGGTATCCATTAGTCTCTGAAACGTGGCTGGGGCTGAGCATAGACCGAAAGGGAGGACTTTGAATTCATAAAGCCCGTCTGGCGTCACGAAGGCGGTCTTTTCTCGGTCGCGCTCATCTACTTCTATTTGCCGGTATCCACTTTTAAGGTCCATTGACGAGAAGTAGCACGCATGCCGTAGCCTGTCCAAAGAGTCATCGATCCGTGGTAATGGATAAACGTCTTTTTTTGTAACATGGTTCAGCTTACGATAATCGATGCAGAAACGCAAGCTGCCATCTTTCTTTTTCACGAGTACCACTGGCGATGCCCAAGGACTCTTTGATGGTTGGATTACATCATCCTCTAGCATCTTCTTGACTTGCTGCTGAATTACCTCACGTTCTTTCAGAGCGACACGATATGGGTTCTGTCGGATCGGTCTTGCTGTGTCTTCTGTAATTATGCGATGCTTAGTCAGAGGCGTTCGACCCACTCGTGATGTCGATGAGAAGCAGTCCTTGAACTGGTCGAGCAGCTCCATAAGACGGCATCTTTCAGTCGGTGTTAGACTCGGACCGATATCAACTGGTGGTGTATGTGTATTTATAACCCGCGACACTGGTGGAGGTGCTGGGTACTACCACCTCATGATCAGCACCCCTGTGAGAAGCCCCGAGTCCAGCCCTACGAGACAGCCACGCGTGGAGACGCCTGTGCACCGCTCAAGCCATCGCCTTCAAGGTCTTGAACCAGAATTTGGCCTTTTAAAGGGAGCAACACTTCCGACAACTACCCCTACTCAAGAAATGGCAAGGAGTCCTGCACAGGTGATGGTCCAGAATATGCGCATTCCTGAACCATTTCATGGCCGGCCGAACGAAGATGCGCAAGACTGGCTTGAGAAGTTCGAACGGGTAGCTAAATCGAACTACTGGAGTCTCGATCGAAAGCTCTTCCACGTATACTTCGCCCTTGAAGACGGCGCGAAGACGTGGTTTATAAACATGGAGGCAACATTGACGACATGGGAGGAGTTTTGTCGTCGGTTTCTTGACACCTTCGGTAACGCGGACCGACGCGAAAACGCACAACGCCTTCTTGAAGGACGCACCCAACAGCTGCATGAAAGCGTCGCCATGTTTGCTGAGGATATGGTGCGTCTGTGCCACCGGGCGGATCCCAACATGCCCGAGGCTCGAAAGCTAAGCCATCTCATGAGGGGCGTCAAAGAGCAGCTATTTGTTGGTCTTGTGCGCAATCCGCCGACAACAGTGGACGAGTTCACCAGGGAGGCCACCGCAATAGAGCGTGCGCTACAGCAACGGTACCGACAGTCTGATCGCCCGGCCACCGCACTTACCGAAAACGACGAGTTTTCTCTACGCCACCTGATTAGAGAGATCGTGCGTGAGCAGATCGCGAACGAGAACGCAAAATACACATTGCAGTCACAGGCGCCCCCGCAGCAGGAGTCCACGGTAGCCTCCGTCGCTGAAGTCGTTCGCCATGAACTTCGACAAGCGTTTGCCTCTCCTCAGCAGTATACCGCTCCACCGCACCGTCCAAACTCGTGTACCTATGCAGACGCTGTGCGTCGTCCATTGGCTCCAGAAGTGTCCTACCAGCCGAACGGATACAGCTATGCAGACGCTGTTCGTCGACCCACGCCCATGCCAGCGCCGCAGTACCTCGAACCGTATCCTGTGGCAGCCTGGGCTCAGCAGAATTCTGTCAGGCGACCCTATATGCGGAAGACCGACATATGGCGCACTGCGGATCACCGACCACTTTGCTACAACTGTGGAGAGCCAGGGCACATTTACCGTTTTTGCCCACATCGCCGAGCTGAATACCGCGGCAGTGCACCTACAGCTACGCGCCGACAGTTTGACGAAAGCCATGCCCACATCGACGACGACCAGGCTGGCAGGCGGGAAGGCTCTTCTACCTTCCGGACGCGCTCACCATCCCCGGCTCACTTTGGTTCACCAAGCCGCCGTAGTTTTGCTGACGCCGTCAGAGGTCGGTCTCCCAGCCCACGGCGGGGAAACTGAAAGCAGCGACCTCTGGGGGGAAGGTTGCAAGCCGTCGAATTGCCGAAAATATCCCATTGCTGCCGAAACACGTGCGAGATGACGATGAAGACTCCGCCGAGAAAACTGTGACTGCCGACCTCGCTGTGACGATTGATGGCGTTGAAGTGACGGCCTTAGTCGATACGGGTGCAGACTTCTCCATAATGAGTGAACGATTGGCAGACGAACTTAAGAAAGTCAGGATGGAATGGACGGGCCCTTATATCCGAAATGCTGGAGGCCAGATAATGACTCCCACCGGAAAATGTACAGCAAGACTCACGATTGAGAATGTGGCTTTTGTAGCCACATTTCTGATCCTACCGGAGGGCTGCAAACCTATGATACTGGGAATGGACTTCTTAAGAGAGTATGGTGCTGTGGTCAACATACGCGATGGTGTGATCACATTCGCCGCTGACAAGTCTGTGACCCAAGATCCAGACCAAGAACCCAGGGTGTTACGTGTGGTCGACGACGACGTCTGCGTGCCACCACTGTCATGTAGTCTTGTTTCCGTGTGTTGCGCCGTGCACTGTAATGAAGACGCCATAGCCGAACGCATAACTGACCTTCTTTTTCGCCAAGGCATCGCCATCGCTCGTGGTATCGTCAGCTTAGTGGATGGGCGCTCAGAGGTGCTTCTGACCAACTTCACGAATGAGCACCGGCACATCGGTAAAGGCACGGCTGTGGCGTACCTCGAAGAGCTCGACTACTCTCACGACTGTCTTCTAATGCAAGAGGAAGCCACAGCTCAATCACCTCCACCAGTGTCATGGGTTATAAATTACAGGGGGTTTATTTAAAAACACGGACAGTGGGACTTGTAGAGACGCTCTCAGAGAAGGCCGCTAAGATTGTCGTCTTCTTCACTTTGCTGCGCTGCGCCTCTCGAGCAAATCCACGTTCTTCGTTGTCGTCGCTATCTCGCCGCTAAATGCAGCTATGCACGCGGCAATACTACTGCACATATTGAAATGTTACATAGCATGCTACCTCATGTATATAAACCAGCCTTGATGTGAAACACGAACTACTACAAGGCAGCGCAGCACCTCGACTAAGATAATACTGTGCATTGCTACAAGACTACCAGGCGATTATCAAGATAGCTTGTAACAACAACAACAACAAAAAAAACGCCTGATTCTAGTGCTTTCAAAGGGACGCTGAGAGTGCCAATAAAATTTTGATGGATATATCACCTAGGTCTATAGAGCTGACGAGTTCAACTCAGACATGCCATTCATTTCAGCTTAGGGTCAATGCTCGTAGTTGCTGCAACATCACTTTCTGCCATACACGAGAAAGGCAATGACGCCATCTATAAGACTTGCTCTTAGGTGAATCGCCAGTGGTATATGTACGAGATTTACAGTGCCGAGAAGGGCAAACAAAACGCTGCGTACTGTCTTCCACTCTCTTCTCAAAATTTCCCATTACTTTCCTTCTTAGCGTTCAAAATATTGTTATGGGAGCAACGCCTTGCCTGTGTATAAACATCACTACACGTACGATTCTATATCGTTTTCTCGTCAGCGTGTGTTTCAAATAAGACACGCTGTTGAGCAGTCACACATATACAAATGAAAACATACTTTGTTTCCCAAGAAGCAACTTCCCTGAGGCCGTCAGAGTCAAAGGCTACGCTGGACATCATCGTCGTTCGTTGAGCTGAAAAAAAAAAAGAACCAATAAGAAAGGCCATACTCGCAATGTCAAGACACGTCCGCTGTCGAGACAGACAGACAGACAGACAGACAGACAGACAGACAGACAGACAGACAGACAGACAGACAGACAGACAGACAGACAGACAGACAGACAGACAGACAGACAGACAGACAGACAGACAGACAGACAGACAGACAGATATATAGATGGATGGATAGATAGATAGATAGATAGATATAGATAGATAGATAGATAGATAGATAGATAGATAGATAGATAGATAGATAGATAGATAGATAGATAGATAGATAGATAGATAGATAGATAGGTGAAGTGTATACTGACGAGGTGTGAAATTTGTCACAGACAGCTCTGATCTCGTGTATGCAGTGTACGTACAGAAGTTAGCACTCGTGCTTCCATAGCCGCGTGCCAGCGGCGGTGTGGGAGACGAGATGCCCGGCAGCACGACGCGACCCCGCTCCATGATGGATATCCTCCGGGGGGGCACGTTGGCGTCTTGAACACGGAACTGTGTGGTGAAGGACGCGTTGAGTAAACATTCGCATTGGTCAAATACCCTCTTCCCACGAAGCGTTCCACCTCTAACCTTCGCATTGGACGCCAGCGACGACCTTGTCGTCGTCTTCGCGATCGAAATGGGCGAAATCAAGTGCTTGGCGCAATCCTGGCCGCGTGCTTCCGACGCGGTGTTGTCGTCAGTCGCAGGTTCCTTAGGGGGCGGCGTGGCCGCCGAGCACTGCTGGTCGCGTTGTTGCAGCTCCAGGCAGTGGCACGAGTTAACGTCAGTGTGCTCCGTGTCTTGCTCGAGCAGGTCTGCGAGCGTCTTACGACGGTAGCGCGAGAGGCCACACCTAGCCTGGTCCAGAAAACGAGCAGTGTATAGACAGATCTCTTGTAGCTTTGTGTTGCGAACAGCTGGATGTCAATACAATTTCACGAATGGCAGGGCTATTTACAAGCCTATAGGGAGTGATACCTGCGCAGCAGGTCACACACTTTGATAAAAAAATAAAAACGTTGTGCGTAGTAAATTGACCTACAGAGAGGTTACAAATACTATACAGCGATAGCTTAGTGAAAAAAAAAAAGACGAATCTTGCACCAAGCCGCGCAAGGCTTGAAGCAGCAAAACTAGACTATTCTGAAGATTAATCTAGTTGCTTCTGGCTTGTTTCTAAGCCTCAGCTAGGTGACGTAGGTTGTTCCTATGTTGCTTCTAGATCGTTTCTAGATTTTAGTTAGGTGATACTAGGTTGTTTATACGTCGATTCTTAGCGCAGAGAATTTCGAGTTAAACAAAAGACAACGTACGCCTTCCACCACTCCGGGGTCTTTTCACATCCTCATTTGCCTATCCCCTTCTCTATAGTATTCCCTTGTTGCAGATACTCGGGGTCTTCGGCTCGCCGCCATCGCCTCGTTGGGACAACTGCTGCCTTCATCCCTTTTCGTAGAAGTTGTAGAAATCTCCCCGTGACTCCCCCCCCCCCTCCTCCCAGCACACACCCATTCGTTTGTCGAGTTCCTGCAGCAGTGCGCCTTTGGTACCCGACTTTCCGGGTGAAAGAACAGGATGTAAACAGCTCTTCAAATGTAACATCAGTGGTGTTCAGCTTCCATTCTTTGTCAAAAGCCTGCATGGCCGAAACCTCGAACGTTTGATAGATATGTGGTGTTTGACGTCCCAAAACCACCATATGATTATGAAAAACGCCTTAATGGTGGGCTCCGGTGATTTCGATCGTCTTGGGTTCTTTAACGTACACTCAAATCTAACCTTGAACACTTAACTCTCACGGGACCGGTCCGTCAGAGCAAAGCAATTGGGCAGACTTGGCGCACTCCTAAGAAATCTTTATAGAAACGTCGATCGTAAGCTAATTAGGGGGAGAGAGACAGCCTTTCCCTTTAATAATTTTACGAGCGACATTTATATAAACGTTGCTTAGAAGTGCGCCCCTCCCCTTCCACCCTCCCTCGTGCGCACATTTAGGTCGAAAGCGAACGAAGGTGAACGGGCCACATTTGCATTTCGCGTGAATAAAAAGCAGCACCGTTCTCACCTTGTGGAACAGCGCTTTTCTCTGATGCACCTGGATGGCGTTGTCCTGCAGCGCTTTGGTGGCGCGCTCGATGAGCGCCGCCATGAGCAGCGTGGTGACGCAGTTGTCCAGAAACAGCGCAGCTACCAGGGACAGCCCGGAGAAGACGAACATGAGCGAGCACACCCGCGTCCCCTTCAGCCGGATCACAATCATGGCGGCGCGGTCGAACAGGCTGAGCGAGTGGCCCAGTCGAATGAGCAGCATGACGGCCACCACGTGTAGAACGTACGGCTGGGTGGGACGACGGAAGTGATGAGCCTAATAGGCGTGTAAACCTTCCCAATATACAGAGCCAGAAATTTAGCTTGATTTCTCGAACGATCGAAAGCAGGACGCAAGCAATTCAAGAAAAAGCCATGGCTGACCTAGTTTCACATCTCCCTTTCTCTGCGCCCTGCAAGAGTGCTTGTATAGCCATGTGGTTACGCTTGGCTCCGAATGGGGGTACGCGGCTTGGAATCACGCCTCGCCAAGAACAGGGGTGTATACGGGAGCAATCGTGTGCCGTACAAATTAGCCTATGCGTCTTGTGAACGAAGCAGAAGATGAAGAAGAGAATAAACATAGGACGTGCCTGTTAAGGATTATCATAGTTTTCTGGGGACGGATTACAACTGACGGCCAACGTAAAAAAAACTGCCGCCCGCATCTTCCCGCCGGTGGTTGGATTGGATGGAATAAACTTTTATTGGGTCCTCCAAAACACAGCTCACTGTGTCGCGGGACACTCCCACGTGGGGACTGAGATGCCGAGCCCCTCTTCCGCCTCGTGGGCTTGGTGAACAGCCCAGATAACTCTATGCGTCGCAGAGTGGTGGGGGTATAACGTGAATGCCGCGTAATTGGGTATGCTGTGGGAATGCTTAATTGTTTATTTCGTCCTTATTATTAATCATTGAATGAAGGAGAAGCGTTGCCTGCACGTCAAGCGAAAGCCAAGTTAAGACGAATTTCGACTGAATTCCTAAAGTGCGATCTAGTGCCTCGAGAGCAGTATTTTTATTTATTTTCTACTAGCCGATTCTGCCTGCATCGGCCTTGCGAAGCGCGAGAGGTAGGGAGGGGAGCGACACTATTGCGGGTGCCTTCCTGGGCCGGCACGATACGCGATCATGCACAGTGGGGTTGTGGAATGTTCCACCGCCGACGCCGAAGCGCGACATCGCGCGACTAAAAAGCGCACCAGCATTTAACAGATTCACGGCTACAACGAGGAGTGTAATTATGAAGACTTTTGTGAAGACATTGGATCTTACCGACGTGTACGCGCTGATGGCGTCGTCGTCGACGATGGTGTGCGAGGCGGCCAGCACGAGCGGTGGGAACACGCAGGCCACTGGAGCCGGAAGCACCTGCATAAGCGTCCACACCGCCAGCACCAGCAGGCAGTACGCGCAGCGGGCCTCCTGCGTCACGGACACGTGATTCGACTCGTATAACACGTGTGTTATCATGAAGTAATCATGAACTGGTGACCAAATTACACGGGACCGGTAAGGTAAGACAGATCAGAGTGTCTGTCGTGCTTTAGTTTATATTGTTACGCCACGTATGTGCCGGCATTCTCTGCAGTCTGTGTTCCTGTATACTCTTCACGCATTGAAAACAGTGACAGTGCGTTCGACGCATTAGTGGAGCCCTTTCATCTCAGTTGCATTAAGAAGAACACATTGGTGCCGCATTGCATAGTGTCACTCGTTCAAGGACGCACAGGACTATGGGCGGTAAACTGTTCAGCTGAGTCGGTGGTTCTACCAGGAGGACTGAAGCTTGCCAAGTTCAAAACATACTCACCGATGGCAGTGGCTGCCCTCAGTGATGCTCCAGGTGGGGCCTCAGCCAATACTTCTACGGCCGATTCAAAACTTTTACCTATGATCGACAAGTCACTTACTACTGACAAACGCCGCATGCTTCTGGACGTTTTGTCAAAATACGTGGCGATTTTCGATTTTTCCCATGACCATGCGCCCTCGATTCCCGCGTCTCGGATTCTCCACAGGATAAACACGGGAACAGCACAGCCCATCCGCCAGAAACCCTACCGAGTGTCGCCGTCTGAGCGCAAGATAATTGATGAACAAGTGCGTGATATGCTGCAGAAGGGTGTCATTCGAGAATCATCGAGTCCTTGGGCGGCTCCCGTGATTCTAGTCAAAAAGAAGGATGGTACCTGGAGATTCTGTGTGGACTATCGCCGTCTAAACTCCGTCACAAAGAGAGATGTCTACCCTCTCCCACGCATTGATGACGCTCTAGACTGCCTCCATTCAGCATCCTACTTTTCGTCCATAGACTTACGCTCAGGCTATTGGCAAATACCTGTGCATTCAATGGACAAAGAAAAGACGGCTTTCGTTACTCCGGATGGACTATATGAATTTAACGTGATGCCTTTTGGTCTATGTAACGCGCCCGCTACATTTGAAAGATTCATGGACACCATTCTGCGCGGCCTGAAGTGGAACATCTGTATGTGTTATCTTGACGACGTTGTTATCTTCGGGCGTACATTCAGTGAACATAACGAAAGGGTAGAGCTGGTTTTGAAATGTATTCGAAATGCTGGCTTGGTTCTTAATGCAAAGAAGTGTCATTTCGGAGCTCGACAAACACTGGTGCTGGGACATCTCGTCAACAAGGATGGCATCAGGCCCGGCCCGAATAAGACGGCGGCTGTTAGAGCTTTTAAACCACCTGGCTCAGTGAAGGAGCTTCGGAGCTTCTTGGGCCTCTGCTCTTACTTTCGCCGATTTATTCCCGCCTTTGCAGAAGTTGCCTTTCCACTGACCTGTCTTCTCCGCCAAGGTGCTAGTTTTGAATGGACTCCTGATTGTGAAACTTCTTTCAACCAACTGAAGTTCTTGCTCACGTCGCAGCCTATCCTGCGGCACTTCGATCCTTCTGCGGCGACTGAAGTTCACACCGACGCAAGCGGCATTGGCATAGGTGCAGTCCTGATACAGCGATGTAATCAAGTGGAACACGTAATCGCATATGCCAGTCGCACTTTAAGTAAGCCGGAACGCAATTACACTGTGACCGAACAAGAATGCCTTGCACTCGTCTTCGCTGTGCAGCGATTCCGCTCATACCTATACGGTCGTCCTTTCCAAGTAGTTACGGATCATCATTCTTTGTGCTGGCTTATCAACCTTCGGGATCCGTCAGGCCGTCTAGCACGCTGGGCCCTCCGGCTGCAAGAGTACAACTTCACGGTATCGTACAAGAGCGGCAGGAAACACGCGGACGCGGACTGCCTTTCAAGGATGCCAGTTGATGCTACAGTTTGCGACGCTGACGATTTCGATCATCTGATTGCGTCCGTAGCACCAGCGTTCCCGGATAAGGCCACCTTTGAAACTGAGCAGCGGAAGGACGTGAGTTTGAATCCGTTATTCGTGATCGCACAAGCATCCACTCCGGAAAGCCGCTTTTGCGTCCGTGATGGTCTACTGTACAAGAAATCCATCTCCGGCACCGGTTCCCGCTTCCTGCTGGTGGTTCCAGAGGCACTACGGTCATCTGTTTTGTACGCCATGCATGATGACGCCACTTCAGGTCACCTCGGAACGACGCGCACTCTTCATCGTACCCAGGAACGCTTCTACTGGCCACGTATGCGCCAGTCAGTTGAGTTGTACGTGGCCAGTTGTGCGCAATGCCAGGCGCACAAATCTCTCTCAGCAGCTCCGGCCGGACATCTACAACCTGTGACGCCTCCCAGTTCTCCGTTCGAACAAATTGGCATTGACCTGGTGGGCCCTTTTCCGCGTTCATCGAAAGGCAACAGATGGATTGTGGTATGTGCTGACCATCTTACTCGGTACTGCGAGACTGCTGCCCTGCCATCCGCGACTGCTGGTCAAGTGTCGTCCTTCCTTCTCCATTCTATCATACTGCGTCATGGGCCCCCTCGCGTCATCATAAGTGACCGTGGACGTCAATTCACGGCAGACGTTGTCGAACAACTTCTCCGTATGTGTGGCTCAGAGCTCAGACACTCGACGCCTTATCACCCGCAGACGAATGGTCTCGTCGAGCGAACAATTCGAACACTGGTGAATATGCTTTCTATGTACGTTGCCTCGAACCACAAGAACTGGGACGATGTCTTGCCGTTCGTCACATACGCGTTTAATACTTCCCAACATGAGACCACCGGCTACAGCCCGTTCTTCCTCCTCTATGTTCGACCCCCCCGTTATACTCTGGATACAATATTTTCCTTCTCTGATCGGGACCAATCAGAAATCTCCCTAGCAGAAACTCTTTGTCTCGCCGAAGAAGCTCGTCGTCTTGCTCGTTTACGTACAATAGCCTCGCAAGACAGATCGAAAGTTCGTTATGACAGCAAGCACCGGCAGGCCACATATATTCCGGGAGATCTCGTGTTGGTGTGGAAGCCTTTACGCAAACGTGGCTTGTGCCAAAAACTGCTCGCGCACTACATCGGACCTTTTGTTATCCTTGACCGCCTGAGCGCAGTCGACTACCGCATCGCACGTCTTACAGCTAGCGGGAGACGTTCCAGAAAGACAGAGGTCACGCATGTCGCTCGCCTGAAGCCTTTCAGTCAACGCGACACTGCATGAAACGCGCGGCGCGCTTTGTCTGCGAGGGGGGAAATGTTACGCCACGTATGTGCCGGACGAAGAAGGAAAAAGAAGCAAGGGGTGTGGAAGAAGAAGATCATCATCATCTGCCTGCGCCGATACGGCTCGTCCCTCGAACCGTGTATCAATAAACCCCCAGACGCCTACTGAGGTCGTAACAATATTATGCGGATGGGCTTCGGTACCGCCATGTTGGAGTGAAGTGTGGTACCGGGCTCGTTGGTATTTCACTATTAAACTGTTTAATGCCGAATGTAAAAACAGTGCACAGAGAACTGACGAGGGCCCCACCGTGGTGGTCTACTGGCTATGGTACTCGGCTGCTGACCTGCAGGTCGCGGGATCGAATCCCGGCTGCGGCGGCTGCATTTTCGATGGAGGCGGAAATGTTGTAGGCCCGTGTGCTCAGATTTGGCTGCTCATTAAAGAACCCCAGGTGGCCGAAATTTCCAGAGCCCTCCACTACAGCGTCTCTCATAATCATATGGTGGTTTTCAGACATTAAACCCCAGATATCAATCAATCAGAACTGACGAGGACGATGCAGATCGCATGCTCATTCAAGAACCAAGAAAAAAAACAAGAGAAAGACTAAAAGAAAAAGTAGGTAACTATGAGTCTGATCACCACGTGCTGAAGAATCTAAATATTATGTTTTTTTTTTC
Source organism: Rhipicephalus microplus (assembly GCF_013339725.1). NCBI lineage: Eukaryota > Metazoa > Arthropoda > Arachnida > Ixodida > Ixodidae > Rhipicephalus > Rhipicephalus microplus. Next base: position 222,529,581 of record NC_051165.1, on the reverse strand, counting down.
GATAAGAACGTGGATGGTTTACTGATGCAAGTTTCTTGAGTTATTGTTACGGCCTCAGTGACCAACATGGCAGCCCAACATGATGCCGCCATTCTGGGCTGTTAACCTTGCCACTTTTCGTTATCTTGAACAAACGAACGAACGCTGCTACGGTGGACAAAGACACATGAAAACAGTTGGGTTGGCGCATTTGATGCTTCCTGGCCCTATCGATTCACGCCATGAGATAAAAAAACAAGAAATCATTCTTTTGACGGCTCAAGGTGGCGGCTCCCATACATCTTACGCAAAATAGTCTATAATCTTTCCATGATATAGCAATAGGCCCTTATCAACACGCCATGAATGAAGCGATGCTCGACTCTGCCGGTATGCAGAGCTTAACCATAAATTTCTAAAGCCAGAAAGTTTAATCTGGCCTTGGCAATCTGTGGTTAAAGTACATCGAACAGGCGAACAGATCAACTCGGAACTATGTCCGTTCTCTGTAATGTCGGAATTGATTTGAGCTTTTTTTTTATTTTGAAATTTCGCACATTGCTCGTACTGAAAATTATGAAAGAACTATGCTTACCATTCAGAGTTTTAGCGCAGCTCAATAGTACAATTAAGCGATAATAATTGTTGGGATTTAACGTCCAAAAACAACCACATGATTATGAGAGGTGCCGCAGTGGAGGGCTTCTGAAATTTCGACCACCTGGGGTTCTGTAACCTGTACCTAAATCTAACCACACATGCCTAAAGCATTTTCACCTCCCTCGAAAATACGGCCACCACAGCCGGGATTCGATCCCGCGACCTGCGGGTCAGCAGCCGAGTGCCTACGCCATTAGACCACCATGAAGGTAATAGTGTAAAGTGAGTGAGTGTGAACGTTCATAGTGAGGCATCGACAATGAGTATAGAGGCTGTGCGAGTCGTATCCACGATGCAAAGGTAAATCTGCGCATGTAAAAATACCACGTTTAGCACCTAAAGCTGCCAACCCCACTTGCAAAAAAATAATAATAGTAACATCTGGCTACGACTCCGCCACGCAAACTCACCGGATGCTCTCTGCTGTAGACGGGCAGTGCGTATAGGGGTGCCGAGAATCCGATCAGAACGGTGGCCGCAGCTTGTGCTCGACTTGGCGGCAAGACGGCGGACGCATACTCCATGACTCAGCACTTTAAAGACGATGCAGCACTGAAGCTGCTCGTGGAATGTCACGGAAGCACACCCGATATCTCTGGGCAACAATCTCTGCGCGACAATAGACGAGTCGCGCAATTCATAACTAGAGCTTGTTGCATTTATTTTAATTTGGAGATTTTAACAAGTAGATTTTTGCGTCGCACATCCGGCACCCGCGGTATCAATCTGCGTGTGTTCACACCCTCGATATGTGTGCACGGAACATACAACCAGCGCAATCCACTGCATGCCACGACGTTATTTACCGAGCTGAATGCTCATTTCAAGAGCGTCAAGTTGCGTCCCTGCAATCCGGTTCCGATTCCAGTGAAGCCAGTTTAAGCCAACGCGCTAGTGTCACGCTACCTTAAGAAATGTGTGGCGTGCCGGCTCCAAGATTTGATTGTAATGTTCAGCCTTGGTGCACCACTCGGGTCGATTTCGGCCCTCTATTTCATTATCATGCTTTCTTTCTTTCTTTCTTTCTTTCTTTCTTTCTTTCTTTCTTTCTTTCTTTCTTTCTTTCTTTCTTTCTTTCTTTCTTTCTTTCTTTCTTTCTTTCTTTCTTTCTTTCTTTCTTTCCTTCTTTCTTTCTTTCTTTCTTTCTTTTTTTCTTTCTTTCCTTCCCTTCTTTTGTTCTTTCCATCTTTTTTTCTTTCTTTCCTTCTTTTGTCCTTTCTTTCATTCATTCTTTCTTGAAATGTGGACGCATCCTGTACTGTTGCCGTATCCAATTGTCACCATGTTTTTTTTTTCCTTCTCTATTTGTGCCACAAACTTTCATTAACGTATGCACCAACACGCCCAACGTTATACTCTGCGGTCACCGGATCCTAGAACACTAGAACACTACAATTCGACAATAATAATATGAGAGCACCTATGTGATAGTCGATGAAGCCTGGGAAAGTGCTCAAACCTCATTTTGCAAGGGAACGTTTTCTCACACCGCTCTTAGGACAGCAATGTCATAAACCTAGCAGTTACGACGTCCAAATCACGTCGTATATCGCTAAACGAAGTGAAACGTACGTTTTAGATTTAACAGGTGTATTAACAACAGCTTGCACTGAGTGCTGGAGGCAGCTTACATGCAGGTCAGCGCTCGCCAGCCAAAAAGGAACTCGTGAGCAGTCGTGTGTGCAGAACAACGTGACGTCACGCTATTGCAAGATTACACACGCACTGAATAATTAGAGCAGCCGGGAGCCCACTCACGATTACGTGGACGTTCGAACAGCGAGGCCAGCGAGATCAAATGTCGTCTTCTTCTGCACGTTCCTACATTGGTGATGATGATTAAGGACGTTGTGCCAAGTAGCGTTGTATTCTTAGTAACCAATTTCAACTTTTCTAACACAAAGAGCGTCACCAAGAACTCTAAAGAACATGTTTTTGTCAAGCAAAAGTGTCAAAACTGAATGCAAAAACGAATATGAAACTTCGTCTACTTGAAGCTAGAGAGACACCCCTACCGTTTCCTACTCTTTGCGAATTTAAGATACGAGAAGAGCTATTGGTATGAGTGATTAGTATGAAATTCAAAGCCCATCTACATTACGATTCTGCTGCCCGGTTCGTGCGATCAGAGAGGGGAACATCATTACCATCATCACTCGGGAGTACTTGAAGCAGGAAGTCGGGCTCTATATAAGCACTCTTGATCACAACAGCTACTGAGCTCACAAGAGCTGTGCTTAATTTGTGATGGCCTTGTGGTGATATGTGACTAGCGACCGAGAGAATAAAACTTCTTAGTGCTAGGGTCTGCATCCGTTTCGCGTTTTTCGTAATCGTTAGTCAGTACGTGTGCACCACTTCAGTGCGTCATTTACCATGAGTCGCTGTACGCCTTCATAAGTAAAACAAAGCGTTTCAGCAGGTTCATCTCACAGAATCGTATGGAACCATCAAGTGCATGACCAGCATTTTTTAGGGACGAAGCTTCTTATGCCGTGGGTCGTGCGTCCGGGATGTATGTAGCAGTCTATAGTCGTCGCCGTAGTAGTAGGTATAGCCACCTCTCGTTTAGTCCTTGCAATGTCCACTGGATGGCGGTACTTCTATATTATAAATATATGGTGAAAAGATACGAGATGGTGGTACTTGGAGTGCTCACTAGATGCACGGATGGGCGAACGGACAGACGCATGGACGTACAGACAGACAAGCTGACGGACAGATGGACGAACAGACAGGTACTCGGACGGACGCACGGACAGATGGAAGCAACAACGAACGCACGGGCGGAAGCGCGGACGAACTGATGGATGCTTCGCCCCACTCATCATCATTCAGTCCGTGGACATGCTCTGATTTTTCTCACAGCAGAGCTGTATGGTCGAGGTCTGCCATGCGTCGTGTATAAAATATCATCATCATCATCATGAATTCGCGTGTGCTCAATCACCGTTAAAGCGCTTGGTACAAATGGTTGAGCAAGCGCACCTTCGTCTTCTCAGAGCAACCAGTCACCGTCCCAGTCACCCTCCGGATTTACAAGCGTACATAAAACGATCATTCCAACGATCCTTGTTAATCTTTATGCACGAGTGTAACCCACTTATTCATGTGTGATGAGCCTCTCGCGTAATTATGTATACGTTTGTAATGCCAAAAGGCTGTTTTAGTATATTAATAATTAAAGAAAACAAAAGAACCTACAACGTGTGGCATGCACCTTATTAATATTGAGTGAACCAATGTGGTGAATGGGATTTGGCCAATATGTTCGCCCGTGCGGACTGTAAAAGTTTTACGGCAGAGCTGTTATGGTCGAAGATTGTTTATAGGCACATAGATAAAGCGATAGAAAAACACAAACTGAAAAGACAAGCAAGCAAGCTTAGCCATGTGTAGTATGGTATAACAAGGGATGAAAAAGAGACGGGTTAGAGAGTAAAAGCCTCAAGTCAGTACGAGCTGCTGTGACTTAGCCTTACACGACTTAGTTCAAAATGGGTATATTGCTTTTTGGGGGAGCCTCAACGCTATGGGTCTTGCCACAAAGGTGCCCATGCAAATGGTGAAAACTTTGTTTGCTAAATAATGTTTATTTTTTGCATAATTATGCAAGCCTAAAATTATTCCACATTTATTTTATGCGTCCCAAATTCTTAATAGCGCCGCATACATACATGACTTGGGATTTCCGTTGGTGGCGTAAACCATCTATAGAAGAAAATAAGGAAAATAACCAAAACCTTGTGTATAGCTGAGTGGTTATTGAAGTAGTAAAATATGTCAAACACTAACAATTAAAGTCACACTCACTATAATACGTCGTCAGACTCCCCGTCTAAATTTATTTTCATCATCATCATCATCATCAGCCTGACTACGTCCACTGCAGGACAAAGGCCTCTCCCATGTTCCGCCAGTTAACCCGGTCCTGTGCTTGCTGCTTCCAATTTATACCCGCAAACTTCTTAATCTCATCTGCCCACCTAACCTTCTGTCTCCCCCTAACCCGCTTCCCTTCTCTGGGAATCCAGTCAGTTACCCTTAATGACCAGCGGTTATCCTGTCTACGCGCTACATGCCCTGCCCATGTCCATTTCTTCTTCTTGATTTCAGCTATGATATCCTTAACCCCCGTTTGTTCCCTAATCCACTCTGCTCTCTTCTTGTCTCTTAAGGTTACACCTACCATTTTTCTTTCCATTGCTCGCTGCGTCGTCCTCAATTTAAGCTGAACCCTCTTTGTAAGTCTCCAGGTTTCTGCTCCGTAGCTAAGTACCGGCAAGATACAGCTGTTATATACCTTCCTCTTGAGGGATAGTGGCAATCTACCTGTCATAATTTGAGAGTGCTTGCCGAATGTGCTCCACCCCATTCTTATTCTTCTAGTTACTTCAATCTCGTGGTTCGGCTCTGCGGTTATTACCTGCCCTAAGTAGACATAGTCTTTTACAACTTCAAGTGCACTATTACCTATCTCGAAGCGCTGCTCTTTGCCGAGGTTGTTGTACATTACTTTCGTTTTCTGCAGATTAATTTTAAGACCCACTTTTCTGCTCTCCTTGTCTAACTCCTTAATCATGAGTTGCAATTCGTCCCCCGAGTTACTCAGCAATGCAATGTCATCGGCGAAGCGCAGGTTACTAAGGTATTCTCCATTGACTCTTATCCCTAACTGTTCCCATTCTAGGCTTCTGAAAACCTCCTGTAAGCACGCGGTAAACAGCAGTGGGGAAATTGTGTCCCCCTGCCTTACACCCTTCTTGATTGGTATTCTGTTGCTTTCTCTATGAAGCACTATGGTAGCAGTTGATCCCCTGTAGATTTCTTCCAGAATGTTTATATATACTTCATCTACGCCCTGATTCCGCAGTGTTTGCATGACGGCTGATATTTCTACTGAATCAAACGCCTTCTCGTAATCTATGAAGGCTATGTATAGTGGTTGGTTATACTCTGAGCATTTCTCTATTACCTGATTGATAGTATGAATGTGGTCAATTGTTGAGTAGCCTGTTCGAAATCCTGCTTGTTCCTTTGGTTGATTGAATTCTAATGTTTTCTTTACTCTGTTAGCAATTACCTTTGTAAATAGCTTGTATACTACAGAGAGCAAGCTGATCGGCCTGTAATTCTTCAAGTCCTTGTCATCTCCTTTCTTATGTATTAAGATGATGTTAGCGTTCTTCCAAGACTCTGGTACTCTTCCCGCCAGGAGACACCTCGTAAACAGGGTGGCTAGTTTTTCTAACACAATCTGTCCTCCATCTTTCAGCAGATCTGATGTTACCTGATCCTCACCAGCAGCTTTGCCCCTTTGCATGCTCTCCAAAGCTTTTCTGACTTCTTCTATCATTACTGGTGGGGTGTAATCTGGGTTACTGCTAGTTCTTATAGTATTAGGGTCGTGGTTGTCTCGGCTACTGTACAGATCCCTGTAAAACTCCTCCGCTATCTTAACTATCCTATCCATATTGGTAGTTATTTTGCCTTCTTTGTCCCTTAGTGCATACATCCGACTTTTGCCTATCCCAAGTTTCCTCTTCAATGCTTTGACACTTCCTCCGTTTTTCAGAGCGTGTTCAATTCTCTCCATGTTATACCTTCTTACATCGCATACTTTACGTCTATTAATCAACTTCGAAAGCTCTGCCAGTTCTATTTTGTCTGTTGTACTTGACACTTTCATGATTTGACGCTTCTTAATTAGGTTCTTCGTTTCCTGTGAAAGCTTGCCAGTGTCCTGTCTAACTACCCTGCCTCCAACTTCCACTGCACACTCCATAATGATACTCGTCAGATTATCATTCATTGTATCTACGCTAAGGTTGGTTTCCTCACTGAGAGCCGAGTACCTGTTCTGCAGTGACACTCTGAATTCCTGTACTTTCCCTCTCAGTGCTAGCTGATTGATTGGCTTCTTGCGTATCAAGTTCTGTCGTTCCTTCTTCAAGCCTAGGCGAATTCGAGACCGTACCATTCTATGGTCACTGCATCGTACCTTGCCAATCACTTCCACATCCTGCACGATTCCAGGGTGTGCACTCATTATAAAGTCTATTTCGTTCTTATTTTCGCCATTAGGGCTCCTCCATGTCCACTTGCGGTTTTCTCGTTTTCGGTAGAAGGTATTCAAAATCCGTAAATTATTGCGTTCTGCGAATTCTACTAGTAGCTCTCCTCTGGCGTTTCTAGTACCGATGCCATAATCTCCTACTGCCTGGTCTCCAGCCTGCTTCTTCCCTACCTTTGCATTAAAGTCGCCCATCACTATAGTATACTGTGTTTTTACCTTACTCATTGCCGATTCCACGTCTTCATAGAAGCTTTCAACTGAAGCGTCATCATGGCTGGATGTAGGCGCGTAAGCCTGTACTACCTTCATCTTGTATCTTTTATTCAGTTTAATTACGATACCTATCACCCTTTCATTAATGCTATAGTATTCCTCTATGTTGCCAGCTATGTTTCTGTGAATGAGGAACCCCACTCTCAGTTCTCTTCTGTCTGCCAAGCCCCTGTAGCAAAGGACGTGCCCATTCTGAAGCACCGTATAGGCCTCATCTGTCCTCCTAACCTCACTGAGCCCTATTATATCCCATTTAACACCCTCTAGCTCCTCGAATAGTACAGCTAGACTTCCCTCACTAGATAAGGTTCTAGCGTTAAACGTTGCCAAGTTCAGGTTCCAATGGCGGCCTGTCCGGATCCAGAGATTCTTAGCACCCTCTGCTGCGTTGCAGATCTGACCGCCGCCGTGGTCAGTTGCTTCGCAGCTGCTGGGGACTGAGGGCCGTGAGTTATTTGACGTAATCATGTGGGAGGTAGTGGCCAGATACTGCACCAGGGTGGCCAATCCTTCTCTGGTGAAGGAGTGCGTTCTCGGCGGTGTTTGCCGGTGAGGCCGCACCCCAGGCCTCTTGATGCAGTTCCATCAACACGCGGATTTTTTTTTTTTTTTAATCCGGTTGGGAACTGCGCGGTACTGGGATTTGAGCCACGGACCTCTTGCATGCGAGGCGGATGCTCTAACCACTACGCCATCGCCGCGGCTAATATCACCAGCTGCTATATTCAAAGATGCTCCATTTTTCTAAAAAAAAATTGCTGGGACCCTTACAATATGAACTAACAAGGTTCTACTAATAGTCTAGAAGACTTGCCTGAATTATTGCTCAATACTGCCTACAGTATGGAGATGGCTATTGTATCCGATATTTTATAAAGGCAACTTGCAAAAATTAACTAGAATATGCTTAACGTTCCTCACGACTATGCTACACATATATTAGAGATAAGCAACACTATCTCATGCAAAATCAACAAAAGATGAACTATCACTGTCGCTATCACGTCGCTGTCGACAAAACATTAGAACTAGTGAAATATTTACTAGCATGGCAACGCTGCTTGTCAACATTTTTGAGGCTGTGACTAGGACGACAATATAACATCCTTGACGTCATGTGAATACTCCCAGTCAAATGGCTGTTTTCCACCCGAAGGTATAACGACAGTGGTGGTTTTTACATTTAGAAAACGCGGCTATTACCAGAAGCCGCACATACTTCATGGAGTGAAGAAGACTTAAAGACTGCAAGCAGGAGTGTGCCGCTGCCCAGCGTGCAAACTGACCACTCAATGAACAGTTCATAAACAACCAGCATGGTTCAGCAGCTACAGCCACGGCAAGTGGGTCTTTTTGGACAGACAAATCACCTTGCCACTACTAGGGTACCAAAGTAGGTACCCGCACCAAAAACGCGAAAATTCCAGGGGCGAAGTGGGGGTGCAAATAATACAAGAAGTTTTTGTCACAGTGCTGCTTCACAGCAATGCGTGTTGTGCTGTGAAGCCAATCAACAGTGTAGAAAGGGATACGGAGGCGGTTTCTGCAAATTCGTGTTGCTCCGCAAGTAGTATGTGTTATAATATATGGCGCGCGGGGTTAAAATATACAAAAAACAAAACAGTGCGCCGTGCGGTGGCGACTTGTGCGTCGATCCTTTTGAATGTGTGCGCCGTGCGGTGGCGAACCGCGTATGTGCCGTGCGGTGGCGAAGAGGACGGCGATCGTGTGCGCGGCGTGCCTCGAGACGGCGTGACCAGTGCATGGGCCGTGCGCGAGGGCCGGAATTCCAAGGCTGGGCTATCCTTTGCTGGGCGTCCGGTCCATGGGAGAACCTGGAGCCCTACCTCCTGCTGCCTCGACTTAGAGCGCTCCCGCCTGTTCCGCTACGAGGAGATCGGGCCAGGGAACGTGCACGAGGCCGGGCCAAGGCCTTGACGCTGTGTGCAGACGGGCACACTCAGGGTTCGGCCCACGAGCACGCACAGGCCGAGGGCGCCCACCGTGGAGCGGGTCCCTTGGGCGCATCGTCCCGGCATCAACTGCCGCGGAGTGGACCTCCGGGACTTCACGCGGCCAGACCAAGAACCGAGCTACGGCATCGGACAGACGGTTTACGCAAACATTAAAAAATATATACTTGTAATGTGACAGTAAGGTTTACACTGAACAATCGAATTGTCTCTCCCCAAATGTTTTTCTAAGCACTCCAACGATGCAAGCAAGGGAAACAGAGATTACCTGCAAGCTGCCATACTGTGATGTTATGTTTGGGTTCAGGATTCGCTCCAGAAAGAATGATGCAGCACGCAAGTGGACAAACACACGTAGGACATCTTTACACACACGACAGGACTCAACGAATATTAAAGTTACATTTGACATAAGGGGTGCTACGCGAAATAGTCAAGCAGTAGCGTACAGTTTTTTGTCGGAGCCGATGAGGTCGCCAAGTCGAAGACATCGTGCGTAAATTTATTTTACATATAACTGAATCCCCTGCCTCACGCCAAGCTCTCCAGGCCTCATCTTCCACTCTGTGAATGTCGCACACTGGGCCCTATACCAGCCTAGCCACGGTTCAGCAGGTACGCAGAACCCTACGAGCCTGATTGTCCGGAATGCGGAGATACCTTCTTCACTTTAGAGCACCTGCTATGGCGTGGTTCCTCGTTACGGCGCAACGATTGTCTCACCACGGACGCAGAGTGGGCGGAGAACGCTCAAGAGCTCCGACCTCGCCGCTCAGCTACGGGCTGTCCAGAGGGCGTAACGGTCAGGCGCGGCCTACCCGTCCCGAAGTGCGAGCTGTCCGGGGCGGCTCCTACCCAGTAAAGGGACTTCCCGACTCGCCCCTCAGTACTGTAATAAAGTTCATTGTGTGTCTGTCTGAAAGTTGCATCGTATATATGGCAGCTTCCCTAATCCTTTTTAAAGACGATAGTCCTCTTGGGGTACCTCGACGCAAAAATTTCGATCTGTCTGTCTGTACGTTTGTCTGTTTGTCCGTCGTAACAATACTCTAAACGGCACCGAGCGATACTCCAAACGGCCAACCCCATCCGCAGTGTGCACCAATATTGCTCAAGTTTCATTGTTCAGACTTATGCGATTGTCAATTAAAAAGCAATTATTGCGCGTATATGAGGCACCATAACAACACGTCAATAGTTGTATGTGTGGCTTTATACTAGAGGAGGCACAGATAAGTAATTCAAGGAACGTAGCGTTTATCACGCTGCGCTGACAGTGCAACCCGATGCTCAAAAAGGATAGTTTTTCCAACGCTTTGCTAAGATGACTCGGTGGTGGCTTAGAAGTGTGGCAGCTTGGGCTAGTTGGTATGGCATGACGGCATGACGGTATGGCATGACAGAGTTGGAAGTTAGCACTCGTGTCTTTCGTGACCTTCTTGTCTCTGTGTCTTCGTTTTGTTCTCGCGCTATAACTATCGTCGGTGGTGGCACCTGCCCATCGATTTGCGTTGTACGCTTTATCGCCTCCGAGACAGGCATGTACGCCTTCCTTCGTTTTCGAAGATAAGTGCCAGATGGCGCTTGTGTCTATCGTGCCTCGATGCACTCGTTCGCCTTCGCTGCACGAATCGAGAGTCTCTAACGCAGCCCTTTCAGAATACAATTCACATATTTTCTCGTGCACATCAAATAAATGTTTTGCTCACTCTCTCCACACGCAAGACTATCGTCTTTCGACGACATTTGCAGTGCAACATCCATATACGGGGTCAATGTTTTTTTTTTTCGGAGCCCATGAGACAACTGAGCTTTATTTTATTTCTTGCAATAATCTGCTTAGTTCAAAATTACCCTAGGTGCTACCTTCTAACTTCTTAGATGAGATTTATATGTACCAAATGTACTTATTTTGAGGCTTCATCTGTTACGTACAGTGGTGGGTAGGTTGCCATTGCCTTGAAGGAGTTTATTAAAGGTTAAAAGAGATTTAGGTTATAGAATCAATTTTCACTCTTGTTTTCCTGGTTCCACAAATTGCTTTAGTGTTTTTTAAGTTCTCCGCTTAATTACTTATATTTTTTCTTCGTTCACCATTCAGTAGACATCCAACATATAAATAAATAATTTTCCTTTAAAACTACCCGGTTCTCGCCAAATATCCTCAGCGTGTATGTGTGTGTCATGTTTCCAAGGGACCATAGAGTTTTTTTTTTATATATTCACTAGAGGGAACTCTGGCGCTCGTGTCAAGGCAGCTACAACGCATGGAGCTTCAGCAAGCATGAGAATGATGGGTAGTACACAGATTTGTCTAAGCTTCGTACTTCTGGCCCCGTGTGTGTTCATGTGGCTTGGAGTTGTTTTGTCACTAAACAAAAATCAGCAAATGTTCAGTGGTTGCACTTCACCACCTATATATTTTCGGGTTACCAATTCGAACCGGGTCACAAAGCTCAAAAGGGTTCATTCTTTTCTTCGAAACAAAACCGAGACACAGTAATAAACGAAGCCACAGGTGCAATTCGCCACCCACAAGTACGAAGACTAGGCAAATCAGTGTATACTATACCCATCATTTCCATGGTCGTTTAACGATCGCAGTGCCAGAGTCCCCTCTAGTTAATTTTAGGACACTCTTTACTCGATAATGTTATACAAAGTGTCACTGCCGACTGCGGCGCCATGAGATGACCCGTGCTAGGCAGCCACCTCAGCAAAGAAGATGAAGATGGAATAAACAATGAGGGACTATCGCACTATTTCTATTTTACGTTCATTGTTATTCCTTTAGTTATCAGTATTCAATACTCGAAATGTCTAACAAGTTCGTGTAATCAATTCTTGGCCAACCCCCTGTGTGGTTATGAGCCATGTTTGAGGTCACAACAACAATAGCAAGAACAATATAGAACGTAATACTACCGATAACGCCTCTTAATTTATATGCATGGCACAACATATATGCCTATGTGTTTCATGTCATAAATTCCAACGAAAGGAACGAAACAATGTAATAACATCACCAAACACTCCCACACTACAGCACACAATATTGCGATGGCCTCGTCCTTCGCGACTATCGCACCACCATCATCACTGTCATTAGCAATGTCATCCGCGGCCGGCGTTGGGACAGCTAGGCCGCTCTGGCGTCGGGACATCTCGACGGTAGGCATGGACTCCACGAGGCTGCTAGCAACCCTGCTGGCGGGCTTCAGTTATCTGGTGACGGCGGCTGGCTACCCGGGAAATCGCCCGCAAGGCGACTTCCTCAGCCAGAGAGTCATCAACGGGTCTCAACGGAACGCCGTGAAGCCCACCTACACGCTGTCCTACCGAGAGCGTAAGCGTTCATTGAATTCCCGAATTTTTAGAATTGAAAGAAAATTTACCTCAATGAAAACCACCAGATAAAGAAGCCAAACATGATAGAAATGACGTTTATTGTGCTGTTTATTTCTAATCAATTTAAATGCACAGCGCAAAAAAAAAACGCATAGTTACAGCGTAACTACTGAAGAAAAACATCTAGACAGGAAAGACCGCTGTAACTACTCTTTTTATTGCGGTGTGCAAATATGTTGCTTACGTATCACTAGCGAGCCCAAGCATCCGTCTTATCAAGTTTATTTGTAGTGTAGTAATGGAAATGTAGATGCGAAGAAAGTGAAGTCGATGAAGAGACAATTAGGTGCCACCGACTGGGACCGAACATTCAACCTTCGGAATACGCAACCAAGCGCTCTTACAATCAATGAAGATATTCATGTTGATGTGAACCAGGGTGTGTTAGCGCCGCTTACAGCTATTATGCGTTGAGTGTGGAACTCTGTTTCTTTTGCTAGCTGGCGTCACGTAGAACGTGATTATTTAACAACCGGACAGCCGACTAATAAGCTATTGCACAATACCTAACGGCGCCAAGTCCGCCGGACCGAACTCTCGCTATGAATGAATAAAACAAGAAAATTTTGCAGAAACCTATCTTTAAAATTGCGTAAAACAACGAAACGAATGCGCAAAATTTCTTGATTCATTCGGCAAACTTACGTGAGCATTGTTACGAAAGCCGGGGCGACGCCAACACAGTCCCGAAGGCGCCACTGCTTCGAACTCCGCCGGGAAGGTCACCAGCCGTTTGGTAGCGTAGGTTTCTCAGCTCGCCACTGCTTCTGCGCAGAGCTGATAGACGAGCGGACGAGACGACGGTGAGTTAAACAGGGTTTTTGTACAGCATATATACAGAGGCGTTACAAATTCGGCACTGGGGCCGAAAGTTTAGAGACTCGAAGAGCCGAGCTCTCTTCTCTGACACATAGGTCTACTCCTCGCGACGCGCCGCAGGGCGTTTTTTATATGCACCGGGTGGATTCTTTGAGTAACCAAATGTCCAACCAGAAGCGCTGCTGGTCGTGAGGTCCAAATCCTCCAATGGGGTCGCCGCTGGGCCGCGTCATCGAATTTGGAGCCACCTGCGCTGCACGTGGCTGCACCCAAGGACGAGTGACGTCGCCACGCATTGCGTCAGACTCGCCAGACAGGAAGGCGCCGATTGCCTCGACGGGCTCGCTGAGCGTGCGCGACAGAAAGGCACCGCCGCGTGATGACGCCGTTGAGTTGTTCGCGTCAGGCGGGCTCGCGTGCTGGCCTTGACACAGATTGCCTTTTTCAGAGGCATGGACGTTCGGTGTGGACTCGCAGGCGTTAACAGCATCTTACGCTTGCTGAACAGCTGCACCCGTTTCGCGCGTCCTGACAACACACGCGACGCACGTCTCGCAGTGTACCTGGAAGAGGCGTGCGGCGGGCTCGCGGCGAAGGCCCAGCGCTCGCACTACCTGAGCCTGCGCGACCAGAAGGCCAGCATGGCCATCTACTCGCACCGGTCCGGCGTGCTTGCCGCGCAGCGTGAGCAAGTGCCGCATCCAGATACAGACCGAGTCGCACGCGCGGCTCACCATCTCCTTCGTCAAGCTGGACACCATAGAGCAACCCTTCATATGCTACATGTACCTCAAGGTCGGTCCATCCTGATGGTTTGAAATTTAGCTTACCCGGACTGACTTGACAGTCGTTCAATCTTGGACAAACAGGCTGTCAGGTGTACGCGTGCAGATTAACGCGTGCAGTTTTAGACTTTGTATTGCTTTCGATGAAGGAAAACCGGCTGCTGTCTCTTACTCTAATTGGTGCCAAAGTCATAATTTCAAGCACTACTTGATACGAAAGCGGGTAATGGTATCTACATGAAGGAATCTTTTGAACAACGGTATACATTTATTATAGATCTTGAGATGGTCTTAGATGCAGTTGAAGCACTGCTACACCGCTGTCTGCACTAGATATGCGTGGTCGTGTGGGGCTTAAGACCTTTAGCTCTATAGAAAAACTGGTGCTACATAAGTCGGTGGCACAGAGCTATATGAACTCTAAAATGAATACTACAGAGCGTTCTTTCTTTGTGAATCGAAATTCAATCACTATGCCGTTAATCAATCGCTGGTTCACCAATCCGAGCTATAGCCTGGTTGAGGGTTCTTCGAACATGTTGGGTTTTCTTCCTTTTTTCCTCAGATTTACATGACCGACAAGCCAGACCTCGTGTGTGGCAAGCACGCGAGTGGTAAGAGCATCAGCACCACCACCTCGCAGATGGCGCTCGAGTGGGTAATCAACAATGGCGGCGAGAAGCCCGGCAGAATAGAAATGATCCTCACCAGCTACAAGGACAGCTGGTACGCGTCTGTTACCGCAAACAGTCCTGCCGATCGTCGGCTAAATTTTAATGTTCAAGTGGCCGTTTTCTGACCAGACAAACCGACCCTATAGCCAAATGTTTTATTGCCAACGCATAAGGTTTACGTACAATAAGAACGAATCATGGTTTTCTCCTATGTGCACTAACCATCGAACATACAAATATTAATTCGAAGGTATGTTCCCGCGTCGATTAAAGAAGTGTTTGTTAAGCGCTAGCTGGTATTTATGACTACAGGTGAATGAAGTTAATGTTACGACAACGGTCATTAAAGAACACGGAAGCGATGGTGTATAGGGACTTAACGCCGAGGAATTATAGAATGTGTTCATGCGATGGTTTCTTGTCGGCGGCTGACCGTATTTGATAACACCTTTATTGAAGAACGCTTCGTTTATCGTCATTCGATTCGTATTATATAACAAACAACTGCTAAAAGTTATTGCGAAGCCCTTAAAAAACAGATTAATTTTGACTAGCACCTTTGTACCTTTTATGAACTTGCACCGCAAACTTGCACCTTCTAAAAGTGTAACGAAAATTTTATACTATAGGTCAAACGATGCACTGTTAATCGCGATTAAGGCCTATAGGGATCAAATTTCTTAACCATAGCATGGTTCTCTTCTGCAGCTTTTATGAAAGAGCCAATTACGATGAGTAAAGTAAATCTGTATCTGGTCGAATCGCGATCATAAATGGGTGTACGCACTGGTATTAATGACGGGAAAAGCAAATGCAGAGCAAATGATCTGTTGCGCATGCTGAGGAAGATTGCCTGCTCAGTCATGAAATAAAGTGCTTGAAATTTAAGCTTAGTAAATCAGCGTTGAAGAAACAAGAAAGGTAGCTTAGTTCAAACTATACGAGACGTATACGTGAAGCCAATTTTGTTCATATCTCCTGTGCTGGATCTTTTAAGGTTCCACGCGTCGCACGCTTACAATTCTCACCGTGACGTTGTAGCTACAGGATTAGAAGGTCCATTAGTCGGAGTGGAGGATTAAATTTAAGGCATTTGTAACACTGTTGCTTGTACATGGCACTTCGTGGTCTTTGCGGCACAGACCTGTCCGGAAACTGCGAGTCCGGCATGTACGCCTGCAGCAACCGCCACTGCGTCTGGTCGGGATTCGTCTGCGACGGCATCAACAACTGCGGTGACGGAAGCGACGAGCGCCTTTGCAGTAAGCGCGACATATCGCTGCGTCAGCGTTCACGAAAAGCATAACACCCGCACATTGTGTGAATGTGTGCTCAAGGGGGAGGGGGACCATTTCTTTTCCTATCGTCTAAAGGGACGCGCCAGTCCTGATTTTAGTAAGGCCGGGACCTCGCACGTCGTCGTTTAAAGCTCAGGCTTATGATTACGCTCATAGGCATGCGAATGATTTCCCTTCAGGGGACGGGTCAAGTTTCATCGCAGCGTAAAAAGATTGATTTTGAAGCAAAGATTGGAATTAATCAGTCCTTTGAATATGACACTAGGGGAATTGGGACACCATTATCGTCAAGCTGCTGGCTTTAACCATACTATTTAAACAATGATGGGGTAGGTCCCACTATGTGGACGTCAGGCAGGCCTACAGGCAAAACACTTTATTTTGATCCGGTGACAACGCTCACTCCCTTTTAGGGGGCGACATCGGCGGGCCGCACCCACGGCGGGACGGGGAGATGCATCTCCTCGGCCATGTCATGAGCTCTCTGAATAGCCTGTAGCTGGTCTTCCTTCTCGCTGCTTGTCAGAGATCTCCAGTCCCGTTGAGGGAGACCCGGGGCTCTTGCGCAGTGCAGGACATTGTCACAGAACGTGTTGTAAAGTGAAACACTGGTTACCATAGCGAGGGAAGCCTGGCTCTGTGTATGCAGTCCATATATTTAGGCATGTGAAGGGGAGAAGCGTATGCCTCAATCTTTAGTTGACTGCCGGTTGGTCGTGTTGGTAAAGGTTCATGGTGAAACAAGCGCAAAAATACACACACTCAGAGAGGACACAGACAAGAGCTTACTAGCAACTGAAAATTTTATTTCGAAGCGAACACTAATAAATACATCACACGAATGTACGTCATTCCCGACTTCCCCTGTCATCATCAACAACGTGATATAACAAAATATGCACGCGCCCACAACCGGAAACAAACACGTGTCAAGAACTAAGAAGAAAAAAAAACCTAACACAGAGAAAAACACTCGGTTATGTGACGTCCAAAAAAGCAAATTCCGCATCTGTTAGTAGAATTGACGCTTGGACGTCACATAACTGAGTGTTTTTCTCTGTGTTAGGTTTTTTCTTCTTAGTTCTTGACAGGTGTTTGTTTCCGGTTGTGGGCGCGTGCATATTTTGTTATATCACGTTGTTGATGATGACAGGGGAAGTCGGGACTGTGTGATATGTTGTCGTGCGCGAAGCTTCAAAGTGCGCGCCATTCAAAGTGCGCGCCATACAAAGTGCGCGCTTGAAGCAGACAACGACGAAGGTAGCACGAGGGCTGAGTAGCGTGGCGGCGAAGGTACGAGAAGGAACGAGGAAGACGGGGCTCTCGACTCGGCCGTTGGGTTCCGGACCCGAGCCTAGTAACAGTCGAGCCCGGCCTACCTGCCACGTTCTACCTGCCACGGCCGTGCGTCGCTGACGTGCTGCGGCTTCAAGGCATCCTGTGCTTGAGGACACGCGGAGCTGTCGGGCTACGGGCACGAGTTCCAGCAGAGGTGTCCGGCCGGGACGCGGCCGGTGGTAGTGCCTGGTCTACCGCGCCAACTGGTCCACCTGGTCTACCGTGCGAGCAACGCGGAGCTGTCGGGCTACGGGCACGAGTTCCAGCGGAGGTGTCCGGCCTGTACGTGGTCGGTGGTGGTGCGTATACCCTTCAAGTTGCCGCCTCGTCTACCGTGCGAGCAACGCGGAGCTGTCGGGCTACGGGCACGAGCTCCAGCAGATGTGTCCAGCCGCGACGTGGCTGCGGGGGCGGAGCCTACCCATCAACTAGTCGCCTGGTTGACCGTGCGGACAACGCGAGCCAGCTCAAGACGTAGCAACGAACCTCGGTGAGACCGACCTCATGTCTTGTGTCCATGTTAAAAAGGAGGGACGGTTAGTTTAGGACTTTGATAGTTCACAGAGACAGTGAAGGATTCTTTAAATAGCCTGTCCATGTTATGTGTGTTCGTTTTTCGTGTGTATAAAGTGTGGCGTACAAACGACCTCGTCTTTTCGTGGGAGTCTGGGGCGACGGCTCGGACACCCATTAACTAAGAACCTGCACGTTGCTATAACACCCACTGCAATGTAACACTGGCGTCCGCGACAGGACGAGGCCATTTGTATCGCTTGAGTCAGGCTGACGATTAGTGAGGAAAAGATGAGCTCGACAGATTTAATGGCGTTGGCCATGCGCATGGGTTTGGAAGGTGCGGAATTGAAAACTTGGATTGATGAGCGAGAAGCTCGAGCTCGTGAGGAAAGGGCGGCAGAAAGAGAGGCGAAGAAGGAACAAATGTAGTTGCAATTACAAGTCGAGGAGCAGGCCCAAAGGACGATCCAATTGCGCCTTCAACTGACTCAGACTGAAACCGCCAGAGAGCCTGTCGGGGCAGACATAGGTCGATCATCAAGGGTGTCTTCCAACGTCAATCCTCATAATTTTATACCAGGATTTGATGAAAACCGGGATGACCTAGATGCGTACTTAAAAAGGTTCGAGAATGTGGCGACAGGGCAAGAGTGGCCTAGAGACAAGTGGGCCACGGCTCTGAGTTTGTGCCTAAGCGGAGAAGCGCTAAAAGTGTTTGGTCGCCTATC
Organism: Rhipicephalus microplus; assembly: GCF_013339725.1. Classification (NCBI taxonomy): domain Eukaryota; kingdom Metazoa; phylum Arthropoda; class Arachnida; order Ixodida; family Ixodidae; genus Rhipicephalus; species Rhipicephalus microplus. Next base: position 222,511,054 of record NC_051165.1, on the reverse strand, counting down.
CCCTGAAGATGCACTTGATTACGAGAAAGTGAAACTGGCTCTATTTCAGCGATTTCGCCTCACAGCGGAAGGGTACCGTGAGAAGTTCCGGCACAGTAAGCCTCAAGAGGGAGAAACCGGCCGGCAGTACGCTGCACGATTAATGAGTTTTTTCGACCGATGGGTGGAAATGTCGAAAGTAGACAAAGAATACGCGTCAGTTCGTGACCTGATTGTAGCTGAACAGTTCATCAGTAAGTGTCATGATCGAGTGGCGCTCTTTTTGCGTGAAAAGAATTGCCGTAAACTTGAAGAAATGGCTGAAGCGGCAGATCAGTTTTTAGAGGCACAGCGACAGTCTAACCTGCTTGTTTTCCGAGAAAAGGCTGAAAACGGCATGGCTGTGAAAAGTGGGAGCACGACCTCAAAAACTTCAGTGCAATGTTTTGTTTGCAACAAAATCGGCCATAAAGCCTCAGATTGTCGCGCTCGGACGAAGCAAACTTACTGTGGGCATTGTCGTAGGGCAGGACACGATACCCAAGTTTGCACCAAGAAACCCGCCACGTATAAAAAGGCTTCATGTATATTGTCCGAAGAGAACTCTAAAGACAATGATAACGCATCCGGCGGCGGGCCCGAGAATAATGTGTCGGGGGCAGTAAACACGCAACAAATGGCAACGAAATATCAGATGCCAGTTCTCCAGGGTCTCCTATTGGTAAGCCTGTCTCTGTTCTTCGGGATACAGGAAGTAACACGACGGTTGTGCGACGTTCCCTCGTGCCCGACGAAGTGCTGACAGGAGCTATGACGACAGTATTTTTAGCCGATGGGAGCAGAATAAAAGTTCCCGAAGCAAAGTGGAGATACTTTCGCCCTATTTTTCTGGCACGGTGATCGTTAAATGCATGACTTCCCCATTGTATGACGTCATCGTGGGAAACGTGCCAGGATCCCGTGATCCCAATGATCCAGATAGCAGGTGGAGCGAGGGACTGTCGGAAAGGAAGACGAAGTCTAAAAGCGTCAAGGAGAGATTAGGGGTGATGAAAGCAGATCGCTACGAGAGACCAATGATCAGCGTAGTTAAGAATTCAAGTACTTCGTTGGATTCGGTGAAAGCAACCGCTTTGAATATCAACCAACGAATCTTCAAGATTGAGCAGGCGGAGGACAAGAGCCTAGATCTCTGTAGGAACAAAGTTGGGCAGGTGTTTTTTGGGAGAGGATCGACAGAATATTCGTTTGTTATGCAAAAGGGAGTTTTATATCGCCATTATCGGTTATCCTCCGGCAAGATAGTACAGCAGGTAGTGGTTCCTCGCAAACTGCGGAGCCAAGTACTGCAGCTAGCTCATGAAAGTCTGATGGCGGGCCATCAAGGCATCAAGAGGACAATTGACCGAGTACTAGGATCATTCTATTGGCCAGGAGTTCAGGAAGAAGTAAAGAGATACGTGCGATCCTGTGACATTTGCCAAAGAGCATATCCAAAAGGTAAAGTGGGCAAGGCGCCTCTGGGCGTAATGCCGTTGATCGACACCCCCTTCGAGCGAGTGGCAATCGATATTATCGGTCCTTTAAAACCTGTGTCGAGAAACGGAAACCGCTACATATTGACCATGGTGGACTTCGCCACGCGCTACCCGGACGCGGTGGCCCTGCCAGCAATCGATTCGGCGACAGTAACAGAGGGCCTGGTGGAGATGTTCTCACGCGTAGGATTCCCGCGTGAAATTCTATGTGATCAAGCATCTTGCTTTACTTCCGAACTGATGAAAGAAGTCAACGAGTTACTGGCCATTAAGCACCTCAGTTCTACACCTTACCATCCTATGTGTAACGGGTTGGTGGAACGATTTAACGGTACGTTAAAACAGATGTTGCGGAAGCTCTGCCAGGAGGAACCAAGATCCTGGGATCGGTTGCTTGCCCCACTCCTTTTTGCCTATCGTGAAGTGCCTCAGACCAGCACGGGATTTTCTCCCTTCGAACTTATTTACGGGCGTGACGTCAGAGGACCACTTAGTTTGTTAAAAGAATTATGGATTGGAGAACACATCGGCGACGAGGCGAAGACAACTTACGGATATGTATTGGATCTGCGAGATCGTCTTGAAAAAACACTGCAGTTGGCTCATGAGAACTTGACACGAGCAAGAAAATCACAGAAGCAATACTATGATCAGCGAAGCACGAAACGTCAGCTTGAAGTAGGCGACCGGGCCCTTATTCTACTCCCTACTACGGAAAATAAATTACTCATGCAATGGAAAGGACCTTTTAAGGTCACAGGGAAAAAGGGCAGTCATGACTACTGGTTGGACTTGGGACGTGACACCAAGTTGTTCCACATCAACATGTTAAAGCGTTACGAGGATCGCGAACCGGAGAGGTTTACACAAACAGCGTCATTCGTAGTGATGGAAGAAGAGGAGGCAGATTCACCTATACCAGTTTACACTATTGACCAAGGGACTGGGGTGGAGACAATTAATATAGGTGAAGGGCTGGCTGAAGAGGAAGCTGCTGAGCTCCAGCGGATTCTGACCAAATACCAAGATGTGTTTTCCGAAATGCCAGGAAAGACCAATTTGCTGGAATGCCCGCTTCGACTGACAACACCGGATCCGATTTGCACTCCGCAGTACCCACTACCACTGGCGATGAAAGAAGTGGTTGAAAAGGAAGTTCGAGATATGCTCAAGCTCGGGGTGATTGAGCGATCCAATTCGCCATACAATTCCCCCTTGGTGCTAATTAAGAAGCCAGATCAAACTTATCGGACATGCATAGACTTTCGTCGCATCAACGAGGTGTTGATATCAGATGCGGAACCCATACCACGGACGGATATGATGTTCGCAGAGGTTGGGACCAAGAGGTTTTTCTCGAAATTCGATCTTACCAAAGGATACTGGCAAGTTCCACTGGAACTGGAGTCGAGATCGGTAACCGCATTTTCAACTCAGACCGGACATTACCACTTTATCTACATGCCATTTGGAATCAAAACTGCGTCTGCAGTGTTCACGCGTTTGATGAGAACACTTCTCCAAGGCCTCCCGAACGTAGCGCATTATATCGACGATGTTCTCATCGCTACTATGACATGGAAAGAGCATTTAGACACATTGCAGCAATTCCTGCACAGAGTGAGAGAAGCAGGATTGACTATCAAACCCCAGAAATGCGAAATCGCTATGACTTCCGTCGTATTTTTAGGCCATCGTTTAGGAGGAGGGACCATCCGAGCAGTGGATAGTACTGTCGAGAAGATTGCCAATGCACAAAAACCTCAAACAAAGAAGCAGCTTCGATCGTTTCTTGGATTGGCGGGATATTACCGCGATATGATTCCCCATTATGCGGAGAAAGCTCCGCCTCTCACCGAACTAACTAGGAAAAAGGAGAGAAATAAGATTTGTTGGAATCCTGAAAGAGAGGCGGCATTCGAAACACTTAAGCAAGCCCTTGCTTCTGGACCAATTGTAAAGGCTCCTGATCCGGAGCGAAGGTTTGTACTTCGGTCGGACGCATCTGACACCTGCATCGGAGCGATATTAATGCAGGAACATGACGGATTGTTACACCCTGTATCTTATGCAAGCCGCCAGTTGCTGCCCCGGGAAAAGAATTACTCTACCATAGAGAGGGAGTGTTTGGCATTGGTATGGGCGGTACAGAGGTTTCACATTTTTTTGTATGGGAACCAGTTTGTTGTACAAACAGATCACCAACCTCTACAGTACTTAGCCCGAGCCAAACACTTGAACAGTAGGGTCCTGAGGTGGAGCCTGGCATTGCAAGAATACTCATTTAGCATTCAGCATATAAAAGGGTCGGAGAATACCGGTGCGGACTTCATGAGTAGATTGTGAGCCAAGAGTTCGGACTTCATGCACTGTGATATTGGGTGTTGGACACTCAAAGTATGTCAGTGTATTTAACGGTGTTCTTGTGTGTTTAGTAAATATTGGACCTCGACATGTGAACTATACAGAGGACATATACAGTGAAGGGGTTTACAGACCGCGCACGTGTCAGCAGTTTTTTTTTTTTTAAAAAAAAAAAAACTCATTTAAGGGGGGGCTTTTGTGATATGTTGTCGTGCGCGAAGCTTCAAAGTGCGCGCCATTCAAAGTGCGCGCCATACAAAGTGCGCGCTTGAAGCAGACAACGACGAAGGTAGCACGAGGGCTGAGTAGCGTGGCGGCGAAGGTACGAGAAGGAACGAGGAAGACGGGGCTCTCGACTCGGCCGTTGGGTTCCGGACCCGAGCCTAGTAACAGTCGAGCCCGGCCTACCTGCCACGTTCTACCTGCCACGGCCGTGCGTCGCTGACGTGCTGCGGCTTCAAGGCATCCTGTGCTTGAGGACACGCGGAGCTGTCGGGCTACGGGCACGAGTTCCAGCAGAGGTGTCCGGCCGGGACGCGGCCGGTGGTAGTGCCTGGTCTACCGCGCCAACTGGTCCACCTGGTCTACCGTGCGAGCAACGCGGAGCTGTCGGGCTACGGGCACGAGTTCCAGCGGAGGTGTCCGGCCTGTACGTGGTCGGTGGTGGTGCGTATACCCTTCAAGTTGCCGCCTCGTCTACCGTGCGAGCAACGCGGAGCTGTCGGGCTACGGGCACGAGCTCCAGCAGATGTGTCCAGCCGCGACGTGGCTGCGGGGGCGGAGCCTACCCATCAACTAGTCGCCTGGTTGACCGTGCGGACAACGCGAGCCAGCTCAAGACGTAGCAACGAACCTCGGTGAGACCGACCTCATGTCTTGTGTCCATGTTAAAAAGGAGGGACGGTTAGTTTAGGACTTTGATAGTTCACAGAGACAGTGAAGGATTCTTTAAATAGCCTGTCCATGTTATGTGTGTTCGTTTTTCGTGTGTATAAAGTGTGGCGTACAAACGACCTCGTCTTTTCGTGGGAGTCTGGGGCGACGGCTCGGACACCCATTAACTAAGAACCTGCACGTTGCTATAACACCCACTGCAATGTAACAGACTGACGTACATGCGTGTGATGTATTTATTAGTGTTCGCTTCGAAATAAAATTTTCAGTTGTTAGTAAGCGCTTGTCTGTGTCCTCTCTGAGTGTGTGTATTTTCGCGCTTGTTTCATCATGAGTCTGTAGTTGACGTAAATTGATAGACTGAGCTCCGTCTAGAGTTAGATGTTGAGGGGGAACCTCCACCGTTTCAATTGCTTGCTAATTTAATGAAGGGTTAGGAGGGGATCTCGGTAATGTCAGAGCGTGTCCTCCGAGTAATTCTTCCCGACGTGGAATGTTAGACCTCGCGCCGGGGAGTGCACCAACTCGTTGGCATTAAGGGTGGTTCCATGTACGTGTCGGCCAACGTGCACCAGGAACAAAATGATGTGCTTCTTGTATGTAAAACTGGTGGCAGAGAGACCTCGACCAGCTTCCTGGCCTACCAAACTAGTCATGAAGGCTGGGGGTGTTGCTCGCGAGCCTGTATAAATAGCTTAGTGGTAGCAAGAGCCAGTGCTACCGCAACCTGTTCTGCGTTCGCGTGTAATAATGTCTGTGACGACGAAGGGCTGCCTTTAAGTGTGGTGGCAACTGATACAAATTATCCGAGCAGTCGTACTGCGCTGCGTCTACGAAGACCTCGTTATCCTCCATAGCGGTGGCGGGGGTGAGTAGGGCTCGCGCCCGTGCCTTCTCCCCAAATTATGTAGACGTACATGGAAAAGACTTTGCAGCCCCCCCCCCCCCCTCTTCTTACTTATGTGATTAGTGATGGCAGCCAACACAGTATTCCGTATATCTGTAGTAGCGATACTCGCAGCAGAGCAGTTCATATAGAACTGCGCTCGGGCTGACCTTTTGAATTTACGTACTACGTTCCTATAAAGTAAAGCAATCAGCCGCTTTGACGGATAAGGTCAAAAGCTATATTGAAGTGAATGTTTCCGCAATGGTTTATTCAATAGTGACAATGTTTTTACAAACGTTGTGCACATCTGGTCGGAATTTGTTGTAGCTCAACAAACATTTTCCCCCATATCTTCTCAAGGTTAAGCATGGACGACCTTGAGACCTTGTGCGAACTTGTGTGGTCTTGCCAAATAAATAAAAGATAAGGAAAGCAGGAATTCAGCGTACCTACTGCCATAGCTCACATTGCAGCGTATAGCCGGTCACCTCTGGCGACCCTACCACATCATGGGAACGGAGGTTGAGCTCACGTCGCCAATAGATTCTAAAATGTTCAGCGTAAAAAGAAGCTGCTGCTACATGTGCAGCTGTGTTGCATTTAGCAGAGACACTTTGTAACACCGATATGCGAATATCTTGCTGCCACACTTGACGTGCACCCTTCCTTTGATCAGCGTACCTGTTTCCCAACACTGCGAATTCCAACAGACAACGTATTCGCCATTGCATTTTATGAAATATACTAGGTTGCGAACGACGCAGAATCGCGGGGTGCGAGTGGCAATCTCAGTATTGCAATAAACAAGAGCAACGTCAGTGCAATCCTGTACGCTTACAATTGACTTTTCCTTACGTGATCGAGCTGCTTTTAGACGGCTTTTTTGTATATTCTTCGGACTTTGCTTTCCCAGTTTTATACACGCGCAGCGCATCAGTATGAGCACGAATTCAGTTTTAACGCAGGCTGCCACCTGCGGCTTGCAACAAGTGAGCATTGATGTCACATAACCACGTAAAGAGCAAAAAAAAATGCTACGATCTGTGTCTTTAACGTTCTCGCTCTGTAAAACATTATGCCTGACTAGACAAGCCTTTAACGAGCCCTGCACACGTGAACACGTATTTTCCTGCGCTCACTGCACTCTTGTATACGTGCACATTTGCACATACGCGGCGCGACTACGTGTCGCTGGTCTCAGTGAAATATTTGCTTAGCGTTGTCGTTTTTGTGTGTATGATCTGAAACGTGTCGCGCAGAATGCACTTCACTTGATTCTTCTCCATACTTAAATACTTGGAGTGGCATTCTTGCTATGATGGAATGCAATCAGCAAGTACTCCAAAATAACGCCAGGGAGCTGCCACTGTCATTAAATCGAAAAGTATACACTCACTGTATGTACTGGCAGATTTAACATACGGGGTGAAACATAGAAGGCAACAAAGCAACCAAATAAAAAATCACAGCATGTCCACGGAGTGAATGGTGATGAGTGGGGAGAAGCGCTGGAGGGTTTCATCGCTAAACTGCGAACTATCGGCGAATATCGCCCACTACATCATCAAAGACATGACAAACACTGTATGTATTTATACAAGAAATATTATTATCAATTGGTAAGTTGTAGCTATATACGTAACTTCCGTTCCCCCTTCATTATAACGGCTTTACGGTCGGTGAAGTGGTGGATCGGCGATGAGGCGTAGTGGGATGTTTGCAAGGACGAAGTAGTGGTCAGTTTGCAAAGGTGAAACTATAAGCGGTCACGTAAAAACAAGGGATGGACACAGTTTAAAAATCTATGGTTTTTTTAACGCGCACCTGGCTACAAGTACATGACTATCATGAATTTCATATTGGCTACTTCTCATCAGTATTGGCTTTATGGTCGCTGAAGTGGTTGATTGGTGATGGGGTGTAGTGGGATGTTTGCAAGGTGACCACATACACCAATGGAGGAAGGACAGACTCCTAAGGAGCTTCGCCCCTAAAAGTCGAGGGCCACGCAGCATGCGATAGAAAAAATTGAAGGAGTAACATTAAGCGATCGGATGATGCCGTAACGAGTCAAAGAAATAATAGGAAGAGCAGATATCCCAGTTGACATTAAGTAAAAGAAATGAACCTTGGCTAGCCACGCAATGCTTAAGGCAGACACATTAAGAGCAAGTGAATAGTTACCAAGGAATGGGATAAGCGGTGGAGGTAGGCAGAGAGGTAGGTGTAGCGATAAAATCAAGCAGTTCGCAGTGTAGTAAAGCGTACGATCTGTGTCATTTGTCGTCATCCCGAGAGTCTTCAAGTCGGTCACCCTCTTCGGCTCCTTTCTGACCGAAAGTCGCTACAGCTGGAAGTTTGTGCTCTTCCATAACTGTCGTCATTACCGATGGTCACCGAGTGCCGATTGCCGAGTCGAATAAACGCATTAACACCTTTGCAGCATAGCTAAAATGAAATGAGCTCGCACAGTAGAGTGTAAACTGGAAATCAATGGGAGAGGCATTATTTCTGAAGTGGACTAAAACAGGCTAAGAATATAATTTTGATGACGATGCTAGATGTGTTACCAGTTAAACAGCTTCAGTACTCATTATAGACAATCTTATTAGTCAGTACTCATTATAGACAATCTGCGCACCTCGCAGTCGGCGGCCGCCAGGATCACACACTAATCCTGGCGATCGTGGTGCTGGTGGCGCTCTTCGCCGTCGGCACGGGCATCGTCTTCCAGATAGCCTACAACCGGTACAGCGGAAGGGTGAGCTATAAGCGCTTCACTACGGTAGTCTATTATTAGCTTTGTGAAATACTAGCCAATGACTTCGACACACACCCTTGCGCTGAAAAAATATTGAAGGACAATTTGTTAATTTCAATGTGTGTCATTGGTGAGAGCTCGTGGCCATTAGACTAACTACGCCATGTCCCTTTCTTTCGGTTTTTTAAATATTTCATTGCTTTCTCACTCTCAACAGCCACGTGATAGCTGAGAGTGTGTGGGGGCGAGAGGCCACAGGTGGCAAAGTTCCAGGGCACGGACGGATGATTGGACGCCGCGATTATGAGCTATTAAAGACTTTCGCCTTAAAACCTCCCTTGTGCTTGTACACTGTACTTACGCATTTGCCCAAGACTACTCGAAGGCGAAAGCCACCTTCTGCTTCTTTGTCTCGGTTGATGTTCCGAAACTTACGAAAGATTTTAGCGCCTCATTTTGTTTTGCACTGCCTAGGTGATATTCTCACCTTCGACCAAGCAACAATGTCCACCACATCGTTATTTTTCTAGTTACTTCACTCTCATAGTTCGACTCCACGGTTACTACCTGTCCTAAGAAGACATATTCCTTTACTACTTTCAGCATCTCTCCACCTATCCCAAAGTGCTGTTTTCTGCCGAGGCTGCTGCACATTACTTTAGTTTTGTGCATATTTATTTTCAGACCTAATATTATGCTTTCCGTGTCCAGTTCTGTAATCATGAGCTGTAACTCGTTCCCTGAGTTGCTCATTAAGGCAATGTGATCAGCGAATTGCAGGTTACTGAGATACTCTCCATTAACTCTCATCCCGAACTCTTCCCAATATAGTGTCCTGAAAACCTCCGGCACACACAGTGAATACCATTGGATAAAACGTGTCTCCCTGCCTTACAACCTTCTTTATTGAAATTATGTGGCTTTATGAAGAACTATGGTGGCTTTCAATCCACTGTAGAATTTTTCCAGGATGTTTATCTAGCGATCGTCGATGCCCTGATTTCGCAGTGCCTGCATTACTGCTGATGTCTCCATTGAGTCAAACGCCTTCTCGTAATCTATGAACGCTATGTATGGGGGTTGGTTGTTGTCACGGGTCCCGTTAATTAGGGAGGCGATCGCCGGGCTAATTCCAAGGGCCGAAGTATTGGCCCCCTGAACCGCACCACGAAAGCGTGGACAATTTACAAGTGGTCCTTTTCGGCGCGCCAGCGGACGCCGGCTGTGGCCCAAAGAACAAGTCATAGCCGAGAGTTGATAAACAAAACAAAATTATATTCTCAATAATGGCAGATCAAAAACAATACACAAGTATGCACACTCCACAATAGTTGAATACAACATGTCACCAATGAAACAACGTACTACACAGAACAATCAGCCACACTCGAAACAACGGACACAGATAACAATACGTACTGCAATGCAGTCGCATGCATCTAACAACCAAGACACTTAAAGACTAAAGAGTTAGAAAACTTATTCAGTCCAAAGTTCTTGGAACAAAAGTCTGGAGGATACTCTCCTGAGAATCACTCACTCAAAGTCCAACGTTGTTGTCGTTCCGCTGCCCCCGAAGTTTCTCTTCCAGGAAGCCTCGCGTCTTCAATTGGCCACTCTCCTTCTTCGCCGGAAACACATCGGCTTCCCACACGCAGCTGCTGCCACGCGTCTTCGCTCGCTAGCGGTAGACACACACTCTTGCCTGTAGCTCGAGTCTTCACCCCTCAGGTGGAAATCCTCTTCTTCTCCTCCTTTGTCACGGAAGACGAAAGGCTTCGCCCACAAGGCGGAACACCCTACGCACTCTGGCGCATACTTTCTTCTTCTCCTGCTTTGTCACTACGGACAAAACCTTCGCCGACTACACGGCGGAATACCCTACGCGCTCTGGCGCTAACTTCCGTCTTCTCCTGATCTCCCATCTCCGCTGCTCGGTTAAATACCTTCCGCGCACGATTCCAGAAAATTCTCATCATTTCGTCGGCGCGATGCGCAGCGAAGGCTGGGGAAAAGCGCGAGACGGTCCGTGGGCCGTCCGCGACGGATGACGCAACCCTGCATCACCACGCCCCTTTCCATCTAGAACGTTCCAGGGCTTGCTCGGGCGCCGATGAGAGGAGGTTCGTAGGCGAACTTTCGCTTCCGAGGGGAGAGGGACGCGCGCCCGGGGAGTCTACGGATGCTTGTTTTCTTTTTCTTTTTTTTATGGTTGACCTCTCGGCGCTTTGTCGCGAGAATTTGGCGGCGCGCCCTTTTTTGAGCGCTCGTTTTGTGACAGTTGTATTCAGCGCATTTCTCTATTACCTGATTGATAGTATGAATATGGCCTTTTGTGGAGTAGCCTGTACGAAATCCTGCTTGGTCCTTTGGTTGATTGAACGCTAATGTCACCCTAATTCTATTAGCTGTCATTTTTATATTGTTTGTAAAGAACGAACAATAAGCTGATTAGCCAGTATTTGTTTTCCAAGTCCTTGACGTCTCCTTTCTTATAGATTAAGATTATGTTGGCGTTCTTCCAAGACTCTGGTACACTTCCCGTCAAGGAAAACTTCGTATATAAGGTGGCCAGTTTTTGTAGCACAATTTCTCCGCCATCTTTCAGTAGGTACTTTGTTACCTTATCCTTATCAGCGGCTTTGCCTCTTTGTATTTCTTCTAGCGCTTTCCTTACTTCCCCTGTCGTTACTGTTAGGATGTAGAATTCCTCTGGGCTATTACGGCTTCTTATCATCCTGGTTGTTTCGGCTTATGTACAGCTCTCTGCAGAACTTCTCTGAAGCAAGATTCACTTTATTGTCTTAAAAGGGACACTAAATCGAAACACTTAACGGGTTTAGATTGACAAAGTGAACTTTGAGTACTTGAATGATAATTTCAATCTCACAAGTTTATTAGTAGAGGAGAAATCCAAGGGCGAAGCTCCATTTTCCAATTGCATGCCGAAATCTGCGCGTGACGCCACGGATTTCAAAATATACTCGTCTTATTTTGGTGCCAGCTCCGAGAAATCTCTTGAAAACCAGCATGTACATTCTAAAGACCCCTAGGTCAGAGGTCGGTGTACTCCTCCATGTTTACAGATTAGGAAGTACGTAGGCCCCAGTAAACGCCGTCAAAGTCTATGACGTCATAGCGTTTTGTGCAAGAATTTTATAATGGCGTCGCCACCTGCATTTCATTTTTGCACGTTTCCTTGCTTACCAAGCACCTTCTCGCAGTAAGCTGAGGCGATTACGGAATCGTGAAAGAGTAAACGAAAATTTTTCTTTCTAGCTTCCCTTCTATGTAAGCATCACATTGCAGCTACGCCAAAAACACTAAGTTCAGTACGAATTTCTGCACACAGACTAAAGGCGTAGACTAAGACTGGTTACTGCCTAGCAGTCAGCACCACAATGCGTCGTTCTTCAATGCAGGTGTGTTTAGATGACAGCACTGTATTAATATGCAAGTTATGAAAGGAGTTCCTATCAGATTTGTATAGTTGTGAACCAGTGTTACCTTTACGTCCGTTCAAAGCAACACGTGCGTAAGCTAAGGCTACTTTTTGTTTAATTTTTGGTCTATACACCGAGCTATAAAAAAACTGAGCAATAAAATTTGATAGGCACACGCCCGTGATATCCACAGATGTTATTGGGCTTGGATAATATTTTCCTTTTCAGGTAATTTTGATTTTGTGAAGCAAGGGCGCATTTTTTTCTTCCTTTTTTACATTCATGTCACGAAATGGAATGTACGTTCTATGTCAGAAATATTGCGAATGTTGACTTTCTGTGCTCAGGTTGGCCCGTTGCCAGAAATGTTTCCAAAGGGTGGGGGGAGGCATTTGTCACAGGCCCCTTTATAACACCCATTTTCATTTACTTATTTTCATTATTTATTTTCGGTGAAACACCCACTTCATTTTAATTTCAGGGGGGGGGGGTAGGGCACCCCTTTGGCTACGGACCTGGTTCGGGTAGCAGTATAGTATATACGAAAAACTGACTCAAATTTATGCATAGCTTCCACAAACACTTGTTCTATACATCACTAATTATTAACTTAGACTACTCTTCTCGGAACGCCGGCAGTCAGCGTAAATATTTGTCGTTAAATGGTCATTACTATTGTGTACTTAGCATGATTCATTAGGAGGTACCATACATACGCAATTGTTGCATCAAAACCTCCTGTATTAGAGTTATCATACATGGTGTACAAGTTGAAATGATAATAGACTATGACAGTACAGCCTGATTGATTTGATTGATTGATTCGTAGGGTTTAACGTCCCAAAACCACCATATGATTATGAGAGATGCCGTAGTGGAGGGCTCCGGAAATTTCGACCACCTGGGGTTCTTTAACGTGCATCCAAATCTGAGCACACGGGCCTACGACATTTCCGCCTCCATCGGAAATGCAGCCGCCGCAGCCAGGATATGAACCCGCGACATGCAGGTCAGCAGCCGAGTACCTTAGCCACTAGACCACTGCGGCGGGGCGACAATACAGCCTACAGCCTGACAATACAAGCGTAAATATAACTGGCAAACATAAACTAAAAATGACAAAAAAGAAAAACGTGAAGTTCTCCTTCTCTGAAATACCACACCAGTCAAGGCTGGCGTGGTTAGACCACTCTGCACACAACGGAAATTCAATCGTGCCCATTCAACCGCTAGCGTGCATGTATTTCACAAAGCCTTGTTTGCGTTTCCGCTGCTTCGCGCAGGACATCCAGACGCAGTACATTGTGGGCCCCAACCTCGACCAGCCCGGTGTCGTCCACGTGCCGAAGCCCTGACGATTCGCGTTGCCAAGGCAACCACTCGTGCCGCTCCAATGGGAGTGGGAAAGGAAAGACAGTAACCCCTCCCCCCAGGATCATACCGAAAAAGAGATGCGGCTGTAGTTACGGATATTTTACTTTATATTAAAATGGCTGACGCTTCTGCACGCTTCACTGTAATGTTTTTTTTTTTCTTTTTGGCGCAAACGAGATCTGAGAAAACACGCATGACAGTAGCAAAATCGATTCAGTGGGAGCATGTGTAGCGACTTTAGTCTTATTTATATATTTATTTATTTATTTATTTATTTATTTATTTATTTAAATAATTTACTACAAAATGTTGTGGGAGACCAGGGAAAAAAGCTAATGCAATCATCTTGAGGGTGTCTTGGGCACTCTAGAATAAAAGGTGGTGACGAACAAAAAAAGAAAACAGGAAAATGAAATGCACACACGATATAATATATTGTACATGGATATCTTTCATGCAAAAAAGTAATTTGCTTCCATAGACATAATAAAGAAACATAATAAAGAAACATAATAAATAAATGAATAATTTTCTTTAAAATCAGCGAGAAACAAAAAGGAAAAAGAAGGCGTTGTTTATGAGGCATGTTCATGATAAGAATATTGTGGTAAAAATTCTCCGTAGTCCTTTGAACGAGCTACAACTTCACTTCCGTGACAATGCATGAAGTGACATTGCTTATTTGTTGATTTAAGGCGTTGTAACTCTATATATATTCAGTTAAGACTACCACCGCATTATGTTGCGTCAATAGATTCATTATTGTGTATCACCCGAGAATGGTGACGTTTTGACATCACAATTTGAGGACCTCTACGTCACAGAAGATTAGGGTGAGTGGCACGTTTATTCTTCCTTAATAGCGTGGCCCACCTCGAATAAGGGAGCCTTGTGCAGAAGTATTTAATAATTAGGAATTCACAATGAGTGACACAAGAACGGTAGAGATAAACGAATAGCTTAGGCCTTTGCGAGTGTCAGTGTTGTTCATTGTATCATTAGCGCTGACTACAGCTTCATTCATCTATTCAATCCTTTAATTTAATTGTTATGTTAACATTAAGGCTGCATGCGTACAAGTTACAATGGAATGGAGAGTGCTGTGTACAGATGCAACAATCGAATAACATTTCGCTCGTGCAGCGGGGCTGTAGATTTGCTATAAATTCATGCAACACGAGATATAGTTTGGAGAAATCCAAAGCTGCACGGTGCAAAATTCTGTACACTTGGGTTCCAAAAATATGCGTGTAAACAGTTAATAATATATGACGTATTATAAGCACCCTAATTTGTACAGTAAGCCAATACTGAAAGTGTGGATACTTTCCAGTGACGGAATATATAGAATAAATTTTGTTTTCACCACTCTGTAGGTGGCAGGCGATGTTTACGCGCAGTTAGCGCACTTCGGCCACAGAAGTCTGATCATCCATAGTATCGCCAGAAATGTGTTTAACGATGCGAAGGTGTGCTGAATACCAACATACGATCCCAGAACGTCCTTGAAGTAGCCTGCACGATAAAACCAGGGCAGAAACAAGTCAGTGCAAGATTTTTTTGTACTAACTCTATATCCTCAATCACTATACCTAAAGGCAGGCATGAAAGATCTATAATAATAATAATAATAATAATAATAATAATAATAATAATAATAATAATAATAATAATAATAATAATAATAATAATAATAATAATAATAATAATAATAATAATAATAATAATAATAATAATAATAATAATAATAATAATAATAATAATAATAATAATACCAGATTTTACAGTCTAAAACCGCGATATGATTGCGAGAGGCGCCGTAGTGTATATGGCTCGGCGATTTCGACAACCTGGCGTTCTTTAACGTACACTGACGTCGCACAGTACACAGGCTTCTGCCATTTCGCCTTCATACAAATGTGACCGCCACGGTAGGAATCGAACCCGCGACTTTCTGTTCAGCAGCTAAGCCCCGTAAGCACTGTTTCACCGTGGTCGAATTCTCATTCAAGACAGCGCAAGATGAAGGCAAGACAACTGCGTTGCTGCCCTGAAAAAAAAAATTGCATCTCGAAGTGTCAGTGACACCCAGTGTGCAGGAATCTTTAACCTCTTCACGTTATCAAGAGCGCCGATGCCGGGGCTCAGCTGCGGATTGTCTAGAAGATCGACTATGTGGCGGTCGGGTTTGGCCTGACTTTCCCTTCGTGGGAGTGGTCCGCCGCGCGCTCAGTCGCGCACCTGAGGATTTTACGTAAACATTTCGGGTCCACCTATCCACTAAGGTCTTCAATTTTTTCCTGAACTTTTACGTCACTCCGACGACTACAGGGCAACGCTCTGGGAAGTTTTCATAAAGTGAAGTCTACACCCAGCACAGTGCGCCAAGCAATATTGGCATTTGGACAAACTCAAAACGTCGTTCTAAGCACCAACAATCCTCCCTCGCCTTTTGAAACTCCCCCCCCCCCCCCCACAAAAAACCAAAAAGAACAAAAAAAAGAAAACACGTTGTGATCTTACCTATGAGTGACGGTCTTGCGAGCAACACGACTCCCATGACCGTATGGCATCCGCCGATCACGAGGGGAAGTCTCTCGCTGCCGAAGTCCCTAATGATAACGGGGCACACAAGGGTAACCATCGCTCCACAGCTTAGGCCCTGAACGACGGAGCAAGCCAGGAGATGACCTCCGGAACGGGACCACGCGAGGCCTTCGCAGGATGCCGCGTTGCCACAGAAGCCCAGAATCATCGTGGCGTTCATAGACAACACGCGTCTATCTATGACAAAGCCACTGACAAGAGAACTCAGAACCACGCTGACATTGAACGCAAGGAGAAAGTAACTCGCGAAGCTGGCTTCTATGCCACACTCGAGTGCCATGTCCAAGTAAAGAAGAACGAAATTTGATAAGACGTAGTTTTGAAGTGAAAATGACAGAGTGTCGAACAGAAACAGAGGTGAGACGAGGACCTTCCAGTCGATTCTCAATAATGTATTGGCAGATCTCCTTAGAATGCGATTATATTGCTCCATAATGTTGGGGACGCAGAAAAGATAACAACAGGACGTTCATCTACCATGCTTTTTGCCTTGGAATACGTGTTTGATACCTTACACGAGTTCGCGGCTGTGACAGGTACGCTATGTTCTTGAAAAGAGATCTCGGGGCCACTAGAAGTGTGGTACGACCCACATTCTTCATGATCTAGCGGAACCTCCTCTAGCAAAGGTTCAGTAGTAAATGCAACATCAGCTGTCGTAGAGTTGTTCACTCCCTGTAGTGTGGCATCTGTATTCTCATCTTTAACGCTTGTTGAGCTATGTTCCTTGCTTGCCCCAGATTTGAGTCGAGCGAGCCCGGCGTCCTTGCTTTTAAGATGCAGTCTCCATGGCGGTGTCCTCACGAGCAGAGCAGCCACGAATCCGTTCAGTGACAGGGCACCCAACAGCAGGAATATCTCGGGCGTGCCGTAGTGCACGCGAATGTGGTTCGCCGCGAATGGAGTCAGGAAGTGCGAACTTTTGGCTGCAGCAGACAAGGCGTACGCCGTGGCCCTCCAGCGAACGAAGTACTCGCCCACCACCACAGACGTGACGACGAACATACCATTGGCTGCCAGCCCTGCGGTAAGCGAAAGGTTCATCATGGCCTTAACACACACGACAATCTACGAGTAGTCGGCAGAACAAAAAGAAGAGGGATCTACACGCCACCTCGAAGAACCAGTTCATAGCGCATGGGATGAGAACCAAAAACAAACGACGTGTGTGAACAGCCCGAAAAACTCCCAAGAAAACTCCCAAGCATTTCCCCGAGGGTGAACATGGTTAAGTGCGAATACACGGGGTGATGCTATGAGGGGTATTTATTAATTCGCACTATTATATTTATTAATCACACTATGGTGCCTTTATGGTGTAATGGTTCCTGGGAATCGCGATTTGATCACACGGGGGAGTTTACGTTAACTCAATGGCGAATGCCAATGGATTTTAACTTTACTCCCCCTCACGACCCGCTCTCGACGGGAGACTGAGAGAGAAGGCGGGTGCGCGAGAGAGAGGGGTGCGCGCGCAGCTGCAGCGAGCGAGGAGAGCGAAGGAGCGAGCGAAGGGGGAGGGGGTATAAGGCGCCTTACTGACACCGATATCAGCGTCGCGTCCGTGGCTTATTCGGTAGAGCGTCGCGCTGCGGCCCGCCAAGTCCTCTTTCTTTTAAAGATAGAGAGAAGACTGCGGACGCCGCCGACGGTGGTGGATGGTTTGGGGTCGCTTATAAAGTGTATTCACACTTAATACGAATGAAAAAATTGAGTAGGCAGATTCTTTTATTATCATTGTTGTTATTACGTGTATATTTATTTTCCTGCAAAACTTGTCTTAGTCGACACCATTCTTTCCTTCACTACGTTTCTACAGCTTGCTATTTTTCTGTGGCTTTGAACAATTAAGTATTCTAAAAGGAGAGAGAGAGAGAGAGAGAAATGACACCTTGTTTCACAGTATTCGCCTGTTCATGGTGCATTCTGATCTAGGTTACCACAATAATCTCGGCACATCGTACGCCCTCAACTACTTACGCGATATGCAGGGGAGGAGACATTTATGAAGACATGGAAGATAACGAGTGTTCTGCAATTGCTGCTAATGGGGCTTCATGTTAACTCGCGACGCGTAAAAAACGTCCACCCACACGAGCACCACTTATACGATTTGGTAAAAGAATAACTACGCTTGTGTGAGTAATAACTACGCATGTGTGAGTAAATGCCACCAAAAGGGGCCTCACCATGCACTACCCCGAAGAAGAATGAGATGAAGGACACCGTGAGGCCGAAGTAGCACACCATGAGTGCCAGGGACAAGAGGAGGGAGCTGCCCAGAGACATGTACCGCATTGGAATCACCTCACACAGGAATCCCGTGAAAATTCCTAGAAGAACAAAGAACACAAATCCCGCACATTAACGGGTTACTCATGTCCACTCAGAAGAGTCATAAAAGCGGCAGAATAATGGAAAACCTTGTAGAGGAAGTAAAGTGGATGAGCAAGAAGCGTTGAAAGCTGGTTAGTTGGTAAAGCTTCATCTGCGCTCGTCCGTCTCGTTTCGTGTGTCCCGTCTGCTGCGCAGCTTGCTAGAAGATGAACAGGCAACTTCCCGCCGCCAGGGAACAAACCTGCCACCCCTGGATGACGCCAACTGAGCTACGGGGGCGGTCATCCTCTCGTCTACTTTGTCGGGAATTTATGTGCACGCAAACCTGGTATTTTTAGTCAGCGCCGGTCAACAAAGCCCTGAAGTTACCTTCCTGCGTTCATTAATGGCGAGGGTCTCGTTCCGACAGACGCGATGTCTTCAAGTATAGTATACGGTGGCTTACTGGTCAGCCGCCCGCTCGTTAAAAGGTCACGTGCTACGTGACTCCAGCTGGCAGAAAAGAAAGAAGGAAAAAATAAAGTGCTTCATACTCACCTTCATGGCTTATGGTAGGCGCTGGCTAGCACTCCCAGGGTGACGCTGCCTTTGTGGTACGTTGTGTATTTTACCTTGTTACTGTGTGTTATATAGACATTCTGCTGGGATTATTTGTTAAGTTACTGTAGTCATATGTGACACACGGTTGGCGGGCTCACCGTTGTGAAAAGCTGCCAGTAAATGCACATGCGTTCGTTGTGCAACGGCGTGTACTTTGTCCCTTTGTTCAGAGGGTGCCTCTCTCAAAAACTCACAAAATGTAGACAAAAAACGACTCGTATATTTAAACATCACCCGACATACCTCCAACCAGGCACAGGGAAGACTGCAGCGAAGGCGGCAACGATGCCTCTCCGTGGCTGGCCCCGAAGTGTTCCCGTATGCCGACGTACATGGCGCCTTGTGAACGGTTTCCTATGGTTGCAGTGTGGGCCATAACCATGCACATTGCCAGTGTGAACCAACTCCTGCGGCTGTCTTGAAGCCGAAGCCGCAGAGACTTGCTGGTGCTGGCGTCCACTGCAGCGACCAACTCCGATTCTGTCATGATTTCTCGGCTGCATGTAGCTGCGTTCTTATAAGAGAGATGGATAGAGATAAAATGCATGAAAGATGCGATGAATGAAGAGCTTGAGACGAAAAACTGACCGACAAGACGTCCCCATGAAAAATGTGGTAGATTAAACGAAGCCCACAGATTCTCCACGTAAATATATTCATCTATCACTTCTTGCTCAATAGCATCTTGAAGTCTGTGGCACGCCGTTTTATTTATACGCTGCACTTATGTGTATTCATCATTCTACTACATAGCATTGTTAAGTCAGTAACTTATATATAAACATTTCAAGAGGGTTATACTGTTAGTGCAAACGTATTCATAGTCGACGTGACTGACCATGAATGCGTTTGCGCAAACAGTATCCGTCAATCCATCCGTCCGTCCATCCATCCATCAATATATCTATCCGCCTAAGTGTGGGTGCTGTCTTGATAACCTCTTTAACTTTGGGTACACCAAAATTACTATGAGAAGGTAAGAGGGTTCGACGATTTTGACTGCCTGATCAAGACAGGAATAATGGGAAAATCCAGCCGCGTACGATGTGAAACCTTTTTCTACAGACACGTGTGTCACATACCCGTAAAGCACAGGCCGCGGTCTACGCGGGTATGCGCCACAGGTGTTTGACAGCTTATATCTGCCGAGGAACTGCGAGAACAGACACTGGCAATTTAAATGCGAAAGCATTAATGAAAAGCGACGTCAGCAGCGTTTACCCGACGAATGCAAAGAATAAATGTTATGGTCACAGTAGAAATTGAATTCAAGAATTCTGCGTGGCAATCAAGTATTCTACCACACAGCCAACAAATGTCTCGGAACTGCTTTGGGAAAAGAAATTATGCAAGTGTAATGTTCCCGTAACATCTATCATGGTTGCAGAGCTGCCAATCTAATTTTATAAGCCTAACACATGCATACTTAAGTGACATTGGCGTCACGTTGGTTCAGCATCAATTCTAGCTAAACGCCATCCACTAGAGTCGATCTGCGTAGCGCTATCCAGGGCTGTACCATCTTCGCAAGCTGCAAGTTTCAGCTAACCGCTTCTGGAGTTGGCATTACCCATTTTCCTATGTCATCGTTGCACTACTGTAAACAGCTGGTTACGTAAAACATATGTGACTGTTCAGCATACATGCCTGGGCGTATAACATTTGCAGATACGTCCTGCATCGTTTCGTAACGTTTCGCTCAATACCACCACCAGTCACCTTCCCTCCACATGCTTTGTATAACATAGACTTCCATGGCACGTGGGATCTGCAAATTTTCCTTAGGTGTATTACAACAGGATTGTCTTACTCTTGAATAGAAGTAATCAGTGGAAAGTAAAATAAAAACAGGATTTGCCTTCTATTAGATGAATTGAACGCAAAATGGTGTCAGTTATTCTTCTGCAAAACGTCTCCAACTGAGATTCGGAAACAACTTCATGTACAACAAGGAAGTTGGAAGTTTGACATTGAATTGAAAGCACCATATGTCCAAACGAGCAGGATGCACTTACCACGATAAGCAAGGCTACTTCGGTGTCATCAACTCTGGCGAGGCTTTGACCGAGAGGTTGCAGTACGCACAGACAAGGTAGGATGACACGTTTTCATCCAGGACGCATCTTTACCAGCTGATTCCTTAACATTTACCCGCACCCTCACGTTTGCTACAGGTCGGGTGAGCTCGCAGCACATGCAACACACCTCGGTGTTTCCATCCGGAGACGAGGGCGCGATCTGCCGTACGCATGTGGTTTCCTGCTCCGACAGCTGTTTTTTTTTCTAAAAGCAGCTGTCTTCATTTCTGCATGCAACCCTCAAGCTATGAGTATGTGCACTTCCAGTCGTTGCAAACATTATTTGGACGATGGTTCAGTGACAGTTTGTGTATTAATCAAAACTAACTGTCAGTGCGTGCGTACCAGGAGAGCTCGTGTTTGGCCATCGAGTGAAACAGTAATGACTTGGAGACAGTCGCAGTAAATGGCATCTTTACACACAGACAAATGAAAGATCATCGACTATATATATATATATATATATATATATCTATATATATATATATATATATATATATATATATATATATATATATATATATATATATATATTGCAATAAAATATTTCTACAGAGTGAGTGGGGATTCGATTCTCACTCTGATGTGCGACGCATAAAACCTTTCCGCCTCACAGCATACCAGTATAATAACGGTGAGCTACTTATACACGCCGATTACCTTTATGGTAGCAGATGTACTTGGTGCTTTCTACGTGAACTGCCTTCATCACAAACTTTGCGTTGAAGACTACAGTTCACACGAAGGCCACTTCGCTCGCGCTGCAACAACTATGTTTGCTGAAGTGAGCTGTCAAATTTTCTTCGTATGACATTCCGATTTGTTGCCGTCGCATTTACCGCTTCCTTATTTCGGTGAAAATGTGACTTTTTTTTAATTTCTTCAACGAGCTATCTGTAAGATAGCAAGGCATTTGTCAAGAACGGAATGGTTTACTGTTTGCGACTCTTTATTGCAATCGGTGAGCGTTTTTCACGAACGCCACGTTGCAGAACTTACGGCGTCAGACACATACTCTTCTTGTGTGACGACGGAAAGGTGCATGCATGCATATGATGCTCCTTTCACCAAATTCTGCACTTCTTCGCGAAGTTCATCTTGCTGCCTCGGGGGCAATTGAAGACCTCTGCAAACTGGGGCGTGTTTCCGAAGGGAATGTTAACCCTGCAAAAGAGGTTCATATGTTGCTCGCATAACTCGCAACATCCCCACGTTTCGTGGCACATCAGCAGCGAAAGTAAGGCGCAAAACAAGAGGGATTTTGGTTTTTGATGTCGTGCACCAGCACCAGTAAAAGTATACGTACACGCATAAAGATTTGAGCAGACGTGCCTCAATGCATGAAATAAGTCACCCACTAGCGACAATGAGTGTGGGGGGTTTTACATCTCAAAAGGGCGTTATGGTTAGGAGGGACGTCGTAGCGGAGAGCTCTGGAAGTTTTGACCATTCGGTGTTTTTAAACGTGCGCCTAAATCTATTTAGCCTGCATAGAAATGTGACCGCCGTGGGCGCATTTGTACGGTTGGCAATACTAAACGAGTTACTCGACTCAGCTCAACGGGTGATTGCCAACAGAGAGTAATGTGTAGGTGCAATATTCTTCGACCTTCGTCTTCTTCAACGGTTTGTAATCATCGTAACTGTGACCGTAATCTTCGTTCGAATGGTTAATCGGATGTCTATGCCTGATAAGCGTCGTCGTGACACCAGCGCTGCTACTGTATTGCAAATGAGACATAGTCGTAATGCCTGAGTTAAGAAGAGCAATTAATATAACAGTTGATATGGTATCACCACTCTGGCACTATAATGGTGTACCAATTTTACATACTACGCACTCTTTAGCTGCGTGCGAGCGATTGACAGCCAGGCCATTATCCTGTGTCTGGCAGATGCAGAAATGTCGAGAGGAGGAAAGGCTTACTATACAGCTTTTCAAAGAAGGCTTCATGTTGCACCGGCAGCACGTCCGCAGGCAGAAGAGAAAAGAACGAACACGAAAACGTGTCTCATGCGACTGACAAAACGTCAATCAAGGAGGCATATTTAATCCTCGGCGGCCGCAAAAGCATCAGCAAACTGAACAGCTGTGTAGGTTGCCCGACGGTCGCGTAATTGGCCCTACGTTGGTTCGCGAAAGAAGTAGCGACGGGGTAGTAGGCGCCTAAAAACTGTACTCGCAGTAAACATTCCATGATGCTTTGAAATGGCCAATGATGTATACGCGCACGCAGTAATTCATCTCCTTATACGACATGGTTGAGGCATGCACAGAGAACAGAAGCAGGCTAGCTGTTAAGAGGGCGATGCGCATGAGAGCCGTATATATGCTTTCGTGACCTGCTAATGAAGGTGAAGCTTAAGCTCCCTTCACTATCTTTTTTTACGGCAACATTGTATTCATTCACCCTTCAATATGGAGTTAGACGCGTCATGCCCCTTCCCCCCCCCCTCTCAAACAAATTATATTTTCTTGCATTCGCACGTTCCACACACACGTCTTGCGACATGAATTGTGTTATTGGGTGAAACGACCCACCTCTGCTCCGAGACGGAGTGAACGTCGTCATCGATCACAGACCTCTTCAGATTCTTATCGTACTTCTTGCACCAGAGCTGCGAATCGAGTTCAGAGCGGCGTGTCACAATAAAGTATACAATCATAGATTATAAGTGAACAAGATCTGTATAGTTCGCGTGAAACGAAGAAAAGAGTGAGGAAAGAGATCAATAAAACCTACTGGTGAGCAGGTTGGAACTGCCTATGTTCTGTTTTACCGCAAGAAAACGCGAAAAAAAAGCATATGAGTACACAGCGTTTTTTTTTTTTTGGACATGAAACACTTCGCCATCTATTCTAGAAGGTTTTATAAGAGGGCCACCTCTAGAAGCATCGTTGTACGTCATCGGATTAGGTGCATAGCCTCCGAGATGGCGGGCAAGCCCGCCATCACGGTCATGCCTGCCATCTCGGAGGCCATGGTAGGTGTAACACCTTCTAATGTACAATCCTTCCGTGCACTGGCCTTTAATTTGGCACTGAAGGGGGCAAGTGTGCGAGGACTTTCAAGATTTCTTAGCTCAGTCAATCAGATTGACAGGTTTAGTCAAAGTTCGGCCGATCGGTATCGTAAAACCCAGTGAGGTATGTACAGAAAGCTTTCCAGCACCTGTGATCCCACAGGCAGTGCTAAAGCACGTAAGGTGCAGAAAGTTTTATACAAGGGGGATAGGGCGGGGGGGGGGGGGTCATCTTTAAGTTGAAATTGATTTAAGCAAAAAGCAACGAAGTGCAAGTTGCCAAGAGAACCGGCGAAAAGGAATAAGAGCGTGCCGACGCGGATGCCCCTTAAATACAATCGAGTGACACGAAAAGCAAGGGGAACATGACTTCCGCTCTCAAGTCGCTTCAGGCGAATGAAAAAGGAAACAAATGAATTTTGTTCTTGGTGATCTAGAATGTTGGCGATATAAATCCCCTAAACGTACACAGGAAAGAAGTGTACATTCATTTATGAGCTCGATTTTCGTTTGTTTTGTTAAACACAATAATAATGAAATCTAACAGACAATCATGTCCAGGAAAGTATAGAGAATATTATTAGCACTAATTGTGAAGTAAATGTGAAGAAAGAAAAAGTGCACTAAAATATAACTTGCTTGATTTTCGTTTGTTTCGTTAAACACATAAATAATTAGATCTAACAGACAATCATGTCCAGGATAGTATAGAGGATATTATTAGCCCTAATTGTGAAGTAAATGTGAAGAAAGAAATAGTGGACTCAAAGATAACTTGCCGTGGGCAAGTAGCGAACCTGTGACATTCGAATAACGCATGCTCCACCAGAGCATCGGCCACGTTATTCGAAGGTCGCAGGTTTGGTTCCCGCCCTTGACAAGTTATCTTTTCATCCACGTTTCTTTCTTCGTTTACATTACAATCAGTGCTAAGAACAGCCCCTATATATATACTTTCCTTGACATGATTGTCTGTTAGATCTCACAAATATTGTGTCTTAACGTATATAGACGTCTAGGTAAATGCTATAGCGTTGGCGTATAAAGTGAGGCTTGATTCAACTTAAACACTTCCTTCCCCGCACCTAAAGCAAAATTTTTCGTTTGTATCTGTACATGCACAAACATATAGCTACAGAGTGACGTCACCCGTAGGAAAATAATTAAAATTTGGCTGCGACACTATAGCGTAGTATATACACCGAGTGTCTAGAAACTAAATGTCCGTATGTAATATAACCCTCCTGAAAGTTCACTTGGGAATGCATATTGTTGCTGTCCTCGTCCCTTCACGCTGCTTCAATGTTATTAATTACTATTATTAATGGGTGCAGAGGAAGGCAGTAAGGTTCATTTATAATAAATATAGGCAAACGAATTCTCCTACAGAATTATTACACAAAGCTGGTCTGTCAACACGACAAAGTCGTGCGAAAATAGCAAAACGAAAGTTTTTGTTTCAGTTATTTTATGGAGACAAAAACATCGACGCGTCAAAACTATATAATCTCTTTCAGTCGATCTAGGTTAACACGTTACCGGCACTCTCAAGCACCTAATGAATACACTTTTCATTCAAACTGCTTTAAATATTCATATTTCCCGCAAACCGTAAAAATTTGGAACCAACTTAGCCCTTCTGTTATGAACACTTCATCTTTGAATGTGTTCTTAGATATGGTAGAAGCAAAGGTACACGCTGAGGAGTTTTTCTGAAAATTGTTGTTCTTTTTCTTTTCTTTTGTCCTCTTGTAATTCGTATGTAGGCTCTGTATACTGATAACGTGATTGCATAATTGTACATTTTGTCTTTATAGTTGTTGTAATTCATAGTTTTGCAGAGATTTGTACCCTCACCTTGCTCATAGCTACTACTGCTTCTCATGTATCGATTGCTTATTGTTTTGCATGCTAGAAATGATTGCTTCGTGTTTCTTTTCTGTATAATATATATGCCCTCCCTTCAATGATCTCCTTGTGAGATCGGCAGTATTGTTAAATAATAAATAATATTAACGCACCTGGGCTGCACTGATGAAGTGAAGTTGCGCAGGAGTGTAGGACTCAAGACCGGGAAGGAGTTGCAGGTCGTCCTTATAGATCTGCTTCTGCTTCAGGAACGCCTGCGCATAAAAACAGTATATAGTTTACAGTCACAGCCGTGGTACGACCGGATTCCGTAACGATTCCATTTGGTGTCTTTTTTGTTTATTACGCTGCTTGTCTTTTGGCTTTAACAAAGAAAAAAAACATTTGCTATTACTCTGAAAACAGTAGATAAAAAAACGAATTTGAAAGGAAATACTTACAAGATGTCCCCCCTTCCATCTCTTGCCAATGCACCGGAGCATGGGTAAACTGGCTGTTTTCTCACCGAAAGCGATTACTAGAAGCGGCATGCAACGTTGACAGGGTGCCGTGTAACGCAGACTAAATAACGTAACAATCCATTGCGAAACAAATCATGAAAGAAAGCAATAGCTACGAGACTATGTTCACAAACTTAAGTCCGCATTCACAAAAATATATTACGTCTAAAAAAAAAAACGTTCGGGGGAGAACGTTTCAGTAAGTGCTTGTGGAGTAATCACTCCTGCTCTCTAGACTATGACTTCTGCGGGAGCTGCATCACTTATTCACAACACACGAGGCGCTGACTCCACGTTGGTGGGAGTTTATTCACTACCAGCGTGTTCGGTGTTCTGTATTTAAGGGAGGCGGGCACGGGGGGGGGGGGGGGTAGAGAAGCGAACTCGAAGGAGGACATGCTGCGCAACGAATTAAAAAGAAATAAAAAAGATATGCTATGAAGCGCTCCTCCCAGTGGTCTGTCTTTGGTCCCTGGCTTTCCTGGAGACGGGAAGGAAACAGTTTTTGTACTACGTCATCAAAGGTTAGAGGTTTTGGGCCACCGTTGCGATCAGAAACCTGCATGGCCTAAGTGAGTGAACGTATTAGGCAGAAATCGCCTAGCCCCCCCCCCCCCTCTCATAGGTGATTATGGGAAGGGGATAGGGGCGGCTTTCTCTCATGTGCACGCCGATAGGAGCGTAGTGATTTCACCACTAGACAGCAATTTCCGTAAAACATTGCCACCACGAGATTTCGTTTACATATCCTATGAGAGGGAAGAACGACAGACAGTTTATGTGATCGTCATTTCATCATCATCGTCATAATTTTCTCAATCTTTTCATGTTTAAGGTCTTTCAGCACGGTGTCCTCTCCCAGCTATCTCCGGTTTACCATATCACGTGCGATCTGATTATAGTTTATCCCTTTTAAATTCGTCACTCTAACTTTCGCCTTCCCACACTGCGTCTCCCATCCCTTGGTGACCATGCCATTTCTCTCACTGCCCACCGTTTCTCTGTAGTAGACGCGTTAAGTGGCCCGCGTAAGTCCATTTTTTTTGCTTGATCTCCGCTGCAATATCTGCAACCGCTGTTTGTTCACTGACTCATTCTACCATTCTCAGATCTCTTAATGTTATCGCTATAATTTTTTGCCCGATTGCACGCTTCGTGGCCCTCAAGTTTCTCTATTAGTACAGAAAGTAGGAATTTCGACGTTGACGGGAGGTACACAAGTAGACCAGAATGGTAAGCTTACCAAGTAGCTAAGACGAGCTGCCGCGTTGTCAGAGATGTCCTCGGCAAGCGTTTGTTTAGACGGAAGCTAAAAAAGAAAAGAAAATATCAAGTGTGAAAAAAATGGCGCTTTTCGTTCTGCAATATGCAACAGTGACACCTTGCGAACGAAAATACGTGGGTTGGCATTCTAGAACGGAATTCGTTACGAAACGCGTTACAACAACAACAACAACAACAACAACAACAACAACAACAACAACAACAACAACAACAATAATAATAATAATAATAATAATAATAATAATAATAATAATAATAATAATAATAATAATAATAATAATAATAATAATAATGTATATTTTCACAAATACAAATTTGATGGAGGGAGTGCGAATAAAAGCTACTCTTCTCTTCTTTCTAACCCTGTTATATACATAAAGCAGAGGTGGTGGTGGCCACACAACGCACAATCCGGTGAGAATACACAACGCTAACGCCCCAAAACAGATCATTTGTAAATTTCAAACAAACTGCATACCATGGTGGAGGCGAGAAAAAAAAACGACCGATACATACACAGATCAAAATTCAGAATAGTTCAATTTGGCAACTACACGAAGTAGGCGTACGGACAAAGAATGGGGGATGGATCGAGGGCTCGTCCGCCTCGGTGGAACAGTGGCCACGGTGCTGACCCGATGGTCGAGGGGTCAAATCTGGCCGCAGCGGTCACATTTCGATGGAAGCGAAACGCCAGGAACGCATGTACTGTGTAACGTCAGTGCAAGTTGAAAGACACCAGATGTTCAAAATTTACCGGAGCACTCTGCTACGAAGCCCTCATATAATGACCTCGTGGTTAGACACAACGTAATGAAACGCTGTATACAATGAAGCCAAGGAACGCATGCGAGACATTATTTATAGCCTTTATCAGTATAGTGCAGTAGTTATGACATAAGTGGAAAGGGATTTAAACGCTCGATCCCCCTTACTGCAAAACCTGAAGTGCGTGGCACGGGCACCCAGTGACTCCCATTCCTAGCGTTCCCACTGCACCCTTTACCGAAACGTCGATGGCAGGAATGTTTGAGGCAAGCATGCGGGCTTTCCCCGCCACGAGTCGACTCTTGCTTTAGAGAAAATTCGCAAACTCGGTGTGCGACATGTGCGCTATACTTGCTGCTGTTATTTATTGACTGCATGCTTCTTACTGCTGTAAATTGAGATACATGTGCTCTGCAGCGAGCACCGTCAGGTTGTTTCACCTATCAGATGCAGCGACGCAGCACCGGTGGCACGTAACAGGAGTGGCTATACTATACTATACTATACTATACTATACTATACTATACTATACTATACTATACTATACTATACTATACTATACTATACTATACTATACTATACTATACTATTCTGCACTATGCTGTACTATTCTATACTATACTATGCTATACTATGTTATACAATATACACGGCTATGCTATGTATTGTGTAGGCAGCAGCGCGCATAACCTGAGCGATGGCAAAGGCCAAGCGACGGGAGTTGCGCAGTGAAGCGACACGTCGACCCAGCCTCGGAGAGATTGCTCTCCCGCGTTTACTGCAGGAGGAAGAAGAAGGGTGATCGGCCGGCGTGACACCGGTCACCTGAACCACGTGGCCAAGCCGGGTAGGCCGGGGGAACAGGCGTGGAGCAGGCCTAATTTCATCTAGCGGCATGTAGCGGAAACAGCGTAACCACACGGGTGTGTGTGTGCATGGCAACAGGGGTCACACGACACGACACTATGCTCCTCCTCACCCTCGAGTGCCTTTCTCTCACCCTTACAATGACTGACCATTAGTGTTGTACACTGTCTTACTCGCGTGATGCCAGGCAACACGAGATGACAGCCCACCCTCGCCCTCGCTTTCCTTCCTCGCCCATTGATATATACACGGCTATGCACCACATGGTTCTTCCTGCGTAATACCGTGCATAACTATAATTTGATTTATCTTTTCCCTTCCTCCTTTCTATCCTTCTTACCCTTGTGTGACTCCTCATCAGCATCTACGTTCTTTCCCGCCACATTTGCTCTATACACGCTGCAGCGCTTTATAGGGCTATGCCATACAGTGGTTTCGCCTGCGATGCGCCAAGCGACGGCATCGACAGCGCATACGACCACCTGGGTCCCTAAAGTGGGCGCATACGACAACCTGGGTCCCTATTGCGGGCGTATGTTCAGCCCTGAACTAAGCTTAACAACATCACACAATTAAGCCCAAGAAAACATTTTTGTCAGAGTCACGTACGTTTGCATCTGATAAATTATAGTGTTACACAAGGCATGGTAAATTAATGGGGGTTTTTAATGGGCCCTGAGTCCACGATCACCGTCCAATGATGATGATCTCCACCGCCATGGCTCGTACCCACTCAGAGGGATCGCAGTGGAGGCAACGTTGTCTTCATTCTCTACCCGCGCTTCCCTTGTTTTTCCTGGTAGTGATACTTCTTATCATTCCTGCCGGTCTCAGATGAAGCCCTCTGGGCGAGTCATTCTTGCATCCTTCGTGTAAACGGCTTCAGGCGGGCAACATGCGTCACCTCTGTCTTGCATGAACGTCGGCCACTATAGTGGTGACACGTGCAATTTCATAGTTGACCTCGCTGAGACGATGAAGTATCACGAAAGGACCGGCGTAGTGTGCCAGTAGCTTTTGGCTCTAGACGCGTCTGCGTATTGGTGTCCACACCCACACTAGATCACCGGGGGCATAGGTTACATGCCTGTGTTGACTGTCGTAGCGAGTTTTGGAGGACTCTTGCGCTGCCAGTGTACGTAGGCAGGCAAGTCGACGTGTCTCTTCTGCGCGACACAAAGTTTCCGCAATTGTTAAACCGTCATGGACGACAAAAGGAAAGATAGTGTCCAGCGTATGTCGAGGTGAGCGAGCGTAAAGCAGATAGAAAGGGCTGTAGCCGGTCGTTTCGTGTTTCGACGTGTTGAAGGCGTACGTGACGAATGGTAAAACTTCATCCCAGTTTTTGTGGTCGGAGGCGACGTACATTGACAACAGTGTTGATCAACGTTCGGTTTGTGCGCTTGGTGAGGCCGTTAGTTTGTGGGTGATTCGCAGTTGAGTGTCGGAACTTGGAAGCACACAAATGAAGTAATGATTCGACAATATCAGCGGTAAATTGTCGTCCACGGTCACTTATTATCACGCGAGGAGGTCCGTGTCGGAGGATGACTGAGTTCAACAGGAACTCCGAAACCTGGACTGCCGTGGCGGAGCATAAGGCAGCTGTCTCGCAGTACCGCGTCAGGTAGTCGGCGCATACAATTATCCTCCGGTTACCTTTTGAGGAGCGTAGAAATGGTCCCATCAGATCAATGCCGACCTTTTCAAAAGGGGAACCAGGAGGCTTTACAGGTTGCAGGTGACCAACTGGACCCGAGGAGGGCCTCTTGTGGCTCTGGCACTGCGTACAGCTGGCCACGTAGTTCTTAATTGTCTTGCTCATTTTTGGCCAATAAAATCGCTCTTTCGTGCGACTAAGTGTTCGTGCGGTGCCTAGATGGCCAGAGGTGGGGTCATCATGCGTGAGACGCAGAACAGACGTTTGGAGAGACGCAGGAACAACTAGCAGAAAGCGGGCGCCCGTCGTGGACAAGTTTCTCTGGTAAAGAAGACCGTTTCGGACGCAGAATCGGCCTTCGCTTAATGAATTTATCGCTCCAGGGAAGAGAGCTTTCAAGCTTGGGTCATTACGCTGCTCAGCGGCGAAAGTCACGGCATCGGGAAAGCCAGACGACAGAGAAGCGATAAGGTGGTCAAAGTTATCGCCTTCACAATCTGTCGATGGTAGCGGCATTCTGGAGAGGCAATCCGCATCAGCGTGTAGACGGCCAGTCTTGTATGAAATGGTGAAGACATGTTCTTGCAAACGAATGGCCCATCGTGCGAGGCGGCCGGATGGGTCACGAAGGTTGACGAGCCAACACAGGGAATGGTGATCTGTCACGATAGTGAACGGGCGACCATAGATGTATGAGCGAAACCGTTGCACGGTAAAGACTACCGCGAGGCATTCCTGTTCGGTCACTGTGCAGTTGCGTTCAGGCTTGCTTAAAGAACGACTTGCGTACGCCACAACGTGTTCCTCCTTGCCAGAACGCTGAACGAGAACGGCACCGATACCGATGCCACTTGCGTCTGTGGGAATTTCCGTGGGCGACGAAGGATTGAAGTGCCGAAGTATTGGCTGCGAAGTTAACAAACACTTCAGCTTGTGAAAAGCGGCATCGCACTCGGACGTCCACTGAAACGGGCTGTTCTTGCGTAGAAGGCTCATCAGGGGGTGAACGACATCGGCAAACTTGGGTACAAACTGGCGGAAATACGAGCAGAGCCCGATGAAGCTACGCAGTTGTTTCACAGATTTAGGACGCTCGAACGATTCAACGGCTGCTGTCTTTTGTGGGTCAGGTCTAATGCCATCTTTGTCGACGAGATGTCCTAACACCAATGTCTGTCGCTCGCCAAAAAGGCACTTTTTTGAATTCCATACAAGGCCAGCCTTTTCAATGCAGCTGAGCACGAGGTCTAGGCGAGTGTTGTGCTCCTCAAACGTACGCCCAAAAATTACATTATCAAGGTAACACATGCATATATGCCGTTTTAAACCACGCAATATAGAGTTCATAAATCTTTCGAATGTCGCAGTAGCATTACATAATCCGAATGGCATAACGTTGAACTCGTAAAGTCCGTCGGTCGTAACAAATGCCGTCTTTTCTTTGTCAGCTGCGTGCATCGGAATTGGCCAGTAACCTGATCTCAAGTCGACAGATGAAAAGTAGGACGCGGAATGCAGGCAGTCTAGAGCGTCATCGATGCGCGGCAGTGGATAGACGTCTTTCTTGGTAACAGAATTCAGTCGACGGTAGTCAACGCAAAATCTCCACGTACCATCCTTCTTCCTCACTAGAATGACGGGAGCAGCCCACGGACTTGCCGATTCCTGTATTATTCCCTTTTCCAGCATCTCTTGGACTTGCTCGTTGATTATCTTGCGCTCCGATGGTGCCAATCGGTAAGGTTTTTGCCTAATGGGATGCGCCGACTCGGTGTGAATCTGATGACGTATCCGGGACGCTGGGATTAAGGGCCTTTGGCTGTATTTGAAAAAATCGAACACCTTCGAGTGCTTAGACAGAACGTCGAGCAGTGTATGACGTTCGCTTTGATCAAGTGACTTGCTGACCATTTGTAGCAATTGGGCATCTTCTGAACCTTCTAAGCCTAGATGTTCATTTTGGCTTGTAGCATCAACAAGCGCAAGCAGCGTCGTACATGACTCGGGTCTAAATACTGCAAGTTTCATGCCACCTGGCAGAATTGCAAGCTCTATGGAACTGTTCATTGTCCACACACCTGCCCGTCCATCAACGACTGACACTGTACAATAGGGAATTAGAATGTTCTTTTTCAGGCATGCCGAGGGAATTGGTTCGAGCGTGGCGTCAAACGTGCCACACTTGTTACTGGAACATGTCACGGGAACACACACAGCAGAAAATGCGGGAACGACTGTATCCACGGAGACGAAAAAGATGCATTCCTCCGGACAGGAATTTTCTAAGAGCGCCGTTGGGAAAGTACCGTATATAGAAAGATGCCCACTTCTGCAGTCTACAGTTGCCCCACACTCACACAAGAAGTCAATACCCAAGATAGCGTCATGTGTAGACCGCGGAATAACCGCAAACTCTGTGCAAAACACTTTGCCACACAGCGAGACGTCCACAGTACAATATCCCACCGGACACAACACGTCACCACTTACACCACGAAATGTCACCCCACGGTTCAGGCAAAACATCACTTTTGGTCCTAGCAGGTTCTTAAAATTTACACTCATCACCGAGACTGTCGCGCCTGTATCCACAAGTGCCATAGTAGCCACTCCATCGACAACTACACGAACTTTGTTCTTCAACATAAACGCTGACAGGGGTATATCTGTAGATAGCACCTGTGATCTTGCGGCTTCACCCCCACTGGCCGCACCGACTAGTTTTCCGGCGGCGGTGTACGTGCGCGTCGCCGTGGCGACGGCGATCGTGGAGCACGGGGAGCTGGTGGTGGCGTCAAACTTCGATCAGAGGCCGGCGAGGGGTAGCGTGACCCGGTAGGTGCGCGTGGTTTCCGTGACGTGGAGTGTGGATGGTCGAAATGTTGGTGATACATGTGCCAAGATTGTCGCTGGTATGGGCGGTGGTCACAAAAACGTGCAATATGACCCGGGACGCCACAGTTGTAGCATACCGGAATTGGTCGAGGGGCACGTGGCTGCTCAGAGTAACGACTTCTCTCGGAAGGCATGGGATAGTGGTGCCGCCCTTCAGGGGCGCTGTAGGCAGGCGATGTTGGGTAAACAGGCGGGCGAAAACTTCGTTCGTAGTTGGGTGTTGGATGACGGGGGAGTCCAGCCTGCCGTGTGCCTTGATATTCATAAGCGTCTGCTGCGTTGATCGATGATTGCCATGGTGGAAGAGAAACAGGAGTCCGCACACGTTCTGGTTCGTTTACGTACACATCGTGAAAATCGCTGGGGCGATGATAGGTCTGCTTACATCGAAGCAGCTCTTCTCTGACAATCTGCCGTATGGTCAAAGCAAGGTCGTTAGGCGGCACTGTTTCAACACTAGCCACAGTGGGGACGTTGGACAGGCGGCCGAATTTCGGAGAAATTCGTCGCATCTTGAGGGATTCAAAGGTACGACAGTGCTTCATCACGTCAGACACAGAGTTCAAGCAGTCTTTTCCAATTAAGAAATTGTACACGTCTTCGGGTATACCCTTGAGAACGTGTCCAACCTTGTCTTCTTCAGACATCCTCCCATTCACGATCTTGCACAGCTTCAATATTTCTTCAATGTATGTCGTACATGTTTCTCCTGGAAGCTGTGCCCTCTGAGACAATGTCTGCTCTGCGCGTTTTTTCTTTGCATCCGAATCACCGAAACACTTCTGCACTTCTTCAACAAAACGTTCCCAAGTAGTGAACATGTCCTCGTGGTTCTCGTACCACATGAGGGCGGTGTCAGTTAACGAGAATACGACATGATTGAGCTGTTCGTTCGAGTCCCAGCCATTGCTTCTGCTCACCCGCTTGTAGTTCTTGAGCCACATGTCGACGTCTTCTCCTGAGGTTCCGCCGAAGTTTGGCGGCACTCTGTAGTATGGCGCGGAAACCATCGGAGTTGGCCTCGAAGCGTTGGATGGCTGCTCTTGGGCCATTAGGATCGGCGAAGGTGGAAGTCCGACGAGGCGGCGGCTGCGACGAAGTCCTGGTAGTGAAGCTTCCATCTTTGGGTTCGTCCTACTCAGCACCTCCACCAAATTGTTACACAAGGCACGGTAAATTAATAGGGGTTTTTAATGGGCCCTGAGTCCGCGATCACTGTCCAATGATGATGATCTCCACCACCATGGCTCGTACCCACTCAGAGGGATCGCAGTGGAGGCAACGTTGTCTTCATTCTCTACCCGCGCTTCCCTTGTTTTTCCTGGTAGTGA
Source organism: Rhipicephalus microplus (assembly GCF_013339725.1). Classification (NCBI taxonomy): domain Eukaryota; kingdom Metazoa; phylum Arthropoda; class Arachnida; order Ixodida; family Ixodidae; genus Rhipicephalus; species Rhipicephalus microplus. The sequence continues at coordinate 222,475,992 of NC_051165.1, read as the reverse complement.
TACTTCTTATCAATAGCATCCAAAGGCGAGTCCTATACCTCCCGCCTATAAAATGAGATGGTTATTCTCTTACCTTCATATGCGTGACGGGATCTGTGACGTTTCCATACTGTTCCAAGAAGCACTGGGCTTTCTTGCGAAATTTCGCTTCCGTCATAGGTGGCCACCAATTGAAGAGTGTGCCGTCGTCGGTGTACTTCCGTCCTACGAAACAAAAGTCATCGTCATCATAATCATCATCATCATCATCATCCTGACTACGTCCACTGCAGGACAAATGCCTCTCCCATGTTCCGCCAGTCAACCCGGTCCTGTGCTTGCTGCTGCCAATTTATACCCGCAAACTTCTCAATCTCGTCTGCCCACCTGACCTTCTGTCTCCCCCTAACCCGCTTGCCTTCTCTGCGAATCCTGTTAGTTACCCTGATTGGCCAGCGCTTATCCTAACTGCGCGCTACGTGCCCGGCCCATGTCCGTTTCTTCTTCTTGATTTCAACTATGGTATCCTTCACGCTGGTTTATTCCCTGACCCACTTTGCTCTCTTCTTGCCCCATAAGGTTACACCTATAACTTTCATTTCCATCGCTCGCTACAACATCCTCAATTTAAGCTGAACCCTAGGCTCTTTGTAAGTATCGAGGTTTCTGCTCCATAGCTAAGTACCGGCAAGATGCAGCTGTTATATACCTTCCTCTTGAGGGATAGTGGTAACCCACCAGTCATCATTTCAAATTGCTTGCCGAATGTGTTTCACCTCCTTCTTATTCTTCTAGTTACTTCAATCTCGTGGTTCGGTTAGGCTGATACTACCTATCCTAAGTAGACGTACTCTCTTACAACTTCAAGTTCACAGCTACCTCTCTCGAAGCGCTGTTTTTTTCCGAGGTTGTTACATTGCTTTCGTTTTCTGCAGATTGATTTTAAGACCTACTTTCTTGCTCCCCTTGACTAATTCAGTAATGATGAATTGCAATCGGCCCCATGAGTAGCTCAGCAATGCAATGCCATCGGCGAAGTGCAAGTTACTAAGGTACTCTTCACTAACTAATATCGCTAATTCTTCCCATTCTAGGCCTCTGAAAACCTCCTGGAAGCACGCATTGGAAGGATCGTATCACCGTGTCTTACACTGTTCTTGGTATTCTGTCACTTTCTTTACGGAGCACTACGCTGGCAGTTGGTCCTCTGTAGATTTTTTCCTGGATTTTTATATATGCTTCGTCGACGCCCCCACACCCGCAATATCTGCATGACTGCCGATATTTCTACAGAACGAAATGCCTTCTCGTAATCTATGAAGCGTATGTATAGTGTTTGGGTGTATTCTGAGCATTTATTTATCACATGATTGATAGTATGAACATGGTCGATTAATTGTTGAATAGCCTGTTTGAAACACTTGATTCTTTGGTTGATTGAATTATAATGTTGTATTCATTCTGTTAGCAGTTACCTTTGTAAATATCTTGTATATATACGACGGAGAGGAAGCAGATCGGCCTGTAAATATTCAAGTCCTTGTCAGCACCTTTCTTGCGGTTTAAGATTATTCTAGCATTCTTCTAAGATTTTGGTATCCTCCCCATCAGAAGACACTTCGGAAACAGGGTTGCTAGTTTTTTAACACACAGGCGTTGCATAGCATATAAGTGCACGCTAATATTCAATGAATACGCTGTTTTGTACCGGTACAGGAATTAACAAAAAAATCGTGTCGGAAGATTAAGGTATGGCATATTGATAAAAGAGGTAGCGCGTGCATGAGTCAACCATCGATTAACTTGCATAAATATGAAGTCAAATGCCTTAGCAGTCACTTAGCAGTCACCCCCGCACGTGTCATGTTGATAGGTTTGCCTATTGCCTGGGCATGTGGAGGTAAGTTTTCGTGCCTTATTTATTTACCACCGTTGTACGCATATTTGGTTTTTAATAGGCGTTTGTGGTGTCCCGACTTCCTTCTCGGGTTTGAACGTCCTGTATTCTCGCGTTTTCATTTTTTTTCATCCCGTGTTTTCGCTATTAGTTCGTTCTTTGGGTGGCATAGCCCCTAGCCCACTTATTTCCACTTGTTCAGTAAGATAAATATGTTCATTGAAACATCATGGAATAACAAGCAATAAGTAGACTCTTACCTTCACTGTCAAACCCATGTGTAATCTCATGAAGAATTATGTAGCCGAGAGTGGCGTAATTTATGTACCTGAAATAAACAGTTAGGCCGCTCTCAGACCGAAACGCACGCTCCAACTGCGATTACTTCTTTTTTTAAAGACGAAAACCCCGAATGCCTCATCAAACGTGAAACTTGATCGTATTGCGTCGAGGGCGAATAGTGCACAAAAATTGTGGTCATTGCATGACGTCATTGCGATGGCATCATGGCGTCACAGTGACTTCGCATCGCATCATAGCTTGGTAGTCCGGTCATGAAGGCGATGCAAAATCAGGTGAGGTTCCTCCCATCTTGGAGGCAATGCGAAGCCACGTTAAGAGCACAAAGCTTCCTAAGAGTAGCTGGGCGGCATCATTACATTGGCTAAGATGAAAACGAAGATAACTCCGAAGAACCACCAGAACGCAGCAACTCGATTGGATCCTGAGTGATCAACTATGCATCACGGAGAGCTTATTCATGCCGCTTCCCTGAATCCATGACCTCATCTTATATGAATTACTTGCCGAATTCGAAAACATATTTATTGACGCGATGACGTAGGAGAAGTTGGTGCCTGTAGGTGGCATAGGCTTCTACTTAAATTGTGGCCTATCTAACAAAACAAAGCAAAACAAAATAAAACAATTGTAAACAAGCAGATCGTGAGTAAAAAAGAAAAAAATTGGTCGCATACCTGGGCGCTTCGCTGCAAAGTACGTCGAAAGACAATAGTCATGCACGGCGTGAGATATGATGCCAACTGGCAGTAGTGTGAGTTTTTTTGACGCAGAGCCACTGGTAGGTGGCAGCACCGGGTCGCTTTTTCATTCATTGCATCGCATTGTCAGTGCAATGTAATAAACACTTCAGTGTTTAGAATTACGTATCCATGAAATTTGTAAATAAATAAACACACTACCTAATACTTAAGTAGTGATGTGTCGCTTCAGACATGCATAGTATTTCCGTTTCGATTGACAATATTCGTAAGTATGAACGCAGCCAGTGCATCAAGATGGGTGTGCGTTGAGCACGAGGTTAAACTTTCACTGAACCATTCGACAGACAGACAGATGGACGGACGGAATGACGGTCGAACAGACAGACAGGTGGACGGACGGAATGACGGTCGAACAGACAGACGGACGGAATGACGGTCGGACAGACAGACAGACAGACAGACAGACAGACAGACAGACAGACAGACAGACAGACAGACAGACAGACAGACAGACAGACAGACAGACAGATAGATAGATAGATAGATAGATAGATAGATAGATAGATAGATAGATAGATAGATAGATAGATAGATAGATAGATAGATAGATAGATAGATAGATAGATAGATAGATAGATAGATAGATAGATAGATAGATAGATAGATAGATAGATAGATAGATAGATAGATAGATAAAAACTTCTGCGTGGAAATATCCCAACAAAGTCTACCCTCTGTAGTAGTATCGCATGGAAAATGAAGCACCTAGCGACGAGTACTCACTGGGCTTGAGATACAAAATTTATCGACTAACAAGAGATTTAACTAGTCGATAGTGTGGAACTAAAATTCTTCTTACTCCTTGATGCAAAGCTGGAATAATGACGCAAACTCGCATAATCAGCATAGAAGAGTTCATTCAAAGCTCATTTACAGGAGAACAGCGATAAGAAGGCGTAAGGGTGAACATTAGAAATACTGCACTTACCTTGGCAGTCCGGGGTCAAAGAAGGGGTCTTGAATAATCCCTGCTGGAATAACTGGAACGAAGGAACGCAGTACAGCGTCAGTGTAGCGTCCTGCGTCTTTATTTCTTCACGCAAACAAATATGCAACAGCTTCCGAACCACGATTAAGGATGATAAAATGTCTTTTTTATGTGCGTTCGCATCCTCCAACAGATCTGTAACCATTCTTTGCTGGATGAAATTCCTAATCGACATGCTTGCCGAAATGTATGCATAAAGTAACAGCGCAATTAGCGCTGTCCCATCTCAGTGATTCGTGATATGCGCACATCATGAACGGAAACCTGCGGGCGCACTTTTATGCCAAGATGCGTTTAATTAGTGCCTCACCAATTTTGTTGTCCGTCCGCGAGTAATAGGCGTTCACCATGGCAGCGTTGAATGGCTGGCTGAAATTTAAAAAGCACGAGGTTGAAAATAACCACATTTAGAAGCATATCAAACACAAGCGGTGTCCAAGCTTGTTAAGGTGATGCATTCAAAACCACGTTTTCTTTTACTGTACAATTCTAACGTCACAATACCGGTACCTTTCCATGTTTAGTACATTTGTGGCGTTGCCGTTGCCTAAAACTATAGGAATTGAAGCTTGCGTTGGGTCAGTTAATCTAAGTGATGGGTAATTAGATCAGGTAACCAAGGTGATGGGTAATTTAAATAGATGGTTAGAGAAATGTTGCTTCTACTTGGTGTGTGCTTAAACATAAAGCATGTTCGTAAGAAATTATATACTTATGCTATCTGCAGAGTAAGTCTCTTAATCGCTGCCCACCTTTTTGAACAGTAACATTGGACAAGGGCCACATGTAAGCTGGCCAACGCGAAAACCTCGACAGAGACTTCGCGTTTTGTAGCCATCTACCATCGAGCTCGCAGTAATGATATAATACAGAAATATTAAAATTAAGTGTTTAGCTTGAGGGAATCTGGTCCGGCGCACTGTGATATATATATAATAATAATTACTTTAGTTGTACCGTATTTACTCGATTCTACCGCGCCCTCGATTGTAACGCGCACCCGATTTCCACCGCGAAAAAAAAAAAAAAAACGTAAGACATCGATTGCAACGCGCACCCATTTTTTTTTCGCTGGCCCGCACGATCACACCACTCGAAAAAACGATTCCTTTCGGGATTGTCTTCCATCTAAATATGAGGTACGGGCGAAGCTTGTGCCCATCTGACGTGTAACAGACCATTGCCGTCACTGTAGTTTTACCGTGGACCGATGTCAGCACGCGAACTTGCTTTGCCTCCTTCTTCTCGACAGTTGTGGTGCCAGGCATGTCGAAGTAAAGAGGCGTCTGATCGGCATTCCCGATTTGCCCAAGCAGGTAGCCGTTGTTGCGCCGCAAGTTTAGGACGAACCTCTGTAAACTGTGAAGCTTTTCATCGTACTCCTCCGCAAAAGTTTTCGCATATGCATGTTCCCCTTCGGAGGGAAAAGGCTTTCCTCTTCATATAGTTAATTAGCCAGCACCTGCTCGCTTTAAACTGGCTCCGCATTAGACTTTTTTCTAAGACTAATTGCATAGCCCGCACTTGGAGCAGTTCTGTCGTCACGGGCCGCTGTGCCGCTCGCTCCTCAAGCACATACTCGCGGAGCAGCTCTTTAATTTGCGGAAACCGACCCTACTGTGGTTCACTGAAGCCTTTGCGTGAAGCTTTGCTGTCGACAATCTTCTGCTTTTGTTTCCGCCGGTCCCGCACGCACGTTTCGGGAACGACCGCGATGCGGCCCGACTTCCGTCCGTTTCTGCACACGCGATGACTTTTCTTTTAAAAGCGGCATCGTGGTGCACTTGAGTTTTTGGAGTCGGCCCTTTCACGTCGTCGATGCTAATGCACTACTAGATGACGAACTCCTCAGCACACGTACGAAGTGCCGCACATGGTAAACACATAGGCAGAAATAGCCAACGCACCATGCCGACGCACGTAGGGGGCGGTCATTTTGGATTTGCGATGGCAATAGATTGACCGTAATTTTTTGTTCGTACTCGATTCTAACGCGCATGCGATTTTTGAACTCGCTTAACCGGAAAAAAGGTGCGCGTTAGATTCGAGTAATTACGGTAAATGCAAAACAGCGATATGATTATGAGCCACGGCGTATTATAGTGGATTGTTTTCAAAGTAATTTCGACCCCTGGGGGGGGGGGGGGGAGGGTGTCTGCAAGCATCTATATATCTAAGCTCATGCGGGTGTTCTTGCATTTCACCCAATCGAAATGCGGAAGCCCGGGCTGTTGCCAGAATTTTTTTTTCGGGCTGAAAGGGGAGAGTTGTTGGAAGGAGGCTGAATTATGCGTACTTTTAAGTATATTCATACGTGCATTTGTGCGTGAGCATGTGTTTACGCACACAGAAAATGAAAATTTTGGAGAGAGCCCCCCCCCCCCTTCCCTTCTTTATTCTCGAAATTATCATTACTTTCTACAGTAGCAGATTAATCGCGACGCCATATAGGAGACTAGTTGCGTTAAAGTCCGCGATATTGTCGGCTCAAATGCGGATTTCTACGAGCCTGCACCGATGAGCACGCACTACAGGCTGACCATCGAGAGCCGGACAGACGAGGTGACTCCTCCTTCGGAGATGCGTGCACGAGCGGAACTATGAACATCAAGGCGGTCATTGGTCCAGCATTTCATATTAGGAACCCGCGGTAACGCTTGTGGTCATCATAAACGGGTATACGCCACAGACATTAAGCAAGTCCCATCTACTCGCCGTTGGTGCACTAAAGGTGAATGCAATTCTTTAGCCCAACAAACTAGTATACTGCCACAGAAATGTGTGAGGCCGAATGCGTATATGCCGTAACATTGGTCAAGTTCCCCCTACTCACAACTTCCATTTAAAAAGGAAGACAACAACAGTTAAGCCAACAAACCACATGCGCGCTTACCGTAGTCTCGCCACTTTCGCATGACAAGTTTTGGTTATAAAAAAGGTGGTGGCAATACTACCATCTCAAAGCATAACAAAGAGTGTTTCATAAAGAGCAGCGATACAACATATGGGATAATCTTCAGCGAATTCTTACTTGTAAACTTAGTGCAAGTACTGGTATGGTCAAAATGCAATAAAGCCACAGGTCTTCTACCATTTGAAAGGGTGTTATGACATCACAGCACCTTTTTTTAAAGGGTGCACTCGTTACACCCTTTGAAATTTTTGCTCTGCACCCTTTTCTTAAGGGTGCTGAGCTCTGCACCCTTTCTCAGCACCCTTTTTTGAACATCCAATAGGGAGCAAAGGGTGCTCGTCTGGCGACAAACTCAATTACACCCTTAAGGGTGAGATTTGGTTTAGTGTGTATAGCCATCTCAAAGCTACACAAATAGTGTTTAATGGAGGGCAGTGACGCAACATACCTGAAATACTTGTGAAACGTATACGAATGCGCTAGCCTGACTAAGGGAGCGCCACCATTTGCGCTGTTTCACCAGTGTCCACGAAGCAGAGCTGGTTGAGTTTTCGGTGCCTGATGCCGCGATTCGGTCATCTCGGTGGGGCTTCTCCGGACTTCTTAAATTGCATCCCGCTACAGCGTATTTTGTAGGAGAATCGACGTTGTGCGTGGTGGTGGTAGTGGTTAGAAGATGAGAAAGGGTACCTAATTTCTGCAACCCGGTCGGGAGCACGGCGCAGTGCCTATTGTGCGTGCGATGCGAAGGGTACTTACCCTTCCCCCGGTCTGGCTTTCCCAAGCAGGGTGCGCAGCTTGTTTTTCATGTGCAGCTGTGCGCATGACACGTAGTAGTACACGAACGGGTCATCGTTGAATCTCTTACCCTGCACGCGGAACGCGACAATCACTTTGCGCCAAACTTGTGGAACGTAATTGATTTCTCTATTTAAGTCGCATACCAGTTGGATAATACAAACAAAGTGCAGTATACGCGCGTATTTACACGGGACAACTTAAAGCGAAACAATGAACACACCTTCGTTTCCTATACCATCTGCAGTACTGGTAATCTCGGCGTAACCACGACTCGCACGCTTATATCAGAGCCAACACGATCTGCAGAGACAATTTTTGTCACGAGATGATATAGATATATCATACAATCCCACAGATTAGTCGTCATGATAACAAAAAATTTATGGACCTATCTTTCTCCCAGTCACATCAGGCGTTTTACAAGTATCTGTCCTTGGTCCTCTCCTATTCTTAATATATATATTAAACCAAATATTGACGACTTGCCCGATCATAAAAGCTGCAGCACTCGCATGTTCGCCGATAACTGTGATAACTGTGATCACCCTATCATTAACCTGCATGATCACCTAGATCTCCAAAGAAGTCTTACCAGCGTGCTTAATTGATGTAACGCATGGTTAACGACCCCAAATCTTTGTAAATGTAACCTCGTGTCCCTTTCCCGTCCTCACAGCCCGTATCTTTTCCAGTATTCCGTCGTTAACAGCCCATTTGAATCGGTACTATCTTATAAATATTTTGGAATAACCTCATCGTATGACTTACCATGGCGCACCCACATCGCTAATATAGTATCAGCGTCCAATAAAGCACTCGATTTACTCAGACGCCATCTTCGACTTGACCCCCCCCCCCCGCTATGTTAAATTACTTGCCTATCAATTACTCATCAGACCAAAAATTAGAATATGCATCTGCCATATGGAGCCCACATCAAGCGTAGCAAATAAATGCATTAGAAGCTGTACAAATTCGTGCCGCCAGATTCATTTGCTCATCTTACTCATACGATATCAGTATTTCATCTTTGAAAGCCATATCTGGACTACCACCCCGTTCTTTGTTTCACCGCACTGCAACTCTCATGCTCTATCACAAATTATTTAATTCCTCGCTCAATCAACCACCTTATATAACAGCTGCAACACGCATATTGTTTCATCGAACCAGCCATCCATTTCCGTTTGCCCACCCATCATCACGCACCACTATACTTTTTCTGCATCCTTCTTTTTTTGAGCACCTACAGTCAGGAACGGCCTTCTCCGGGACACCGTCCCCTTCGCCTCATCATCTGCCTTGCAAGATCGTATTATTGATCATCTTCAACACTAAAACTACATTCACTGCATTTGTTAACATGAATACAATCCCACCCCTTATGTAGTGCCCCTCCAAGGAAGGGGGGCCTTTAAGTTAATAAACTGAGCTGAACTGAACTGAATGTTGACGGTTCGCACTGCAACCAACTCATTTTATTGGTTACCAACAAGCCCACTTTGCGACTTTTGTCCCGTTTAAATCCATGAGCATTGTACCCAGACGAGAAACGCACGAGAAGGTGAGATACAGTCATACGCTTCTCTGTGACATCATTTCAGGCGCTTTTCTAGTGTAATTATGGAATACCAACTATCCCGATACGCTACCTTTTTAAAACACACCTAAATAGGCTGAAATCTCATTGATACGGTTTTACATGTATCAGTTATTATTACATTCAAGTAATGACAGCGATAATTGCTTTGTGTTAGCTATATAATAGACCGGGATTGGTTCCGAGCCCATTTTCGCTACATTCCGGTCGAGTATACCAAATCCAAACACGACCTGTTCAGCGTGCTTGGTTGACTTTATCTCATAGAAGACGCACTGCACACAGTGACGTTTGTTATGTCCTCGTCGGGAACTGATCAAATTGATCAACTCAGAAGCCTGATACTTGTGTCCTTTCGCAGCGCTGTCTGCTTCAAGGCGCTTCCGCTGGGCTTCTTGGGCGAGAACTGCTCAATTCGTTGGGCACTGTGGTCAGGCTGTTTTGCTGGTCTCTAATTTCCGTGGTCTACCATGGCAGTCTTGTACCAGCTGAATGAGTTGCTAGACGAGTCTACCTTTCATATTTAAAAGCGGGGAGAAGGAACGTGCTTTGTACATTTTGCAGGTGCAGTTATCGTCCGTTATGCGCTTTGCGTTCACTTCCAAGAGAGATTCGATTGATTGCTTGATTGATTGATTAATTGATTGGTTGATATGTGAAGTTTTTTTGTTTCAAAACCATCAAATGATTATGCGAGACGCTGTAGTGGAGGGGTAGAAAACTTTGACTGCCTGGGGTTCTTTAACGTGAACCTAAATCCGAGCAGACGCAGCATTTTCGCCTACATCGAAAATGCAGCCGCCGCAGCCAGGATTCGATCCCGTGATCTGTGGGTCAGCAGCCAAAGACACCACCGCGGCAAGGCCACGAGATATTCAAATCACGTCAAACGACACCTTCGAAAGCAGCTGCAACCTAATATTTACAGTGAACGCGTGGGACGGTGTTCCCAATGCCCACAGGCGCCGTATAATCCATCACGCGGTTTTGATGCTTGTATCGAAGTTTTATTTACTGAAACGAATACTGTGCTTTATGTTTATCACCTCATTGCAAAGAGAGATACCTGGCGCCGTTATCATCCACTGTGGGATTTGCACTTCACAGGAGGGTTTCGCATGACATCAAACGGTTTTGTCGAAACCTGGAGTTTTCTGTTTACGCCACCCTAAGCTTTGATTGATTTGTGGGGTTTAACGTCCCAAAACCTCGATATGATTATGAGAAACGCCGTAGTGGAGGGCTCCGGAAATTTCGACCACCTGGAATTCTTTAACGTGCACCCAAATCTGAGCACATGGGCCTACAACATTTCCGCCTCCATCGGAAATGCAGCCGCCGCAGCCGGAATTCGAACCCACGCCCTACGGGTCAGCAGCCGAGTACCTTAGCCACTAGACCACCGCGGCGGGGCGCTACCCTAAGCTTACAGTCCCACCTAACTTGCCACTTTTATGGTACCTAGTTTCTTTATCGCTACCGAAAGCCTACCGGTCCGAGGTGAACATATTTTATCAGAGCGCACGAGTACGCGGACACAAGATAAGAAGGGACAAACCGCAGTGCTGACTCGCAACTGAATTGTTATTGGCAAAACATGAATGGAAGATATGTTCAAGTACGGTCAACATAGAAGGACTGATCCAGCTTTCAGTCCTTCTACCAGTCAGAGTGTCTACTCATAGAATGGCAACGCCAAAAACACCGCGAGACGCGTTCATGATAAGAATATTTCTGCACGCAGCAAAGTATGAAGTCTTACACACACGTTTACAACACATGCTGCAAACAGTGAGCTTTTCATTCTTTTACTCCCCCCCCCCCTATCTGCCCTGGACCTAGACCGAGGAAAATTGCCTGACTTGCTTTAAATAAAGTTTATTCTGTAACGTGATTTATTCACGCACAAACGAACTGGGAGGCCAAAGAACGTCAGTATATACAGACCGAGGAACATCAGCAGGCCGAAATCCAAGCAAACGCAAGCTCGGGTCGCACGCGTTAGAGAGAGAAAAATAAAGATGCAAGGAAAGGCAGGGAGGTTAACCAGACGCACATCCGGTTTGCTACCCTGCACTGGGGAAGAGATAAAGGGGGGAAAAGAGGTTGCAGAGAGATGAGAAGGTACACACAATCACGAGCACACTCGGGGAGCACAGACAGTCTACAAGCGGTCGCTCAGGTTCGTTGACTTTAGGTAAAGTAGCAGAGCTTTAGTTGCTTTCTGCGCAACTGAGGCAGATGCCCAAGGTCCTAGTATCTTCTGCACACAAAATGGTCCGGGGTCAAGTTGATTCAAAACCATCCGGAGCTGGCATCGATGTGTGTCGTAGCAAGCGCAGCTGCACAGGAAGTGTTCGATGGTCTCTTCAGCTCCGCAGTAGTCGCATGTAGGAGTGTCTGCCATACCAATGCGAAAGGAGTACACCTTTGTAAATGCAACACCCAACCAAAGGCGGCATAACAGTGTCGCATCGGAGCGGGAAAGTTGTGATGGTAGCTTTAGCTTGAGCGAAGGATCCAGTTCACAAAATTGACACCTTTGGAAGCTGGTAGACGACCAGAACGTGCGTGTGAGATCTCGAGCCAGCAGGTAAAGCCACGCGTTAGAGTTACTGTATATGCTACCTGCTAACTAAAGGTAGCATATGGAGTAACTCTAGCACGCGTCTATCACCAACGCTGCGGCTTGCCTTGCTGGCTGCTTCATCGTCGTCTCGCATTGTTCCCTACAGTTCATACATTCATTCTCATAACGCAAATATAATGCTGGAGTTTGTCAGTATGTTTTATCATAGTTTCAACGATGATGTATAGTCAGACGTTCTGGTCAGTTCTCGGTCTATTTTAACAGCAACGGGATAAGCGTCCGTAGCAATATGGGACCTGCAGACAAAATATGGTACACCGCTAACTGGTTGGTTATTGTAATTTTGCTGAATAAAAGCAGGTTGGCTGCGTTAAATATGACGTCCATCGATGCCTTTGCGCAGGCGCTGACGCCCTGCGAACATTGGCTATTGGGTTTTCCATCGAGTACGCTTCTTTCCATTATTTTCTGGGCCTTGCTTCCGATAACAAGACTTTCGAATGACACGTTTCGTTTTCCGGTATCGATGTAATTGTGGCCCGGTTGTTTGAACCATCCACGTCCCTGACAATAACTTTTGACACCTGCCAATAACTATATATGTGATGTGAAGGAAAAATTCATTTTCATTTTGATACAAAAAACAAGAAAGAAAGAAACAAAGTGAGGCCATATGACCGAAATGCATGACGAAGGCCTCGACTCTCGTGTGCAGTTTGACATTATATAACGCATCACTTAACACCTAATATTACCGACAGATATTAAGCACATATGAAGTAAACTTGTATACCTAGTTAACGAGCAGGTCACAACAGAGTAAACATGAAGTAAGCGCTAGTGCGAAACACTAGCACCAACATTCCACCCTTTTTGCGCGTGTAAAACCTGCGAAGTGAAATGTGCGCAGTAATAAGGTGCCGCAAACAGCTCTAACTTACCGTTGGTGTGTACGAAGCAACCTTTTTTTCATCCATGATCCACTTAGGATAGCCAACCACAGAATTCAACTTCGTAAGCTGAAAATCGTACAAAAGGTGAGCAAACACACCCAGATGTTTACGAAATGTTGCACCTAACTTGTCATAAGCACAATTTCATAGCGAAAGCTGTTATGAGGTTCCATCGACAGCCGGCTTCGGTGGCTTAGAAGTTCGCAGCCAGTGTGCGTAACCGTCTTACCGCGCGTGATGAGATAATTATATATTCAGAATACAGCGGGGTTTGAACCCAGACCCTCTGCGTATGAGTAGACCCATCTATCGCAGAACCACGCGAGTGCTTCCAAATGCTTCGCAAAAAATATTCTGTGTCGACTTCATGCATGTAAACCGTGCATTAGTTCGCGCAAGAGGCCTACGGGATGGCTTTATGCTCTCCCATAGTACAATACCAAGTACTCTAAATCGTTAATCACTTTTTCTAAACACACCTGTCGGACAAAAAAAATGCGTTGATTGATATAATATAACGCGGCAGAAGAGTGATACTGCAACCAGGCGTCGCACAATGTGAAGTGTGCAATGAGTGCGTGATTCAAAGCCTTCTACCCATTACAGATGGTTCAGCCATAGTTATTCACCATCTTCAGCTATCAATGAAACTCGCATATTGCCTAGATGTGTTGCGAATACACTGTTACCCCGCAGAAGGATGGATGATGGTAAAGTGGGTGTCTTTAACTTGGCCAAAATTATGATTAGGGAGTCCCTTGCAAGTGTACTTTTGTTAGTATATACCCCCAACAGCTTAGCAACAGGATCTAAAGCGATCACTGCTCGAGCTTAGCTGTGCTGTGCGTTTCGCACACACCTGGCACTTTTTTTTTCTTTTCAATTTTTTTAGTTCGGCGCATTCTGAAGAAAAGCTGGAAGAAATTAAACAGCGCAGCTATCTTAGCATAGATGAAATATTCCGCAGCTTAGGAACAAACGCAACAACTTTCTAACGTGAAAGCGTTTTATGGCGGGGCTTACCACCATAAAACGTGCAGATCCACTATGACGTATTACGTCATGCATATGACGTTGTAAATTATATACTAACATATTACAAAGAAAAAAAAAAGGACGATAGGAAAAAGTTCCATCGGGAACTTCGAGCCTACATACGACAGCTCGCTCCGCAGCGCGTGGCGTAAAGCCATTAGGCCACGGAGCATACGCTGTCCGTCTTGCTCGGCAAGCTATTTATATACACGGTTTTCTTTTCGACTCATGGGCGCCACCATCTTGGACTGATAAGCGTTTTTTTGTATATTTTCTATGTCGCAATATCACATGATCGTAATCGTGAAACGTTGAATTTGCCGGAAAAGCGATTTCGTGCGTGTGAGTTCACCGTAGCACTGTTTGTTTATTTGATACGAGTACTAAGCCACAACGTCATCAGTCCAAGATGCCATAGGCGCTCCTCAGAGCTCAGAAACTTCTGCAGGTTTAAGTTATCAGTAGCGAGATGACGCGAAGGGGCGTGCTTTACAAGTTATCGCCCCTCGCATTGAGATGCCCGCGCGTCACCCCTGCAGACGTAATCGCACGTGCGCGCTTCTCTTGATTCAGGGGAGCACGAAGGTCATTTCGCTCCATTCAGGGGAGCACCAAGGTCCCTTCGCTCCATTCAGGGGAGCACCAAGGTCACTTCGCTCGCGGCCGCGCTTACAAAAGAAGCGTGCTGCTCACGCACGAAGTAGTACGAATTGTGACGTTTGTTTGCACTCGTCCTGTGTATACGTGCATGTTCGTATCGTGGGTCTTTCATGCTGTTTAAACAGCGCGCTTTAAGCGTGGCGAGATGGGACAGTGTTTCGTCGGCTCTCGTCCCGTTTATGCTGATTTCGTGTGTGCTTTTTTTTGCTTGAGGTAAGTGCTGCAAGTTTTGAGCTGCTCGTCGTGTTTCGCGTAACATGACAATTTGTTGCTGTATGCATTTGTTCCTCCACCCTTGTGGCGAAACAATGGACAACAAACGCTGAACTTCCTCCGTGAAGGAACGTTCCACTTTCATGTTATATTGATTCCTAGACAAAAGGATCAGTCGCATGTTTTTATCGATTATTATCCTCTAAAGTTGCTGTCTTAAAATTGTAGTTAGGCAATTCCCGCTATTTAGCCAGCCTAATGGACTGAAAGTCACGTTAGCATTCATGAAGTATTCCAATGTTTCAGAGTAAGTGCTAGTAGTTTTGCATTAAACTTTCTCTCTCGAATAAGTATCTAAAAAAAGAGTTCACAAAACCTCGTTATTTGCAGTCTAGGTGGATCGAAAAAAGACATTCTGGCATTCTGCATACGGCTCAGAATACTGGGTCAACTCGACAAGCTTAGCGAAAGTGTATGTTTTTTGTGTGTACTAGAGACATGACGCGTTTGAAAGAAATTTAGATGCATGAAAAATAATCCGCTTCTGGTTTATTTTTCTATTCATATACACCTATTTTAATAGAAAGGTAAATGTCCAGCAAGATACGCATTTTTTCCTCCGCAGTTCATATACGGCACATAATTAAAGCCACGAGAAAAATGAATGTATTTCATTATCAACGATCTCACGCTTCGCGCTGTTTTATTATGATGACCTGAGCGTTTTGTAATACAAAAAAAGTCACAGTTTTGCCGCAAGGGCAAAGCAATGAATGCGACAGCAACAACTTGAAATGTCACGCTGAGAACAGCAAGTAGATCGAAACGCGCAGCGCACAAATTACGCACGGAAACAATACACACATGGCGAGAGCGAACTAACGACATTTACCGCTCGACACTGAACGCGCTTTTTAAACGAAAACGACGCACGAAACGTCATCACAGGTACAGATGAGTGCAAACTAACAAGTGTCCCAGTTGTTATACCTCGCTGTGTATGAAAAGCACGCCTTTTTTTTAACGCAAACTGGACCTGTGCAGAGACCGAAGTGACCATTGTGGACCCGGCAACTAACGCAATCGTTGCAATGAAAGCCGAAGGCACACTATTCTCTCCACCCAAGGATAAGTGCGCGCGTCCAAGCATCTACATCCCTTTTTGCAGGGTGAAGTACGCGTCACAAATAAGCGCACGTTGGTGCATCGTGACGAGCTGTGCGCCAAGTGCGGGTGGTTTTTTCTTTCTTTTTTTGAGTGTAAATACATATAGATAGGTATACCTATACGGTGAATGATGGCGACGGTGGCAGTAACGGCGAAAAACCAGCCGAGAATGTGCAAGCAATTGCTATCGCAATAAAAAGAGGATTTAAAAAAACGTGGTGTCAACGGTACTTCAATGGCATCGCAAGGGTGTCTTCTGTTTTTTTTTGTGAGTTTCATTAGTATTATTTTATAATCATACATAAACGCGCAAGGGCACAGAAGAAATAGGGAGAGAGCAGGGTGGCCACAACGTCGGCCTACTCTTAAAAAAGTATAGGAAACGTATGGAGGAAATCAAAACACGATGTTAGATATGACGTATGCTGGAAAAAAATAAGTAGAGATACGCAATACTTACGGGCAGCTTCAAGTGACATAACGTTACAAATGTTGGTTAAATAGCGGCACAGATGGCATAACCACTCCTGCCCGGCACTTTCGCCAACGCTCGGAGCACTCTTCCTCTTCGCTCACCAGCTCTACCTGTGCTCGAGCGCGTGCTGCCATTGGACACTTCCTTCTATCAATCCAGCCAATAGGCGTTGCTGGCAATTCTCCTCTCCACCCCACTTGCTTCGACAACCGTCCTAGCTAGTCCTTCGCTCTCTTTCTCCCTACATAGTCTCACCCTCTCCACATACCTACCTTTTCTCTACCAGGCTCAATACACCAGGAATCCTTCTCACCCGCTTATCTCTAACTCTTTCCTTCCATCTTGTCATGCTCCGCCCCCACACGATGTACTGAAACTGTGGACGACGATCCCCACAGATTCCCCTTGACTCTTAAACAGCTCCAGTGTTAATCAGTGTATATAAACGGGAGGCTAAATCACTTTCATTTTATAAAGTTAGCAGGTCTCAACACGCTTCGTCACGTCCAGGAGCAGATACCTTCGAACACAGGCAATCATCAAGGCTCGTATGCTTATGTATAAGGAGTCTATCATCCTAAATTAGCAGTGCCTTTATAAACCACGGTTAACCAATTCACGCACTGAACACACAAGAAAAAGATACGGATCTTTTAGTTACCTTTTGCAAAGCTTGCATTTTCGATAATTCGTCCATCCACTTGCTGTTTTTCAGCTCTTCAAAAAATAAGCTCTGCTGGAAATCTATCATTACCTTGGCCTGAAAGCACGTGCGGAAGACACGAATGAAGCATATTCGAAGCATGTATGTACTACTGATCGAAAGGTGCCTCATTTATGAATAAGAGGCTTCGTTTGCGTTCAACACTTCAGATAATTTACAGCATAGAATAATCTTCAAGACACTGTTAACTTCTGAATTGTTATTGCGTTCGCCATGCTGTCAGCTGTAGGCTTGCGCACACGGGAGGCAGGGGGCGCCCCCCCCCCCTCTAAGGAGGAGAAGGAGGGAAGGGTCGAAAGTGGCTCATGCTATCACTCACCCGGACTTGTCATGGCAATGTTTAAAGGGGCCCTGTAACTCTTTTTGAACGGGGTCGGAAAACGCTGCCAATAGGTAGTGAAGGCACCCAAGAACACGTGATCTAAAATTAGAGCGCAGCACGCAGCGTGGAATTCACAATAGATGCCTAGTCGGCTGAAAACTGTTTTCTCTTCTCCCGACAAATTACGCTACAAGCTTAAAGACCACTTGTCAAACCTATTGTATCAGTCATTGGTTTATTGAAGCATGGCGAGCTCGGTCATTACTCGGGCCACGGCAGGAGTCCGTGACTTGTCCACAATTGCGTCCACTGAAAGCCACATATTAAAAAAAAAAGCCCTCAAGGCCACTAGGTAGCGCGTGACGTATTTTCTTTCCCCGTGCCATATTCCCAGCTTAGCGTCCAGCGCTTTCGCCAGGATGAATGCAATCGCAGCGTGCGACAAATCTTTGTGACTCTTCTTGTACAGGACGGCTTCTGATAATTTCTGCGGCTGGTGAATACAGTTCGCCCAAATAATCTGACATGTCAACTGCTTTCGACTGCAGCCAAAGATGACACACTGGATCAAAGGATGACATAACCGATTATTGAGGTGAACTCTATCACAAAAGGTGCGAAGCTGTGTGTGATTACACCATCCATAGCCTTATCTGTAGAAACAGCTCGATTTTCTGGGGTGTTTGCTGAGAAGTGATGATATAGAATTGTTAATTTTATATCAGCTTAAAGCTAGATTTCCTGATAACGTGTGCTGTGCTACACGCTTACGGTTTTGTCAAGTGTGCGGCGTCAGCGTGTGCAGCCATGAGCTATGTGCCGTGTAGGATCACGCAATGAAAAAAGCTGGAAGCTTAGTGCTCATATAGTGTTGCTCGTTTTTCCCTTTCTGACCGTAGCATATTTCCTTCACGCTCAAACTGAGCTGCGCTATAGCAATGCCTTGAGAAGGACAGTGACGTAGCCAAACATATCTTTAGGGCATTGGGAGGGGAGGGGGTCAACCACGTTTTAATAATGTTCCCTCATATACAGACATAGAATGCTTAAATATTTCTGCAGTGGCGGTTGTGGGGGGCTGGTGAGCATTATAAATTTTCAGCTACCCCAGTGGTGCGGACCATGCATGTAGTAATAATTATTATTGAGCTTGACGTCCCGAAACAACCAGTGTGATTATGAGAAACACCGTGGTAGAATTCTCCAGAAATATTGATAGCCTGGAGTTCTTTAACCCGTACCTAAATCTAGGCAGATGAGCCTCCAGCATTTTCGCCTCCACAGAAAATGTGCAGATGGACTGCAAGCTAGGCCAGTAGTTGTACGCTGTGTTAAAATATGTTCAAGTGCAGAAAAACGTGGCCGCCGTGGCCGGGATTCGATGCCGCGACCTGCAGATCAGCAGTCGAGAATCATAGTCACTGGACCACCGCGGCGGGGGGTGCAGGAGCATGTTCATGTCGTTAATTTGTGGTCGAAAACTTGGGAAATGGGTGGGTGATGCATGGGCTCGCTCTTGTGTGTTTTTCCGTAGAGAATGAATTAAGGTAGTTCAATTTGATCAAACAAGCTCTCAGAAACTTCTACTCTCACCAAACGGTGACATTTGTCTAGGTAGCTTGAGAAATAAATTCGGACACGCAGACATAACTATCACAAATTATAAAGGCAGACACACACACACACACGCACGCACACACACACACACACACACACACACACACACACACACACACACACAAAGGAAATTGGTATCTCACCATGCTCATGCTTGACTCGTTGAAGAAGTTAAGGATGTAGATCATGCTGTACGGTGATGGCGCCGCATTCGCCAGGGCGGTGTTGCAAACTATGGTCTGCGGCGGGCTGGTCCGCTTCAGTTTCCACAAATGGCTCTTGAAAGAGGCGCCCATACTCTGGACGCTGGGTAACACGTCCTTTCCCACAGTTTGCAACGCATGCCAGACCAGTACATTCGTAACGATGTGCCTGAAAAAAAACTAACTCAATAAATTCAAAAAAAAACTAGCGCCTTTTTTTTTTCTACAGTAAATCGCTCAGAGATACACGTGAACTGTATTTTGGAGAGTCACACCTCCCACGACAATCCGGAGAGTGCAATGATATTCGAGAGGGAAGCTTACGTGTATAAGCACACGTCGCAAGTTATGCGTCACTAAAATGTGTAACATGACTTCCTTCTTTTTTAGTAATGTTCGCATCTTTAAGTGTATATTTGGAACGTTACAGAAGGTAATTGGAACTAGCTTCAGGTTCTCTCTCATTTTTGCACGGAATCATGAATTTCTCCAAAAGATAGAAAAGAATAAAGGTGCTGATAGCATTGCTGGCTTACTTTTCCCATTCCCCGCAGGCCTTAAGCAGAAGACGGACCTTGGTCGGTTCTTTCACTAGCACCGAAGCGTTTCTGCGTAGTTCAAGGTGGGCCGATTTGAATATGTTGTCCATTATCAGAAAGATGTCCACCATTGACTGTCTCTGCAAAACAAATCATGGAAAGAAACAGCTTCGCCGCAAGGTCTAAGCAATGAATGCGATAGCAACAAGCTATCATGTTATACAAAGTAAGGGAGGGTCTCTTTGGTCCGATCTCGCGGAATACAGGGCGTTGGTGTAAGGGAGTGCGGCCGCTCAATACGGCGAAGCGGTTTTTGTGCTCTCTGTCATCCTAACGCCAAGTAAGCAGTGCGAGCACAGCACGCACAAAGGTATACGAGCCATTTGCTGATGTCTGTATAGATAGCAAATGCCCAAGCACTCCTGATCCACGCCCTTATGATTAAAGTTCTCGAAGTTGCTGCTCAAGCAACTCAGCCCCGCCCTTTCTCTGACTCCCTTCACGCACTCCTAAAAAAAAAGAGTGGGGCACTATCTTTCTGTTTTAGAAATGAATGAAAAAAAATATTTCAGAAGAGTTCTCCCGGCAAAAATGTAGTTTTCTGTCCAGGGCCCTTATAGGCATTTGCCATCCTGCGAGCTCGGTCGATAAGTTTGAGCTGCTCTTAAAGGGGTAATGACACACACAAAAAAAATTTCCTCGCGTTTTTCTGCTTCAATGCGTTTCTGTAGGGCTGTTAGTAATTACACGAGACATCGTTTGCTGCAGCACGCCATAAATAAATAATTACAGGCCCCTCATTGTCATTCAGTTTCAATTTCGGTTTGAGAGAGTTCCAAAATCTGGGTGCGACTGTCGCCACCTAGCGTGTGCAACTCGTGGCCACGTCAGCACACGGAACTCTGACGCGCTTCCGCACGATCCGCATCAAGAATTACTTTCGTATAGGAAATGGCATGTCGTCAAACACGAAACTTTCTAAGCGTGCGCCACGGCCATGTTCTTGCAATCAGCCGCCGAGAAATATAGACTTCGGGAACAAACGCGGCAAAAGAAAAATGATGGCTATGACGTCATCATATCTTGTTTTGTTGACCGCAGCGTGGTGACGTGAGGGAAATAGGGAGTCTCCTCAGGGTCCCCTCAGAAGGTGTCTATAGCGCTATGGAGTCGGTCGCTCACGCAAACTTCAAAATTTATTTTAAATGCCTTTCAAGCTGTATTCGCTGTTGATATCTTGCAAATTATATACGAATGTTCACAAGAATTGACCCCATAGGCTATCTCGGCCCTGAAATTTTGTGTCAGTACCCCTTTAAGGCTCCGAGTAGGACAGCGCAGCCCTAGACTGCTCCGGTGTTGGTGTGCTGTTTCTTGGCGCCATATTTGATTGTTTGTCAGGGCCATGGAACGGGACAAAGTGTTGGGTGTTTCCTACTTGAGGAGCAATTGACGCAATCGACAGCAGACCTCACCCCCCTGGTTGATGTTATCGCATACGCCCTCCGTGTGACGGTAGTTGTTATTATTGTTACGCAATTATTGAATAGATAATAAAAAATAACATTCATGGTGTTCGGAAGTTACTATCACTTCAAGAAAGGTTAAGGACGCAACCCATGCTTAAAGGTCATTTCATCTCTGGTTTAGCCATGTTCATCGCCACCGCTCACGCACTTTTAGTCACGGATAGAACGTACGATGCGCGCGACGATGTTATCCACTTGGTCTTGATGCCTAACACGACGGCGACAGCGAAAACCCATCCAGAGTCCATGCAGTTGCTATCGTGACAAAATCCACATATCTTAAGGAATATTCTCTGGTCGGCGAAAATGCAGTAAATATCCAACGCAGTGCGTACTCAAATAAAACCGAATGGAATCCCTTTCGACGCTCCTTCCGCGACAACAAGAAGTGTGGGGCTGTGTGGTAGCGCGAACAATCTGAAATTCAGAGTGTAATCTTGGAATGTTTTCTTTTAGTAGCTATAACACAGTTGTAATTCCACTTAATTTCGCACCACGCAGACGACACAGCAAAAAATATGCTGCATGAGTGAATCAGTACATCATATAACGTCTACATTTGTACTGTGAAGCATTTTTTTAATCTCTACACAAGGTGTTACTAAGTCTCACCGGGTCAAGCAGTGACTCGTCAGATCTTCTCTTTGTCACAGACACACAAAAAATGTCTTCTAAATGCCACTTTTACATTCGTTTAAACATCATCATCATCATCCGGAGCAGCAGCAGCCTGACTACGCCTATTGCAGGACAAAAGACTCTTCCATGTTGCGCCAGTGAAGTCGGTCCTGTGTTTTCTGTGGCCACTTTACGGAGAACCAGCGCTGGAGTTACACCTCGCGCTGGAGTTACGCTGAGTATACGTGCACCTTGCGGCGGATCCCTACTACTGGCTGCTTCTCAGCCAGCTCGCCAGGGCGGCGCATCGTGTATATTTTAGGCAATTTTCGGCGCACCATCTGGGCAGCGCTGGTGCCCCATACCCACAAGCTTCCTCATTTCAGCTGTCCACCCAACTTTCTGTATTCCCCTCAACCACTTGCCATCACTGGGAATCCAGTCAGTTACCTTTAATGACCAAAGGTTACCCCTCCCACGCGCTACGTGCCCGGTGTCACAAAACGAGCGCTCAAAAAGTGCGCGCCGCCAAATTCTCGCGATAAAGCGCGAGAGAGACACCGCGAGGTCAACGATAAAAAAAGAGAGAAAACAAGCATCCAAAGACTCCACGGGCAGCGACCCTCTCCCCTCGGAAGCGTAGGTTCGCCGACGAACCTCCTCTCATCGGCGCCCGAGCAAGTCCTCGAAGGTTCTAGATGGAAAGGGGCGTGGTGATGCCGGGTTGCGTCATCCGTCGCGGACGGCCTTCGAACCGTCTCGCCCTCTCCCTAGCCTTCGCTGCGTATCGCGCCGACGAAATGATGAGAACTTTCTGGAATCTCGCGCGGAAGGTATTTAATCGAGCAGCCGAGATGAAAGATAAAAAGAAGACGGAAGTTAGCGCCAGAGCGCGTAGGGTATACCGCCGTGTAGTCGGCGAAGGTTTTGTCCGTAGGGACAAAGCAGGAGAAGAAGAGGATTTCCACCTAAGGGGTGAAGGCTTGAGCTAGAGGCAAGAGTGTGTGTCTACCTCTATCGAGCGAAGACACGTGGCAACAGCTACGTGTGTGAAGCCGACGTGTTTCCGGCGAAGAAGTTGGAAGCTTGGAGAGTGGCCAATTGAAGACGCGAGGTTTCCTGGAAGAGAAACTTCGGGGGCAGCGGAACGACAACAACGCTGGACTTTGAGTGAGTGATTCTCGGAAGAGTATCATCCAGACTTTTGTTCCAAGAACTTTGGACTGAATAGGTTTTCTATCTCTTTAGTCTTTAAGTGCCTTGGTTGTTCAATGCATGCGACTGCATTGTAGTGTGTATTGTTGTCTGTGTCTGTTGTATCGAGTGTGGCCGATTGTACTGTGTAGTACGTTGTTTGATTGGTGACATATTGTACTCAACTATTGTGGAGTGTGCATACTTGTGTATTGTTTTCGATTTGCCATTATTGAGAATATAATTTTGTTTGTTTATCAACTCTCGGCTCTGACTTGTTCTTTGGGCCACAGCCGGCGTCCGCTGGCCCGCCGAAAAGGACCACTTCTAAATTGTCCACGCTTTTGTGGTGCGGTTCGGGGGGCCGATACTTCGGCCCTTGGAATTAGCCCGGCGATCACCTCCCGAATCGACGGGACCAGTCACAATTAATCTGGCGTCCGCGACAGGACCTTTTGGTGCACAGTGTGCAAAGTAGTGAGAAAGAGCCTCGAGTTGTTGATAATGCTATCGGAACGATTTTGTGTGTTGTTCAGTGTTCTCGTTACCGAGTGCAGGAGAGTGTTCCGATATACTGATTTAGGCAGATATTTTTTGCACGCGGCAAGGTTTTATTTGCGAGACACAATGGATCTCGAAAAGTTAGTCGCTCTTGGTGAGAAGATGGGTCTTTCTGGCGCCGAACTACGGAAGTGGGTCACCCTGAAGGAAAAAAGGAAAAAGAGAGGGTCAAAGAAGAAAAGGCAGCTGAGCTGGAAAAAGAAAGGTTGGCGGTCGAAAGAGCCAAAGCGGAAAAAGAAGCTGAGTTGGAGAGAGAGAGGTTGGCAGCTGAGAGAGCCAAGGAAGCAAAAGCAGCTGAGTTGGAACGAGAGAGGTTGGCAGCTGAGAGGGCCAAGGAAGAAAAAGCAGCTGAGTTGGAGAGAGAAAGGCTGGCCGCTGAAAGGGCGAAGGAAGAAAGAGAGCAACAATTGAAGTTGGAGTTGGAGAGAGAAAAGTTGGCAGCCGAAAGGGTGAAAGAAGAAAGAGAGGCAAAGGAGCGACAGCTGAAAGAAGAAAGAGAGCAGCAATTGAAGTTGGAGCTGGAGAGAGAAAAGCTGGCCTCTGAGAGGGCAAGAGAAGAAACATAGGCAAAGGAGCGACAGCTGAAAGAAGAAAGAGAGGAAAGGGAACGGCAGCGGCAGCACGAGATGGAACTCGAGCGGCTCCGTTTGCAACAGCTGAGTGAAACTCCCGTCCAAGCTAGAGTTGAAAGCAGCGAACGGGAAGATCATGGCTTCCGCTTGAACCCAAGCAAGCTGCTTGTAGCGTTTGATGAAAGGAAGGACGACCTTGACGCGTACCTTCACCGATTTGAGACGATTGCAAGGAGCCAGAATTGGCCGGAATATCAATGGGCAACTGCTTTGAGTACCTGCTTGAGTGGTGAAGCACTCAGTGTGTACGGCAGGCTGACGCCGACCGATGCAGCCAACTATGCAAAGGTGAAAGCTGCTTTGCTGAAGCGATTTAGATTTACCGTAGAAGGTTTCCGGGACAGGTTTCGGACAGGAAAGCCAGCTGATGGTGAGGCGGCTACGCAGTACGCCGCCCGACTTAGCCATTATTTCGACAGATGGATTGAACTGTCAGGGACAGCGTTGGAGTACAATGAGCTTAGAGAGCTCCTAATTAGAGAACAATTTCTTACTAGTTGCCACCCAAGCCTGTCGCTGTTCTTGAAAGAGAGGAAGGCTGAGTCACTTGAAGGCATGCTTGAATTGGCTGATAAATTCTTGGAAGCGGAAGGTGGAACTAATTTGGCCAAGGTCAAGAAGGAGTGTCCCGAAGATTCGAAAAATTCGGCACCCGAACAAAAGAAGCGTGCACCGGAGAGTGTTCCGCGATGTTTTCTGTGTAACCGAGTAGGTCATCGCGCTAGCAACTGTCGTACTAACTTCACGAGCCCTATGGTAGTAAGATGTTTTAAGTGTGGTCAGACTGGGCACAAAGCAGACGCATGTCGAAACGGAGCGAGTCAAACTCACCAGGTATCCTGTGTGCAAGCGGCACCGAAATCCGGTAATAATGCCGTCACCGATGGATTCGTAGAGTTGAAAAATGGGAAGAAAATTCCTATTGTGGGTGCTGTAATGACAAAACAGCCAACCGGTGTCACGAAGGGAATGCCAACGCAGCCTGGAAAAGTTACGGGCAAGAAGGTTACGGTGTTAAGAGATACCGGCAGCTCCACTGTTATCGTGCGGAGAAATTTGGTACGAGAAAGTGAGTTAACAGGCAAAACGAAACCAGTTTGCCTAATTGACAGTACGGTTCGGATGCTTCCCGAAGCAGAGATTGAGGTTGAAACCCCGTACTTCAGCGGGAAGCTTAACGCTCTATGCATGACGAGCCCCCTGTACGACCTCGTCATCGGAAACATCGACGGGGCGCGAGGGCCGAACGAACCAGAACGTTTGGGGGAAGACCCGAAGATGGAGCCCCCACCGACACAGGGACCGCGAGATACAGCGGAGAAAAATCCCGTGAAGGATCTCACTCGAGCTCAAGGTGAAGCCTGGGCGCAAGAGACAGCGAATGAGAAGATGATCGTGTTGAAGGAGGTCACGTGCTGGGCAGCAGGACTTAAGTCGGCACGACCTCAACCGACCGGCAGTGTGAAGGTGACGGAGTCGGCCAGCCAGGCCAAATATCGGGACATGAACAAGCGGGTGGATAACCGGACAGGATCGGTTGAGCGTCATGACCCGTTAGCAGTGTCGGAAGTGACAACGATGGCTCAGACGGCGCCTCAGATACCGTCGTTGGAAGGAGCTCGCCGGAACAAAACGAGCAAAAACCATAAGAAGAGATCGAGAGAGCTTCGCAAGAAAGGGCGCAAGCGCCGCTCGAAATGCACCGGATAGGTGTCGAGGTCGATTTGAAATGTGTTTGACAGTGCTATATGTTAAGTTAATGTGGTTGTTGTCCTGTGTCACAACTGTATGTCGAGTGAATCAAAATTTTTGTTATGGTGATGTGAGTATAGTATTGTACAATTGTTGTAATGAGAGAACTTTGTACATTTGTATTGTTTGGAATATGTGATGGAGTGTTGTACTCATGTACCTGCGGTTATATTTCATGTGTTGTGAGATTGAATTGTAATGTACAATTGTATTGAGTGATCTAATGTGAATGTGACGCGTCATGAGCGACGGACTATGTTACAGTCTTTGAGAGTGTTGGGACTGTTCGCGCTCGTTTGTGTGGTTTTGAATATTATGAGATAATATTCTTAAAGTGGGGGGCAGTGTCACAAAACGAGCGCTCAAAAAGGGCGCGCCGCCAAATTCTCGCGGTAAAGCGCGGGAGAGACGCCGCGAGGTCAACGATGAAAAAAAGAGAGAAAACAAGCATCCAAAGACTCCCCGGGCGGCGACCCTCTCCCCTCGGAAGCGTAGGTTCGCCGACGAACCTCCTCTCATCGGCGCCCGAGCAAGTCCTCGAAGGTTCTAGATGGAAAGGGGCGTGGTGATGCCGGGTTGCGTCATCCGTCGCGGACGGCCTTCGAACCGTCTCGCCCTCTCCCCAGCCTTCGCTACGTATCGCGCCGACGAAATGATGAGAACTTTCTGGAATCTCGCGCGGAAGGTATTTAATCGAGCAGCCGAGATGAGAGATAAGGAGAAGACGGAAGTTAGCACCAGAGCGCGTAGGGTATACCGCCGTGTAGTCGGCGAAGGTTTTGTCCGTAGGGACAAAGCAGGAGAAGAAGAGGATTTTCACCTGAGGGGTGAAGGCTCGAGCTACAGGCAAGAGTGTGTGTCTACTGCTATCGAGCGAAGACGCGTGGCAACAGCTGCGTGTCTGAAGCCGACGTGTTTCCGGCGAAGAGGTTGGAAGCTTGGAGAGTGGCCAATTGAAGACGCGAAACTTCGGGGGCAGCGGAACGACAACAACGCTGGACTTTGAGTGAGTGATTCTCGGAAGAGTATCATCCAGACTTTTGTTCCAAGAACTTTGGACTGAATAGGTTTTCTATCTCTTTAGTCTTTAAGTGCCTTGGTTGTTCAATGCATGCGACTGCATTGTAGTGTGTATTGTTGTCTGTGTCCGTTGTTTCGAGTGTGGCCGATTGTACTGTGTAGTACGTTGTTTGATTGGTGACATATTGTACTAGACTATTGTGGAGTGTGCATACTTGTGTATTGTTTTTGATCTGCCATTATTGAGAATATAATTTTGTTTGTTTATCAACTCTCGGCTCTGACTTGTTCTTTGGGCCACAGCCGGCGTCCACTGGCGCGCCAAAAAGGACCACTTCTAAATTGTCCACGCTTTCGTGGTGCGGTTAGGGGGTACTTTGGCCCTTGGAATTAGTCCGGTGATCGCCTCCCGAACTAACGGGACCAGTGACACCCGGCCCATTTCTTCTTGATTTCAACTAAGATATCTTTAAACCCGATTTGTTCCCTGACCCACTCTGCTTACTTCTGAGGTTACAGCTATCATTTCCCTTTCCATTCCTCCACTTAAGCTGAATGTGGTCTCTGTTCCGTAAGTGGATACCGGAAAGATCCAGCCATTTAAGTATAGCCATATTTAAACTACCTTGATAGATGTGCTTGTTGCTAACACTGCTAACTACATAACTACACAACAAAATTACAGACCCCACCAGAAAATCCTCAGCCCAACGAATCACAGTTCTTTACCAAGCAAAGAGGCTATTAGAGGTCGTGGAGGCTTAACACGAAGTTTCCTGTTTTTATGTGTATACATGCGCATACCATCGGCGTCATTAGTTCAGAGACCATGCACTGGATATGAGAGAGCTTTGAATTTTTCGGCATTCGGCGATCGAACTGCCTCCTCTACATTACGTTAGCAGGTTACGTTAGCAAGTTTAAGAACGATCCAGTAATCGATAAAGTTTGAGCTCTCTGCATGCCAAGGCAGCGGAAGAATTGGACTTTAAGTGCCGAGCTCTTGAGAAGCTCGGATTTTCGTTCAACCATGCATGTCATGTGGCATGGTCTCACTCACAGCAGAGCGCTCAATACAGGCCATAAGAAGGCTAGCAATTATCGAGCGGGGGTAAATTGAACGAACAAGGCCCGAAGTGTTACATTTATCAGAAATAACGAAAACGTTTTGCTCTAATTAACATACAAAGTTAAACACGTGTTGAAAACATGCAGCTACCGCCAGCGCCACGCCAGAGAGGGCGCCACCAGCTTGCAGAGATGCGCATTGGCAGGCACGAAAACATGACTTTCTGAGTGGTGTGTGGCGCTACGACATATCGAGAACCTATGCCGTGCGCCACGTGCCTTTGTCGTGTGCTTTGAATCTGTTTTGTTGTTGTTGTTGCATCTTCTGTGTGTCTGCGCAGTACACTGTTTGTTCAGCCATTGAAAAAAAAGCAGGCCACTTCTGCACGATGATGAGGAGGATGATCATGAGCGCATGATTTCTCCTCTCACCGGATCTCTACGATGCTGCATGAAAACAACCAAATGGAACTCGCTGCACACGACACGTATCTCAACTGCCGTAACAAGCAGGAAATAAAGCGCATGCAGTAAAAGGTAGCGTGCATGTCCCACAACGAACTTACGAATCTTTTTAACAAGATTGTACTTGTGCCAGAAAAACCTGTGACCACCTGGGTGACGACCAACGCGAACACAACGCCATCTATCGCCAGGTGGTCGTCACCCGAAATGCGGCCTTGGGGCGAGACACGTGCGCCACACGGCGCAGACAACTTTGCAGACCCCCCCCCCCCCCCCCCCCAATCTCTTTACTAGCAACGCAAGAATGAGGGGAAGCTTGCTCACCAAATCGACGTCATTCTCGAGCTGCGTGACGCTGACATAGCTTTCTTCACTTCCGTTGCTTTTCATGGCCAATATCTGTGCGCAAAAAAAAAAAATGTGAGCCTTTTAATCTCGAGGGGTTAGACAAAACCACATTATACAGAACATGTACGCAGCAATTGTATAATGGCTAAACGGATTAGAAAATCAAAGGCGGCCGGCATACGAAGACAATTACATCAAGGGGAGCGTTTAACGCCAAGCGTCCGTAGTCATTAAAGGGACAACAAAGAGAAAAATAATATTTCTTGCGTTAATAAGTTACTCTTTCACTGGAATAAAGGGTAAGGACGCCAACCACGAAGACGAAAAAAGAAGGGGACAGGATAGATCGTTTCACCCTACCAAAATCGCTAGGCCTACCGTGAGAGGACGCTTGGTAAGCTAGAAAATGCACGAATTCGGGCGGTGAATCACACACTCGCACACGAGTCACCATGGTGCCATAGATTTAGACATCGTGTGCTAGTGCCTTCGTAGCTCCTAATGGTAAATAGGAAGTATACTATCCTCCAAGTGGACCAGAAACTTAACGCGCGAAGTTTCAGAACTGTTTTTTGAGCCACTGTGGCCGAAATGCGAATAAAACATTCTGAAATCTGTGGAGTCACGTGCGGATGTTTCAACTCTAAAACTTTGATCTTGACTATCTCTTCTATATATGAAACTGCGATGGTAAAATTAACGACAATTGAATTTTCAGAGCATAATGTATTAGTCTAAACTGGTTAACTGTTTCACTGTAACATCCATTTAACGTCTGACCAAGCCATTGCCTTAAATGAATCGCCACCGCGGTTGTTAATAGAGCCGAATTCTCGCGTACTGCTTTATTCTTTATTCAATCTGTTGTTGGGCGAGTTGGCCCATTGTCTGAAAATGTTCAGAGAATGCCTCATTTCTTGTGCAGGAAGAGATCATACTGAAACAATGAAGTTGTCTATATTCTAATACCACTATTAGTGTGAAAGAGGCGAGTGCAGAAGACAGGTTTAATGTGCCAGGCCTCTTCCCTAACTTACACGCAATTCATTTATTTATTTATTTATTTATTATTTATTATTTATTATTTATTTCTTTATTTATTTATTATTTATTTATTTTCCTTTGCAATCATCCCGGTGAAGCGCAAACAGGCTCTAAAGAGTACGTATTATAAACATTTCCTCATCTCCCGCTAAAGGGAACCATGTGTAGATACGAAGCAGCGGCCACTGCCACTCACACTGGTGGTGACGTAGACGCTGGAGAGAAAACTGGGGAGGCGCAAAGCACGCATTGATAGCCTGGTGTTTTTACTGGAACATGCAAATCGTTGATAATGGGCAATGAGATACAGAAGAATCCGATTGGACACGGAGGCCCGCAGTTCGCCCTTAGTTAACACGCACGCTTCGAATTCTTGTTCGTCAACAACGCACAGGAGAAATCATCCTTCCATCCATCCACTCAAAGAACTCGCTAACAGACGCAGCCTGCGTCGGCGCTACGAGAAAATAGAGGGAAGGGGAAGAAACGGACACCTATAGAGGGGAGAGAAAAGGAGTGAGAGTAGGCTAGTAAAGCCCCTATATGCTGACAGGCGCTGCCTGCTTCGGCATGTCGAGGAGAAAGAGGGGAGCGTAGAAGAGAAGTGAGAGAGGGTGTAAAAGCCACCGGGGGTGCTATTCAGGACACTGCCGAATTCCGCCATATTGTCAAATTTTGTAATGGCGGCCTTTTAAGCCAATCAGAGAAGTCGTAGAAGCTCACTTGGCCAATCAGCATCGATCAATGGCTGAATCTGACACCGTGCCGGAATCCGACAATGTCCTGAATAGGTGGATAGCAAAATCATGGCTCACGCAATGAATTGTGGGCTATGGCGACCGTATGCACCAACTTCCGGTTCGAGACGCCGTGATGCTGCGCGGGCCAGTGCCGACGTTTTTGGCATGTTCCAAGTTGCACTCGTGGTGCCCTTTTCTTACAAATTGCTGCATATTACCTTGGAGTGCTATGCAGCATGGTTGAATAACAAACTCAATCACTACGAAATAGTTATAATGGTGCGAGCAGTCATTTTTTGTTGTTGTTGAAACGGCTTGCACCTCCAGACGCATGCTTGTTGTTTTGCAGCAAATGTTATTATCACGCATGTTTTGTCACATAAAATGATTTTCTGCACATTATAGGATCACGAAATATCCGTTCATTTGTTTTCGCGTTGCTTACGTACCCGTAAAATGATTTATTTACTTTTTGGTTGCAAAGATACCATTTCGGACTCCATGTAGCAAATGGTCGTAGTAATGTGTTCCGAACAATATAAATGAAACGTGCTCGCAGTTCTCCGGCTCTTTTTTTTTTTTGCGGCTTCAAATATCTCTTTAGATGGGGTGTCGTCCGTCACACACTTGAACAATCTTTTTCAATTCATGCAAAATTATCCGCACTCATCGTGCAGTTGTGCAAGATAGCCTTTAAGGCTATGAGTCGGAGTATAACACGACCTATCGGCACTACAAGCTTGCAAGTCTAACATAATAGAGACTCCATACCATGCTACTCGTTTCTTTAAAAGCGACTTCAATCGTTTTACGTTTCTCGATACCATTATTTTATGCACTCACCTGTTTCAATCAATTTGAAAGACAGTTAGCGATTCAGATTGTTCAATAGAAGTATACTATATCGGCACACTTCATTGCGCAAAGTACGCGAACATACGTAGACAACGTACGTATATTGACATATGACAGCATGTGAACCAATGTGTGAGTGATCTTAAATTGGTCTCGGTATGTGTATGCGCTTGAATATACTAAATCAAGGTATATACTAAATCAAGGTATAACTGCGTGTTTCAAAGAATAATCGCACGCTGTGCTCGAACCCCATCTTTCAACGTTCCTCGTTTTTGCCCATGTCCACGTCTCGCTTCGTTATCTGAAATGCTCGAAATATCATCTATTCATTCACACACACAAAAAAAAAACAATTGAACGCAGTAATTGAACGAGTGGCATCAAAAACGTCACAGAATTGCACGTGTTCCGCTCGATTACACTGTGCAGCAGGCACCTTGAAGCAGCAAAGGGATAGGCCTCGAAGCGCAAGTAGCGTAGCAGACGACGCGCCGTTTTGTTATCCACCCATGGCACCCCGGGAAGGAGAGAGAGGGGGAGGGAGCGTAGGCCGGCAGACGCTTTCTGCGTCGGCAATGTGAGACGAGGAAGGGGGAGTGAAGGAGAAGAGGTAGAAGGAGAAGGGACGCGCATGAGCAGTCAGGGTGGTGACGCCGCAACCGGATTAAGCTCGACCATGAGACGCATCGCATCTAAATAACACCAAAATATTCCTTTCAAGCGACCAAGAACGCTTGAGGGCGTTTTTTCTTTTCTTCAATCGTTTACCATATATGTTGAATGAACCCGGGTTCTCCGTATAAGCGAAAAATTCATACAGCATATCCACTGAGTGAAGACGATGAGTGGAGAGAAGCGTTCGTCTGTCCGTCTGTCTGTCCGCCCGTCGCCGCTCCCATCCCACTAAAGCCCGCATCGGACAGACTGACGGAGGTACACTTCGCCCTACTCATCATCATTCACTTCGTGGATAAGCTGTGAATTTTTCGCTTATACGGAGAACCCTATAACAGCGCCATCAATACTCTGTATACTTACACCGTGATACCCTCTAATCGTCAACTTTATACGATAACCACTAACGCCATCTAGTGATATTATTTCCAAGTGGATGGATGGATGGATGGATGGATGGATGGATGGATGGATGGATGGATGGATGGATGGATGGATGGATGGATGGATGGATGGATGGATGGATGGATGAATGGATGGATGGACGGATGGACGGATGGATGGATGGATGGATGTGACTGTACCCTTTAGATCAGGCGGCGGCTAACGCCACCTAGCCGTAATACTTGGTGAACTAACCACTATATAGATTTATCTTTTTTTTCCCTCTTAAGTGAAGTTGAGGACTGGTACTTTGCAGTGAAGGGTTTAATTTTCACTCGTGCCTTCACTTTAGCCACCAATCAGATAACCTTCTAGTTAATTTTACCCTCTTAAAGTCTATTTTGCCCTCCCTGTCCCTAAACCCCAGTTCTTTGAAAAACTCTGCGCCATCATCCTGAACTATAGGGTGAAGCCCTTTACAGAACATTATCAAGTGTTCGGCAGTTTCCTCCTCCTCTCCACACGCACTGCATACCGGGTCTACCCCTTCGTATTTGGCCCGATATGTCTTGGTTCGCAATACTCCCGTCCTGGCCTCAAACAGTAGAGAACTACCCCGAGTATTATCCTAGATCCTTTCCTTGGCAATTTCCTGCTTAAAACTTTGATAGATCTCTAGCGCGGACTTCTTAATCATGCCAATTCTCCACATGTCAGTCTCCGTTTCTTTGACTTTCTTCTTAACCGATAGTTCTTTTTGGTTTGGCCCCCGCTGTTTTCTAAGTATTTACCAGTCAATTTTCTGGTTCGCTTCCTCCATTTTGTATCGACATTCTTCACGTACAAGTAGCTGAAAACCTTCCTAGCCCAACGCTCCTCCCCCATTTCTCTCAATCGCTTCGCAAATCGAATACATTGCACACAAGGATATATACACACAATGCCATCTGGCGAGCAATTCATAATGTAGAGGTAGATACATACGTACAAACTGCAAATGGAGGAGGGAACGAACCAGGCCCTAAAGAGCTTTGCCCCTAAAACAAACGGAAGTACTCACCTCAGCCAAGTTCTGTTCAAACTGTATTATCTCATCCACAGCGCGAACGACTCGTCGTTCTTCTAGGGTGGTCGAGCTGAGCTTGTATGCAACTTCGAGAATGTATGTTTTATAGAAATATGAGGGCAGGTATTCTTTCTTCGTAGGTAGTGATCCAGGACAAATCTGCGAGGAAGGTTTGGCAATGCTGAGTTAACGCTCCGAGTAACTTCTCCCTTCAAAAGGCACCGACCAGTGACCACAGGGAGCTGCGTTGCTCGTGCTCCCCGTTTCAAAGTCGCTGACATTGGCCGCTAGGGGCACGCAGAAAATATAATCGTTCACGCGCCCCCCCGTGCAGCCCGGCTATGGTAGCGTGGCCACAATCCACCCAACGATTCAGAACACGAGACCTGTGCATCGGGTACCATTTTTACTATAGTGAACTAGAATATGATAGTTCACTATAATTCTGACCGACCCCGTCTCAATGTTGCTTTTTTCATCCACCAGGCTATGCGTTTTGGCGCTGCAGTCAGATTAGAAAACTTGACAGCACAGTGCCTTACTTCAGTTAGAACCATTATTGCAATAGCGATCACACCAATGGCAAACGCCAGGCGGTGTCCGCATGACATTTTGCGAGGGGGAGGCATTCGCAGGGGGGAAGGGAGAATGAAGAACAGGAATCACCTGAATATTCTTCCACTGGCACGACATGACCGACATGACCGTCAAGATTAGTCACTACTAATGTGCAACGTGCAAAATTGGCGATGAGGGCCAGTTAACAAAGCAATGCGGGACATAAGCGTGCTAATCGAGCTGTAGTGCTTATTGCTACTGCATAGGCGTCCACAGAGGCGCCCACCCCTCTGGATGACCGTGCTTAAGGCATGGGCAGTATACGATATTCGAAATATACGATATTCGGCATAAGGGTGCACGCCTTTAGCCGGATTATCGATGCATTGGCTGGCAGTCGCCACGTTGCGAGATCACGAACACGAGGGAGTCCGCTCGATCCCCAGCCAGGGCACTCGCTCTTTGATGAAGATGAAATGTGGAAAAGAAAACTGCACCTAAATATAACGAAAGCCTCGGGAGGTCGACGTTAATATCGAATTCCCCACTGCGACCGGCCCTGTATATATATATATGATGGTTGTGGCGCGGACTATATACAGTGGAATTTAGTTGTGTTGACGCTGCAGGTTTAGCTTAACGGGACGGATCGCTGTTTGAGAGAACTGACCAACACGAAGTAGCTGAGTTCCGTCGAGCCATGCCGTGGACGAGCAAAGTAAAAAAGTTTTATCACCTTGTTTACTGTGCTCATTGAGTTCACTTTCCTAGACGATCATCTCAGTCCATGCTCCGTTTAGACGGGCGAATAAATCGTCGGATAATTAAACGACGCAGAATTCCAGAGCGACGTGTTATGGTGAATCGACTGACCGATGTTAGCCTCTACAGTTGACTTAGCATGAATTTATTTATTTATTCGTTTGTGTTTCTGCATTTAACATTCAATAGAGCAATTAGAATGCGGTGGGTTATGTCGGAAGTCGCCTTGGTGCTGAGGGAAAAATAGATACACTGCAGGACATGCTTCTGAGTCTTTCTTCATTGAAACATTTTTTTCTTGCTCTTTCTATCATCCTTTAGTTCCTCCTTTCATTTGTTTCTTTTTT
Source organism: Rhipicephalus microplus (assembly GCF_013339725.1). Lineage (NCBI taxonomy): Eukaryota > Metazoa > Arthropoda > Arachnida > Ixodida > Ixodidae > Rhipicephalus > Rhipicephalus microplus. The sequence goes on along the minus strand of NC_051165.1, from coordinate 222,440,630 downwards.
TTCTCTCTCTCTTTCTATTGTTTCCTTGCCTCCGGTTTCCCTCTTTCTATTTCTTTCTGTATACCTTTATTTGATTCTGTTTCTCTTCTTCTTTCTTTTTCCACCTTTATCTCTTTCCTCATTCTTTCCATACTACTATTTACTCTCACCCCAACGCCATGCAAAGCTATGCGCTCTGCTCTGCTCTGCTGACGTGCTTCTATAGCGATTGGTTACGATGTTCGCCAACTGATCGAGGGTACGCTGGTATTCGAATCCCGCCTCGGCAATTATTTCTTTCTGTCCCTTTCTTTTGTTTCTCTCTCTCTCTCCTTGTGTACTTGTTTCCTCGCCAAGCCCGGATGTCGGTCAAATAGATGCCTGCGTTATGAGGGCGAAGCAGGAGACGAAGAAGGCGAGGGATAATGATAATTACTGTTCACGTGTCATGGAGCAATGATCGGCTTAGTGGAAAGCCCATCTCTCAAAAATAAGAAGAAAACTGATTTGCTGTGATTCAGCTTTCACTGTACCGCATATGTCAGAAGACATATCCAGTATTCGGTGTCCATGTACTTTGAATCTTGTATTACTTAGGCCTGTTTCGGAGTTTTCCTGGACTGTTCATGGCCCAGAGACCGTTTAGGAAATGTTACTTAAAGAACCTTTCTTTAACGGAGACGATGTGAACCCTGGGTGAACCTTATGTATTGTTAAAACTACAAGCTGAGTTTCTCAACATTTTGACATATTTTATTTATTTATTTATTATTTCATTCATTGACTGCTACTGGCCGGAATTTTCAGGCCTTAAGCAGGAGTGGATGGGTTATACTGTGTATACAAAATCACTTCAACAATAAAGGATTAACACAACGTCAAAAAAAGTCAACTATTGAGACAAATACGCCACGTGCTACACACAAATATACGAAACATTCTGCATAGCAAAACAAGTAGTGACAAGTTTACAATATGCATTATTCAACACTTTCAATGAAAGAGCGAAAATAAAAAAAAGGCGTCTGTTGAGTGCACTAAATATTTCAACACAAAGAATGTAACTAAAAAAAAAGAAAGCATAAAAAAATTAGGGGACCCTAAAGCTTCGCCTTTGGGAGTTGAACTCGATAGCGACATCTTGTTCCTAGTGCGCACTTCAAACACTTAGGGCATGAAAACTTTTCGAATTTGCTATGCACCCACTACGTGGCCTTAAGAGAATGGGCGCAGTATAGCGTGTGTGCCTTTTGTAGTGGAGACCCTGCTTCCAACCACCGAGCCATTATGATAATCACATATTCTGACGCCTGTTGGCAACGGACGCTTGTACCACGCATTATTGCTGCAATATTTCATGTTGCATTGTGAAGAATATATACAGGACGCGTGTGTTTGTGAAGCATGAGATTTACTTTCACTGCATTTCCAAGCAGAGGAAGTTCTTTTCCCTGTTTTCACAAGCAATGTTCTGTGTACTTTACTGGTGATAATGTCATTCATTAAAGAGAAAAAAAAGAGGCGTGGCCGTGTGGTAGAACATCTGGTCACCACGCTAACAACCCGGGTCCGAGCCCCAATTAAACCCAACCAACCCTGGTTCTGTCCCCACTCTGCTCCACGATTTTAAATGCGAAGCATTTCTTAGCGAACTTCGGCGACATTGAGCGTATGCTATCTACCTAACCGCTTACGTTTGGGTGCTCTCGTGGTCACCCCTTTAACTTGGCGCGAACCAAAATTAGCATGGGAGGGTATGATCAAGACAGGAATAATGTCCCGATCTCGTCACGTACGTCGTCGTACACTTAATTTCCGCCAGACAGTGGTACAGACAAAAGGGCGAGTATGTGCCGCTGGTATGAGGGTATGTGTGCACAAGTGATTGACACTTAGTATCCACCCAGGAACGACGAGAACACACATGGGCAACCTTAACGCGCGAGCGTTAAGAAATACCCGAAAGCGGTAGCATCGACCCGACGAATGCAAAGAATAAATGTCAGGGTTCCAGGTGGAATCAAACCAAAGAATTCTGCGTGGAAATGAAGCATATCACCCGAGAGCTACGCCAGGGGTCGGAACTATTTTTCAAATAGACGCTTATCTTCGTGAAACGTCAGTAGTGGTTGCAGTGCTGCCTACCCAATTTTATAAACATCGCATATGTAGTCTTTTGATACAGCCATCACGTCGGGTTACCGTCAATTGTGGCTGGTTGCCATGCGATGAAATTGATTTATGTAGCATTGTCCAGGGCCATCATCCTAGCGAGTATCAGCGCTTCATATCAGCTTCTGGCGTTGCTAATACGCATGTCCCAGTGGACATCGTTGCGCAAGTGCAAACAACTGGTTATAAAAAAATCTGCAACTCTTCAACATATGTCTATGCGTGCAACATTTGCGCATATATTTAGCGTCATTTCTTGGCGTGTCGCTCAATAAAAATTGCAATATGGTCACTTTCCCTCCGCATGCTTCGCATAACGTCAATTCCCAGGTACGTGTGATCTGCCGAATTTTTATCATATTATTTTATTTACATCGTTCTCGACTTTTTAGTCACGCATAAGATGATGATTTTTCTCTTACAACCAACGACGCCGACGCTGACGCCCACACCTGCATTTCTGCGAAACGAACTCTCTAACGAACTGCGTTAATAATGAAAAGGAAACAAATATGGGTGGCGCTTTTATGACAAGTTGAATACACTACTGGTTATAACGGCACTATCATTTCTCCCTTTGAAGTGCGGTAATGAAAGCGAAAACAGAAGCGCGTTCCACTGTTTCTCTGGGTAGGCGGTTCCAATCTCGGATTGTACGGGGGAAGCTAGAAGGAATTCATGTAAACTTTTGTATCGAACAAAATTTCACCAACCTTTTCTGAGCGGAGAACAACTGTCACCCCTTTTCAGGACCCCGTGCAATAAGATAAGTGCTACGTTAGAAGACACCGAGATAAAAAAAAAGAACTTGAGGCGGTATTAAGGCGAAAGCGTTACATCCCTTGTCGAACGAGAAATTTTACGTCGCCTACAACACGCTCGCGAAAAAAAAAATCATAATCACATGTCGGCGTCACCATACTAAGTCATCATGACGTCACAAACTTCCAAAATTTGTGACATTATGACGTCACTATGACGTCATGATGCCACGTGAAGTGACGCCACCATATGGTCAATAGTGGGCTGCTCATCATGGAGGTGGAGTGTAGCCAGGTGAGGTTTCACGACCGAGAAGAAAAACAAAAGACGGTCTAAGGTAAATAAATAAGGACTTTGGAATTTTTCAACGCACAGGCATGGTTGCTTACGTGTATGACGTTTTTCTTCATGGCGCGATTCCACTTGACGTCGACGTAGACGATTGGCTTGTGGTTAAACGTGGTCATCAGGTCGCCGAGCAGCTTACTCCACAGCGGGATTGTGACGTCACCCGCACCGTTGGGCCACTCTTCGACTCCGATTTTCTGTAACACCCTGTTCCAACCATCCTCGTTGTCCCTGCCTACACCGCTGCCTAAACACCGCAAGAAGATGTCTTGTTATAGCACGGATGAGAGATCGAGAGTGCGACGGAAGTCCGTCTGCTCGGAATGAAGCTTGAAAAACGAAGGCACGACGACCAAATGAAGATTTAAAAAGAAATCAAGTTCCGGCTTTCATACGCGAATTATTTGTTCACAATGCGGCCAGTCGACTAGAAAAGTTACTCAAATAGGTTTCAGCACGTGAAGCAAGCCCGGCTTGTATATCGTACCTCCAGACCATATAGAGGTGCGTGCACAGGGATGGAGGGGAAGAGGATGAGGGGCACTTTTGCCCATAAAACCTAAAAAAGGCGAGCCAAGTCTGCCCTATATACAATGATTCAATTGCACTTGTCTCGTCATTACCTAAAGAACAGGAAGGCCACAGACATTGTTAACTTTAACGGCAGCCAAAAGACCCTGATGCTGCATTCCAAAGAACTGTTTCATTCCCATCTTTACACCCGGTAACAAGCCAAGCGACCAAAGGACGGCCACTAGGAGAAGCACTTCATAGCATCATTTTCATTTCTTTTTCATTCGATGTGAAGGATGTTTTTCGGACTCGACCCGGAAGAGGAGGAAGCACCCCCCCTCCCCGTCTTCCTATAATGGGAAACTCTGGGCACGCTTTTGTGCTCGAGTTACTGAAGTCAATGCAAATAATGGAGATGAAAACCCTCGCTTTACACGCGAAGCTTGAGTCACGTTCGGAAGCGTATTTGAGAATTCTTAAAGAAAACCTTCTCTTTTTTTTATGCACGTAACGTTTCGCAATAAATTGAAATAGAACAAAACGCAATAGGGTGTGATCTGTCCTATCTCATTTTTTCTCCCTGAAACGCATCGCACACAAAAAAGTGTGTCCTTTAGGAATGAAAAAGCAACCAGCCCAAGTGACTACATTAAACAACAATGACCACTACGGCATTAATAATGAAATTCTAGGGTAGTAGGCTGGCATTCGCTATGCTATTTTTCGTCATTCCCTGAGAAGTGCGGTATCCGCTAAACACCTGCAAGGAATTTGGTGCCAATTGTTCATGCAGTGGCTAAGAACGATGAGGAATTATGCCTGAAGTATGTATGCGCCACAGTTAATAGCTGAACAAAAAGAAGCTTTTGTAATGGATTGGAGCATCGGATGACCCACTCGGTACGCTAGTCGCATTGCGCGACGACTGCTTGTTCTTTTGCTGTTTTAAAGCGCTGTATAAGTTGTATTAACGCGATTGCTTTCCCGACATCAAGCCTGCCTACGGCAAGCTTACCAACGAGTCCCAAGCCCCGGCGTGGCTCATTGGTAGAATACTGGTCCGGCACCCAGTAGACACGGGTTCAAGCTCCACAGTATGATTAGTACAGTTTTTTTTTGTGCTAATTTCGCGCGATGTGATTACGGAAACTGGTGGCGGCAGCGGACAACTACGGCGCTGTGTGAGACCAGAGTTGTGATCTCACAACAGCTTTCACTGTAAAAGAACAGGGATACAGAAGGGCCCGCGTCATGTCCTATAGGTTATTGTATTTTCCCGCACTGCTGTTCTTGCGAAATGATTTTAAACAAAAAAAGAACACATAAAAGTACAGCCACAGACCGGTAGTGACATCTTTATGTGGTTTATCCAGCTACAACACGTAGCCCGGTCACAATTCTTCTAAGTACAGGTCATCTTTATATCGCGCGAAATTCACAGAGGGATCGAATGTTGACGATTATGCCCATACTGACGTTCAAAACCTGCGGCTAACAGAGTGTTTCTCAAGTTAACAGCATCTTTGCTGCTCTGCACGTACTCTATTACATCATTCGATAACGGTTAGCATTAACAGGACCCTTGACATTACAAGTGAAAACGTTATTCATGCTTATACTGAGCTTCTAATTTTCGCATATGGAAAACCTTTGTATGTCTGGTTCGTGTTATTTTTATATCCATAAACTAACGCATGTGAGAAAGTCGCAGCCCGGGCTTTCATGCATGGTGTGTCATTTAAAAGAAGAGTGGTTACAAGAGCTTAGTGCGAATTGGCATACAGAAGGTAGAGAATGTACTCAAAGGGATCAACCACTGACCAAAACGTGGGATTGGATCCTGGTCAAAAGAAAATGAAATATATTGACAGATTCCAGCGTCATTTAAAAGTAAGAAAAAAAAACGGTATGACAAGCAGCCTAGCGGAAGAGCTTTGTGCCTGAACTATGGAGTCGATCTCTTTGCTGTGGGTAGTCACGTATACTGTGATGCTGTCGTGCGCGCCATATTTGATCCTCGAAATTATAGCGTGTAATATTATCTATTCTCCCTCTGTTATTTGCTGTTTACGGTGTAAAAGGACTTGCACGGTGAGAAACGGCGTTGTCTTCGCGGAAGCCAGTAAACCATGTCAAGCAGCAGCACAAGCTATCGCGTTGGAACACGAACCACTCTTGTGCTCACTGTCTGTAGCTCGTATTGTCACGTAAGTACCCGAAAACGCTTTCACCTCTTATATAAATACTCTGATTATGATTGTTTCACGTTTACGACGTTAGCATTTCGTGATTAGACAGTCTAATCTGTAAGTTTTTGGTTGCGCTCAAAATATGGTTGTCGGCCCTCTTTAACGAATCACAGTGTACAAGTAAAAAAAAAGCGAATTCATTTTGCTCGTATTGACGAATCCTGACTTGCCGCACGTATAACACTCTTTAAAGATACACGTTACCTCTCTTTGTGAGTCATGCCTCTTGTGTGACTCTCGGAAGAGTCTATGACGATGTCCGAAAAAGAGTGAACGGGCATTTTGAAAGAGGGGTATGTTCGGCAAGTCGGAACTCGCCTAAATGAGTGACCGGTAATATATATTTTGGTGTGATGGATCGCTACCCTCTAAAAAAAAGGAAGATTATGTGTGCGACTCCTCTGGGTGATCGAATCCCGACTACGCGCGTAATGAGACTCTTGAAAGAGGCACGTTAACTCTCTTGTAGGTCACACGACTCTCAGAAGGGAGTTGACGCGTCTGTTTAAAGGGAGTCGCATATACCCTCTAAAAAAAGGAAGATTATGTGTGCCACTCCTCTGGGTGATCGAGTCCCGACTACACGCGTAATGAAACTCTTGAAAGAGGCACGTTAACTCTCTTGTAGGTCACACGACTCTCAGAAGGGAGTTGACGCGTCTGTTTAAAGGGAGTCGTATATGCGGCAAGTCAGGACTTTCTAAAGAAAGTCAAAGGACTCTTACTTGTCTTTTTAAGAGTGTGCATCAACGGACCCAAATCATACGACCCTTAAATACAATTCAAGATTTACCAATGTGTCATGTCACTGTTCTGTACAGTTTGACGCGGCAAAAGCAACACACAAACTTGCGCATCAATTCATGCAATTGTGCAACGAGGCGCCTTACTCACCCCCGAGCATGCAGGCAGAGTGACCCTTGTACAAGGAGCTCAAGATCGGATCAGGGTTTTCGTAGGACCTCGATAGAATATCTGGAAGTCGATGCATTCGAGTTAGCCGCGTTTCGAAGTCCTAAATTAAAGTGATCACACACACAAACACAAGCACGCACGCACACACAGACACACGCGCACAGCTACAGGCAGAAAGCATCTTTAGCTTCTTTGTTTTATCCTACGAGCTTGTGGAATGAGTTGGGGGAAAACACTATACAGCTGTTAATAGAACAAAATGCATTTGCTAAATATCAGGGGTGTAGCCAGTAACTTTTCCGGAAGAGGGAGATGGGGGAGGGATTATTATTATTATTATTATTATTATTATTATTATTATTATTATTATTATTATTATTATTATTATTATTATTATTATTATTATTATTATTATTATCTGGCGTCTTACGTCCCAAAACCACGACATGACTACGAGAGACACCGTAGTGGAGAGAACCGGCAATTTCGACCATGTGGTGTTCTTTAAGGTGCGCTGCCATCGCACAGTACAAGGGCCTCAAACATTACGCCTCCGTCGAAATGCGACCCCCACGGCCGGAATCGAACCCGCGACCTGCGGTTCATAGCCAAGCACCTTTACTGCTGCTCCACCGCGGTAGACGTAAGGGGGAGGAGGGGTCGACCTTATATTTTGTATGATCGTGCGTGCGTTTGTGTGTGTGCGTGTATGCGTATACTCGCGTAATATTGAAGAATTTCGTGGAGGGGAAACCACCCCTCCGCCCCACCCGATTTTCTACGTTAGTATCAAAACGAGCAGCAATTGCGTTCCAGTGTACTCAGTGAATAAGATGTCTGTGAGACAAATAACGGAAACAGCATGGCAACGGAAAGTTCGATGGAAGGAGTTCAACTAGCAATACAACGCTTGCGCGGAGACATATTGTCCAAGGTATATACACCACATACGGTATAAGGAACCACCTCATACATAATTGCACGAAGCTGTCCATCACAAACACTTAATAATAGTTCAGTTTCCAATAAGAAGTATTTTAACATATTTGTCTGAGCTGAACCAACGCAGGCAACCGTTGAAGTAACTTTCGTAATGTAAAGGGGCGCTTGTTCGGATGCCCTTGTATTTTTCTCCCTCTTTCTTCTTTCATTTGCGTGCTTTGTGCATTGCAGGAAAATGTGAGCGACGTTCTCAATTCTATGACCCCAGCAGTACTCAGACAAGTTGGTGAGTTCGTCGTTTGTTTTTATTTTCCACTACTTTTAATTTAGGGTGAGCGTTGCTTTTTTATTTTTCATACTGTAGAACGTATAAAAATGAAGTAGCCCGGGTGCAATGCACAGTAATGATCAATATCGAAAGGAATGGACACCAAATTAGTGTCTGATTAATGATTACTTCTAATATAATTATGCAGATGTGGTGTATATTATGACAAATAATACTTTTCCGATTGAGCATTGAATTGCATGAGCGTGCTTGTGCTTGCCAACTGCGTTTAGCCGTTACGTCTTTCAAAATGTAATGTCACTGTTCCACCTTCTATTGCTTGCGACAGTACATCAGCCTCTTCCCTGCAAGCAAAATAAAACAACATGGAAGGCTCCGCCTTACGTGAGATGTTGTACATCACGGCCTTGTTCAGCGCTTGAAATTGGCCGTACACTGAGGCGTACTTAGGCACCTCTTCTCTCAATGTCCACCCACCGCAGGCAAACTTATAGAAGTTATCGCACGGGTCAACGCTTGTGTTCATGTTTGATTTGACTTCAGCACCTGGAAATCATAATGAACACTGTGTCAGTCATTATGACAATTTGCGCAGGAAACACTACAGACCGTTACGTCATAAGATCCAACACAAGATTCACTCGCTCTCTGAATTTCGTGCCGACCGGTTGTGCCCCCGCGATCTCCGACGACGGCGCAGCTCTGGCCAACTGCGCTTCCCTTACGCCATCTCCTGACGCCGACAAGAGCTCTCGCCGAGTGGTGCCCCGTCCTCGGACTCCTGCGACCGTGTCCATCTTTCCCATCTCCTCGGACTCGACTCCTGCGACCGTGTCCATCTTTCCCATCTCCTCTTTACTTCCGTCGTTCGCTGTACCTGCGCCTCGCTCTCTCCTTCCTCTTTCTCTCTACCCCTTTACCTTTTAATCCTATCATTTTCATCCCTCCTTTACCCCTACCCCTCGTGAGCTACCGTTGAGGTGTCCTCCGCCCTGAGAGACAGTTACGGGGCTCACGATTCTCTTCTTTTCATTTAAAATCACTCACACACAAGATTCTCCTGCAGAACTGCGGTGCGCCTGCCATTCAACTGCATCTGCGGAAACCTGCTGCATCAATTCTGTTGTAACTATAAGTGTACTTGAGTTGCTAATTCAATGCTACGCGTTATAGTAACTAAAAGTTCATCGCCCTACCTACGATACTACGTTTCCTTGAAAAGACATTTCTGATCTTCACTGCGATTTCACAGGAAGCTAAAGTTTTTAGTTCTGAAAGCAGGGAGAGAAACGCGTGTCTGCATGATGAAAATCAACTATAGAAAATCAACCAGTGCATGGCTGTTTCACCAACAATATTTCCTTTCCTAGTTTGTCTTTATGCTCTCCCATAGAGTACCTAGTACTCTGAATCGTTAACCACTTTTTATAAAGACTCAAGTTTTGTCAACTGGGCCTCTTCAAGTGTGAAGTGCACGGGACGGCTTTCGGCTCTCCCATAGTAAAGTACAGTTACCCATTTTTTCTAAACACAGTAGGCTTGGATTTTATTAGCGCGTGAAGCCATTGTTGAACGGACATGTATAAGGATAGCTCTCCCAACGTAGTACTCGAAATCGTTACACATTTTTTTTTTTTACACAACACACAGGCATGCGGTGCAGTCCTACTGTCGGCTGAACCAATGGCCTACCACGCGTCGTCCTTGTGGCGTACTTTTTGTCAACACGGCCTCATCAAGTGTGAGGCAGAAGAAACTGCTCTGTGCTGTCCTATAGTAGAGTACCCGGTACTCTAAATCATTAACCACTTTTTCTAAACGCAGTGTTGCTTCATTAAGTTGGGACTGCATATCGCTCTCCCATAGTAGAATACATCTTGCTCTGAATCATCGTCGAACATTTGTTTTTAACACATCTTTGTTTTTATTGCGATAGCAGTCATGTGGACATCCTCGGCCGATTTCTGTCATTACGTTCATGTCGTCTTATATATATATATATATATATATATATATATATATATATATATATATATATATATATATATATATATATATATATATATATATATATATATATATATATATATATATATATATATATATATATATATATATATATATATATATATATATATATATATATATATATATATATATATATATATATATATATATCGGCTTTGACCGGTGCACCGGTCTGCACTGATGCACGTGCGAGAAACGCTCAACTCGCATTCAACTGTGTTCAACCCTTTTCGTATGATTTCTAAATCTGCCAGCTTTACTTCGTATAACAATCCGATGGGTTACTATTACATTCATTGCTTCGGCCTTGTGCTGAAACCTTTTTTTTTTTTGCATCGTTCCTTTTCATATTGGGACAGCTCAAAGCTCTCCCATAAGAAAGTACATCGCATACTCAAAATCGTCAAATATTTGTTCTAAACACTAACCAGCCCTTCGCGGAGCATAGGGTAGATTAATGTAGACTTCAACAGCTAACGCCACCTCTGACATGCAGTGCCATGTAATGTAGCCAGCCTTGCCTTGAGTGAAATGAGCTTAATGCCCGTGTATGCCAAGTGACAACTCTGAGTTAAACATGGGCACTGAGCTAACAATCGCTAGCTTCACAGTACCTTGGCTAAAAAAGACACTTTTGCTTGTTTCGAGGGAGAGTTTTTGGCAAGGCCCCAGTGGAACCAAGACTGAAATCGGATGTATAGGTAGACAGGGCGTTTAAGCTCCACTAACGTTAATGGAAAACAGCGTCGGGATGCAGCTCATCCTAACCAGTTTTTTTTTTTTCGGATACATGTCTGCTTTCAGTTCCTTTACAGCATCTAGGGAATGTTTTTACAGCTGCGTTAACGTTGCCGGCTATTTGTTGTAGTAACGGTTGCTTGCTTAATTTTTGGGGGACTGGTGGTTAGTAAAACGCCACCGCTTTGAAGATGAAACATGTTTCGAGAAGTGGTTTTTAAATATATTACTTTATCGCACAAGATTCCCCTTAATAAAAAAAAATTCCGGGAAAAGCTGACGCGTTGTCAAATTATATGTCTTATGCTTATTTACGCATATAATCAGCGAACTTTTCACAGTCACCACTGCTGTCGCAATAATTAGTTCTAATTAGTGATTGTCAGCGTAATGAGGCTAAATAAGCATTCCCACCTCTTCTTACACATGCAGGTGTGGTGCAGACATCCGGAGCTGACATTCCTGAGAAAAGAAAAAAAAAAGGTTTCATTCAGAACAAGAATATCAGCATTTATATTAAATCATAACAGTGACCATATATATATATATATATATATATATATATATATATATATATATGATGGTTTTGGGACGTTAAACCCCACATATCAATCAATACAAGATGACTTGTACCTTGTTTCTTAAGTTAAGTGCTCATCAGGGGCGTATAGCAGTTTTTTTTGTTTTTTTAGTAGAAGAGTGGGAAGACGGGGGGGGGGGGGGGGTACACTCTTTAGCTGAAGTGGATTCCAAACAGGCAGACAAAATCAAGCCTCATCTTGGATGGTGTATTCCATGGCAAAAAAAAATGTCGTTGAAGGGGGAGGGCTGTTACCACCTGGCTCCACCACTAGTGCTCATAATCTTTCCAAGGGTCTGATAAGTAATCGATCAATATGTGAGGTTTAACGTCCCAAAACCACCATATGATTATGAGAGACGCCGTAGTGGAGGACTCCGGAAATTTCGAACACGTGGGGTCCCTTAACGTGCACCCAAGTCTGAGCACACGGGCTTACAGCATTTTCACCTCCATCAAAAATGCAGTCGCCACAGCCGGGATTGGATCCCACGACCTGTGGGTCAGCAGCCGAGTACCTTAGCCACTACACCATCACGGTGGGGCTATTGTGATGAGTAAGGTTATAAAGTAATCGAATATTGATTACCTAATCAGGCGCTAAACTTGCAGTTGCAGAGAGTTTTACTGCAGCAGACAGTGCGTAGTTAGGAGGCAAAACGGAAAGCCGACACTTACCTGTGGCAGCATTCATGATGAAAAAAGTTACGAAAAGTAACTCTTTCATGGTTGTCTAACTTATATGTTCTTTCAGTTATTAAAAAAAAAGTATTCCACTAATTCTGACTGTAAAGCATAATATAGCTCGTAACACAACGTTGAAATCGAGATACTCTCACGAGAGAAAACTTAAAAATGCAAATTTTACAAAGTAATCCCGCGCCTGACTGCACCAAGGATAAGAACGAACAAAAGACTGTGGCCCCACTGTCGTCACCGGAAAGGAAAAGTCACGTGGTCAGACGGCCAGTACCCGGAATAGCAGCTGTCCTTAGAACAGTAGTAATATTATGGTCTTGAACCAACGGGAATCGTTCCACCGTAACCGAACTTATTCACACGTTTGCGAGTGCAAATGTGATGCCCTCGCACGCACACACGCACGCACACATGCACACACACTCACACACGCACACACACACACACACACACGCACACACACACACACAAACACGCAATCACACACAGACATCTCAATTACTATTCTAACTACTACAACTATATACGCGATGGCTTGCGCGGCCTTCACGCATGAATGCTAACAAAAACAAATTACGCGACCATTATCAAAAATACGACACCATGAAGCTCGTGACTTCAGCCGTCTTCCATTGTGCAAGCGACAGTACAGAGAACGTTCACGACTAGGGCCTATTATACGAGCATTAGCATTCCCCCCACCTCACAGCACGTTGTTTTTCGCACGTTTCTCTCGGTTATCTTAGAGCTCTATTTCGCTCTCTCGCACTTCCATTCACCGTAGCATCTGCTTGCTACTGCCATTGCCGAAGTCACAGGAAGGACAACCTTTTATTGTATTTTTTTAATGTTTCATGCAGGTTCGTCCTGTCCAGGTATCTTCAAATTTTACATGCTGATCAGTCCGAGCAGATATATTTGGCTGTTTCAACAACCTTTCACTATATATTAGTTTCGGTTTTATTACGGACTATTTTGTACAAGTACGCATTTTTTAATATTTCAATGCGTCACAACCATTTGGGCTCTGAAACCGCAGTGCTGGTCAAGTTGTCGAGCATCTACCTTCAGTGGCACAGGAGGGACTGGGTTCGATTCCTAATTCCGCCGTTTCTTTATTCTGGCGCTTGGTGTGGGCACTCGTCTCGAAACTGCTGTAGGCCCGTGTGCTCGTATTTGATTAAACGTTAAAGAACCCCAGGTGGTCGAGATTTCCGCAGCCCTCCACTACGGCATCTCATAATCATATGAGTGTCTTGGGACGTTAAACTCCACATATCCATCTATCCATCCATCCATCCATCCATTCATCAATCAATCAATCAATCAATCAATCAATTACTCAACTCGTCTAGAAAAGGTGGCCTCTTGTTCTTGCTTCTTTTTATCTTTCACTTTCCATCACCGTCCACCAATGCGCATCACCGTACTCCCTTATGGGCGTTAGAATAACAGGAACACTAAAGTAAAACAAATAATCGATTTATTTTGATAAATTGTAATCAACATGATATTCTTACCGATAAAGTAAGAAATTTAGGTTAAAGTCTCTGTTTTAATGTTCGCGCAGAAATTTCTGCTCTTCACATCTCGGATTTCTAATGGAATTTTCCGTATTTTAGGGACATTGACTCACTGAAATATTCTAAAAATGGGTATGTTATGTCTATGGCCACGTCAGAGTACGATTTAGCTTATTTTTACAGATTAGGAATAACGTGTGATCTAGTGGACGCTGTCAAAATACATGGCGGCGTGGCATTTGGTGCGGCAATATCAAGGTAGCGTCACCACTCCCATTTTCTTGTTAGTTTCTCGCTCACCACGCATCATCTCGCAGTAAGAGTGGTGTTTGCGTTTTGTGAAAAGATATTTTACTAACGCGCGAAAAATTGATTTTACCTTTAGTGTCCCTATAAGGGTCTTTAGTAAGTCCACACCCCTTCCAGGAAAACACTTTTTATAGGCCGTTGAGAGAAATTCGTGAGTACTGAACATCATCTTGCAAGGTTTTGTCGTGCTTTGTTGGCTTTCTAATGAAATTTATGTTCGCCAAAGTTCGCAGGAGCACTCCGCAATGTTTTATTTATTTACTGTTTATTTATTCAGTACTGTAGGCCTCTTCCGGCCTATGCAGGAGAGGGCGTCCACGACTGCTTCTTCGCAAGAAGGACATGCATTATTTGCCTTATTTGAACGTATGTATCCTTTGGCTGTTCTAGTAAGGCATATTACGCTTGACATGAAAACAGCTTATATATGCAGCAGACGATACTATTTTGTTTGCAACTATTTTGTTACTGAGCTGTATTTTGTTAGCAGATTTTCGACGAGATGGTTCCTAAGTACACACTCGGCATTCAATGAACCGTATTGTGGACTAGTTGAAGCATGAATAATTACTTAAATTATCAGAACTGCGGTGCAGCGAAATACGACAAAAAGGAAAAAAAGAAACGGTGCCTATTGATTTCTTCTGTCGTTATTTTTGCACTGCGCTGCATTTATAGGAAGTGAAAATCACTTGTGTTCTCTGGTTTCTTTTTTCACCCGTATTTCTTTTTTCGCGGATGAAGCAGTGTCTGGGTAAAACATAGTGGCTCTTGCACAAACTCACGCAAGTCTGGGCACAGCCGAGCCGGTGGGCATCTTTCTGGTCCTGGCTTGAGCTGAACTTTCACACTCTCAACTGACTATTTTCCACCCCTTGCCATATTACACATACGCTTGCTTTTTATTTATTCTTTTCGCCTCTGTTTTTTTGCCTATTTTTCTCTATATGTTTTTTCCTGTTTTTGTTGTCTTTGTTGTTCTCGTTTGTTCTCTCCCTCCCTTCAATGTCTTTATTTTTTATTTCTCTCTTTCTAGTCGCTCTCTACAGCCTTCTTTCTTTTTAAATTTTTCGTCCTCTTCTACTTATTTCTCTGTCCTTCGATCGCCCCGCCGCGGTCGTCTAGCGGATAAGGTAGTCGGCTGCTGACCCGCAGGTCGCAGGATCAAATCCCGGCTGCGGCGGTGGCATTTCCAATGGAGGTTAGAATGTTGTAGGCCCGTGTGCTCAGATTTGGGTGCTCGTTAAAGAACCCCAGGTGGTCGAAATTTCCGGAGCCCTCTTCTGCGGCGTCTCTCATAATGATATGGTGGTTTGGGGACGTTAAACGCCACATATCAATCACCCAATCAATCAATCAATCAATCAATCTGTCCTTCGATCTTTTGATGTCTGCGACACACGCAAACGTCGAACATAGCAGCTCTGCCATAGAACGTAGCGTCACACTGGTCCGATGAAAATTAACATGGGAACAAACGGGTGGCAAACAACATTAGAGAGGGCACGTTGCAACTTATGTTGCTAACTATGTGAACGGAGCGGTTGCGTGGTTCAGCGCTGATCGGTTCACAATGACGGTCATTTTATATCAGCCACACATTGCAAAACTGGACAATAACAGCGCAACTGTAAAAGTAAAACATTGGATGACGTCAGCTAGCGATTACCGTGGAACCCAGTCAAGACATGCCCATGAACAGAATAATAAATAAGGCAGAACGACACGATGCCACGCTGCCATTCAATTCGGGCTTTTA
Organism: Rhipicephalus microplus; assembly: GCF_013339725.1. Classification (NCBI taxonomy): domain Eukaryota; kingdom Metazoa; phylum Arthropoda; class Arachnida; order Ixodida; family Ixodidae; genus Rhipicephalus; species Rhipicephalus microplus. The sequence continues at coordinate 222,424,825 of NC_051165.1, read as the reverse complement.
CGCTAGTGTAGATATGAGCCGAGTTGACAATGTTGAAATGGTGTTGACGTCCGTTAGCAACGACGACATGGCGGATTCGTCTGATGGGTGCAACGAGCTCCTTGTGATTGATTGATTTGTGGGGTTTAACGTCCTAAAAGCACTATTTGATTATGAGAGACGCCGTAGTGGAGGGCTCCGAAAATTTTGGCCACCTCGGGTTCTTTAACCTGCACCCAAAATCGAGCACACGGGCCTGCAACATTTCCACCTCCATCGGAAATGCAGCCGCCGCAACCGGGATTCGATACCGCGACCTGCGGGTCAGCAGCCGAGAACCTTAGCCACTAGACCACCGCGGTGGGGCTAACGAGCTCCTTGTGACTATGTGACGTTGTTCATTTTTGTCTGCGTTAATACGCGGTGCGTGAATATGTTTGCTTAATTTTTCGGTGCCATGCCAAACTGCTGGACAGCACGTAGACATATATTGCCTTGTTGACATATATTGCCTTGTTGGCGTTCTTCCATTCGCAATATCTAATTCCTTATACTTCACTTTAGAAATTTTGTTTTCTTTTGTTCTTTTGTTTATTCCAGAGGTCTTCCTTTGCAGCCGAGTCTGATGACACAGCTTGGCTTTACTCTTACCGACATCATTCCATTGCACAGAACAATGCTGACTCTCTCCACAGAAATCTTCTATGTCGGTCAGTCGGGGCCTTTAGAGAGAGAGATTAATGAAAGAGGAAGAGACAAAAAGGACGCTATTTTCTGCCTCCCGTCGCGGGGGCACGGCTCAGCGCCGACTGCTAGTCTACCACACTTTCGAGCAGCTCTCACATGTTCGAGTGCGACGCTTGCGACGTCGCGATGCGTTAGCCTGGTTGTCTTCATCACTACTCATTTACAACAGCTCATTTATGCTTTTTAGACTTTAACTTGAGCATCTTCGTACTGGTAGTTTTTGTGAATAACTTCGTTTTACACGCAACACCTCTTCTCCTTACAACAGCGGCTTGGACACAATCGATGTAAGTGACAACAAGCAAAGACAGACAATGGCTCACTGGGCGATTCAACTGGCAGATACCGAGGTACTCGCATAAATATATTTCCTTCATGTTTCACTTATACAAACAAAAAGACTACAATATCATGGTACCGCTAACAAAGGGTCATAATTATAGTGTACCTTATAATGAAACGCAATCAGGTGCAGGATGTGTACTCGTAAGGGTGTTCCAGCTTTTGAGGCAAAAACAAAACCGTAAACGACAATGCAGAACGCACATACAAGGAGCCGCCTCGTGTTCCTTTGATGGAAGACCTGCCGGCGAAGGAACACAAAAGGAATCCGCCGCAGCGCGCTTTCGCCGGCTCCAGTGAGGCCGGCAGCTGCACCCGGAAAAGGCCACGGCTTTTGACGACGAGTGCGAGAGACGACGACGTCGTCTACGGGCGACGTCAGATCAACGGGAAAGATGGCCGCCTTGTCTGTCTGCTCTTCAACACGCTAACCGACGAGAACCTGGGGGTGAGTGACCATATCTCACAGTTCTCTCTGTAGCGTCAAGTCTCTTTTCTGGGAAGGAAAACGTGAGAACAGTTGAAAATGGACAACGAACCAAACATGGCGCAGTATTCGTTTCCATAAAGGCGTGTGGCGGCGATTCGTAGATGTTCATCGACACCGCGGCAGGTGATATTTGATTGTTCGTGCATTTTGACGGCGGGTATAGCCTCAAACGCGGCCATATGTCCACGTAACGTCCAGCGACGCAACGCCTTATGCTCTGAGTCACCTTGAGCGGCGGAAGACTCTTCTAAGAGCGAGTATTTGCCACGCATAGCTGTACAAGAAAGTATAAAAACGTTCAGGGAAATAAAGTCTGATTCGAATATATTAGCACCGATATCAACAAGCCAGAGGTACTACGCGTAAACTCGGACTTTTACAACTGCTTCTTGTAGATTTGCGCCTTTCATGACACCTAGCACGAAGCTTCGTCAGGTGTCATGCTAATCATGAGTACATGTAGTTTAAAAAAATATGAAAAAGCCAAGAGTTGGTGTTATTGCTCCCCACAAGTGTTCCGCTGAGGATGACCTCTATAGACTCTTCGGAGGCACATGCAAAGGTGCGCGGTGTCATTCTGGGATGTAAACATGTTGCCGTGGCAAGCCCACCGGCCTCCACAAAAAAAAAAAAAAAAAAAAACAGGCATTTTTATCTGCATCATTAGGTATTGAAGATTCAATGCATATTTAGGACTGACGTCCCTGCTTGTGAATGAAAAGGAAAAGATTCAACATTTGTGTAAATGGCACTATTCGTGTTCTGCATCTCCGATGTGATATGATCTAACTCAAGCGAAATTTTCTCGTTTTGTTATATCAAATAAAATACGACATGTAGAATACAATATCCTATATCGAATACACGTTGCGACTTCATTCAATTGAACGTGCTTCTGAGCTTTGCGTACATTAAGCTGACGCAAAATGTACAAACCTTCAGCGTGATTTCACTTTCAATGCATGTCGCATAAACAGTGGGTACTCGTTGAAGCAATTTCACGCGAGGGAAACGGCTGATTTGTGTGCAGCTTTCTTTTTTATTTCTTTTTTTCCTAGTATTATCTGTTTCTATTTGAAAATATTTCACAGCTGAAGCAGTTTCCTTAACTAATATAATTTCGTGCACCGAGTTCAAGTTGTTCAATGACGTTTCCGAATATATAGGAATAAATGTTACCCAGAAGAATGTCCCGTGGTACAGTGTAGTACCAAGCTGATAAAATATTCGTTTTCCCATTAAAACCTGAGAAAATAATCGAAACCAGTTATTCGGATAACACTGCAGTACTGCAAATACCATAGTCTGTAGGCATCGTGGTAAAAGAAAGTAAGCTTCAGCGCAAAAAGGCCGAGAAAGCTGGGGTGCAATGACATTTCTCCACCTTTGCTCGGTTTGAACTTCAAGAGCTCTTGAGAGTCCAAATGTTCTTTAGAGTGACTGGTCAACACGAACTTCTGAAACGTGGCCTTCGGCGTGGCCACCGTGCAAATGGCGTAAAATTTTATTCTTATAGCTTGCTGCTATAGTCGTTTCAACGTTAGTGTGAAAAAGGAAAATCTAAAGCGACAGTGAGCTGTCACAGCCGCAAAACGCCGAAGATCTTGTTGGACTGAAACGTTTTTCATTTTCCTCCGACTTCACTTAGAAACGAATGATTAGCGGAAAATGAAAACAATCGAATCAAAGGTGATCATTGCTTTATGGATCCTTGGCCTCGGGACGTCGCAAATACTGGTCGAAGCGAGACGGGTACATGAAGGTAAGTTTTTTTTTTTTATAGCTACGAGCATTGAATTTAGTTCAGGCGTGGCTCTCGCTTTAGTTTCGTCGGTTTGAAACTGGCCTAAACATACTGTTGGTGTAAGTACGCCCTTGCAAATTTTATGGCTGAGCTGTCGTGCTTTTCGTCATGCCGTTAGTCATGGACACATAATTTTCGACATCATGAACTTCCACGCGATAACTTCGTCGTCATCTTCCTCTTCTGCTTCGCTCATTTTACACGCACTCCGACTTGTCCGGTGTGAAATGCGACCACCCTGATGTGCGAGAACACGAGTACAGAGAAATAGAGAAAGAAAGAAAGAAGAAGAAAGAAAGAAAGAAAGAAAGAAAGAAAGAAAGAAAGAAAGAAAGAAAGAAAGAAAGAAAGAAAGAGAAGAAGAAAGAAAGAAAGAAAGAAAGAGATAGCTAGAAGCGGAGAGATAGACGTCCTTATAGAAAAAAAAAACTTCTTGGTGAGGCAGAATTCAAGCCCGCGTGCGCCCGATTCGAAGTCGATGGTTTGAAGACCACTGCCTATTCATGCATGCAAGCAGCGCATTTAATAGCCTTTTATAGCATAGTGCAGCAAGTGGGTGGGAAATGAAAGAGAAAGCGAGGAGGAGGAGAGAGAGTAAGCACAGCATGGAAAGAAAGAGAAAAGAAGAGAAAAAAGAGCAAGATGAAGAAATATATAAAGCGAAAGAAAGAACAAAGAAAGAAAGAAAGAAAGAAAGAAAGAAAGAAAGAAAGAAAGAAAGAAAGAAAGAAAGAAAGAAAGAAAGAAGGAAGGAAAGGAAGAAAGAGAAATAATAAAATGAGATAAGATGGGCATAGAATATACAGGGAGAAAAACAAGGAAAGGGGTATAAGAAAGAGAAAAGCCGCCTAAGTATGCACTTCCTTCAAGCTTGGCATTATAGGAGCGAACCTGCCTTAATTTTTTTTTTTTGTTAATACCACGCATGCATTCCAGAACATGGTAACGCCTTATATATGCGAGAAGTAACCAGAATTTTTACATGATGCTCAAGCGTCATGTGTGCGAGTGTGTGTTTTACATGATGCTCAAGCGTCCTCGTGTGCGAGTGTCGTCTGCTACGCTGTGTAGAGTGCATACGCGATATAAGCCTTATGTGTGCTATCGTCTATTCTGAATGCCGGTGTGACTCTGATCATCGCAACGCTAAACGAGTTGCTTCTCGCCGGCAATAGAGACTGTCATGTACTGGGTATCGATGCTCACGTGGTATTCTTTAAAAAATTGTAAAAGCGTGGACACGCTCTGACGTAACTATGCATGCGCGTACGCTGTAAACGTGTTTGCGAAAATTTATGCTACAATTCACTGGTATTGTTATATTTATTGTTCTTTCGGGCGCTGCTCGTATGGGCATTTTTTCTCTTCGTAGAGCTGCAGTAGAATGCACTTTTATCGCTATCATTTTGGCCGGCAGAGTTACACATAATCATTCTGTGCACATAATTATGAAAAACTACATGAAACGGAAGCCATTCAATGAAGCAACCGGAAGTGCACCGCACTGCGTGCACTTTGTGCTTAGGTCGTCGCACACAGGATTTACATAAACGCGCCTGTGAAGCACAGCAGTGATATTCGTGTTGTAGTGCACTTCACACTGGTACAAAGAGAAAATGAAGCGAATTTACTTGGGCGACAAGACACGTTTAGGCCCAATGAAAACCGCTATTAGTTATGTACAGCATTAATCTCAGGTTTTATACCCCTTCCACCCGGCTTCCTCGCACAGCCATCACTGCCATGGTTCCGCTTCCTACCCTCCTACTTTGTGGCGTTTATGACATTTATTAGTTTAATGAGAATTCAGTATCATATTCTCACGCTTCATTGTCCTCAAAATTGAGTTGTTCAAGTATCTTATTTCTATTAGTTAATAAAGTTAATAATTATTATTTGTTAATAAAATCAATAGTATTAAATATTAAAAAAGCGGGGGGGGGGATAAACAACAAGAGGGAAGGCAGGGAGGTTAACCAGGCACATGCCCGGTTTGCTACCCTACGCTGGGGAAATAGGAAGGGGGCATAAAGATGAGAAAGAGAGAGGAAAGAGAAGAGAAGAGAGAGAGAGAGAGAGAGAGAGAGAGAGAGAGAGAGAGAGAGAGAGAGAGAGAGAGAGAGAGAGAGAGAGAGAGAGAGAGAGAGAGAGAGAGGATTGTCAGTCAATCGGCTGGCGCGTATGCAGCGGTGGCACTACATAAAAGTTAAAGGTGGTCAGATAGCCCTGTAGTCCTCAAAAAGCACAAGACAGCTTTGACTGCTTTTTGAGCCGACGGAAGGCGATGACGGTGTTCCAGTAGCATCTGCACAGAGAGTGGCCGATCGTCCGATTCTCGCAATGCGTCCGAAAGCTTCTGTCTTTCAGAGGCAAATCGAGGGCAATGCCATATCAGATGGTCGATGTCTTCTTTGGTGCAGCAGACGTCGCATTCCGCATTGTCGGTCAATCCGATGAGGCTTCTATATGCTTTTGCGAAGGCAACCCCCAACCAAAGACGACAAAGAAGTGAAGCTTCACGTCGGCGAAGTCCGGATGGAGGTCGAAGTTGCAGTCGAGGGCTTATTTGGTATAGTCTCGTATGTCTTATGCTTGGGGTGTTCCACTCCTGCAGACTCAGACTACGTGCCAGGTGACGAAGTTGCTTTGCAGCGTCAGTCCTTGACAAAGGAATCGGAAGCGTGTGTTCTTCGTGGTGCGATGTGCAAGCCGCGTTGTCTGCGGAATCATTGCCACTGATCACACAATGGCCAGGAATGCACTGAAACTTGACCTCGTGGCCTCAAATTCTTTATTCGTGTACTGTGTTAAATATATGAAATGACACAGGCTTTCATCGACTGTTTAAAAAATCTAGATTAACACCGTTCGTCGTTCAGCTATAGTTGGTTCATAATCTTAAACGGTGGATATATCCTCGATTCGACACATGACATAAGAAGAACGTTCAGGCACAGGACAAGCGCCTGCCCTTTGAAGCGGTGTGCTCTCGTATACAGTGTCAAATCCGCGCTATCCAATATTCGAGATTGCGTTAGGAAATTTGCGTTTTTATATGAAATAAAGGGCTCATGGGGCTATTCAGCGTTTCAGATGAAATGAAGCAGACTATTTGCGGGTTGAACTTTCAGTGTCTCGGTCTTTCACATAACATCATCAACAAATATAACGTCTATACGTAAGGACAAACCAATCATCTGGAGGGAGTTAACAAGCTTTCAGTAAGACCTCACTATTCCATAATAGTCGACATGCTTATCATACAAAGAAATTTACAATGCGCGTCTTAATACATACAAATGCTTGCTCACAAGCAAATAAAAAAAATAACTAAACAGCGAAGCGGGAGATGACCTACTTGGTCGTGCCATACAACTGTGTTAATGTTGCAGATTTATGCGCTTTTATTGGGCGGTTTATTTTCCAGCATATTCTGCACGGGAGGACGTCTAATCAATATACGTATCAAGTTGTGCTAAATATTCAGTTTTGCTATCAATAAGCAAAACTGACCTCGCCTTTCTATTAACTTCTTCAATCTACGCGTCTGGACATTATTGTCACACCATTTTTAAAGCTCAGTTTATTGCAAAAAAAAAACAAGTGCACGTCTAATATAATTCCATGTTCAAGTATGTTGTTAAAGTATGAATATAAGAGCTTTGGTTTTGTATATTTTAACTTGAACTATGCCTAAAGAAAGAAACGCACGAATTAAGGTTCGTTTTACTTTTACTTTTTTTTCAGCAATGCTCACCCCATACCATAAGGCAACTAAAATTTCGAAAACAAGTAATTCCTCGAATGTATGCAAAACTAAAGCTTGCGAACACAGAGGTAAGTTACGTAATGACCTTTTTACATATCGACGGTGGTATTTTTTACTTGGTTGGCGGCAATTTATAAATTTTTTCTCTTTTTTTTTCGGCACATGAATCATCGAAAGAACTATCGATATAAAATGTTTGTTAGCGCAAACATATTTCAGTCAAGCCAAATTCAAAATAGTAAGTCAGCTCACGAGCACGTGAAAATATTTCTACTCCGAATAATGCTTGGCCATTTAGGTATGCAAGCCATGAACAAGCTGAGGGACTTCAAAGAAATAATTAAGAAGAATGAATGTTTGCTTATTGTTCGCGTTGTAAAGGGCCTTGCTACATCTGATCAAATTAAAGAAATATGTTAAGAAAGTGCACAATATGATTTGCTAAGCAAATAAGGAGAATTTATTAGAGCAAACGAGTTGAGGTTGTGAAACTGCAATACCATGCGATACCAACATAGAGTCATTCTTATAACTTTTTTGGAGCTTATGCTGTTAAAGAAATGGTGACGCTTTTAATAGTCGCACCTGATTTGCCATTCTTTAGCGATATCATTCTATAGTGATTCTATGCCACCCTCGATGCGAAAACTATTTTGTTTATTTGTTCATTCAAATAAGATAAACCAACTAAGCTAATACGTAGTCACATAAAAAACTTTGCTACCGAATTGTGGCCTAGAATCAAGAGAACTGGGAGAAGGCATAGAAAGAAAACACCCTTGAAATGTTAGAAAACGTTGTGAAATGCATGCTGAAACAAAACGAAAACAAAGTTCAGTGTATAAATAAACAAATAACGCGTGTAGAAGAGCCAGGATATCATCCAATAGCAATTCTTGAGAGTAATGTCTGTATTCTCCACAGAGACAATGCTATGTTCCCAAATGCAGAGGTCGTCTCTTAGCAGAAGCATATGCAGGCACCGACTCCATGAAAAGAGCTCGAAGACTTGGTTGCTTATGCGGGGACACGCTTGATTACCAGCTTTCTTCATTCATTTTGAGTGGTGTGACACGCATTATACTGTGTCGTATGCTATTGCGAACACTCTCAATGTAAAAAAAAAAACACTTTAATTAAATGAGCTTTCATCTCCTGAAGTCAGCACAAATGCCGATATGCATCTCTTTTATTTATTTATTTTATTTAAGGAATACTGCAGACAGTTTTTCACCATCCTAGCAGGAGAGGGTTACATAAGGTTTCTAACACAGAGGTCAAAACTAGAAGAAGTCGGAGCGTGCACGCAGTCGGAAGGCAGTGAATTCCAGTCTTCAATGGTTCTTACAAAAAAGGAGTACTTGAATGTGTTATTTTTAGGAGCATATGGTCTTACAGTTTTTGAATGATTTAACCTTGCTGAGCGCTGAGGAGGTGGCAGAATGTACAATTCTTTATTTAAACCAGATTCATTGTTGTATAGTTTATAAAAGAAGACTAACCTTGCAATTCTTCGCCTACATTCCAGTGGTTCCAGCTCACATTTATTTAACATTTCTGAAACGGAGGAGAGGCGCCTAAAGTCTGAAAAAATGAACCGTGCGCTTAGCCGCTGAATCCTTTCCACTTTATCTATGTTTTTCTTTAAATATGGGTCCCACGCAATGGATGCGTATTCTAGCACTGGTCGAACTAGGGTTTTATAGGCTGCAAGTTTAACTTTCCAATCACATGACCTCAGCTTCCTTCTTAAGAAGCATAGCTTCTTGTAGGCCTTGGCGCAAACGTTGTCGATGTGAGCGTCCCAGCTAAGTTTCGTATTAATGGTCAATCCCAAATATTTTACGGAATTAACAAATTCAATACTTTGGTTACGGACATGGTATTTATGTTTAAGAGGAGTTTTCTTGTGTGTTACTGTAAGAGCGCAAGTTTTTGAGTAGTTAACAACCATCTGCCACCTCTCACACCAGTCAGCAATTTTGCACAAGTTGTCGTTAAGCAATGATTGATGCAAGGGGCTACTGACAGTTGTATAAATAACACAGTCGTCTGCAAACATTTTCACAGTCACTCCTGCGTCAATATCATCACAAATATCATTCACATAGATCAAGAACAAGAGTGGTCCCAAGACCGACCCCTGGGGCACTCCTGATAATACATCAAGGTTTTGTGATCGGTAGCCGCTAATTTCTACAAACTGCGTTCTGTTTTTCAGATACGCAGAAATCCAGTCCACGAGGCGGGGAGCAATCCCTACACGCTGCATTTTTTGTATCAGTAAAGAGTGCGGTACCCTATCAAAGGCTCTTATAAATCATTTTCACTAAAGTGAACTGTGAAGATGACATTTTCTAATTAAAGTATGCTTGGTAGGCTTTATATACAGCGATCTTAAACAATTACCGCTAGTAGAGCTATTGTTGCCTTCCCAACCGTATTCCACGCACAATATGGATTATCAATAAACAAAAAAATATAGTGTCTTTTTTTATTTGTTTTGTCCAATTTAAAAGGGTGTCATTCTAGGATTACGGGAGAGCTCCTAGCTACTTTACGAAAGCTTATCTTTTCTTGGAAGCACTTCAAATATTCATTAAATGACTACAACGGTTACCATAAATCATTACTTGTGCATTACCGATATGCCAACGCCGTGGTGGAAAAAATGAATTTCTAATGGTCACTTTTTCCATACATATACGTAAGAACTTTCGTATTTCGCACATTTAGTGGCAGAAGTGCAGCGAGTGCTGATACAATGTCAGCTGCATTTCTGATCGAGACCCCTTGTGGGGCCATTCTTCGTGCAGCGAAATACATCACGGCTTCTCTAAACAAGGACTACAAACCATGCGATAGTTTCTACGACCACGTTTGCAGCAACTGGATGTTCTACCACCCCATCCCTGACGACAAGAGCAGTGCCAGTGTCTTGGAAGGACTAGACGACAAGTTGACCGAGGACCTCAAAGGCAAGCCGCCGTTTGACCTATTCGAAATTCTCTTTTCGGACACTTTAACACATCACGTGCAGCTGTGGTCCAGTGAAGGGTAATGGTGCCCGATTGTTGACCAGAAGGTCACGGCATCGAGGTCCGGCCGCGGAAGCAGCATTTTGATTGAGGCGAAAACTAGAGGTCCATGCAGTTAGCAGCACGTTAAAGAACACCAGATAGTCGAAATTTTTTGAGCCCTCCACTATTGCGTCTATCATAATGAGCTCGTTGTTTCTGGACGTAAAATTTTACAATTCATATTACCTTCAACAATTATATTACCTTCAATACCTCAGATAAATGCATGAATTAACGTATACGCATTCACAAGATTTGACATAACACATGAAGGCATATGAACGACACAAAACCAACTAGTAAAGATACTTCAATTGAAAATAAACAGGCCACACTTTTCGGGAATGGTAGGGGGGGGGGGTGAGGGGTGAGGGAGACTGAGGCTTACGGTTTGGCTTCATTATGTTTTTTTTTTTCTAAATACTTCTCTGAAAATTTATTCTGTCTCTGGCATATGAAGGAATGTGTGTTTCAACCTCTATAGCTTGCAACACCTAGGGTTCACTTGTAAGTTTATTTGTGCGCATCGACAAACAGTTGCGTTTGCGTTAAGCAAATAGAACTTTATTTCTTACTTAAATTGGCTCTAAATATCCGAGTAGCTGCTAAGTACAGACCATTTTCATTATCCGCAAGTGCACTTCCTTGTGCTTATAATGGCGTCCCCTGTTGTGCTTTCAGTGGAGAGGATGCCCTAGTTGCGTGTGTTGGTACTTGTCTATTATTGTCATAGCAATTATATAGACTATATCGTCGGGTTTTTGTCGTCACCATCACCGTCGCCGTCATGTCGCGTATCATGCCTAAATTGATAAGATCCCCCAGCGCATCGTACGTTCTACCCGCGGGCAAGATAGTAGGAAAGGTAGCTGTACTATTACGATAGGGGTATATTTCATATACACTACAGAATGTGACATAATCGCATGCGCATAATATCAGCAAAAGAGTTTCATGCAGAAACAAATATAAATGTGGTCAAACTCAATTTGTAATGATGTTTGTTTGCACTGCTACTTTACATTGAAAATATTAACCGACTCGCCCTGAAAGAAGCATTGTTAATGATTTGCCCTTCTTCGTTTTATTCTCCTCAAAATGTTCCTGCTACGAAATCGTGGTAGTTCTATCCAAGTATGAAGTTATAGGATGTGTTCTGTCGACTGCAGCCTTGCATAAACGCGTTCCATGTAACCATTGCTCCATGTAACCGGGAAATAAGCTCGAACGTGATATTTATGGCAGAATGTGTGCAATTAGCTTGACACCAGCGCACGGGAATATATCACTAATATCCGCTATTCATAAATGAACAGCCATATTCGAGAACACAACGTACAAAGTGGAAAACCAGAACGTCACTGACAAGGTACTCGGCGCCTACCAGAACTGCGTGAACACATGTAAGTGAGGCCCAGTTGAACTTCGTATGAACAAAGTTGGCGCTAATGTACACCCAGACTGAGGTGCTGATACAGCGTTCTCTTTAAAAAAAGAAATATCTAAGGCTATCTTCATACTTTTTTACCTGTTCTCTCAGGTGATATCTACATAGGAGAAATACGTTTAAGACTAATGCATTCTATTCATTAATCACTACTGCCAGTTCACACGAATACTTGTTTTCTTTATTTACACCAGTGTTCAAGAGGTGGGGAGTACATTTTGTTCAGTATAAATCCAATACGTTATTATTACCAATCTAGATATGCTTCTGCAGTGACAGTATCAATAAAGTTAACATAATTAATAAATTTAAGATTTTCTTCAGTATATAAAATACATAAATGAGTCATTCAGCGTTGCCGCTGCCTAAGGAAGGAAGGAAAATAGGAGGAAAAGAACGGCAGGTAGGTTAACCAGCCCATAGGCAGCCGGTTTGCTACCCTGCGCAAGGGAGGGGATGGGGGAGATGAAAGATAGAGAGCAGAGAGGGAAGGGAGATAAATACAGCACATTCGGCAGCACACGCGCGCACACTCAGTCATTGTCCAGTCTTGGCTTTCGCGGTGTGTAAAGTATGCATAAAGTCAACGAGGCTTCGTGGTAGTGTGGTGGTGGCGCTGCTCGCAGTGCTATGACGTAGATCACTGCGAGGAATAGAGTTATCGTTGCCTGAAGCTGAAGTGCACCTCGTAATGATTTGATTTTGTTTTCTCATTAGGGCAAATGATCGCGTTTTCGCTTTCGACTTTCTAATTCTTGTTCCGGAACATTGCGTTACTCGTCTGTCTCTCGCCAAGCGATTCCGGAGAAAACCCAGTTCTACGCCTTGACGGAAGTGCTGAGCCGTGTCGGCGGAGAATACTGGCCCGTCTGGCCTCCGCCGAAAGTTCGAGAAGTTCTTCCCACGTGGGACCAACTGTACACCAGGATTCACACCGAGTTCGCCATCGACTTGCTGTTCGTCATAGGAGTGGACAAGGATCCCAAGAATGTATCCAACAAGATCATCAGTGTAAGGCTTACACTTGCGCCTAACCCTCATACAGGAACATAGCCAGAAATGTTTTTCGTGGAGAGTCCGACACCTTTTTGTGTGTGTGCGAGTGAGCTTTCTTACACACTACGCGAAAAAAATTTGCGAGGCAGGCGAAGGGGAGGGGGGGGGTCGACAAATATTATCTGGTTAGCCATAGAACCACCGGTGTAGAGATGCTGCGCTGTGTAATTGGGGAGGGGGAGATTAGAAACAGGTAGAGTTACTGTGTATGCTCCTTTAAAGTAGCATATACAGTAACCCAAGAAACAGAAATGAAAGAAACGTAGAAGTATGGATTGTTGGGTAACTTAGTAATTCATTATGAAATCAATCCTTAAAAACGGGCAACAAAACACACGCACAAGTGACAGCGCTAGCGCGTAAAGACAATTGATCGTTTAATGAAAAAAAAAAAGATGACGCTTGTTCAATCTGTGGGAGGGGGGGGGGGGGGGAGGGGCTCATACGCTTTTCAAAGTTATTGTCACCTCATGGGGTCCGCACATCGTAGTTAGCTTTATTGCTACGATGAGAGAAAGAGAGGGCTCCTGAGGCGGCTAAAGCCACTTTAGAGCCTGCTGGGCCGTGGACGATCGTCTGATCATCTCCGAGAGCCGATCGTCCACGCGGCCATGGACGATCGGCTCTCGGAGGATGTACGCAGGGACGTTATAACGGCTCCTTCCGGCGGGTCCTGTAGCGAGTCGACGACGTGGCACAATGTATATGTATGTGTCATTATATTTGTGTGTTATTGTGGCATTATATTGAACTATTTATCACGCTGCTGCAGTTACTTTTAACAATTAGCTGGTAAACTACAGGTTATGTCAACTGCTAATGAAAGCCAACATGTTCATGGCGTGACGGTGTACATTATGTCCGTGTGTTCCGAAAGCGGCTCTTTCGAGACCCCGCAAATCACCCTCTTTTGTCTTTCGTTCCTCGTTCTCTAGCGTTCTATTTCTTAAGCGAAGAAAAGCAAAAAAATGAAAGAGACCAATTAAAGAGCTGGCATATCACTATATAGCCAGTGCATCACAGTTACAATCATACTTAACAGAAACTTTTAACTGACAATATTTATAAATTTTTTTGTACAAGTGGTGCAATATTATCAATCCGATTCGTATATTATAGTCGAATATTCAATTTTATGTGATAAATTATTCGTCTTTCTCCCAATTTAATGGTAACAATATTTATTCTTAATGGTAACAATTGTCTAAATAAAACAAGTGATGGTTCCGAGTGATTCCCCTATCAGACTTAAGACTTGTCAAAAAAAAGAAAGAAAAGTAGTGTATATAATAAGAAACTGAGTCAGTTAGTGAGCATTCATGTTAAAAAGGCTGGTAGTGCCAACATGGACTAAACATGGGAGTGAAGACTTTTCTGTCATGTGCATTTTTGTGCGAGCAGTCTATATAGCATGGCCTGTGGTTTTTGTTCCTTTACTGTGGCGTCTAATGCACCGAAGCTGCACAATCACTAAACTACGGGATACCTCATGACTGCGAGAAAAAATGTAATGGAGGGCTCCTAATTAATGTTGTACACCTTTATCGATTTTCTCATTCCACTGCGGTCGATCAGAATGAGGCATCGGCGAACACCTGCCACTAATCGCAATGCTGTCATTATTGGCCTATACCCGGGTTGATTTGGGGGCATTTAGTAGCCTAATTTAATTTTGGCCGCAAAGCTGTCTAATCTTGGAGTGGCGCCGTATGTCGTCCACGCAAAGTTTTTAAAGCTAGCCGGGTACGTATCCAGCAGCTGGTAGCATAGCCTAGCCATTCACAGTACAGTATAGCAAGGTTGTGGCAAAGGAAAAAAAAAAATGACGGGAAAGAGGAAGGATGTAAGGGTGATGAGAAGGGAGAGGGCAAATTATTGAAATGCCTCGTATAGTACAGTTCAGCCCAGGCATTGCAAGGAGAAGTGGTGGTGAGGAAGACTGATGAAAGGGTGAGGATGAGGGAAAGGACAAGCTGACAGGATAAACTACAGCGTAGCCATGTACAGTATAATACAGCACGGAATGGAAACCTCTTGATATATTTACTATACATGCGTCTGGTTAACCTCCTTGCTTTGCTACTCTTTCTCTCTCTCTCTCTCTGTCACCGGCGGGAAACTGGCTTTCATTTCTTTATCTACACTGCACCACTAAACAGGCTCTTCTTTCAGATAGAGCGGCCATCAGCTGGTTCGGATCTGCATTTGTTCATGAAGCGAAGCTCGAGGAAAAAGAACAAAAGAGTAAACCCGAAAGACCTGGCTTATCTAACGTTGATGGCGTCGTGTATTAAGGCCTTCAATCCCAAGCTATCATTCAAGCAGGTCAAAAGGGTCATACTGGACATCGTCTGGTTCGAGTCCAACGTGACAAAGGTGAGATCTCGATGCATGACACTACTGTTCTTGCATGCTGCTTCGTTTTGTTTCGGTCTTCTTTTGCAATTATAGCAGAGTATCATAGAAAAATTAGTAGTTGACTACTCGTTCACACATGTCAAAAACATCGTTTTCCTAATCGTATCCGTCGGAGACACGCATCACACTGGCGAAAACGTATTTTGCTTGGACCCTAAAGAATCTCCCAAGGGTTTCCTGGTTTAATTTTTAAAAGTGTAATTGTTTCTACAACACGTGTATCTTATCAAATTAGGTCGTAAGGAAAGGTAACGTCTCTATCAATGAGCGAAACATAGTGCGCTGTTGTTAAGTGTTTTAAAGTTGAATTGCTGAGCTTCTAAAAATGCTACCTTGTAGAAGTAGACTTCCAAAATACCAATGAAGTTTAAGGTGCAGAGTATCTGCTTTGTGTGATGCTTTTGACGAACTTATGGGCATATGGCTTTGCCTCTATATGTTAAACAAATTCGTGTAGCGTGATTTGTTATGGTGCACACAGTATATCACGAGTTGAACAACGTTTTCGAGCATTCAAGGGGACAACAGCTAGAAAAAAACAGCGATAATCATCGTCCCTCCCAGCTTTTTTTTTATGTCCGCTGCAGAACCTTCACTTCACGTGATTTAATTTATGCCTGTGAAATCCTCAATTTCACCGCTCCACCTAATTATCTTGACCTCGGTTTATCAACTCTGTTGCTCTGTCAACTGGCCCAGGTCCTCTTATTTTGATTAATACCTTGAATACCAGCTACACAATGACATATAAGGTATTTAGTACCTTTCAGGACGATAACAGGTAATAGTTATGCTTATATCGCTGTATGGTAGTAATACAACGCACGAGTGATTCAGAGGTTGTGAGATCACATCCCATCGCCGTCATGTCGTTTTTGTGTATATAACGTAATTTGTCTTTAGCTTAACAATTCCACACTTCAAATAAAACTACAAATACGACGTCCAACCTTTTTTAGGCGTCGTTGTCTGTTAGCCTCATATGATTGCGGTTCGTTTGTGTTGCTTCTTGACTTAAGAACTTTTAAAAGCAATGTTGCAAAATTTCAGTAAGAATGAGCGCTAGATAGGCGTACAGAGATAGAAATATTTTGAACGTGATATCATTCGCAGGAAGTCGCTTTTTAATGTGAATGCCAATATTGTAGTGGCGAAGCTTCTTAGGTAAGGGTTCGCTACCACCTCTGTTTGTATGTAGTATGTTATATGTAGTATGTATGTAGCCACCCCTAGTTTATGAATTGCTCAATAGATGGCGCTGTGCGTATATGTCCTTAAAATAATATCACTAGATGGCGTTAGTGGTTGTAAAGGCGAAGCTCCTCAAGGAAAAAGGAAGGAAGACGAAGTGAAGAATCACTGGGCGTGAGTTTCCTAGCGCTGCTGTTTTTTCGCCAATTTTGTAAGTTTTCTTGCTCGTCTTCTGCATCTTACTGCCAAGATTCGGCCACCACCTTTGCGGTGCACCAGGCGCCACGTCTCCAAGGCGCCGAAACCTTATGTTAGGGTGCCACGACGTCCGAAAGCTTCGGCTACTGGTGGCGGCCATTCTTCTCGGCGCCCATCAGATGAAGACGAAGTGATGAATGCTTCCAAACAGCAAGATAATCTCGTTTTTTGCGGATCCGAGGAGGACTGTGACGGCCCCTCGACGACACCTAAAGCCGACGATGAGTGTGTTGCTCCGAAGAAGGCGCGAACTGATAATCAAGACGATTACAGCAATGCAACAGTCATCGACACCACGGAAATGAACTGAGATGTAGAAGCAGAAGACAGGCCTTTCACAACAGCCACGTACAAGAAAGCCCGACCAGCGGGGATACCTGTAATTTTCAAGCTGACGGACCCTAGCGCTTCGTTCTGGAAAGTCAATCCGAAAAAACTGGCCAGTAAAGTAGTATCTGCTGCTAAAGAGAAAGTAGAGTCGTTCCTTGTCAACAGAGATGGCAACTTCTCCGTAAGTGTCTCTACAGTTACTGCATCCTCCACACTTCTTGAGTTAACACATGTTGCTGGTCTTGAAGTGGCACCGCAGTCGTATGTGAGGAACCTAGAAAAGATTAGACAAGTACCAGTGCAATACAGTGAAGATCAACTGCTTGAATATTTAAGAGACAGTTGTGTAATCTCAGTCAGGAGACAGACTAAATGGCTCCGTCGTGAAGATGGTTCAGCAGAGCCACATTTACTTGGCAGTGTAATGCTGGAGTTCTCCCCCGACCAGCCACTGCCACCTCGTATTCTCCTAGGCTTCACAAGTCGTCCGGTGGAAGAGTACCTACAGCCCGCTACACGATTTTACAACTGTCAACGATATGGACATGTTGCCAAATCGTGCCATGGACAACTTCGCTGCAAAATCTGTGCAGGAGCACATGATTACAAAGAATGTACATCGAGAAATTATCCCAAATGTGCCAATTGCAATGGAGACCACGTAGCGGCATATGCTGGTTGTCCGAAACACCAGGCATCTACTCGACTGCAGCTACTCGACTAAAGCGACAAGAAATTTTGCTTGGAAGAGCTCCAAAAAAGGGATCGCCTTGTCCGAATCCTGAAACTGTGCATCCACTCCCTGTGACTTCAAAATCACAAAAGAGTACATCACCACTGTCGTATGCGACGGTAGCCAAGCGTGCTTCAGCTCAGAAAAACAAAAGTACAGCGAAAACGGACCGTAGAGGACAATCACCAAGCGTTCAAAGGCAGACAAGCGACAGCAGGACACCGAAACCGCCAGCAACTCAGGATAACCAAGCGTCTACACCTTTCACCTCGGCAAAGCCAAAGGCACAACAGCAACGTGCACCGAAAACAAGTGATGTGGATATGGTTACGTCGATGCTCTTCTTTGCTTTGAAGGCAATCCTGCGTGTATTTCCACAGGCCAATGACCTACCAGAGGTGAGCGCAGTCCTTTCATTAGAGCCTCTAGCAGTACAACAAAAAAATGTTGTATAGCAAAATGGCTCTACAAATGAACAACTGTTTCCGCAACACAGCTGTGTTTCAGTGGAATGCCAATGGCCTTAGGTCCAAAAGCGCAGACTTTAGGAAGCTGGTTGCTCAGTATAACTTCCCCGTTGTGTGTCTAAATGAAACCAACGCTGGCCCTGACTTTAGGATTTCTAACTATGTCACATGTGCATCAAGAAGAAATCCAGGCTTGAGCAGGGCAATGTTATGCGTACGGCGCGACATACCCTCTTTTGTTTTATACTCGTCGGGCTCGGACGTGCCAGAATTTGTAGGGTGCTAAGTTAAATTCCAGAAACTTACCATCACCGTAATTTGTGTTTATTTGCAACCATCGACACGCATCTCCGAATCATCTCTGGTTCACTTATTGGGTAAAGCCCAGGGACCTGCCCTCATCTGTGGAGATTTCAATGCGCACAATACCACGTGGGGCAGTACTCATACCGATTCACGTGGGAGAACACTCGAAAAAGCAATTGATAGATGTGGGCTTGTTGTACTGAATGATGGATCAGTAACGTTTTTAAGAGGTAATAATTATGCCAGCTGTCTAGATTTGGCTATAGCCTTTCCTGACACTGCACGAGATATGAACTGGTGTACAGACTTCGAAACACGAGGGAGTGATCATTACCCAGTTCTTATGCAACACCCAAGAATGCAAGTGCAAACGACCACATTGATTTCAAAACTAACTGACTGGAAACTATTTCGTGAACATACTGGACGTGACTTGGTGGGAGTCAATGAATTGGATACATTTATGCCCTGCATTAAAAGCAGTTACTCCCGTTCGACAAGGTTTAAAACTGTCGCAGCAGGCCATTCCCGTGTAGATGCAGTCTATGAGCGCCTACGAGCTATTAGAAGGCGAGCAGAACGTCGCTATCGCCGCACTGGTAGGCTTGAAGATTATAAGAAGAGTCAGGCCACACACATTCAATCTAACCGACACATGCAAAAGTTAGGTCGGAAAAAATGGCATGATTTCTGCAACTCATTGACCCCAAATTACTCTTTTTCCGAAAATCTGGCAAACAATCACAGCTCTAAGCCAGCCAGTATCCCAGCAAAACCCATTCAGGGCATTGGCCATATCTCTTGGATTATCCGAACGTGATGGTATTAATAAATTTTGCATAATGCTGACTGGAACTGGGCAATTGGTTCACAACACTACTGCACTGCCTAGTTCTGTAGAGCAGCAAATCCAAGATGCATACACTTTATCACATGCTCAACTGTATGACACGTATTCTCTACTAGAGTTGCGTACTGCTCTATCACTAACCTGCGTAAGAACGGCAACCGGTCCCGACAACGTATCGTACAGTGTTCTGAAAAATCTAGGACCCGACGGCATGCCAGTTCTTCTACGAATATATAACGACATGTGGACGAAGGCGTACGTTTCAATGTGTTGGAAGGTCGCGAGAATCATCCCACTACTGAAACCCGGTAAATCAGCGCTTTCGCTTGACTCATTCCGACCAGTCAGCCTCACTAGCTGTGTATCTAAAGTAATGAAAAAAAATGGTTGACAGAAGATTACAATGGTGGATTGAAGCTAACAACTCTCTTCCAGAACAGATGGCTGGCTTCAGACGACGCCGATACACCATGGGCTGCGTCTTCCACCTTGTTACATTTGTAGAGCATGAGATGAGCTGTGGAAATGTGGCTGTTGCGGCGTTCATAGATATTAAGAAGGCGTTCGACTCTGTGAGCCACCTTACAGTGCTGCACGGGCTTACCTCACTAGGGGTTCACGGTCGTATCCTTCAATGGATCGCCAGCTTCCTACGTAACAGACAAATATACATTTCAACCAATAACGGAGACAGCGATCGCTTCTACGTGAGCAGAGGCGTACCCCATGGAGGCGTTTTAAGTCCGCTTCTTTTCAATGCTGCAATGGCAGGTCTTCCGAAAGTACTGCCCGAAGCCTTGAACATATCCATGTATGCAGACGACATATGCATATGGACGTCTCACAAATCACTGAAAGTGATTGAACACGGCTTCAACAAGGACCAGACGCAATAAGTGATTACCTCAAAGAGCGAGGCATGCAGATTTCTCACGTCAAATCTGTAGTTCTGCCATTCACGAGAAAAAGAGTGAAACACTTTAAGCTTTTTGTGGATGGCCAGAGAATCGAAATCGCACGGAAGCATCGCTTCCTTGGTGTTAGCTTAGATAGCCAACTCAGGTGGAGTCAGCATATTGCTGATCTAGAAAATCAAGTGAACAGCACCATAAATGCTATACGTCGCATCGCGGGAACAAAATGGGGCGGTACATCAGCGTCTCTCCTCCACGTCCATTGTGCACTAATCCGACAGAAAATTGCCTACTCTGCGCCAGTTCTCCACAACATCTCTCAGACGTCGCTACACCGACTTCAGCTGTTACAAGCACGAAGCTTACGCATATGTCTGGGGGTTCCACAGGCAACATCAAGTCCTTTGACACTGGCAGAGGCAAGAGAACCCAACTTTATAGTAATTAGAAATGTGGAGACATGTCGGCACCTCTTTCGTCTAGTCACGCAGCACCCTTCCCATCCATTCATATCCAACATCGTGAACCGTGCTGGAGCGCAAATACACCATGTATACTAGCAGTACATTTCCCGGCTTCCTGTGTCGACACATTGGCCACTGGACCAAAACTACCCGCCATGGCTGCTTGAGCTACCAACTATTGAAACGTAAATAGAAGGATTTCGCAGAAAACATTAAGTGCCAACCGTTGCCGCTCAGCAGTTGGCATCACATCATCTGTTTGACAGGTACCAAGGATACACTCACGTGTACACTGATGGCTCCGTCACCAAAAAGACAGCGACATCAGCATACATAATTCCAGAATTGCACGAAGAATATGCGCGTCGGTTGGGCCACCTGTCTTCTTCAACAACGTCGGAGCTCGTAGCGATTTTGCAAGCCATAAGCTTTATTAAACTGTCAACGACACCAAGAAAATGGGTGGTAAATACAGACTCTCTGGCAGCACTGGCAGGTGTGGAAAGGGCCACTTTAAGACACATTGATGTGCGTATAGTATACGCTATACTAAAAGAGCTCTGAGAAGCTACGAAGTCGAATCATCGAGTGGCATTTCAGTGGGTTGCCAGTCACTGCGGAATTAAGGGAAATGAAATGGCGGATTAGTTGGCGAAAACTGCTCATAATTCTACGCAAACTTGCCTCATTCTGGTATCTCAATATGATGTAAATAGAATTTTAAGAACAAGAAAACGTGAATTATGCCTGTCTACCTGGTTCACAGACAAAACAAAGGAATCGATCCTATATTCTGTTGATCCTAATCTTGAATACCAATTCGACCGCGACCTCCCAAGAAGTATCGACACACTCATTCATCGCCTACGACTTGGAACTGCTTACACAAAGCACTTCCTACTTCGTATTCATCGTGCAACATCGTCAGCATGTTCATGCGGCCACGACAACGAGGATATCTGTCACCTCTTGCTCGACTGTCCGAAACACGACACACACCGAAGGCGACAAGAACAAGAACTGCATAGGTTAGGCCCTGAGCGACCATTCGGGTTGAATAAAATACTAGGTCCATGGCCATCCAAAACAAACGGCAAAGCAATGAAGGTGCTGCAACAGTTCTTCGAAGAAACAAAGATTTGTGACGAATACTGAGTGGACAAAAGTTAAAAGTGAGCGTGTCGTCTACGTGTTTGTTCTGCCCATATAGGAGAACGTTTGCTCTCACCCATGTAGGACTGTATATTTGTATATATGCTATTGTTTTTTTTCACATTTTTATTTGTAGGGTACCAATTAAGTGGAAAGGGGTAGCCATCGCCAAGTAACGGTGACAAAATCTGCTTCGTTTATTTTCTATTTAAATAAAAAAACGCTCCTCAAGGACAGACAGACAGACAGACAGACAGACAGACAAAGGCACGGACGGACGGGCGCTTCGCGCCACTAATCAGCAATCACTCCGTGGACATGCTGCAATTTCGCTTTTCTACCCATGCTCGATGTAGAATGTTACGCGGCTTTTTTTTATTGCGATAGCAATTATATGAACAATCCCTGCTCAATTTTCACTGCTGGCGTCGACGTCGGCATCACCGTATATATATATATATATATATATATATATATATATATATATATATATATATATATATATATATATATATATATATATATATATATATATATATATAAACGCAAAAAGAAAAAAACTACGGTGCGCGACAGCGAACGCATGACCTCTGAAACGTGAGTACGAGGTTGTTAGCCACTGAACCACGGAGGAGCAAGTCCTTCAACGTTCAAACTACAAGCTATTTATATTTACCACTTACCGCTTGTGACGGGCATCTCGTGGTAAGGGGGAATTATCGTTTTTTCAACATCACTGGCAACATGGCGCAATGAGCGCGCGTTCGCACATCGTCACGACGCTGCGGCGCGCGCTCTCATCTCCCACGCATACATTACCCTGCGGAAAGGAGTGGGTGGACGCTCACTCGCGCGCTCTTATCTCGCGGTGTGGAGGACCATACGTTTTGGTTGGCCTTGGGGTAAAGTGCCTAGAATATACTTGTAAGTATATTCTAGGCACTATACTTGGGCCCTGACATTCGCCTGAAAGATTCTGTTGTAGTTACCGCGCGCACAAAGGACACTGCAATAGTGTCACAGTCTCCGTTTGCGAAAATAGCGAGCTTTTCAGACACAGCGAAGTATCAACTAAGACGCTTATTCACGTTCATCCCTACCTAGAGCTGGTTTCGTGTGTCATTTGTGCGTGAGAAACGCGGGGCACAATTCGATCTGCTTCCTATTCCGCGCGTAACCTTCCATTTTGTTGCTATAACGTTCATTGCTTCGCCTTTGCGACAATGCTGTGATTTTTATTTCCGTTTTCATTTTGCTTCTGTGTCTTTTTCTGTTCTCTTCCCGACCTCTATTTTCCACTCCTGTGCCGGGTAGCGACCCGGTTACTAGTGTCAAATTAACCTCACTGTCTTTCCATTTTATCTATTTCTCCCGTACTAGGCAAACAGCCATTTTCCCTTTGCAAAGCTGTTTATGAGATAGAGCTGTTTTCGTTCATGCTTTTCCTGCAGATACTAGAAGCTGCCGAAAACAAGACAGGAACTGATTTACACTTTTACAGAATGACTATTGCGGATCTAAGGAATGTCTCTGAACACGTGAGTCCATCTTCACTGCCTTCATCTTCACACGTCTTAACGTGTGAAGATGAAGATCTCCACACGGCTTAACGTGCGAAGATGAAGGCATTTATGCCACATTACAGCTTTCGACCATAATTTGAATGACGCATGGCTGAAAACAGTTGTAGTGAGCTGGAAACTATACGTTTATATTACGCACTACGAGGGTATCTATAATGATTTACTAAATGTATGCTGACAGAAACCCGGTTTTCAATACCTTGTCTGGCACATTCGGCTACATAAAATAATCATTTTAAAATGAATTTCTTTATTGTTGTGGTAAACGAACATAGTATCGGAGTCAATACACTACGCACCTACTGCACACCTGTAAAATAAGCGCATTATAGCAAGAAAGTACGAAAAGTTTGAACGGCAATGGTTGAAGTGGCGTCAAAACGAATTGCAACGTTGTAAACGGAGCGGAAATCCGCGACCCAACAAACGGCTAAATTTGGTCACGTCTTCCAATGAGTGGTCGTGTGAAGGTTTTGTAACGGGCAAACTGAGATGTCTATAGCAAAACGTGCTGTACACTATATAGTTTACTTTCAGCGTAAACCAACACTGCTGTTAGGAGGACTTGCCTTTTTTACATTTCATTCGTATGAAACGGTATTTGTAACGGTGAAAATCCCCCAAAAATGAAAAAAAAATATAGCTGACCTGAGTTCATTCCCGAGCCGTGATAATGTGGTGTTTGTATTTCTTTTTACATCTCCGCATTATGACGAACGACGTTCTGACAACATCGGCTGTAAATCAGAACTGCCGTTTTGGAGCGAACTGACTACTGAACAGAACGTTGATGTAAGGTAGCGTTGAAACTTAGTTCGCTATATTCTCTTCCAGACAAAAGTATACCGACTACTCTCCCAGCCTGTCTACGCGCAAGACCCAATCATTGTGCTTACGCGTCTACAATACTTGTAAAACCACATGTGAATAGTCGTTTTGTAACGCCTCCTGGTAAATCTCAACTGACATAATTATAACCATATTATACACGTAGGTGGACTGGTTGCAAATGCTTCAGCGCCTGTTCGACAGTGTGAACGTAACATTGACGCCAGAAGAGCCGGTAGTGCTCAATGAACTGTACTACTTCCAAACCATTGTCGAGTTCATCATGAAGAACACATCCAGGTAGGTAGAAAATCATGTAGACAACTTTCTGCTTACATTTTATTTCGCACTTATAGAAATTGCAGCTCATGCTGTCATGCAGAAAAAAAAAAACAGCTGACGCCGTTACGATTACGGTGCTTCCTTGAGCATCACTGATATTCAATTTCGGAGCGTTCTCTTTCTCTCTCTGTCTCTATCTGTGCGTGTGTTCTAGATATGAGACGGCCTACCCTAATTTCACGTTCATGTAATATACAATTATGAATCACCTGCTTTTTCCTCCTAATAAGTGCCAATTAGAACCAACATTTCATAACTATGTTGCTCAAATCATCGCTTTTTTTCCTCCATAGGCACACGACTTACAACTACATGATCTGGCGTCTTATCCGGAATCTTGGGCCCTTGGCACTGCCGAAACTGCGGGAGCTGTCCTTCAGGATTTCGCAGGCTTCGCGTGGTGTCAAGAAAGACATTCCTCTGTCGACGAGATGCGTGTACTACATAGGCGACGTCATGGACTTTCCAGCTGGGAGACTTTACGTAGAGCGATACTTTGGCAAGGACGCAAAGAAGGACGTGAGTAGTTTTACCAGATGGAGAATGCGTATACTCAGTTCAGGTTGTTGTTTTGGTGGTTAAGAGCATGTGCCACCAAAATATAAGTGTGGAACCTCGTTAATGGTCTCTACAGACTAGGCGAAGCCTCGATTTTGAGACATCATTGTTTTAAGCCGCCAGCCTGGCTCCCTGTACCAAGGCCTACTCTACCTTAAAGTCTGTCACGCGAAAAAGAAAAAAAAAGAGCTAAGGCCTAAAGCGTTGCCACCAAAATTCAGCACCACAACAGGCAGTTGCGAAATACTGCTTATTCTAGGGGGTACTGCCTTAATTTTGACCACCTCAGGTGTTTTAACGTGTACCACCTAAACATGCTCTCGGATTGCGAGCCCCTATCGAAATGTCGTTGCCGTGGCAGAAAATCAACAAGAGTGGCGATGTGGGCTTGCTGGTGATGCATTTGAAAGAAATATATGTAACGCGAGGCGAAAAAACGAACACAGGAAGGAATAGCCTGAGAGGGCAGAGCGCTCTGCAGTTTATTCCTTCCTGTGTTCGTTTTTTCGCCTCGCGCTACATAAATTTCTTTCAGGAAATCGAACCCGCTCCCCTGTGCTTGAAAAAGCACTTAAGAGACGAAAGATTTTTCCCGATTTAGTAAATTATCCCTTTAGAATACCAACGGATGAAACCTTGCCGTGAGACGATGTCCAGTAAGCGAGAGAACGAGGAAAGAGACAGTTAACGTGACGACACCACTTTCATGTTGTCGCACCAACAAAATGCGGCTTGATAGATTTCGACGGCGTTTACTAAAGTCTGTATCGTTGTGAATAGTATAAACTGAGTGGTGTAATTGTAACTAAATTCTCGTAAGTACAATAAACACTTATAGAAGCTGGCGATGAACTTATTGGGGTAAACTGTTCTGGATTATAAGCTTGAGTAAGATTGACGAATTTCAGTTACAACCAAACAATTTGTTTTGGTTTACCAGATCCTCGATCTCGTGAATGAACTGAAAGATGCTTTTAGCGCAAGTATCAGGAGAACCAAGTGGATGGACCGGTCAACGAAAAGACACGCTCTTGAAAAGGCAAGTATACCTGCCGTGACAGTGGTTGTGTGAACAGTATACGTTCAATGTAATGCCACTGTAATAATGTTTGTTCATTTACGATATTTGCCTTCCCTAGCTGGACAACATGGTCAAGCTGGTTGGTTACTCGGACGACCTGCTCAACGACACCTACCTAAACGACATGTTCAAAGAGGTCCGCGAAATACGTTTGTATGGCAATCCGGCTATAACTGAATAGTGCGCGTGTGTGCTCGTCTGTTTTTGTGCGTTTACATTTTTTTACACAAGACAGAAACTCGGAGAAAATGAAGGTTGAATTGAGGTGATTACAAGTCATCGAGCAAGTAATTTTTAGTCAAAGTCTCGATTAGACGCCTTGCCTTCATCCAAGGACGTTCTCTGTTCAGGAATTCCTCGAACATTTTCGCATACTTCAATTACATCGTTAACGAATCTATAAAGCGAATCTATAATGAATCTATAAAGTATTATAGATTCGTTAACGAATCTATAAAGTATCACTTCATACAACACATTTTCGCTTGACGGCAAAAGGAAAAAAGGAATTCGCATATTCGTAACTTTTATTTGAAGAAATACTGCACGAAGCCCAATGCTGTTACCGTTAATTAAATTGTGTTCCACAACAAATTTATCCAGCAATATTTATTGAATTGATGGCGGTAGATTGATGACGTATTTAGCCACTGACTATTATGAAGGGAGAACGAAGCTCAATACTTTCGAGAAACCCTCGACAGACATTTATTCATGCAGGCTTCTCACTCGTTTCGGTCGTGTATTGCTAGGCCTACATACATTTACCATAAATCTGGTACACTCTGGTGACACGCGATGACCAGCGCAAGTGTATACATTTCAAACCCTTTGATTATAATGTACCTTAAAAATTTTTTTATTTATAGCGCGGAAATCACGAACGCGAGTACTAAATCTTAAAATGTTGGTTTGAATTCAACTGTATTAATCAATATTGGTTAAAGACGATCCATATCTCTGATACTAACGCGCTAAATATATATGCAAAAAGGAATCTTATGTGTACTTTTTAAATCCTGACTTTCCACATAAATGACTCTCTATAAAGTGACGTGAACTCTATTAGGAGAATTTTTTCACTCTCCTAATAGAGCCAGAACACCCAAGAGATAGAAAAAAAAGAAGTAGAAAAACAGAAAGTTTAACAAAATGGAAACCGGTTCACTACCTTACGCGGGGAAGGTGTAAAAAGGAGGAAAAGAATAGAGAAGGAAAGTGAGGTTAGCACGCATAGCAGGGCGTACAGCGTACGCCCAGAAACTTATAAAACTGTCAACTATTACAGAGCGTTAACGTGTTTCTTTAAAGACAGTCATATACGTGAATGGTGACTCCCGCGAATAATAACGCACATACTTTTTATTAGAGCGCGTCACAACGTGCTCAAGCACATGTACTTTTAAACTCAAGGCGCAAGCTTAAAACTATCTCCAAGAATATCATTCCCTGTGCTGAGGACGCACACCAACGAGTATCTTTTGCGTATTTCAGGTAACCGATGCCAAGCGGGGACAGCCGTTCATATTAAGCTACATATCGTTTCGAAAGCAATGGTCCAAGATAAACTTGATGACGCTGCACAAGAAGTACAACAGATATGAGTACGTGTTACGTCGACATTTGATAGAACACGGAAGCCATCAGCTTCTTGAAACATACGGCGTAGAATGTAGAAATATAGACGGTGGTACGAGTTGGTATTCCATTACCTGGACAAATTGCACAAAAAACTTGGGCAAAGGGAGAAAGGAACAACACAAGCGCATCGCATGTGCTTGTGCACTTCTTCTCTCCCTTTGTCCATCTTTGTCCACGTTTTCATTTTTTTTGCGTAGTTTTCCTGGTAATGGCGTGGAATACATGTTCAAGAATGACTCAGATGTCAGAGAGAGAATTTTCTAGAATACCACTGAGTTGTGTGGAACGTGTTAACACAGCTTTATTTAATACTAGTGTCAGTAGTGTAGAAGGCTTCATGCCAGGCATTGTAATAATATGGACTTGAACCAAGGAAAAAAAACACCGCAGCAACTCGTTTGCTTCCACTGTGTTATACTGCATGGTTACGTCAGCAGACAGAGGGCAGTTACGTTACATAAGAAGCAACGTAATGTAGCAAGCATACGATGGCATATATTTAATTGAGTAAGAAGATGTATTAATAACAACACAAAAATACAACTGACGTTCTTTTTCGAAGAAAGGGTAATGACCTTTATTATATTGTTTATTGTTACGGCAAGTTAAAACATTCTTTTTTTTTCTTTTAGATGGTCCTCCGGTCCCGCTGTCGTGAACGCGTACTATTACCCACAAGTCAACGGCATAAGTAAGTTTATGTTTATCAGTATTCTTATATTGATTACTCACTCGCGCACTCCTGAAAGTTTTTCGTTTTCATAATACATTGATTGTCGATTCTTGATCATTGATTGTCCCACATAATGCTTAAGGCAGGTGCAAAACCTACATTATATATATACGTTTTCTTGTGTTTTTATGTCCTGATTTTTTTTTTGGGCGATCTTTTTATTTGATTTCCATGTTCATCGGCTGCACTCACATTTAAATAACTTTGACGACTTGTTTGCGCCAAAGTATAAGCACAATGACTGGAAGTATATTGCGCTCCGTAAGCGTCGAGACAATGTGCCTCTGGGAGCCAGATAAAAGACCACGCGTTTCTAAAACCTCAGAGGAGTGTTAGCTTCGCATCGCGAACGAGCGTTATTATTTGCCACATAAGATGACAGCGTATTTCTTGGTTTTCGTATTTCAGTGTTCCCTGCCGGAATTTTACGACCGCCAGTGTTCGAGTACGGGGTTCCCATGTGGGTGACCAAGTTTGGTTTGCTATTTTGTTCGCATTGAGGAAACTTTTGGAACGACAGGGACGACTGTCAGGATGGTCACGTGTGACGTTTCTCGTTCATTTTTTTTTCCTCAGGTACATAAACCTGGGAGGAATCGGAGCGGTGATTGGACACGAAGTTACGCACGCATTCGACGACACCGGTCAGTATTTGACAGAGAAGCTGTCTTGCAAATCGATCCTATAATTAAAAAAAACAATCATTATCATAAACGGTATCCTTATCGCTTGTTTGTAGACCTTCCAAATTAGTGCATTTATTTTGTTAGTTTCAGTTTTTTGCCAGTTGTGGTATGCTGCTACATAGGTTATGTGACTTATGACGAAGGCCGGGATTAGACGAATTACGTGGGCTTCTTTCATACCTCGGTGTTTATTCGTGACGCTGCGAATCAGTCTCATCGAATTCGTGACTTTGGCATTTAGTCTGCGCATAGTCTCGCCGTTGGAGCCGTTAGCCTCGATGACTAATCTCAGTTCCCGTATTCTTGGGACTATCGGTATAGTTGTGCCCTCCTGTGTATGAATCCTAATTTCCTCATATTGCCGCTTGTTTTCCTCTGGCTTGTGCGGTCTGCCTCTGATTGCTGGCCTGTAGAGAAGAAGTTCCGATTTCTCCGGGGAGCATGTGAGTCCTGGTATCGCTCAACTGTTCCTATTGCTTCTTCGAGTCCCTGTTCTATGTAGCCATCGCTGCCGTCACTGACCCATATTATGACGTCATCCGCGTATATAAAGTGATACATTCCCGGGATTTTATCTAACTTTTTCGGTAGTCCAATCATGATTAAAGAGCATTAGCGATATTACGGAGCCGTGTGGAGTGCTTCTGCAGCTCAATTCTTCGAGATCAGATGTAAGGCCTCCTAAGCTGAGCCTTGTTTTCCTGTTGGTTAAGAAGTTTCTGACGTAATTGCAGGCTCGCTCACCCATGTTTAAGCTGGATATGCGGCCGAGAATTGTTTCCTGAGCTGCATTGTCAAATGCTTTCTTGAGATCCAGACCGAGTATGGCTTGTGTGGATCTTGTGGGGTAGTCTGTGATTTAATGTTTAATCTGTAGCATGGCGTCCTGGGGGCTAGGTGACGAGGGAAGCCTATCATCGTGTGTGGGTTGTATTCACCATCCCCAAGATATTTCTTGGCTCTATTTAGAGATGCATGTTCCATTAGTTTTCCTACGCATGACGTTAATGAGATGGGTCGGAGATTTAGTTTGTTGATTGGCTTTCCAGGTTTTGGTATAAAGATTGTCCTAGCCTCTTTCCACGCGTCGGGTATTGCGCCTTCTGTCCAACATTTGTTAATGTATCCAGTAAGTATTCTGTAGATTCATTGTCCTGGTTACGCAATGTTTGGTTGGTGACTCCATGTATCAGGTCCCGGTGATGATTTTACATTTAATTTGTGAAGCACCGCTCTAATCTACACTGCCTCAAAGTATGCCAGCACAGACATACTTCCTCAGCTAGGACTACACAATACGCTTGAAAAGATTATAGAAGCTCAGCGGATAACCCAGCTTGAAGGGCTCACTAAAACTAAAACGGGAAGAAATATAATGAGAAAATTAGGAATCATGTACCATGCACAACATGGTATCAAACATGACATCCCCTATACAATCAGAGCTAAGATCGCCTCTAACCCAATACCAAAAAACATGAATCCTATTATCAACACGGACTGCAGAAAATACCGAGCAAAAGCAGTGCTCAAAGCACACGGCATGAACAGTAAATCTCTTTGAAATGCGTAGAATTTCTTTGTGAACTTCGGCGACTTTGGGTCTATCTATCTATCTATCTATCTATCTATCTATTTATCTATCTATCTATCTAGCCGCTTACCTTTGTGTACTTTCATGGTCACCCCCTTAACTTGGCGTGAACCAAAATTATCATGGGAGGGTAAGATGGTTTGACGAATATGACACGCTGGTCAAGACAGGAATAATGTCACAATCCCGTCACGTACGTCGTCAAACACTTCCCGCCAGACAGTGGCACATCCGAGAGGGCGGGTATGTGCCGCGGGTATGTGCCGCGGGTATGCGGGTATATGCCACAGGTGATTGACACTTAGTGTCTACCCAGGAACGACGAGAACACACATGGGCAATTTTAACGCGCAAGCGTTAAGAAATACCCGACATCGGTGTAGTGTCGACCCGACGAACGCAAACAATAAACGTCAGTGTCTCAGCTGGAATTGAACCCAAGCATTCTGCGTGACATTGAAGCATTCTACCACAGAGCTATGCCAGGTCTCGGAACTACTTTTCAAATAGACGCTAATCTTCGTGAAACGTCAATAGTGATTGCAGTGCTGCCTACCCAATTTCATAAACATTACATATGTACTCCTTTGATGCAGCCGTCACGCCGGGTTAACGTGAATTGTGGTTAGGTGCCATGCGCCGAAATCGCTTTATGTAGCAGTGTCCAGGACCAGCATCTTCGCGCACATCAGTGCTTCATATCAGCTTCTGGCATTGGTAATATGCATGTTTCAGTTGGCATCGTTGCGCAAGTGTAAACAGCTGGTTATATCAACATTTGCAACTCTTCAACATATGTCTGTGCGTGCAACATTTGTATATATACTTAGCGTCATCTCATGGCGGGTCGCTCAATAAAAAAATGCAACAACGTTACCGTCCCTCCGCATGCTTCGCATAACATCGATTCCCAGGTACGTGGGTTCTGCCGATTTTTTTCTCTTTTTTTTTTCAAAAACGCTGTTTGAATTATTGGAGATCATGTGTACGGCAGCGGTTTTCACGGCAAATTTTTGAATTATTGGAAATGAGTGTGTGGCCGCGGTTTTAGGTGCAAACTGTCATGTTTGGCAAGTTCTTCTAGCTTAAAAACGCAAACGGAGACAACTAATCAACTAATCGAACTGTGTGTGACCAACTGACACGGATGTCAAAATATAAAAGTGTGCTGTCACAGTTATTTAAGACATGTTAAAAACAATACACACATTGGGTTTACTTAGAAAGCTGTGTGTTCATCCTACAACTAGGTACAGTGTCATTTTTTATGAAAGAGAACACGGCGATGCGTGGCCCACTGTCACAGAACGAGCGCTCAAAAAGGGCGCGCCGCCAAATTCTCGCGACGAAACGCCGGAGTGACACCGCGAGGTCAACGATAATAGAACAAAAAAAGAGAAAACAAACATCCAAGGCTCCCCGGGCGCGCGACTCTCTCCCCTCGGAAGCGTGGCTTCGCCGACGAACCTCCTCACCCCACATCGGCGGCCGAGCAAGCACTCGAAATTTCTAGAAGAAAAGGGGCGTGTTATGCCAGGTTGAGTCATCTGTCGGGGACGGCCCTCGTACAGTCTCGCGCCTTCCCCCAGCCTCCGCTGCGCACCGCGCCGATGAAATGATGAGAACTTTCTGGAATGTCGCGCGGAAGGTATTTAACCGAGCAGCGGAGATGAGAGATCAGGAGAAGACGGAAGTTAGCGCCAGAGCACGTAGGGATTCCGCCGTGTAGTCGGCGAAGGTTTTGTCCGTAGGGACAAAGCAGGAGAAGACGGAAGTTAGCGCCAGAGCGCGTAGGGATTCCGCCGTGTAGTCGGCGAAGGTTTTGTCCGTAGGGACAAAGCAGGAGAAGACGGAAGTTAGCGCCAGAGCGCGTAGGGATTCCGCCGTGTAGTCGGCGAAGGTTTTGTCCGTGGAGACAAAGCAGGAGAAGCAGATGATTTCCACCTGAGGGGTGACGACTCGAGCTACAGGCAAGAGTGAGTGTTTACCTCTATCGAGCGAAGACGCGTGGCAACAGCTGCGTGTGTGAAGCCGACGTGTTTCCGGCGAAGAAGTTTGAAGCTTGGAGAGTGGCCAATTGAAGACGCGAGGTTTCCTGGAAGAGGAACTTCGGCGAGGTTTCCTGGAAGAGAAACTTCGAGGGCCGCGGAACGACAACAACGCTGGACTTTGAGTGAGTGATTCTCGGAAGAGTATCATCTAGACTTTTGTTCCAAGAACTTTGGACTGAATAGGTTTTCTATCTCTTTAGTCTTTAGGT
Source organism: Rhipicephalus microplus (assembly GCF_013339725.1). Classification (NCBI taxonomy): domain Eukaryota; kingdom Metazoa; phylum Arthropoda; class Arachnida; order Ixodida; family Ixodidae; genus Rhipicephalus; species Rhipicephalus microplus. The sequence goes on along the minus strand of NC_051165.1, from coordinate 222,391,722 downwards.
GTCTTGGTTGTTCAATGCATGCGACTGCATTGTAGTGCGTATTGTTGTCTGTGTCCGTTGCTTCGAGTGTGGCTGATTGTATTGTGTAGTACGTTGTTTGTTTGGTGACATATTGTACTCAACTATTGTGGAGTGTGCATTCTTGTGTATTGGTTTTCGATCTGCCATTATTGAGAATATAATTGTGTTTTGTTTATCAACTCTCGGCTCTGACTTGTTCTTTGGGCCACAGCCGGCGTCCGCTGGCGCGCCAAAAGGGACCACTTCTAAATTGTCCACGCTTTCGTGGTGCTGTTCGGGGGGCCGATCCTTTGGCCCTTGAAATTAGCCCGGCGATCGCCTCCCTAATTAACGGGACCGGTGTGACACCCACGCGCCGGCGGCTGCTGGCAGCGCGTTCAAGTGGGAGCGATGACAACTACTCTCTTTTCGCGTCATCTCACGGTGAACAAAACAACCATTCGTTGCTGATATAGAACGGCAAGCTTGCTACCCCTCCCTCTTCAATGCGATTACTGGCTCTCCCGTAATGGCCTTGAAGGGGGAGGGGGTCGCAATCTTGCCGCTGGTTTCAGATCAGCAACGAACGGTTGTTTTGCTCACAGCGAGATGACGCGACAGGAGAGAGTGGTTCTTATCGTTCCCACTTGAACGCGCTGCCAGCAGCCGCCGGCGCGCGCGAGTCACGTGTCGCCGCGTTCTCTTTCATAAAAATTGACACTGTACATTTTTACTGAGCAGATTGAAAACTACAGCAACGCTGAACTTTGTTACATGAAAGCTTGAGTGTTCGTGCTTTCCACACTACAGGAAGCCAATTCGACAGTAACGGCAATATGCAGAACTGGTGGACAAACAAGACCAGGGAAAAATTTCTGAGGAAGATGACCTGCTTCAAAGAACAGTATGGAAACATTACGGATGAAAGACTGAAAGTGAAGGTAAACACCTTTAACGTACAAAATGCTACAGCAACTAAAAAATGTTGTTCTGATTAGGTAGTTATTTTGGAAGTAAGACATTTTCTGTAGGACGTCGATCATCTGGCATCAGTGTTATCTGCTGTTGTAGAAGGTCTTTCTTGAGGCAGTTTTCTGAAGATTTACGGTATTTTCTTTTTCACAGAATGCAACAATTTTTGCTTTTCGCACGATTTCTTACAAGTATAAGTTCATACACTTCCAATTTCCAATTGCATGATTGCTTTAAGGTGAAGTTGAGCTTGCGAAGAACTATACTCAATCTGGTGACGACGGGGCACTGCTTTAAACTTCCTCTGCACAGCATGCATTTCTAATTGACAGTAAGAAACTTCATCATCATCATCATCATCATCATAATCAGCCTGACTACGTCCACTGCAGGATAAAGGCCTCTCCCATGTTCCGCCAGTTAACCCAGTCCTGTGCTTGCTGCTGCCAATTTATACCCGCAAACTTCTTAATCTCATCTGCCCACCTAACCTTCTGTCTCCCCCTAACCCGCTTCCCTTCTCTGGGAATCCAGTTAGTTACCCTTAATGACCAGCGGTTATCCTGTCTACGCGCTACATGCCCGGCCCATGTCCATTTGCTCTTCTTTATTTCAGCTATGATATCCTTAACCCCCGTTTGTTCCGTAATCCACTCTGCTCTCTTCTTGTCTCTTAATGTTACACCTACCATTTTTCTTTCCATTGCTCGCTGCGTCGTCCTCAATTTAAGTTGAACCCTCTTTGTAAGTCTCCAGGTTTCTGCTCCGTAGCTGAGTACCGGCAATTGATTTGTGGGGTTTAACGTCCAAAAACCACTATTTGATTATGAGAGACGCCGTAGTGGAGGGCTCCGAAAATTTTGACCACCTGGGGTTCTTTAACGTGCACCCAAATCTGAATGCATGGGCCTACAACATTTCCGCCTCCATCGGAAATGCAGCCGCCACAGCCGGGATTTGATCCCGCGACCTGCGGGTCAGCAGCCGAGTATCTTAGCCACTAGACCACCGTGGCGGGGCTAAGTACCGGCAAGATACAGCTGTTATATACCTTCCTCTTGAGGGATAGTGGCAATCTACCTGTCATAATTTGAGAGTGCTTGCCGAATGTGCTCGACCCCATTCTTATTCTTCTAGTTGCTTCAATCTCGTGGTTCGGCTCTGCGGTTATTACCTGCCCTAAGTAGACATAGTCTTTTACAACTTCAAGTGCACTATTACCTATCTCGAAGCGCTGCTCCTTTCCGAGGTTGTTGTACATTACTTTCGTTTTCTGCAGATTAATTTTAAGACCCACCTTTCTGCTCTCCTTGTCTAACTCCGTAATCATGAGCTGCAATTCGGCTCCTGAGTTACTCAGCAATGCAATGTCATCGGCGAAGCGCAGGTTGCTAAGGTATTCTTCATTACCTCTTATCCCTAACTGTTCCCATTCTGGGCTTCTGAAAACCTCCTGTAAGCACGCGGTAAATAGCATTGGGGAGATTGTGTCACCCTGCCTTACACCCTTCTTGATTGGTATTCTGTTGCTTTCTTTATGAAGCACTATGGTAGCAGTTGATCCCCTGTAGATTTCTTCCAGAATGTTTATATATACTTCATCTACGCCCTGATTCCGCAGTGTCTGCATGACGGCTGATATTTCTACTGAATCAAACGCCTTCTCGTAATCTATGAAGGCTATGTATAGTGGTTGGTTATACTCTGAGCATTTCTCTATTACCTGATTGATAGTATGAATGTGGTCAATTGTTGAGTAGCCTGTTCGAAATCCTGCTTGTTCCTTTGGTTGATTGAATTCTAATGTTTTCTTCACTCAGTTAGCAATTACCTTTGTAAATAGCTTGTATACTACAGAGAGCAAGCTGATCGGCCTGTAATTCTTCAAGTCTTTGTCATCTCCTTTCTTATGTATTAAGATGATGTTAGCGTTCTTCCAAGACTCTGGTACTCTTCCCGTCAGGAGACACCTCGTAAACAGGGTGGCTAGTTTTTCTAACACAATCTGTCCTCCATCTTACAGCAGATCTGATGTTACCTGATCCTCACCAGCAGCTTTGTCTCTTTGCATGCTCTCCAAACTTAAGTGAGAAACTTAGATTCACCATAAACCATGACCATTGCATTTCGATTTCGGGCAGCCATATCGTAAAGCCCGAGCTCTCAATAAAATATTTAGGAGACTACACGCGTCTTTCTACGCCCATACGGTTTCCGGCTTGTGCCACGCTAGTATCGTTACCCTCAACGCTGTAAACTATAATAATACAAGACTGCAAGTTGAGGCTACGGTCGCCATGAGAGAGGCCGCAGTTAAAAAGCGAGCATTAATTCTAACCACGTGATGCTGCTAAAATATGTGATGTGACAATGTGGAATGAATATATGTAACCTAAAAAGCTCATTCTGCGTATTTTCGGTGTCCTCTGCAGCTACTATCACGTTTGCTTGCCACAACATTGTGAACACTCACGATTCGACATTCAGTCCGGCTTTTATAGAACACCGCAACAACGTCATCACAGCGGCTGTCGTTTAATAGCGGGTAGGCCAGTAGTGCCCTAAAACTTTCTTCTCTGTAATTAGGCGGTTGTCTAGATAGCCTAATGGGGCAATACTGGTGTTTGTAGTACTTTGACAGTGCTATAGTCATGACTTTGTTTTGTCAGCTAGCGTCGTCTAGACTCTTCTCTTTCATTATTTTACATACACTTTCCTTATGAAAATCGAGGTTGCGAACAAGAGGCTCCCTTTATTGGTTAACCTCCCTTCCCCTCTCTTTCTCTACATGTCACAACAAACGGCCAACACAAAAAATAAAAAAAGAATTGGAAGGAAATTTTGTGCTTTCCTTCAATGTTACGACCTAACTTCTCAAGAATGAGAGTTCAGACGCGGAAAAAAACCAAACACCCTTTGTTCAGAAGGCGTGAAAAGTGGGCTAGTAGGTGTAGGTTCATACTGAATCTGCACTGAATTGATACTGAATTGCGCCTCCAATATTTCAGTATAGACCCTTTATTCACCCTTAGTGGTGTTTTTTACGTTACATTTTTTTTCTCTTGGCACGCAAAACCATTGATACACAGGTTAACGCCCATAAAGACATTGAGCTCTTTTAATGAAAGTTATGAAGGCTTCGTTTCATGACCCTGGGCTCTTTTCTTCCCAGCTTAATGGCAAGAAAACTGTGGGGGAAAACATAGCAGACAATGGTGGAATTCATCAAGCATATCACGTAAGTCTATTTCAGTCGAGTTCAAAAGTCTGGGATAATTGACTGCGTGGCGTGTCATCATATTTAATGAAAATAATCACAAACAGTGCGATTGCAAATGATATAAATTGGCTTAGGCGTCTGCATAAGAGCATGAAAAAAGATACACTTAATTAGGTTAACCATAACTCGATAGTCTCAATATGAGTGATACTTATTATTTATTCGTTCAACTATCGAACACGTTAAATACTAACGCACTGATTACATTAGGGCACACGACCTATTTCTGCGTTTGTCTTACCCTTTTCTACATAGTTGCCAACAAATATTTTCGCTTTTTCTGTTCTCCTGCACGCAATCATCGATGCGGCTAATTCAACCTAAACTATGAAAGCAAGATATTAGCTGCATGTGTGCTGTTGCTCATTGAATTACAGATACAAAAATGTTTTTATATTGTACAAAAAATAATTGCACTTGCGAAGGTGATTTTGCTAAGAAAGCTCTCGCATAAATAGTTACCACCTAAATATTCTTGCAACTACGTCAACAGCAAGACGGAAAGGTACGATGCGCAAACATCCACACTAAGTAGCAATTTATCCCTTACCTGCGTTATGTCTGCGTTATATATATATATATATATATATATATATATATATATATATATATATATATATATATATATATATATATATATATATATTAGTATTATTTCTAAATCGGCAAAACAAAAATAATATAACCATGCAGCCTCACAAAATTAGCAATTAGCAGAACTAAGGCAGAAATCGCTAGTCTATCTAAACACACATGGAGCGCTCCGTGCAGAGAACTTAACGCCATGTATTTAAACAACGTGCCTCAAAGGGACCCTAAACCACGCCGAGTTCAAAGGCGAGACGATAGTTTTTATTGCCATCACAACCCCTCCTACAAATGCTACCTCCTGCACGCCACTTTTGTTCTTTGTGAAATCCGTGGAATGTCAGTTGCGCGTCAGGATTTTGCGCTTTTCCACTGCACGCTGCTATGTATGCTTGCACAGTCGCAAACGCAGGGAAACGAAGTTAAATCAGCTTATCGCGCACGATAACTATTCTAGACAAGGCAGAACGGGCATGCAACTGCACGGCAAAAAAAGGGGTGGGAGACAATTTCACAACAGATATCTCTATTCCAGAGTTCATTTCACCCTGAGGTCGCGTGAACGAATTGCCGGTGTATTGCGCCCCAAAGGTGGGAAATGCCGGAAGAGACCAAGGCACTCGTTTTTTTTTTTTTTTTTGCACTTTCAAAGGTTTTCTAGGGGTCCGTTGAGCTTACAGAAGTGTACAACACATTGCAGCCTTGTGTACTGCTTGGAATATTCTTTGTGTATCTCTGATTTCAATTGCCTCTCTGCTGAACATTAAATTTGTAGACACGTCAAGCTGTCCCTGGAATCTTTTCTCCAAAACTCCTCTATCTTGTGAGATTAGAAAATAAAATTCATGAAGAAGAGAATGTGAACGTGTGTCATTAAAATGTGCGTCTGCAGGCCTACCGAGCTTGGGCGAGGAAGCACAAGGTGGAATCATTGCCTGGACTCGAGAACTTTACGGCTGACCAGCTGTTCTTCATCTCAGTAGCCCTGGTAAAGTTTACTTTTTTGTTTTTCCGCTATCAGTGACAAGCGGCAAAGAGTTTGGAAGAAATATTTGAAGACCTGCACTTTGTGTCTTGCTTTTAAGGCCTAGGAAAGATAGAAAGACTCAGCATATCAGGTGGTAGTCAATGGCACAGCCAGGATTCGGCAAAGCAGGCTTGTGCCCCTCCGCTCCCCCAAAATTTTTTTTGCCTTTATATGCAGAGGGTAACACGAACATTTGCCTACCCGGCCCAAACTTCAAATCAAACGGGTGACCCCCCCCCCCCCAAAAAAAAAGAATAAACAACAATCTGCCCATGCTCCCGGGAGTAAGTGATCGTGCTGACTTGATCCATTCCGAAGCGTCTCTAAATAAAATACAGAAAATCCCCGGCACACATCTTAGCGTACCATGTGGAGTAAGAACATCGCCTCCCGATGCACTTTTGTACGTTGCTTCGCGCCCCTTGCAAACAGCAAAATTCATCCACAGTTCATATAAGTGCGTATAGGGCCCGACTTGTCTTCAATTCGTAGATCCCATGTGGCGTGGTCACGCGCACATCAAGAGGCCATTACAGGCCTAGAACAAGGCTGGCAATGCTCAAAACCGGGTTGAAATAAGCGAAAATCTGAAATAATCCAACTGACCCTAAGAATCAAAAGTAATCGCAGTAATACACCTAAAGTAGCTAAAAAAAGCTTCGGGAAACATACAGCTGACACCCAAGCGGTGCAAGAGAGGGCACCACCGCCTCGCAAAGAGCACGACTGCTCCTCCCACCGGCGCATCTTTGGTGACTTCGTCGCTACATCGGAAGGGAAAAGCAGGTCGGCGGAGTTCACTCTAGACGACCCGTATATAAACTACCGCAAGAAGCACATGCAAAAAGTAGCGCGTAAGTTGTACGCCAAGGTCGTGAATCTCGCAAGCAAGATTCTTCACCAATAATAACCTTGAACGCCGCATTTTTTCCACCCCCACATCCCAAACTTAACAGACCGCAGGCGCTAACCATACGCCCATTAAAGACCCACACGTACCCAAACATTGTCAAGGTTATGAAGCGTGGAAGCTTGGGCAAGTTGGTAGGACATAACTGAATGCAGGAACAGCGCAACCTAGAAGTAGTTACTTCGTAACTATGGAAGCAAAAAAAAAACAAGGACAGAAAAACATTCGGATTGCATTCGGATTGTCAAGGTTCACGTTTGCTATCCTGACGCATACCCCAGCGACACGTGCCCCTCGCGACGAAACACGGTGACACGCGCACACATGCTCTAGGAGTGTAGAAACACTCCTCCCGACTCTACCTCAAACACGTGGGAAAGGTCCCTCAGAACCCCACTTCTCTCCGACCAGCAATGAGCCGTCCAGCAGGCCCACGAAGCGGCCGCCAGGCACTCCCCTGCGGTTCCTACGTGGGAGACGCCCGCTATGCGCTAAGCGCGTCCTGCAGGACTAAAATAAAGTTTTTTTTTTTCATTCTATTGGAGTTTGTACACATTATGCCGAATGCGGCGAGACTTGGACAAAGACAATAAGACACTAGTCTGTGTCCCATGGGTCTTCTTGTCCTTTCATCCATCTTTTGAGGTGTTACAAAAGGAAGACGCGACGTTACCACCACGATGTTACAATAATGGGTATCCCAAAATGTAGCTCACAACTGCTCAGATTAGTAAAAAAAAGAAAAAAAACCATTGCGAGTTTATACAGTGAGACATGGTTGCCTCTTGGAGAGTCTGCCACGTAGTGCCACAGTGAGAAAAAAAAAAAAAAGCTTGATATATTTCCTCCGCGACAGCATACTTAAATGTGAATAAGTTGAAAAGTAGAAAGAAACTATATGTTTCTTATAAGTAGGTGTTTTTTTAGCATTTAATAAACCATAATTTCGATATTACTGACAACGTAATGTATTATATATTCCGAACGTTGTCTTCTCGTTATCAGCTGCACATAACCCCGTTGTCTATCGTGCAGACATGGTGCAACAACCCTCGACCAAGACGTCTTCAGCATCAGATTAACTCTGATGTTCACGCGCCGTCGAGATACAGGTAAGTAAAAAAAAGGGGGGGGGGGGGGGGTTCAGGAAAGAATACTTTGACTCGTACTTAAAAATATTAACTCTCATGCATGATTGCTGTATCGTGAAGTCTACAGAAAAATGTTATATTTCGTTTGGGAAGCCCTGCATGATTACGGCTCCATCTGTATATAAAAAGCCTGCAAAATGAATTCGAGGAGCTTTCAATTTGGGATATCTCTAACTCAGTCATAGCCTCAGAGTCAACTAGAACAAATAAATGAACAGCGGACGTTTAATTGAAGCAGCCTGCCAACTATAATCTCTTTATATATAGTATATAAAGAAATATGGAGAAAAAAGAGTTGTCACGTGCATGTCAATAATTAAATTCAATCGTATATAAAGTGGAACAAGCGCAGCCTCTCCAAAGTGCCAAACTTACACCGCAAATGCAAAAAAAGCAATATTATTAAACAGTCGCGAAAATAAAATATATAACAGGGCTCTACAAAGGAATGGAAGCTTGAGCGATGAACGGGCTCTACATGCCAAGAATTGTTAAATACAACATTGCATACAGACGGCAGGTACATACACTGTCTAACCTCGCTATAATAAAGTAACATTGGGGAAATTAATTAGTTAATTATATACAATATTTGTTGTGGCCGTATCTATAGATAATGATGGGCTGTAACAAATGGGCAAGCTGACTTAAGCAAAAGTATTTCAATGTAAAAAACGTACTTAAATAAGTCACAGCTTTGCCACAAAGGCGAAGCAATGAACGCGTTAGCAACAAATTGGAAGGTCACGCGCCGAATGACAAGCAGATCGAAACGTGCCCCGCGTTTCTCACGCACAAATGACGCCCTAAACGTACTCACAGGTAGAGATGAACGTGAATAAGCGTCTCAGTTGTTACTTCGCTGTGTCTGAAAAGCACGCCTTTTTCGTAAAGGGAGACTGTGCAACGATTGCAGTGGCCTTTGTGCGCCCGGTAGCTACAACAGAATCGACGTACGATCCTCCCCACCACGAGATAAGGACGCGCGACAGAGCGCACACCCACTCCTCTACACTGAGAAAAGTACGCGTGGGAGTGAGAGAGCGCGCCGCTGCGTCGTAATGATGTGGCAACGTGCGCTCATTGCGCCATCTTGCTGGTAATGCAGAAAACACAATAGTTCCCCCCGACATGCCCGTCAACAGCGGTAAGTGGTAAAAATAAAGACCCTGCCATTTGAACGTTGAAGGAGGTGCTCCTCCGTGGCTCAGTAGTTAACACCTCGCATTCACGGTTCAGAGGTCCCACGTTCGCTTTCGTGGGCCGGAGTCTTTTTCGCGATTATTTTTCTTTTCGCGTTTACATATATATAGATACGTATACATATACGGTGAGTGAAGGCGACGCCGATGCCGACGACGGGGCAAAATTCAGCGGAGAGTGTCCATATATTTGCTATCGCAATAGAAAGTTATCTTGTTGCGATCGTGCTATAGCGCCCAGTGCCCTAAGTAGCGCGTATACGCGTTTTGTGACAGAAGGTAGTCTGCAGCTTTTTTTTAACGTGATATCGTGAAAGAGTTCATGTCGCAGAAATTCCAGCCTCAGCTCAATTGGTTGCGATCGAAAAATCAGCATTGCTCATGAACTGAATATGGAGACAAATATTCGATTCGAGTGGGAATCGAATCCAGGCTTTTTGTGTGGCGAGCCAGTGTTCGACCACATGGTCACGCGAGTGCTTGAAACTGTTTCGGCTGATATTGTGCGGCACGTGCTTGTAATTTCACCCGGCATCAAAATTTATGAATCGCGCGAAAAGTGGGTGCTTTTAAGGTCTACCCACGACAGAGCACTCCAACGAAATAACAATCATCATCAGCAGCACTAGCACCCCTAAGTTGGCAGTTGCGAAGATGCGCACGCTCCCTTACTGACGGGTATGGGTGAGAATAATGGCGTAGTGGTCAGGGTTTGGAGAGGGTATTCTAAAACGAGCTTCAAACAGCCAATTAACACGTGAGCAGACATTCCTCTTTTTTTTTCGGCACAGTTTAAACGTCCACCGAGGACAGATGGCAGGCTAATGGTTGAGCAGGCGATGCTAAAGGGTTTGGTTAGTCTGTCGCATTCTACTCTTGAAGGCGAAGCTCAAGAGCCGTTTTTTTTTCTTTCTTTTCGCTTTCAGAGTCAACGTGCCCTTGAGTAACATGGAGGAGTTCTCGAGGGCGTTCAAATGTGCCAAAGATTCTCCAATGTACAGCAAAAGAAAATGCGTACTGTGGTAAGCCCAAAATATACGGATCAAAGCAATGGACACGGGAATCATTGTCACGTGAACACATTGCCCCTCCGAAGCGCCGCGTTTAACGTCCGCTAACCAGGACAAGGACCCACCGTTGGCGCACGAAGAAACTCCTCTCTTTTTGTTTTAATTGTTGTGTAACTGCGTGTTTTCAAGCAGCCACGTCACGTCCTCAAATAAAATCGCTGTGTTAATTTACTGCAAATATTACGTACTGTGTTACAGTGACGGAAAGACAAGCCTAAAGCCTATTCACGCGCACGAGATGGATCAGCAGCATCCCATCGCATCGGGCAGAAGAGAGAGAGAGAGAGAGAGAGAGAGAGAATTATTTTAAGGGGGAGCTGGAAATGTTTGTCTGGTTTTTCGCCTGACATGCTACTCCGGATGTTGGGTGATGACTACAGTGTAAACACATGACACATACGGTCATACACGTGCACTAAACTATATTATGTTTCGTCCAGGCTTGTAGCCCCCAAGAATGTCAGTAGCACTTTTGTGGCGTGTAGCGCACTGGAACTACTTTGCCGTGGGCCTATAGATTATATCTGTCAACTTCAAGTTTGAGTCCCGTTGTAGTTTTACGGCAGTCTTCAGCGACTGCCACTCTGGGGCGTATCTTGTGCACTCACAGAGCGCGTGATTGATGTCTCCTAGGACATTACATTGCACACACAATGCTGCGTCTGACAGTCCGATTTTGTTTTCTGAAGTAATTGGTATACGCGACGTTTAATCAAATGCGGTGTAGGCATGTTTAGTCTTGCATGTTGACGTCTCGCGGCATGCTGAAGTGACACGACGGATCGATCTTGTACAGAGGCCCATACTGTTGACTAGCGCCTTTTTAGAGGGATCGCTGGAGGCGCCAAGCGCGAGCTATCAATACTTATATTTAGAGTGATTTAGGTTTAGGGAAGAGGTGAATAATAAAAAGTAACGGTTTCGATGATGATGATGATGATGATGATGATGATGATGATATGTGGGGTTTAACGTCTCAAAACCACCATATGATTATGAGAGACGCCATAGTGGAGGGCTCCGGAAATTTCGAGCACCTGGGGTTCTTTAACGTGCGCCCAAATCTGAGCACACGGGCCTACAACATTTCCGAAGTAACGGTTTCACCACAATGCGAAGCAATGAATGCGACAGCAATAAACTGAAATGTCATGCGAAGAACGGCAACCAGATCAAAACGTGCAGCTCTCTGTTCAACACGAAAGAAGCATGAAAACAACACACACATGACGAGCGCAAGCTAAGAAGTGTCACAGTTTGCAGTGTGTATCAACAGCGCCTTCTTTTCGCAAATGGAGCCTCTGCAATAGTCGAAGCGGCCTCCGTGTGCTCGGTAACTTCAACGCAACCCTTCCGGTGAAAGCACAAGTCGTACAAACCATCCCCATCACGAAATAAGCAAACGTACACACACACACACACACACACACACACGCACACACACACACACACACACACACACACACACACACACACACACACACACACACACACACACACACACACACGGGTCACTACTTCCCATAGTGCAAAGTACACGTTCACGAGCTCACGCCTCGCAACGAGCGGCGCTCAGAGCGTGCTTTTCGCGCCACATCGCTGGTAATTAATTCAAGGCACACACTGAGATCGCTCCAAGATCGGCGTATCGCCAGCGATAGATTGACTATATAAATAGTTCACCGCTCTTAAAGTGTACCAGAAGGCTCTATCATCCGCATGCTCAAGAGCGTGCGGACAAGGGCATGCCTTTGTTATGCGGAAAAAATATTAAGTTGAGAGTCGTCGTTGAAATGAAAGATTGAAAGAATTAATGCATAACGTTCATCGGCCAAAGCAAGGGTGGTTCTCTGCTCAGTGCAGTGTGTGCGGGTGTAGACTTGTGTCGGCGGGCGGCGTCCGAACGACGGCAAGGAGACCGACGACTGGACGCGGAACTCGGCGCGCGCTGGCAATCGGCCCACCGACACGAGCGAGTCAAGCGAACTCCACGGAAGCCCAACAACGACTCGGCTGACCAGCAGCCGTTAATTAAAACCACACCACAGAACACCTACCAGACAACGTTGCTACCAGACCACACTAGGTGTTCTGTGACCACACCACGAAGTGACGCCTACACACGTAATTGGCTGCTGACAATCACGTGTGCCAGTCTGCAATGACATCTACATGTAAAGCACACAACAACACGACAAACAGTGCGCATCCTTCTCAAGGATAGCGCCACAACACCACACAGATCAAGATACTCAGATTGTAGCATGGTCGCAAAATGCAGAGATCGCACCACACGCAAAATCATATAGGAAGAAAATATTTTTCTCTTAAAAGATGACTGTTCAAGTACCTCCTTTGTCACTCTCACTGATAAAGAAATGATGTGTTTAGGTTTGTTAACGTTATATCTTGTAGCGGCATTGTACTCTGCGCACGGCTGGTGCAACAGTGTTTAACTGTATAAAGCCGAAGGCTTTCTAAAGAAATAATTTGTTGGAATTTCGGCGCTCTGTGTCATCTTTTCAGTGCCCTCTTGTTTCTTGCTCTGACTTGCACTCATAACCAAGTCGTTCTAACAAGCCCAATACTACAGTCTTTTATAAATGGATGTCATGTCAAACAAGAAATGAAACACGGAAAGTGTGTGCTTCAAGTTTATTAGTAAGATGATTGTAGAAAAGAACCAAAAATAAGTGCTGCAAGCTCCATCACCGAGCTAGCCAGAAAAATAAAGAATAAGAAAAGACAATGTGCTGATCACATGCTTCATTCAAACGTGCATGAACACAGTAATGACGAGTATAAAAAAACAGAGTGGAACGCGAAAGAAGTGATTAAAAAGAGCCTGTTAGGAGTTTCATAATGCTGCCTTTTGAGAAGGCCAATGTCTGCGACAATATTCGGAAAGATATAAAAAAACAAAAGCCCACCCCACCCCCACCCCCCACCCCCCCAAAAAAAGAACAGAAGGCCCACTGTGTTCAGGCACGCTACATTCTTTGAAAAATAATTACACATGACAAAAAAAACTATGACGATGTTGGTGGTGATGAGCCTATAACTATCAAAGTGTTTCTTGAAATTATAATTTACTGTGCAGCTGTAAGTAGTCTCATGGTACGGCTAACTAATCTCCGCTTTGTAAAGGCGTTCCAATTTTCTGGAGGCTTACTTTGGTGAAAAAAGGTGTGACCTTTATTCTCAATTGACCGGTGAACAGAGACCTGAATCTACAATGAGCTGTTCAAGCTCTTATTCAGTAGGAAATTTGCTTGGTTCAATTTCTAATGCAATTATAGCGATTTACCAAAATACAATGAAAAAGATCGTTCTGTATAAGAGATATAACACATAAGGTTTACGAATGTCAAGCCTGGGACATGCGGACAAGCCTGGGACATGCGGAATGTCAAGCCTGGAACTTACACGTACTCACGTAGAAATGTTTTGCACTGCAGCAGACAAAAAGGAACTTACGCAGAAGGAAGTTGTGATGCACGTGCGCTCAGCTGAAAATGCTGGCTGGGCTGCGGAAACTTGCAGCCAACAAACAGGACATTATTGCGAAAAAAGAAATAAGCAATGAATATGGTCTGGCGCACTTAAGGTGAATTCATAACATACAACAAAGAGAAAATATAGCAGAGCAGTTCGGACAGTGGCGTAGCGGTTGTGCAAACTCGAACAGGTTGTTTTTGGGCAGTGGTACCGATTTGAAGGCGTTAAAGTATATAGAAGCGAGCTGGCAAAAGTGGCTGTGGTACAATTTGTCATGTGGTATCTAACTTATTCTTTTGGTGTGCCACCTGTAGTTCAGTCGGAAATAAAAATAAATAAACAAAACAAAGGGAAGTTTAAGGAAAGGGACCACAGACAGTTCACAGAGACAGAGAAAAAACAGCACACAGAATGAATAATCAGGAGTGAATGATAAACCCAGTGCATGATGAAATGCATGTAAGCTGCATGTTGCGAATTCGCCTCGTCATAGAATTGTCAAGTTTCGTCAAGCTTCGTTTTTATACTTTGAAAAATAGCAGAGAAGCGTGTTTGCTAATAGGAGCACTTGTTTTTTATGTGTCATTTTGTATTAAATTTCCAATCTCATTCTCACACTACACAGCCAGCGACACCGTCGTGGCTTTTTTAAACTGATGGTAATTGGTTAGGCTGCACCAAGGTAGTTTTCAGATGACGTTTGGGGTGACAAGACCAACATTTTGCGTGCTGACATCATCTTAATTTGATCAAATAAGCCATAACTTACTTAGGTGACTGCAACACTCAGCTTGCAAGCATAGTAATTAGCCGTACTTTGTGAAGGTACAATGAGAAAAATCGAGAACATATAGAGTAATGCCGTCAATGTGCTCATGTATAAAATGATCAGTATATTTAGAGTTGCATTGTTTCTGAGCTATTCGAGATTCCTTAGTTTCTCATAATTCGCAGAAGATGTTTTCCGACTACTTAACATCGAGGCTCATCTCCCAGAGACAGTTACACACGAATGTAACTGTGTAGGAAAATGAGTGAAAATCATTTCTTTGAGTAAAAGTAATTCAGTATCATTGTTATACGTGATACATTATATTTCCATTCAACCTATCGACATGGCCTACAATAGATAGTGTTCATGTGATGTCACTTCCGCCGTTGTCGCCCTCTTCCGCCATTCCCGGGTACCCCCCCGGGTACCTACGGCAGTTCGCGTGCTGCAGCGCGGTTTGTTGGGGGCTCGTCATCTGTTGCTGCATACGATGTTGAAAGGGAAGCATTGTGGTTTTTTTGTTGTCGTACTTTAACGAGCTCATCAGATCAGAAAGGCCTCGCTTGTTCACTCGACACAAGACCAGAATATCAAGATGCGCGACACGTATACCAGCCACCGCGTACACCGGCTGCCCGCCACGGCCTACGAGGGCCCATTATCTCGCTTTCATTACAAATTGCGTGGCCCAAGAACAAGTAAAAGCCCAAAGTCTCTCGAGCCGCAATTTTAAGAGTGGATGAGCGAAGCGCAGCAGCTCCCATTGAAAATCGAAAACGAGTCGTGCAGAGCTAGGCAAGTTTACAAGAGATATAATATTAATATTAATATATTGCTATGGCCCACGCCACCAAAGTAGCAGCCCCCCCCCCCCCTCAAGTGTTTTAATCAGTGCTCATGTTAACTTTCTTTCATTGAAATTTGTGGAAACGGCCGTGGAAAACATTATGCGAGGCAGACTTCGCGTGCATGGTGCGTGCCATGGTAATGCCGGTCATCACTTTTTTGCGTATGTTTTGATATCTTTTTCACCTTGTATTTTACTTTTTTTGTACGCTAGTAGTAGAGTCCCTGATAATAATGGAGACCATGTTAGAGAAATAATTGACCAATTTTTAAAAATCTTCACCCCTCAACTTGAACCGATCAGCTATACTTCAAAGTGAAGTAATATTGTTTCGCATCCATTTTCAACTGTTTGTTTCAATGCAATACCCGAATTTCCGCAATCGCCATCACGACTTTAACCGCCTCCTTGACACGCTAATTGTGCCTGCAGTGGTCGCGGACAAGTTTGTATGTACAATATCTCGGTAAGATATCTCTGTTTGCAGGCATGCTTGGCTATGGCACTTACCCGGAATGAAGTTACACCTGAAGACGCAAATATCACCGAGTTTTTTCAAGTAGTTTTAGTTAATCCACGCCAGCCAAACACGCCGGTACTTTTCGGAAATTATCAATGTGCGTTCTCAATTTTGGGCAATAACTTTCGGCGAAGAAACACCCCGAAGCGCCGCTCCCTCTTCGTGGACTACTAAATCAACTTGCCTCACTAGCAGCTGATAATTCCTCAAACTTTCATCGTGAGGCAAAACTAAACGGGCGCAAGCGGTAGGCGACGGAGTCGGTAGGTACCCGGGCATGTCGGCGGCGCAATTCAAAAGTGACGAAGGGGCGCTGCATGACGCACGTGCACACTATCTATATTAGTTTCTTTTTGCATAGCCGTCATGTTTTCACATACGCAAACTGGTAGTCTTTAGCACGTGTTCAGGTACGCAATGTAAGTAGATGTACGAAGGAAATGCCAACGGCATTTGTGAGCAGTGCCTTGCATCAATTATTACCCTGATATATGGTAGTATAGCATGTACCAGGTAAATTAGCAAGTACTCAGGAAATGCTCAAATTTAGCGTCCTTTTTACTTTAGTCCCTTGGACAGCATCCTTGCAGTGGCAAGCATTAACTTTGAATACAGACACACATAATTCCCCACTGACAGCGGGCACAAATCGAGCGCATTTCGAAGATGCAGGCATGCATTCACCATAGAGCTCAAATAAGCGCAAGGGCATAGAATATAAACACTGCATCAGCTACATTGCGCATTGTACTGTTTTGTGAGGCACCTTGCTAGAGAAGTGTGACTCAAGCTTTTTTTCGTCACTTAGCTGTGGAGCAACGCCTCTTCGCAAACAGTACCGTACATACGAAGCTCACTATTATGTTAGGTAATCTATAATACTTAACATTTCCAGTGACCGATTTGGCGTCCACCCAGTCGGTAATATTACTCATTGTGGTTTTACACCTCAAAACCACGATACGACTGTGAGAGACGCCGTAGTGGAGGGCTCCGGTAATTTCGACCACCTAAGTTCGTTAACGTGCACTTAATTGTTAGCAAACGGGCCTATAGCACTTGTTCGAAGAAATGTGGCCGCCGAGGTCGGGATTCTACCCCGCGACCTCCCGATTATCATTTCAGCACTATAGCCACTAGACCACCGCGATGGATGCCCAGTCTGTGGTGTCACCTCACCCCGAACCATTGCAACGGTCTATCTTCGGCTTAGCCCCAGCTACTATACATTAAAGGTAGCGAATCTTGGGCAGTATCGTATCGCCGCTTAAGGGCCACTGACGAGACGAGACCAGAAGAAAACCAACGCTGAAATTGCGAACAATCGCCTCCCGGTGGAATACGATGGCATATCGTTGGCGCCCGACCTGACTTTCATGACAAAAGCATGCGCCTGATACTCCACCAGGTGACCATCGTCACGAGTTACGTGGTTACGGCATCCCCCAGCCTCCCTGACGTCAGCGGCGTCCATGACATCGCCACCGGCGGCGCCACGGCGCCTCGCGACAACTGCCGCGTCGGGCTGTAACATTCCGGTGACGTCATTAACGAAGTCGGCAGTGGAAGGAGGGCGCGAGCTGGTGGTAGTGGTGTTAGTGGAAAAGGAGGAGTGTGAAGAGGTTCCGTCGGCTTCCGGAGCAGGCGTTACCGGAGTTCGTGGCACTGTGCTTTGCGCAGTGTCCTGCTCGGGCTGTAGCTGCTCGGGCTCCTCAGGTTCCTCGAGCAAGGACTTGAGCGTCACGTTCAGGATGGAGACCTGGTGTTCTAGCACGATGAAGTCTTGCTTGACCGTGTGGAAACCCGGGGCAGAAACCTGAGCAGCGAATGAATTTCGAAACTGCGCCTTACACGTGTTGCTTTTTGCGGCATAACAAAAATTATAAAGCAAAAGAGAGAGAGAGAGAGAAATACCTTTATTGGGTTTAAAAAAGAAAGGGTTTAGGAGCTAGATAGAAGCAAAAAAAAAAAGTCGTACAAGTCGACAAGCTGTATATGTCTGGGTGGTTTTCCCTCAACGAAAGCGGACGAATAGGCTTGCTCCGACCACCCGAACTGCCCTGAAATTGCTGGAGGTTCTCAATCCAGTGTTTTCAGCAATTCAGTAAGCACCACGGATCGCCTAGGGCTCTCTCAAAGGCCGCGATTTCCCAGCCGTATGTCTGAACGCTGAAGCAATGTAGGTCGGAGCAGCAGCGGCCTCAGTGACTGAACGAGTGTACTTCTTTATACGGTCAGTGCTCTCCTTATTTTCTCTCTCTTTCTAATACTCCCTCCTTTATCTCCAGTGCAGGGAAGCAAACCGGACGCTCGTCTGGTTAACCCCCCTACCTTTTCTCTTCTTGCTTTATATCTCTCCTTTCAACAAACGGAAGAACAAGCAAAAGAAAGAGGACAAATTTTTCCAAATGATGAAAAAAAAAAGTTCAGTGTTGTCTGCCAATCATTTTGTTAGACACGGCAATTTAGTTAGTTCCCTAGCCAGCTAGCTATTTAGTTAGCTAACTAGCTAGTTAGTTGCGGTTTAACGTCCCAAAACCACCATATCATTACGAGAAACGCCGCAGTGGAAGGCTCCGGAAATTTGGACCACCTAGGGTTCTTTAACGTGCTCCTTAATCTAAGCACACTGGCCTCAAGCATTTTCGCCTTTAAAAATTCGGCCATCGCGGCCGGAATGCGATGCCGTGACGCACGGGTCAGCTGTTGAACACCGTAATCACTCGACCACCACGGATTGTCAATCATGGCCTTCTCATGTGTCTGTTGTTTCTCTATACAACTTGAGATAAAAGATGCAAGAATAAGAGGCGACTCTTTTAAAATTTGAGAATACTCCATCCCTATGGTCATCCAGTCTCGGGGCCTTTCATTGGCACGAATTGTAAACGACTAACCAGCCCGCCGCGGTGGTATAGTGGCTAAGGTACTCGGCTGCTGACCCGCAGGTCGCGGGATCGAATCCCGGCTGCGGCGGCTGCATTTGCGATGGAGGCGGGAATGTTGCAGGCCCGTGTGCTCAGATTTGGGTGCACGTTAAAGAACCCCAGGTGGTCAAAATTTCCGGAGCCCTCCACTACGGCATCTCTCATAATCATATGGTGGTTTTGGGACGTTAAACCACACATATCAATCAATCAAAATATCAAAGGTAAAGGACTAACCTCCAGCGTGTAACGACCAGGCCTGAGGATCCTCCAGTACTCTCCCCTGGACGTGCTCTTGAAGCCGATGGTGCGATTAGATACACGCAGGGAAGCCTCGGCCACTGGGTTACCGCGTTCGTCCACAACGATGCCTCGGACGCCTGCATAAAAGTAAATTCCATAAAAACAAGTACTGCCATGCGTATGCACCAGCGGCGGCGACGTTGAGGCTGTGCGAGTGTTCTTTTTGAGGATCGACAAAATGTGTCCGTGCGCTACAATGATAACAATAAGTGTATTGCATCGTGGCACTGCACCTCCTCGTTTATCTGGCGTCGTTACAATTTATGCACGTTTTATTCGACACCACGCGTTACGGTGCGTGCATAGGAAAAACACGGGGGCCAAGCTGCAGTCGTTAGCCAAGCCCCTGCCGAAATACCTGGCCGAAGTACGTGCAATATTTCAGCATTATCACAACGATAACGACATGGCCCGGTTTTGTTTACTTTTATGGCAAGCACATCAGACAAGACACGAATTCTCGAACAGGTAGCCCTACTGATGCTAGGAAGGGCAGGGCAAAAGAAGCCGTTCTAACGTTTTATCCCATAAAGATATATTGTTCGGAATTGTTTTTTTTAAAGAGGAAAATAAGAAGAGGGGGCAGCAATTCAGCTCACAATCGGTAGCAATCGCCTTTGTTCGAGGCTTAGTCGCTCTGTTTTTTTTTTTCATAGTATTTTTAGAAAAGCTCCCCATTCTTTTATAGCGTCGTTTCCGCTCCTATACAGACTTCCACGGACAGGTATTTCCAACCAGCTATGTACTATAATGTCATCATATGTCTAAAATATTCATCAGTTGCGTAAATAATTATCAGTTGCGTGTGTCCTGATCTCCCTTGTGTTGACACTTACCTCGTAAATGTCCTATTTTAATTTCTTGACAATTAAGAATAGCGCACTTTCTGTGCAACCAAGTCTGCAGCCTGAAGCTATTCAGTGTAGATCACGAGCCTTCTGAAACGCTCCTCATGACGTCTTGCACCGTCTTTGTCCATTCACACTTTGCGTTGAAATAAAAAGTTATCAACTCCTAATTTTCCATCTTGTTGAAATTATATCGGAAGTTCTAGGGTTGTTTCGGACGTGCCGCAAGCTTTTATTATTATCAGATTGAAATTCAAAGCAAGGACCGAATTTCTTATCATCTACAGTTATTCATGTTGACACTTTGTTGGAAGCAATTCAAAATGACCTATAAACGCGATTGCTTGGCCATGATTGGTTTATTTCAAGAAAATCGCCGCTGTACATAAAAAAAAGCTTTACAAGAAACATTCTGGCAACAAGGCGTGGGAGGATGTTTCTATCTGGTATACGCGATGGAGAATGGGGCTGAAGTCAAAGACAAAATGTACATTTACTCATTATGACAACAAAGTGCCAACTGTACTATTTTTTTGTTCATCCCGGTCGGCAGAGCAGGCAACATGCTAAAGCCTACCTACGGGTTGATTGATTGATTGATTGATTGATTGAGTGATTGATTGATTGATTTGTGTGGTTTAACGTCCCAAAACCACTATTTGATTGTGAGAGACGCCGTAGTGGAGGGCTCCGGAAATTTTGACCACCTGGGGTTCTTTAACGTGCACCCAAATCTGAGTACACGGGCCTACAACATTTCCGCCTCCATCGGAAATGCAGCCGCCACAGCCGGGATTTGATCCCGCGACCTGCGGGTCAGAAGCCGAGTACCATAGCCACTAGACCACCGTGGCGGGGCAGCCTACCTACGGGTTATGCTCGGAAATTAAATTTGTTATGAAGCGTGCGCATGTGCTGTTGAATGTTCATGCTCATTTCACGTTTCTACAGCGAAATCTCAGAACAGGGGTCAAGCGTGGCGCCGTAGTTGTCTGCCACCACCACAACCCCAGTATCGACCCAAAAGAAAACTCGGTAGATAAAAAACACCAATGACCCAATGGGATTCGAGCCCGGGTCCACTGCGCACCAGCCCAGTATTCTACCACTGGGTCATGCCAGTGTCACTCGTTTCTGAACTGGCCTTAGACAGGCTTGATGTCGGGACAGGAATCACGTTAACATGAGCAATAAAGCGTTTTAGAACATAAAATAAACAGCCAGGCATCACACTATGCCATGATTGCGTGACGAGTGGGTCTTTTTCAATTCTCCAACCCATTAGAAAACTTGTTCTTGATCGCCTATCAACTGTGACGCATACCCACTTCAGGCATATTTCTTCATCGTCGTCAGCCACTGCGAAAAAAAATTCACAAATTCCTAACAAGCATGTAGCCGATACCACTTTTCTCCGAAAATGACGAAGGATAGCAAAGTGAATGCTGGGCTACTACACAAAATTTCTGATCATTTATGGCGTAGTGGGTACCCACCAGTCTGATTGTAGCATCCCAAAGAGTGTTTATAAAGAGTTTGAAAGGCAGCTCTTCTAGCTTTCACTGTTACTGTGCTGTGCCTTCTGCACAGGCCTGGCGTTTTTTTTTTAATTTAATTTAAAAGTAATATTTTAATATTGTTGTATAATTGAAATGAAGCATACTTATTGTGGTATAAGGCGTCGCTACCGACTACAGCGCTGTGCGGTGGCACGCGCTCGGTGGCCGCCACGGGGGGAGAAGGAAGAAGATAAAATAAACAAGATGTCTCCGTTTATGCTGTGCTATTCATTATGCACGATGTAACATATTTTGGCGACGAAGATGGGATTCACCAGCCCATGTGCTACCGGCCTGAACCTCATCTGTGCCCTCGTTTATTGCCTACCATCTTCTACGATGAGTATTTCGGGGCTACAGCCGCCACCTCCGTTCCTGTCGTCACCTGGACACCCGGACATTCCATGGGAGCAATGGATCCAGGCTTTCAAGAATTACATGGTTGCTTCGGGCGCCTTCGACCTACCTGCCATTCGTCGGAAGGCGATCCTGCTCAACTGCTTGGGCTTGGAAGGACAACGTATCTTCCAGACTCTGACGACTACTGACGACCCGTGCCTCGTGCCTGCGAGCGCTGCGGCAGGTACACTAACGTCCCCTAGTCCTGATGTGTTCGACCGCGCCATCGCGACGCTGGAAGGTCACTTCAAAACCACGTTGAACGTCACTGCAGCGCGTCACCGTTTCCGTCAACGTACGCAGGCCCCAGGTGAGACTGCGGCTGATTACGTCACCGCGCTGAGAAGTCTTGTAGGAGCATGCAATTTCGGTGATCTAACGGACGACATGATACGCGACCAGCTCATAGAGAAAACCACAAGTGGATACTTACGTGAACGCCTTCTGCTGGAAGAGTCTCTCACGCTTTCTAAGGCTCTTACCATTGCCAAACAGCATGATCAAGCGACTATTGAAGCAAGAGAACTTGCACAAAATGACTTGCAAGTTCATCGTGTAAAAGATACTTCAAATCACAGAGAACGGCATTGTAGCACATGTACTTGCTATAACATGCACGGTCAAAGTCGCATATCTCCGAAAGAGCAAGTATGTTATCGTTGTGGTTCTACGGCACACCTTGCAAATAGCTCTCTGTGCAAGGCCAAAGCACATAGGTGTCGACAATGTGAGAAAATTGGCCATCTTGAAAAGGTGTGCAAGTCATTGCGGAAGTTTGAGAAGAATGTTCAGCATGTAGCGGAAGGTAACGATACAGCTGATCCAGACGACCATTTAAGTGTTTGTCAGATCTGGAGCCGTAAGAAGGGAATTTACGCAGCGTTGGAAATAGAAGGAATTTCTGTACCATTTTTGATCGATACAGGATCATCGGTTTCGATCCTGGCCGAAGAACTTTACCAACGCTATTTTTCTAAAGCGTATCCACTGAAGTCTACATCCGTCCAGCTTCTCGATTATTCAAAGGCAGCAATTCCTATACAAGGATGCTTCATTGCTACTGCCTCATTTCACGGCCGATGCACTTCTGTTCTACTATACGTGGTGCCTGGGGGAACGACCATTCTGGATTAGACGGCATCGCTGCTCTGGATATGAAGATCCAAGGGTCACCGCTCAGGTGTCTTCTAATGACGCAAGAAACTCCGGTGCTACCTCCAGAATTACGTTCTGAGTTTGAGCACCTATTTGCAAAAGAGCTGGGAACTGTGAGAGGTTTCACTCACAAGGTCAGAGTTCGCGCGTCTGTACAACCGGTGGCCAGCAAACTGAGACGACTGCCACTTGTCATTCGCGAGCAAGTCTCGGCAGAAGTTCAGAAATTAGAAGCTCAGGGCATCATTGAGCGTGTCGACTCTTCTGAGTGGGTCTCCCCTATTGTCGTAGCCAGAAAAAAAGACGGCTCGATTCGCATGTGTGTTGACTTACGGGAGCCAAACAAAGCTGTGGTAGTAGACAGTTTTCCTTTGCCACAAACTGAGGAGCTCCTGAACAGCCTGGCTGGGGCACAGCGTTTCTCGAAGCTAGACTTAGCTTCTGCATATCACCAGTTACCGCTCAGTTTAGAGAGCCGTGACCTTACCACGTTCATCACTCACGATGGACTATTTCGCTTCAAGAGGGTTTGCTTCGGACTGGCGTCGGCGCCATCAGCGTTCCAGAAAATGATGCACATGATCTTGAAAGGGTGCAAATGTGTCCTATTTTACATTGATGACATCATCGTGTATGGGCGATCCCGAGAGGACCATTTGGGAAACTTGCGCGCTGTATTGCAACGTCTTTCTGATGCTGGCCTCCGGCTCAACAACAAGTGTGTCTTTGACGTGGCAGAGTTGACTTTTCTAGGTCACGTTGTGAGCGCCAAAGGATTATTTCCGTTGATGTCATCCATTGAGGCGATAACAAAGGCACCATCACCTACAAATATTAACGAACTCCGCTCGCTACTGGGGCTTGCAGGCTTCTATTCCAAGTTCATTCCTCATTTTTCGGATGTTGTCGAGCCAATGCGCGCCTTGCTACGAGGACAAGCCTCTTTCGTTTGGAGTGCGGCAGCACAGAGCAGTTTGGAGCGCCTGAAATCTCTGCTCACATCTTGCGAAGTGCTTCATCTTTTCGATCCTCACTTGCCTGTGTTCGTTACAACTGATGCTTCAGGATATGGATTAGGTGCAGTACTTCAGCAAGACAACGGGACCTCACTGCAAACTGTCGCATTCGCCTCCCGCACACTTCAACCGCATGAGCGGAAAATACTCAGTCGGCGAACGTGAGGCCCTTGCCTGTGTTTGGGCTTGCGAACACTGGCACGTTTATCTATGGGGACGACCTTTCATCTTACGAACGGATCACGCAGCGCTGGTTACGCTTCTTTCGACGAAAGGCACCGGTCACCGACCATTAAGGATTGCGCGCTGGTCCTCACGGTTGCTCTGCTACAACTATACCGTCGAATACAGGAAAGGTAGCGAAAACGTCGTGGCTGGACGCTCTCTCCAGGCTACCCTTCCAGAGTTTAATCCGCGATGCACCAGAAGAGGAATTTATCTGTTGTTGTCTCCCGTAGTTACCATGCCAGAACTTCAAGAAGCAAGTGCCAATGATCAGATTATCTGTGAAGTTAAGCACTTCACGACTACTTCTTGGCCTGACAAGAAATCACTGTCAAAAGAATTGCTACCTTACTTTTACGTGAAGGCTGAACTCTCTGTTGTAAGTGATATCCTATGCCGGGGTGACAGGATTGTCGTGCCTGCAACGTTGACACGCCGCCTTATGGATCTGGCCCACGAGTCACATCCAGGCATTAGTCGTACCAAAGCTCGCCTGAGAGAGTCCTATTGGTGGCCATGCATGGATAGTCACATTGAAGAACTGGTGCGCACATGCGTGATTTGCCAGTCTTGTGACAAGTCCGCACGTACCTTTCCAGCGCCACTGCAACCTGTTCCTCTTCCTGACGCGGCGTGGGAAAAAAATTGCCATCGACATTGTGGGACCTTTCACGCAAGCTTCGGCCGACTGCCGTTTTGCGATTACTGTTATTGACTATTATAGCAAGTGGCCTGAAGTGGCGTTCGTGCGAGATGCGACCACGTCTACAGTGAAGAAGTTTTTACTTGAACTTTTTGCGCGAGAAGGCTACCCACGTAGTATTGTATCCGATCATGGACCACAGTTCTCTTCAGCAAGCTTTGACGAGTTTCTCACGGAGCGTGGAATAACGCACTACAACTCTTCCGTGTATTACCCACAAGCTAACGGCTTGGTGGAGAGATTCAATAGGGTGCTGAAGTCGTACATTCAACTAGCCCTGCTTGAACGTCGTGACGTACGAACAGCCATGCTTGATTACCTGCAAGTATATCGCTGTACGCCTCACGCGACTACTGGTGCGACACCCGCTGTTCTTCTTCATCGACGCCAACCTCGCACCAGACTTGACATATTGGGATTGCCCGACAGATGCTTCAGCACGGACCCGTCAAGGGCGATTGAACAGCTACGAGAGCATGTCAAAAAGAAGCAAATGATCTCGAAGAGCTACACCGATGAAAAACGTGGAGCCAAGGAACCCAGTTTCGTCGTTGGTGATTACGTGCGCGTTAAGACAACTGCAGCTCACGGTAAGCTGTCTTCACAATTTTCCGCGCCCAAGAAGATCATTGGAAAACGGGACCGGCCTCGTACCTTTTGGACGATGGGCGTGTGTGGAACGCATCTAAGTTAATCGCAGTTCACTCCGGAGCGGTCAACAAAATGAAATCGGGCACCCCTGCTGTTATGAACTGGACACCTGCATTTAATCGGTCTTCTCATGCATTACAGCCTGAAACCGCTGCCCTTATGAACTGGTCCCCTGCATCTGATCGGTCATCTAGTGCGCCCCAATGGGACACATCAAGAGCGGATGGTCATGAAAGGGCAGACCCCGTATCATCTCCACCAGACGGCACGCAAGCTTTGACCAGTCCAGGATTTAATGCGCCTGCAAGGAAAAGCAAGCGTAAAAAGAAGACCCCAAAGAAATTGAAGGACTTCGTTAGGAAGTAGACAAAAACAGTTTTGTGTGTTTCTACCATTTATTTTTATTTTATTTTATTTTTTTTTTTTTCAAGAGGGGATATGTGGTATAAGGCGTCGCTACCGACTACAGCGCTGTGCGGTGGCACGCGCTCGGTGGCCGCCACGGGGGGAGAAGGAAGAAGATAAAATAAACAAGATGTCTCCGTTTATGCTGTGCTATTCATTATGCACGATGTAACACTTATGAAAACAATGTTGCCGCCGTTGTAAGATGTGTGTCCCCACTTGCAATTTTTCTGCATTTATGCCACTGCAAGTAATCTAATCACGCAATGTTTATGTTGTGAATAGAGTCAGGCTCACCTTTGTGCACCTCTCCCAAGAAGGCAAGCAGCGACTGCTTGTTCTCGTCCCAGAAGCGGGGCAGCTCGCGACGGTGCGGGAACTTGCAGCAGGAGATCGAGAACGTCACTTCCATGCAGTCCCCCCAGATGTAGTTGTAGTCTTGCATGCCACCTGAGCAAGGATGTAAAAAAAAGTGATGCACGGTCTGTCTGTCTGTCTGTCTGTCTGTCTGTCTGTCTGTCTGTCTGTCTGTCTGTTTGTCTGACTGTTTGTCTGTCTGTCTGTGTTCATCTATCCACCTAACCGTCCGTCTGTCTGTCTGTCACTCTGTCCGTCTGTTCATCTATCCGTCTAATCGTTCGTGCGTTCGTCTGTCTGTCCGTTCCACATCTGTCCATCCGTCTGTCCGTTTGTCTGTCCGTTTGTCCGTCCGTCCGTCCGTCCATCTGTGTTCTTCTATCCACCTAACCGTCCGCCTGTCCCTCCGTCCATCTGTCTGTCTGTCTCTCTGTCCGTCTGTTCATCTATCCGTCTAATCGTCTGTCCGTTCCACATCTGTCCATCCGTCTGTCCATCCGTCTGACCGTTTGTCTGTCTGTCCGTCTGTCCATCCGTCCGTCCGTTTGTCTGTCCGTTTGTCTGTCCGTTTGTCTGTCCGTTTGTCTGTCTGTGTATCCGTCTGTCTGTGTTCATCTATCCGCCTAACCGTCCGTCTGTCCCTCTGTCTGTCTGTCTGTCTGTCTGTCTGTCTGTCTGTCTGTCTGTCTGTCTGTCTGTCTGTCTGTCTGTGTTCATCTATCCATCTAATCGTCCGTGCGTCCGTCTGTCTGTCCGTTCCACATCTTTCCATCCGTCTGTCCGTTCCACATCTGTCCATCCGTCTGTCCGTTTGTCTGTCTGTCCGTCTGTCCGTCTGTCCATCCGTCCGTCCGTTTGTCTGTCCGTTTGTCCGTCCGTCCGTCCGTCCGTCTGTCTGTCTGTCCGTCCGTCCGTCCGTCTGTGTTCATCTATCCGCCTAACCGCCCGTCTGTCCCTCCGTCCGTCTGTCTGTCTGTCTCTCTGCCGTCTGTTCATCTATCCGTCTAATCGTCCGTGCGTCCGTCTGTCTGTCCGTTCCACATCTGTCCGTTCCACATCTGTCCGTTCCACATCTGTCTGTCCGTCCGTCCGTTCCACATCTGTCCGTGCCACATCTGTCCGTTCCACATCTGTCCATTCCACATCTGTCCATTCCACATCTGTCCATTCCACATCCGTCCGTCCATTCCACGTCCGTCCGTTTGTCCGTCTGTCTGTCCGTCCGTCCGTCCGTCCGTCCGTACGTCCGTCCGTCCGTACGTCCGTCTGTCTGTCTGTCTGTCTGTCTGTCTGTCTGTCTGTCTGTCTGTCGGTACGCGTCTATCCCTCTGTCTGTCTGTCTGTCTGCCTTTCCGAAAAAAGTAAAAGTTTTAAGCGCTCGTTTTTTTGTGAGACACAGTATTAATAAAAACTAACAGAAAATATTTCCAAGGAAAGTTATAAGGGATGACATTACCAGTAAATGTTATCCTTCCCTCTATTTTTCTTCTCCACGTTTACGTCACATTTAGTACTAATAACATCCGCTATACTTTCTAGTTCTGTGAGTCATTTTAAACGCGATACTAAAGTAGAACATTAGCACTGGGCGTGGATATGTACCCTGGCCCCTTAAGTTAATTCAAGTTATTCAGTAGCCACGACGGTGGCTCTCGCAGGGCTTACCTGCGAGGGGATACCAGGCTGCACCGTTGGTGGTTCCGTTGGGGAAAGCTGGGCGATCCGAGGAACAGGGAGTGCCCAGGTACATGTTGGCGTGGTTGAATGAGTACACGCTGGCGATGTGCTGGAACACGTCGTCGTCCGGTGACATTGACGGCTTGGTATGCGTGTGAAACACTGCAAATCACCATGCAATGCTACTCAAGAAGAACTTATTTTTATCTAAGTTGGTGCCCGAGTTTGCTAAGCATTTTACTACTGCCGCAAAGCGTAAAAACACACAAAAAATGACATAGGAGCGCGACACTGCGTCGCGTGTCGACAAACAGGGAGGGCCAAAAAGTATGGCGCGCTTTTGTCTATTTTTTCTGTACATTTTCATGCATTTAGCTTTACACCAGAAGCGGCATGTTCGTCTTGAAATAATCTTGTTAGAAATAGGGCAACTGATGCATGTAACAGAAGCGGCAAACAGCCAACGTAATGTGCGACTTCTTTCAGAGCACGAATATCCGGACCATGGACTTAAAGCTGCACTTCAACTGTGGTCCATTCCAAAGCGCCCCTCCACCCACGACGAAGGACCTCTGAGAAGAATACCGCAAGAACAGCAATCTTCACAGTCATCTTCACCCAGGCCATCCAGAGGGCGTGACGGCAGAACATCATTTTCCAGTCCCATCGTGGGTGGAGCCACTTGTTGAGGAAGGGGCAGGGTGGCTTCGGTTCATTTAGATCGCACTTTCTCGGACTGAGAGTTATTGTCAAGCCATGCCATAGACAGTGATGCTGAGAAACGCTCGAAGAATCATCTTGTAGAAGGTGGTGGTGCCAGTGAGGCAAGCGCAATTACCAGCACTAAACACTGCAGGCAACGGCGCATAGTTAGAACAAGCATGCATGCATGCGTATGTCATCCCGTGAACATGAGCCCGCATGCAAATATACTTCTATTAGGAAAGTTGCATTTGACACTGAGGAAACAAATATATTCTACGAAGAGCAACCTATCGTGATCTTCAACTTCTGGGGTTCGACGTGTCAAAACCAAGATAACATTATGAGGTGAGACTCCGGTTTAATTCTGACCACCCGTTGTTTAAGGTGCATCAAAATCTCATCATCCGCCCGGGTGTTCTTTTCATTTCGCCCCCATGCCATGTCCGAGGAAATCGAACCTGCATACTCGAGCTAAAATCTTAACTGCTAAGCTGCTCAGGCACGTATTGCTGATCTTTGGCCTACATTGACAACATATGCTTCCACAGCTGAAAGATTTTTATCAGCACCATCACCGGATACATTACAGGCGTTTCCAACAAAATTTCAGTTTCTCGGTTTGTGAGACCTTGCGAGCAATATATTGCGGCCAGCTAAAGCTCATAGGAGCACAACTTGTTCATCTCAACTCATTCGGCAATTTGGCGTCACAATTCTATGAGACATTTATTCTCGGCAGAAGCAAGAACGAACGCGGACGGCTGGCCTTAGAGTTGCGGTTGACAGTCTGAAGCAGCGTACCGGCGTTTGGCGAGTTGTCGAACGGATAGGAGGCCACGATGGCCCCGCCGTGGATGTTTCCGGACAATACAAACGGGATCTGGTGGATCCAGCGCCTCACGGCCTCGGTCTCCGGCTGCTGCTCGTGCGCCTGAGTATTGAACTGGTCCGGAAAGTCACGGTTCAAGTCCACGCCACGAGCATTGTACCTGCGCCATCGAAAAAGGGCAGCGAGATTAAACCGAACTTAAACTGAAGGAATGCGATGGGACTATTTTGTTCACGACGTAATGAAATTGAGACGCTTCGCATTTGGAATACCCCGCCCATAATCTATAGATACCGAGAATCGGGGACCGGTTTTTTTGTAAGACACTACGAGCTGTAGTGTGAGAGAGGCATGTTAAGTTATCTCGACGTACTCTGTCGATTGCCCGGGCCTCTACTAGCTTTCTGAGCCTAACTTGGTGCTGCCATATACCTCCATTATCGGCACACCTATATGGCAATGTAACGTTGCCTCCACTGATGGCGTCACATGTCACAAATTTCAGACTTTTGACGTTACAATGACGGCACATGGTGACGTCAAAATATTACATTAGTGACGCACGTCACGCGGGTTTTTGTACCATTTCACTCGCCTGCCATGTTTCCCCCCAGGACGATGCGCAACTAGAAACTTAAGGCACTAGGCTTAATGAAGAACAGCATGACCCGGGCTGTTTTCGTTCGCTCTATAATACTGTTACTGCTGCACATTTCATATAGGTCGAGTTGTTCTGTTCGGAAGAAGATACACGACAAAACGAGGCCTTTAAAAATATATTTGTGTCCATGGAAAGCGACTCCTGATTAACGGATGGGCTTCGGCGTACCGTCCAATAGTGCCAGTACAGTATCCCTCCTTTGAGATCTCGTATCCGTCAGGGTTCATGCTCGGCATGATGTGGATGCGCGTGGTGTCCACCAGGTAGCGCACGTACGGGTCCACGTTGTAACGCGACAGAAGGTGCTCGATCAGGTACACCATCAGCTGCCGACCGACTACCTGCACACATTTGTCGGTGGAGCGCACGAGCACAACCGGAGCACAACTCACTCCCCGGAATATACTAAACAACCTGGAATATATTTGGGCACAAATGGAAAACACGCAAGAAGGGAGGATGACTGTAAGAGCGCCCAACAGAATGAACCAACACGCCCAACAAATCATAGCACTAAACAAGCTTGCCTGGCCGCTCACCAGCATGCTGCTCCAGATAATGAATAATTAAGTCATATACACAATGAATGACAAAAACAGAACATCTAAATATAGAAGCAGGAACGCTGAATAGACTATATATAGTTTACTACCCTTCGCGTTCAGTGCAGCTTTCATTTGGGGTGAAAGTGCAAGGCCTCTAAATATTTTTCGTCACGTTCATCGTTCAGGAGCTCTCGCTTCGATAGAGACAGTGGGCCTTAAAGTCTGCCGCCAAGGTCTCACCAGTCAACGCGGAACAAAAGTGCTACTCTGGACACTGTCGGATTCTGCCATTTTGACAAATTTCGTAATGGCGGCACTTCAAGCCAGTCAGTGTCCTTTGCGCCAGTCAGAGTCCCCAAACGGTGGAATTTCACAGTATGGCGCAGTTCGGGAGTCCAGTCTCACATCGCGAGAAAGTAACGGTTAAACGGAGAATACTGTTTGAAAATCTGTTTAAAAATACGTGCTGTCCTGAATGCCGAATCACCGTTAGGATTAACAACAAGAGACACACAACCGTTGTTCGTGGCATATACAATCAGCCACTTCCCTCTCTGGTCAGTCAACGCATTTAAGTGAGTTATTTTATCAGCAATGTATCATAGCAATATTGTCTAAATTTAAAACAACAAATAGTGTCCTTGGTCACTATGCATTTTTTTCCACAACAATCTGCCGTGAACTGTCACGCCGAAATGGCACAAGTCGGCACTATCTCCACGACGTCATCGTGCATGGTGACAGAAGCACAATTCACGACGCATTCAAAGAGCTCGATTGAGCTGCGCCACAAAGGCCCAATGTGGCATAAAACATCTCTACAGCTGCGTGAACTTTACGCAGCCCTAAATCACAATTTTCGTCAATCTGCGAAGCACCCGCTACACGCCATTATTCGCCATTCTGCAGAGAAGCGCTACGCATTTGCAAGGCATTATGTGCGCTTTGTTGAATAT
Organism: Rhipicephalus microplus; assembly: GCF_013339725.1. Classification (NCBI taxonomy): domain Eukaryota; kingdom Metazoa; phylum Arthropoda; class Arachnida; order Ixodida; family Ixodidae; genus Rhipicephalus; species Rhipicephalus microplus. The sequence continues at coordinate 222,359,964 of NC_051165.1, read as the reverse complement.
GTCGCTATTTAAGATGAACAATTATGACTGATACCTTTGTAATAGGTTCGAAGTATTCGGTTATGCGATTCGCATCACTCACGACTGCAGTTACACAATTCGCATAGTGTGACTTTTGGTCGTTATTTTACTCTTCTATCACGCTAAATTACATATGTTAACGTTTGGTCTCTTCCCAACATGCCGCCTGGTTTTTAGCGAAGGAGATTCGAGACCCGACGTAGCTCTGCAATTAAAAAAAAAAAAAAACGACATGGCTGTGGATAAAACACTGGGCTGCCACATAAACAGCCCAGGTTCGAATCCCGTTCCATCCTGGATATTTTTCCATTTCAGTATTTTTTATTATTATTATTTTGTGTGATTGCGGTTACGAACCCCGGCGTTGGCGGTGCCAAAAACGGTCCTTGTGGTCTGATAACAGCATTCGCAGTAATACGAGCAATACAATAAAACAGGTGCATAGTGAGAAATGTGACTTGAACACGAGAAGTAAGCGGTTTCAGAGGGAATTGGTTTCTGGAAGCCATGCGCGCTCCGTATACTTTTCTTTCTCCCTTCATGATTGCAACAGCGAGAGAAATGCCTGATTTATAACCGTCTCGCGCGTTGGCTACCAACCCCCCTCGTTGAGAGGTGTACAGACGGGTCCACTGTTAAAGGGAACAAACACCTGCGGGAGCAGCACGTTTAGATTTCGCCATCTTACAGAATCATAGTGTCTTAGGTATGCATAAGGCTACTGGTTATTAAAAGTTCCGATTCATCTTGACAGACTATATGACTTGCATGAAGATGGTTTTAGGGGCGAAGCTCCTTAAAGCTGCACCCGTTCGTCCCTCATAGTCGTAGTCGGAGTGTGTAACAAGTGTTACATTTTGACCTGCAAGGTGGTGCTGGTGGGAGATTTCTCCTGTGCTTTGTTGAACAATAAAAAGTTCGCGGCGTGCGCTTTAACTAAAAGCCGAAGGCTCCTGTTTCTCATTCCCTTTAGCAGCCATTGGCATGTTCCAGTAGAAAACGTTAGTAGAAGTATAAGTGTTAAAAGCCGACTTCTGCTTTCTCTCATCCCCAGTAGCAGCCATTGTTTACCTCCAAGGTAGTGCCTGGTGAGATTTCTCCTGTGCGTGATTAAACGAAAAAAAAATCTTTGTTCAAAACGCCGTTGATTTATGAAATAAACCAACGAAAGACGCCAGATGTTTTCTAAAAGCAAAACGAAAAGACGCCCGATGTTTCTAAAGCAAAACAAAAAGAAGACGCCAGCTGCTTAACGAAAGACGCCAGGTGTTCTCTAATTCAATGGTTTTATCGGGCGAATTAACGGAAAAAACATTTCACGGTATTACTTCCTGGAGCTTCGCCCAACCTCATCATCATTCACCTCGTGGATCTGCCGTCAATCTTTCTTAATCCACTTGCTCTTAGAGGGCAAGGAATATTGATGATGTGCATTCGAGTGTTCCCTTTAACGGTGGACCATACTGTACATACGGGTAACGATCGCAGGCAACTGTGAGCATGCGCATGACGAAACAGCCAAGCGTGGTGGCCGCTGCCCTAAGGCGTTAACGAAAGCGAGTACGCAAGTGGAGTCACCTCGTTGCCGTGAATGTTGGCAACGTACTTGACGTTGGGCTTGAGCAGTGTTCTTCCTGGGGATTCTTCGTCACCAACAGAACCCACAGGTCACGACCTGGAATCATGAAACGAGACGGCCTTAAGTTTCTAACCTGCTAAACGAGCGAGCTATCACTTATTCTTTTTTTATATATAACACGTTTTTGGTTAGTTCACAGCAACATAAAAAAAAAAGCACTCGCAGGGTTTCTCACGTATTCGGCTAAGACAACCCGGAAGGCGAATCATCTGTGTGGCTGTTTTACCGTGCGCTTCAAATCGTGCGAAAGTCGTTTCACTTTTTTGTCACTTTATTTTTATTGATCTATGTGACGGTGGAAGAGGAAGTGAGCGCGAACCTGTAGCGATCAGGCAATTCTTGGGTCAGATTTCATTTGCATTTTTTTTTCAATTCTTTCGTCATGCCAACACTGTTTTAGCCCACAATGCGGCAAAGTGAACGCGCTGCTCAAGAATATGCTCACCTCGCTGCTTCGTTCAAGGTCGTGTTTGCATGAGACACACAAGGCTTTCCACCTTAATAAGCTACGCAGCGTAGTAAACAGTAGCACTGAGAAAGCGGCCCGATGTCTCCCATCTATTTTGATGGAAAATATTTGCAGAAGTTTTCGGTGATCACCAGGCAAGGACAATATCATAAGCCAGAAAGTTAAGTAAGGAAGGTGTAACTACAGAAAAACTGCAACCTGATACTGTAACGACAGGTAAATCGAAAAAAAAAAAAGACTCCACGAGATACCTTATATTTGCAAACTGCAACGAGGTTCAAGATGTAGCCTCGCATGAACCAGATACGAGGCTGGAGTTTCAGGAAAAGACTGTACAGGTCTCCCACGAGCCTGTACATGCCTGATGTTTGCGGTGCCAGTTCAAAGGCAACAGACCAGTTAAAAATCTAGCAGCCAGGGATTTCACATTTGGTTGACATGTAGTGCACATCGTTCAACGTCGCGTAATTTATGAAGAATTTTCGCTGCGGATTTCTAAACCAAGAATAGCAGTCTTTTCACCACATGCGAGTGGCCCCGGCAATGTAAACAAATGATACCTTCACATGCACTATTAAAACTACAACGCACAAGATCTAATTACAAACCAATTATCATTAATCAGGTTGTTACTGAAGGGTTATTACGCACTTTGCAAGGACTTTCCAGCGCTGTAGAGGCGTGTGAAGTGCGGGTAGTCCGTGGAGACCTTCTTGAGAAAGTCGGTCATCTCTTCGTGGTTGTAGTAGGTGTATTCCTGGAGCTGTTCTTCCCCGTCGGCCTGCCGGTCTGTCCGCGCACTTGACGCACTACGCACAGATAGAGCAGCAGCAGCGCCAGTGCTGACGCACATATGCTCCGGGGCTTCATCACAACGCCAACTCCTCCTGCGAAAAAATCATAGGGCGTGAACGTGCTTCACTAAATTATTGGAAAAGCCTTTCACGGCTAAGATAGTATACGTAGTTACAAAATAGCTACAACCATGAAAACAAACTTTGAAAGTTAGAGAAAAAAAAACGTGGTTTATCCTTTTTTTTAGGAATCGGTATAACACGAAAGTACGTGAAACGCGTCTTCGCAGAGGTAGTTGAGCATTAATTATACGTTTTTTTTTTGTCAGACGGGCAAAGGAATGAATGCTACAGTAACTAATTGCAGTGTCACGCGAAGAACGGCAAGCAGTTTGATACTTGCAGCGCGCACCTCAAGCGGAAAGCACGCACGAAATGAGCATACACAAGACAAGCGTGGACAAACAACAGTCCCAACTCGACACTTAAAGCCCAATGCTGGAACAGAAAGAAAACTGCACAAAATGAACGCACATTTATACACAGGACGAGCGCGAACAACGGTCACAATTCTTACTTCTTCGTAGTGTTAGCAGCGCGCTCCTTTTGTGAATGCGGCCGTGGCAGCGAAACGAATAAGTGACGTTCGTTCTCTCTTTAACTACTGTAACTTCAAAGCTAGGTTGCGGTGGAAGCACAAGACGTGCAGAGCATCCGAATCCCGAGATAAGCGCGCACGCGAGTGAGCCACCACGCTAAAGAACATCTAACGCACTTTGACCACGCCGCGCGGAGGCGCGCTTGCACAGCGACGCGCGGGATGACGCGACTTGACCTCAGAGCATGCACGCGCGCTCAATGAGCGCCCGTCGTGCCATCTCACTGCCGATGACGAAAACGTGCTGAAGTTGCCGAGCTCTGAGGACAACCAGCGGTACATGGTGTATACAAATGGCTCACCGTTAACATATTGGAGAAGGCTTCGCTCTGTAATTTAGTGATTAGCATCCCACGCTGAGGAGCGGGAGGTCGCTGGTTCAACTGTCCGCTGCAAAACTTGTCATTCTAGATTTTTCCTTCACAATCAGTTGGAAAATATTTTACAACGTCATATTCATGACGGAAATACATCAAGTAGCCGTGGCGGACTTCAGCATAAAACACTTTCGTGTTAAAAAGATAATCCTGGATTAAAGGAGTGTGTCGAACGATGCCAAAAAAAGAATGCATCCGATCCGCACTTTTAGCTATACGACTGACATCGAACCAATATTCTCTGGATGTTCTTGAGTCAGAAGCGCACCTGAGTAAAAAGTAACACCTGTATTCGAACCTGAGATTTGAACTGAAGTGCCCACAGTCCGAAGACAAGCGTCGTACCCATCCGGCCATCCAAGCACGGTAGCAGAGGAAGCACTCATGGGAAGCATGTAAGTGCGTTACTACGGGCGGGCGAGATAACGAGAAAAATGAAGAGAAAAGTATGAAGCATGAAAGAAAGGGTACGGTATATCTACGTATACTATACAGTACGGCAAGGGGTGGGAAAGAAAAGAAGTGTGGGTGAGGAGGAGTGACTGTGAGGATCAGGAGGAAAGAATGGTGGAGGACACCAGCCCCGCTGCTTCCATAGTAATGGCACCGCTAGGGCGTCTAGAGTGTGGGGTCTAAGTGGAGATCTCTCCCTATTTCAGAATCATCTGTGATCTCGGAACGGTGCTCGAGAAGATGGACATTACGACCCGCCACCGTATTGAGAACGATGCAAATAAACCAGAGTGTGGGGTCTAGGGGGGAATGAAACCCGAGTCGTTTGCGTGGCAAGCGGATGTTCCACCACACGGCCACGCTTCTGCTTGTGAAAACAGTTAAGAGAACTCTCTGTGCTTAGAAATGCCGTGAAAGAAGTTTTCATGCTTCACAAACATAGGCGTCCTGTATATATGCTTCTCAATTCAACATGAAATATTGCAGTAATAATGCGTGGTCAAGCGTTCATTGCCAACGGGCGTCAGGATATGTGATTATCATTTTGGTTGCGTGGTTGAAAGCCGATAGCCCCCCCCCCCCCAACAAAAGCACACTTACAGCCACGTAGTGGGTGCATAGCAAATTCGGAAAGTTTTCATGCACAAAGTTTTTGAAGTACGCACTACGAACAGGATGTCGCTATCGCGTTCAACTTTTGGGTCTTTTTTTTTATAGTAGTGCTCATCTATACAGTTAATGGCTTTAACTAACACGTACAACGTCACCACACTATTGGGAGATAGATACGCTTTTGAAACCATACATAAGTCATTATTACTATATCTGTCGATGATGTGAACATGTAGAAGTTAGCGTAGATTCCGCAACATTTCTTTCAACAGTTAAACATAAATGAAATAAGCGTAGTGATAATGGCAGTGGCGACACTGATGGTGAACAGAGCACACGTAGCCAACAAAGCCCATGACGAATAGGGGAAGTAAAGATGCAAAATGCCTTACGAGTGGCCAAAGCCGTAAACCACCGTGGCATTGCCTACTCGTGCATGTAAATGAGTGACAACGTGTGTGTACAGTATATACAATGTGTTCTTGCCGTTGAGCCGTGATTTCCGCCACCAATGCAACAAACGAAAGGGTTAGGAACTGTAGAGAACACGACTCACATAATGACCGCCGGAGCTGTCAAAATCTGCATAATTCACTGAACAATGCGAGCACGCTCCACGTGTTTAAAGGGGACACTAAAGTCAACTATTAAGTCGAAGTTGATTGTTGAAATGGCGGTCCAGAAACCTCGTAGTGTTACTTTTGTGCCAAGAAAGGGTTTATTTTGAAATAATATCACGTTTTAGTGCTCCGCATCGAGTTAGCGCACTTCCAATTACCCGCCTCAAGAAGCGGACCGACCGGACCGACTCACGTCATTGTTGCCATGCACAACGTTGCCAGGCTTTACTGCGCTAGTAGCAGCAGACCGAAAGCAGCGGGAGCCACAGTAGCAACAACGGCCGTTGATCAATTTGCCTCCATTGGCCCCGAGATTGCAGACGCTTTTGTTTGAACTGTGCTCCGCTAGATGGCACCACCTGCCTCGTGTAACCACCCGAAAATCGAATTTTTGAACCACTTGCACCATTCCCCATAGCAATGCCCGGCGCTTCTTTTTTCCCATGAATCAAACAGAAAGAACAAGCAGCATTTTATTGCGTCTCTTGATTCACGGAAGGTTCTTTATTTAGTGCAGTTAGATTGACTACAAGTGATTAATTGAAGGTGGTCCGCCTGATGACATCGGGATCATTTGGAAAATTTCCTACTGCGGTGATTGTGTTCTTGTGCATTTACCTTAATTTCTCGGTAAGTAGGGCACTGTTGTTGATAATATTGTCGTTTTAGATGTTTTCATGCATTGAGCTTTCACTCTGACGTAAATTGTTACTTAACTTTAGTGTCCTTTAAAGCTTCGCTAGCCTACTGACATGATGTTCTCGTGCATTTTGGGGGTACTCCCACCCGCTTGCCAAAGAAAGGCTTTTTTGTGGTTCACTTGCTTTTTTTCTGTTTTGAAGTCGCATAATTCGAGCATAACGAGCAACTAAACAGATATGCACAGCTTCGGCAGCCTCATTTTATCGTTAACATACAGCAAGCTTCTTCTCTATCCTTCGAAGTCGATAAGAACATCCTGTTTGCACTTCAACGTTCTGTTACGACTACACTTGATGAGAGCCCAAGACACTGTGTAGAGCACGAGTGGGCGTACCACAGAAGTCTCCGATTACCACGCCGAGCTTCTGCAGCGCTGCACGGCGTTCAGCGTAGCAGAAAGCGTTTTTCGGATATCCACAACTTTCACTCTCTCAGTGACAGCAGCCTCGCGTTTCCGTTTTTTTTTTTTTAGATGCGGAAGCATCTTATACTCGCGCCTTGTAGTGCGCCGTCCGCGCCGTCCGCACCGTCCGCACCGCTTCTCGAACATTCGACAGCTGACTGCGCGCGCATGCGCCGTCGCGCCGTCGCCCACCTCCTTCCACCATCTGTGCATCCCTTCCTCCTCTACACACCGCGCGCGCTTCCTCCTCCACCATCTGTGCACCCTTCCTCCTCTACACACCGGCGTCGACATCTACAATTCCACTGATTCTCCAGTGGACGCGCATGTGGCGTCGCGCTTCGAGAACATTCAACAGCTGACAGTGCATGCGCCGTCGAGCTGTATATATACTCAAGGTCGGCGCCGCTCGCTCAGGTTGCCGCTCGTCGGTTGGTTTGTACGGCGCGTCGACGTCCAAGGTCGCGGTGAAATGAATTCCAAAGAATCCACAAACACAATGATCGACGTCCCTTCGACCAGTGCCGCCTTTCGCATACGTGTGTACGTGGTTCAATCATTTAACAGCCCCTCCTACAACCACGTTAACCAATTTAGCCATCGACACCAGTAAGTCGCAATTTAACACCCATTTCACAACCAAGTTAACCAATTTAGCCATCGACCCAAGTAAGTCGCACTTTAACAACCCCGTTAACCAATTATATGCTCCGCATCCTCCTCAGTGTTCCCCCGAGGGAAGCTGCGGGCAATTTTTTTTTGTTGTTGTTTTTTCGAGCTAGGCTGCTGAGTTGTTTCCGTGCGCCTTTCTCAGCTTTCGGGTTCTGACCTCACACGCCGCTCTTATCGGCTTCATCCACATATCTACGCTTCCTCCGAGGAAAACGCGTTTTCCGGTAGGCCGAAGGATAACGTTACAACTCGCGCACCGTTAAAAGGTTGCAAGTATGACACTAATTTTCAAGCTTCCTGCCTTGTCTCAATCTAAGAGATGCCCCGGTCACGCGGTGGTGTTGCGCGGGAGAGAAGACAAGGACACAACCGCAGATATAACGAAGGGTGAGAAGTGTTTTTCGGTCCCCACTGCGACTGCGTTTGAAGTTTATTGTAAGAACATGAAAATACAAGTGACTTGCTTAGAGGTGGAGAACTCGAAGTATAAACCATGTCAGGAGGACCTCCACGCGATATTGCATTGATTGAATACATGTGGCAGGTAAATGGCGAGCAAAAGAAAACCACACTGGGCACACAAAATCTAAATTTAAAAAAAAAAGTTGCATTCTTTGACAGGACCAAATATGATGGCAAAGCGTCTGGGTGCTTTTGAGATCCGCTCCATAGATTTTTTTTAAAATTCTCCGATTAGCACGCCGATCTTTCGTATATAGCGCTGCACGGTCTACTCGACTTAGCCAAACTTTATGAATTGCTCTTTTGTGCATATTTGTATACGTATGATTGTACACGTGCTATGAGTGTGTATATTCGATCATTCACCCACCACCATCAATCAGCCACCACCGGGAGTAGCAAGCCGGGCGATAAACCAGGCTAACATATCCCGGAATTCATTACAAATTACCGGTTCTCAATTTCCCGAAATACAAGAAATATAATTGAATCGATAGTGATCAATGAAAAAAACAACCAATTCAGCAAGCTGGCGGTAAGTTTATCCGACAAAGAACTGGGGTTCTCAAAGATCTCGCGATGCGCTCTCGTCCGCCTCGCGACGATGATTGCGTATCGTTTTGTTTCTTTGCGGTGCGTACCCGCTATAGTGGTCTCGTGGTTGCGGTGCGTGCTCGACCGCTGGCCCGAAGTTTGCGGGATCTAACCCCTGCAATGGCGGCAGCATTTCGATGGAGGTAAAATGCTATGAACCGGCGTAGTCAATTTTAGCCGCACGTTAAAGAGCCCGAGTTCGTAACAATTTTCCGCAGCTCTCCACTATACTGGAAGACTCGGGAAATTTCGACGATTTATGAGGGACCCCCGTATGCGGCGTTCATCAGAACCACATCGTGGTTACAGAACGTAAAACTTTAGCAATGATAGATAAAGATCGCGGTTCCACTGAAGTTGGCAATAGCGTGTGGGCTTGGGGCGTTTATTATAATTATCTCGCGTACATATTTCTCCAATATAAAATATCACCTAGAAGTCAGCGCCCTTTTTTTTTGTTCATTCTGACCCATCGTCATTGTCTGGCTGTGCACAAGTTTTGACACATTAGCCTTAATCAATAATGCACTGCGGTGCCTGCTATACACCCATGTCGTCTGTTTCTCTTTGGAGGACAGCGCACGAGTAAGCTCAGCAAATACGCCAACTTGCTGAGCAAAACGCAGGTACCACTTGTGGTTTATTGCACACTCATATTATAATGGATTCGTTGTCTCAGTAATTGTGTCAGGAAGCCATTGAGGCCCACCCGAATTCAACTTTCGGAGTGAAATGTGTACAGGCGGCATGCGCCATAAATTGCGTTAACAAAATGTATTCTAACACAGCGGCTTGCCCTGTGTGAGACTGGCGTATAGGCAATTTACGGCTTCGATTCAGTGTCTCAAAAAATGTATTCTTGATTTCGGTAATAAAGGGATTACGACGCACGTGCATGGTTAGATTACCACTTTTGCAAAGATCTCGTTTCGGGCAGTTAATAGCGAATGCATTAGCGAATGCATCTCAAGAAATTGAACGACCTAAAAAGACAGGTGCATCGAGGCGCGCATTGAACAAACGAAAGCGAAAAGCAGTGATGGAAAAGCTCACGCAAACACGAAAACTACAAAATTCAGTTACACGAAATTACGCACGTTGTAATTGGCACTTCCATGTGTCACGCTATACGGAGATCCCACAAGATCATTTCAAGTTTTCCTTGGTGCACTGATAACATTGGAAGCATACCCGCGATGAATTGATTCGGTCTTCACACTACACACGTGCGAAAAAAATCCAGCGCGGTGGCGCATGAGGTTGCCCGTGCACTGGCGGGAAGCATTCACCGTAGTACACTCACACAGGCATTCGGCCGCAGCAGCAGCCGTTTCGTGCCAACAGATACAAGAAAGCGCGCAGTAGCCTGGCTACACCGATAACTGAGCGCACGGGCCATCCTGAGTCTCCGACAGGGAGAAAAAAAATTACGTATGATTGTATACGTGCTATGTGTGTGTGTGCATGTGATCATTGTACATATGACAGTCATCACCCGCCCCCGGGAGTAGCAAACCAGACTAACATATCCGGGAATTCGTCACAAATTACCGGTTCTCATTTTCCCGAAATACAAGAAATATATTTGAATCAACAGCAATCAATGAAAACAGCCAATTTAGCAAGCTGGCGGAAAGTTTATCCGACAAATAACTGGGGTTCTCTCACGCGCTCTCGTCCATCTCACGATGACGATTGCGTTTCGTTTTTTGTTTCATACCCGCCATAGTGATCTCGTGGTTGCGGTGCATGCTCGACTGCTGGCCCGAAGTTTGCGGGATCGATCCCCTGCCATGGCGGCACCATTTCGATTGAGTTAAAACGCCATGAACCCGCGTAGTTAATTTTAGCAGCACGTTAAAGAGCCCCAGGTGGTAAAACGTTTTTCCGCAGTTCTTCAGTACACTGGAAGACTCGGGAAATTTCGACGATCTATGAGGGACGCCAGTATGCGGCGTTCCTCAGAACCATATCGTGGTTATTGGAAGAACCGATAACCATTTCACCGTTCGGCGTACAGTCGGCCCCAAAATTATACGAACCATGAGAGCTCATGTCAAAATTACCATCAGCGCCGCATAGTGGCGAGTCGTCTGCTGTCGAGAGCGTATAGCTTTGGCCGCGCGATCTCCACTGCAATGCTCTCGACAGCAGACGGCGTACACCGCTAGGTGGCAGTACAGGAACACGCCACGCAACAAAGAGCCGTAAACGAAAAGGCGAAGAGGATTACCGGATGGCAGCGATGAGAAGAGAGAGCTGGGTAACAACACAACGGGCAAAAACGAAATAAGGAGGGGAGCATTTATGATAATCTCGCGAGGAAGCGCTATAGGCCTGCTGTTTGAAGCGAGATCGGTTTGCCTTATGTTGAATTCCAATGGCGGAGTCGGTGCAGCCGACCGACTTCGCGAGTGAGCACTCGACTCTGGCGTGGAGAAAATCCTCCAAATCCGCCATCGGAACAGAACCCGCCCTGCTGGAGCAAGGCGGAAGCTGCCGCGTTACCCAGGATACCTTGCGCGTGGTCTTTTCCGCTGTCTGTTTCCCACGTGGTTTACCAGCATCGCCGCATCGTTCGTTTGCTTGTTCAGCGCTATTCACCTGTGTGGAATGGATATCACGCCAAGCGTGCAACAGCTATTGTCCACGATGTCTGCTGTCGCTATCGAGTAGCAGAAGCATTGCCGCACGCTTTGCTGAGGTAGCCGGGCCGTCCATGCCGTCCGCCATTATCAACACAACTTGCGTAATGCTGGCGCGGCGCCAGCCGTGCCCCCAAGCAGGCAAACGTGTTAAAGGAAATGCGTCACGCTGAGTTCCGGTCCACTCCACCGATTTCGGCGGAGCAGTTTTTCCTGCTCCACGGAGGGACTCCCGATCTGAATCCCCTCCTGCTCTCTCATTGGAACTTTTGACTCTCGCTCTCACTCTGTCATTGGAACACACTTGCTCTGAAAGGAGCAGAAAAACTTGCTCCGACTCCGCCATTGGAATTCAACATTAGAATGTTTAGCTGTAACAAGATTTAGTAAAGAAGAAGAACAATGCACATGATGTGAGAAAAATGTAAGGAAACGACATAGAGTGTTCTGATAGAATGTGGAGGTAAACCCCCGCGCACGCGTGCCTACATGAACCCTCGAACTCTAGGTACAACAATGGAAAGCTGAGCACAGCGCGAAATAAGTAAGACACGGTTAGAGTATTGGTGGCAGAAAACTAGAGAGATAGAACGAAACTAAATATTGGCTAGAACAATGACATTCTGCCATAAAGACCGGACAAATGGTCTGCGAGTTTGCCTTTTTATATACAGTAAGATATTTTTTATCGAAGAAGGCAACTTAAGCACTTCAGGCAAGCTTTTAAAAAGGTTACCCTTTTTTGACAAGCCTGGTGGTACACATGTCACCATCCCGTTATAAAATCAATCATTCACCCGTCCGTCCGTCCATGCATCCATCCATTCACTGCGCTACGTATTATTTTGTGGCCGACTGTATATTCGTTGTGATTGGCCGTATGACCAACTAATTTTTTTTTTCAGAGTTGAATTTCTCTTTATTTTCTTTTGTTCGATGGGACTATGCATTGTTGTTTTTCAGAAGAAAACAAGTCGCCGCTCTTTGATTTTCACCACGTCTGTAAGGACCGCAGCTGGAGGCAAGTGCGTCCCAGAGGCGCAATGATTACAAAAATAAAACAGGAAGTTCAAGATAAATCATTCACATTTCATCAAGCGTAATTACACATAACACGTAAAATTTGTAACAATTTTATATACCTGATAGGACCCAAGCAAGTGATAATATATTCAGGTGTTTTACCTCCCAGAATCACCTGTTTTTCTGTTTTTTTTTGCGTGCACTAAATATCCCTGCTTACGGGCCTGTATATCATTTCGCCTCCATCGAAATGCGACCGCGCTGCCGGGGTCGAACCCATGACCTCTGGGGCCCTAGTAAATGATCGCACAATGTGGGTACGCGTGCGCACTCCTCTCGACTTGAGCAACACACCCATCGTTTTCTGTACTATCGTTCTAAAATTGTTCAAAACTTATAGCTACGTAAGCACAAAGTGTAAGCACTCGATAAGTGTCAGCTGTCGCCTTATGCCGCATATTCAGCCGATTGTAAAGAAAGCCTAAAGTGTTGATCATAAACTGTTACAATCTTAACTGTGGAATATAAAACAATCTATGAAAAGTAAAACGACCTCGATATTTCATATAAGTGTAGTCGTCTGCTGTCAAGAGCGTATAGCTTTGGCCGCGCGATCTCCACTGCAATGCTCTCGACAGCAGACGGCGTACACCGCTAGGTGGCAGTACAGGAACACGCCACGCAACAAAGAGCCTTAAACGAAAAGGCGAAGAGGATTTACAGGATGGCAGCGATGAAGAAGAGAGCTGGGTAACAACACAACGGGCAAAAACGAAATAAGGAGGGGAGCATTTTATGATAACTCTCGAGGAAGCGCTATAGGCCTGCTGTTTGAAGCGAGATCGGTTTGCCTTATGTT